>OX465284.1:38689893-39889893 GCA_949987705.1 Thereva unica | reverse complement strand
TCGACGGTTCCTCACTACCTCAGACACTTGCCAAGAACGCCCCACCTATGAGCCTGCACCACATCCCCAAGTACTCAGCGGAGGGTTTAAAGTCTGACTTCGTTTTTCTGAGCGCCACGTGGCGTATCTTGAGACGATGTTGTGCACCGGCTCGGGCACACGCTTAACAGTTTTGTTCTTGACGATCAGAGAATAAAAGTTGAATCAACATTGATCAGATTTGTTTAAGAAAATAAACCATTTTTCTCAGTCTCAAGTGAATTATCCTTCAAATCGTTAAATTCTTACTTTAAAATATAACATTCAATTTACCGAAAGTTGGTAGCTCATTTATCTCTTTTTTCGGATATTTTTAATTCGGATCAATGAGCCAACAATGGCTTGTAGTAAAAACAGTTATTTTATTATTAAATTTATTTATTTTTATAGTTTATAATATAATCATTGTAAAACAATAATGACATTGTTGAAGTTCATACAACGTCATAATAAAGTACTAATTCTTTGTGTTGAATATTTGGTGGCCCTAAAAAGGGCCGATTGTTTTCATATTTGAAAATTATTAACATCTATTTTGTCGATTTTTGTATACCTGGCATTTTATTTTACACTACGCTGGCTGAACCATTATAATTACAAAAAAGAAAAAAATAATCATTTATTTTAGTCAAATTAATAGCAATTAATTAGTAATAAATTATGGTGCATTGTATTATTGAAAATTCGACGTTTTACTTGGTTCTGCTGAAATGGTCCGGCCAGCTTGATATCAAGGTAGCAGAACCGCTGTAACTTTTTCAATAAAATAGCAATTAATTTTTTATTTCGGTAATTAATTAGCAATTAAAAAGTAGTAAATTTTGACATAAATTTTATTTGGTTCTGCTAATTCGGTCCGGCCACCTTGATGGAGCTATAGATTACTTCATTCGAAATTAACGAAACTTCTTCTTCCATAAGTTGTTCAATCTGAGATACCTTTTCATGAATCGGAGATCTTGATAGGAAATCGGCGTGAATATTTTGTTCAGCTTTTTTATGGCGTATTTGATAATTAAAATTAGTCAACCAAGTTGCATAACGTAAGAGTCTTGCCGAAGTCATTGCCGGGAGTTTTGAATTTTCATGCAGGATGTGAGTCAATGGACGATTATCAGTAAAAAGTATAAATTGTCTACCATATATGTAGTAATAGAATTTTTTGAGGGCGAACACAATTGCCAGGGCTTCCCTGTCCAGTTGACTATAATTCATTTCTGTTTTCGTTAGCGATCGGGAAGCGAAAGCAATCGGCTTGTCTACTCCGTCTATAGTATGTGAAAGTATTCCTGATATTCCTGTTGGCGAGGCATCGCAATCTACTGTAAGTGGAAGTTCAGGATTGAAAGGTGTGAGTATTCTATCGCTCGCGATTCCGTTTTTCAGCTGTATGAATGTTGCTTCACATTTCGCGGACCAGGAAAACTTGTGATGTTTTTGTAGAAGTAGTCTTAACGGATAAGTTAGTGTTGACGAATTTGGTATAAATTTTGCATAGTAAGTCACCATCCCTAGGAATCTCTTGACGTCATCTTGGTTTTTTGGTCTGGGTGCCTTTAGAATGGCTGCTACTTTACTTGGGTCTTTGGAAAATTTTCCTTGTTCGATTACATAGCCTAGGTATTGAACTTTGGTTTTGAAGAATTCACATTTTTCCTTGTTTAGATGTAGGTCGTATTCTTGTAATCTATCGAGGCAGGCAATCAAGTTTTTGTAGCATTTTTCTCGAGTTTTTGCATGGATTATTATATTATCGAAGTATGATGTAACGCCAACAAGGCCCGCCAGTACTTTGTCCATGACTAAATGGAAGTCATTTGGTGCCGTTTTTATACCAAAGGAGAGGCGATTAACAGAATAACTACCTTTATGTCGTTTGAATTTTCGAACTTTCCTCGTCAACTGGCACGTGAAGATAAGCTTTCACTAGGTCTAGAGAGCAATAATATGCGGAATGGTTGAGCGCTGTAAGAAGATCGTCAATTTTTGGGATAGGGTAGTGCGCATCTTGTAGTTGAGGGTTTACTCCTACCTTATAATCAACACACAGGCGAACAGTACCGTCTGCCTTGGGAATAACTACTAACGGAGACGCCCAGTCACTTTCTTGAACTTTTGTGATGATGCCCTGTTTTTCGAGTATTTCCAGTTCTTGTTCCACCTTTATTTTCAGGGCTTGTGGTACCTCTCTAGCTTTAAAAGCTATGGGTTTTGCATTTTTTCTTAATTTTAGGGAAATTTTGATATTTTTACAGCAACCAACTCGTTTTTGGAACAGCTATGCGTACTTATTGAAAATCTCAAATTCTATATTGTCCGTACTTGTTGAATGTATTGAATTAATATTGGTTTGATCAATTTCTTCCAAATTAATTTTCAAGGGTCTTATCCAAGAACGTCCCAAAAGGGGAGAATATTGGTCTGGAACGACGTAGAGTAGTTCTTTGGATTTGATGTTTTTATATTGAACCTCAACTTCGGCTACTCCTATAGGCGCAAATATGCCATCAGTGTATGAATGAAATTTTATGTTAGTATTTTGTAGTTTTGGCTCAGGTTTTAATTTTTCGAAATTCGCTTTATTTAGCAGTGTGTGACCCAAGCCCGAGTCTGTTCCGGCGACACTAAAAAACCAAGAGCAAGTAACAAGGGAATATTAAATAAAACCACAAAATTCACTATTTTCTTCACTTTATTTTTAAAAATCAAAAAAAACTGCAAAAAAACCCTGAAAACGAAATAAAATGAAAAAGGATAAATAAATAAAAACATCATTTTTCAATATCGTTTAATTAATTTTATTGAAAATAAACAAAACAAAACTACATAAATCTACAAAAGAGTACAAACAAAACACACAAGTTAAAAGACAGCACTACACAACAAAAAACAGCAAGAAATTCGTACCTGCAAATAGAAAGAAATTATTAAAATACAAACATTAAATATACAAGCACTTACCTTTTTTAGAAGTTGAAAATTAAAATCCAAGGCGATGAAAAATCCATCCAAGAAAATGCCAAAAAGCCGTCGGCAAATCGACAGTCTGTAAACAAACAATGATTAATCAAAAATCCAAAACAGGTTCCACAAATTACTCACCTGACAACCCCAATGGAGTGATCTCCGGCTCCTCCTCAATTCATCCCCCACTAGAATCCTGAAAATATAGATAAAA
Organism: Thereva unica; assembly: GCA_949987705.1. Taxonomy (NCBI): domain Eukaryota; kingdom Metazoa; phylum Arthropoda; class Insecta; order Diptera; family Therevidae; genus Thereva; species Thereva unica. The sequence continues at coordinate 39,886,676 of OX465284.1, read as the reverse complement.
ATTAGTAAATAAACGAACATCCAAATACTATACTTACCCAGATGCAAGAAAACCCCATTTGACATCAGCAAGATAAACAAGAACAGCTGATCGGACATCGCACGCAGATCTAGTACATAAACACGAAATTATGTACTTCGAGAACGAAGCCCCCTGCCAAAGGATAGCCGCAGCTATTGTTCGAGTAGAAATAAATACCGACGCACAGACGGCATTAAATCAGATTGCTTTTAATCTTTCTAGAGTCTTGAACTAGAAGATAAAATCTGTATTGAGGTTTTAGCAATAAAGCAATTTCAAAGCCTAAGTATCGAACTTAGCATTCTGGAAAGACAGAATTGAGGTCTTTTCCCAGTAAAGCCCGAATTAAAGACAGTTTTGAAGTCTTTAATACAGCAGTAACTTAATCACCAGAATTGATTTCAGCAGTTACTCTAACCAACCACAGAGGGACGAATTTGCGAAGAAACAAGGCAAAGCAGTCCAGTAAGCAGAAACCAGGCAGCAAGCAGCAACCAGGTAGCGAGCAGCAAGAAAATCCCAAGCGATACACAAGAAACGAAACCAGAGTGCAACAACACAAAGGTTATTCCTGGCTGTTCTAATTGCAGAACACATCAGTCGAAACATCAATCATCACGCTGACAGATAGGTGGCGTTATTCATTTAAGTTACCAGAGCAAGCAATATTTTGGTAATTTTTATTTACAAAACAAATACGAAATTTCAAGTAATAAATAACGAATTAAAGATTGAATTGAATTATTTTGGCAATTTGTTGAATTTTTATTGAAGTTATATTTGAGAAAATCTAAGAATTAATTGCGAATAAATAGTAATTTTGATTTGTGGAAAAGGTTATATTTTTATTGAATCACACCCTTGTAACGGTCAGTTTTGCCTAAATATCTACCTGACTAAAAATTACTGTGGGGAAGAAAATCGAGGAGTTGGTTGGGAACAAAAAGGTAGGCTGGGAGAATTTTTTTTTTGACGGCTGGATAAAGGAACGGAGAAAAATTTTTTTTTTCTTGGGGAAAAAATATAAAATTTAGGAAATTTTTCTTAAACTAATTATGTATGTATGGTCAGATTATTAACCATACGAAATTGGATGAGTACCGTGGAAAGGAGAATAACTACGTACCTTTACAAGCCGATAAAGACGATAAGGAAAACTCTGATGGAATGGAAAATTGATTTGACGAAGACCAAGATTGTCAAGTTACAGTAGGAAAATAGAAAAAGATAAATGCCGGGCAGGTAATAGCTGCGGTGACGTTACTTGTTCAAGAAGTTCAATGTGGCAAAGTGAAATCGACCCTGAGCTTACAAAATTGATCCATAGGACTCAGGAGGTATCGACAGGCCTTACCGAGTGCAAGCAACCTGCGAAATCGGATGATATAATTCAGTCGCATAAAATGTTCTAAGTGATATACGAATACTTTCTATACGAATACTTTCTTTTAGAGTACTGTTGTGTCTATAGAAAGGATTGTCCCTGCTAGTGCGTGATCTGACTTTGAAAACTGCACAAGTCATCTATAATTAAGGACAGGGACCTTCATATAATGCAAACTTTTCTTCGCGCTGACAGTTATGCTTTGGACTGGTAACGGACTGCTGGGAAAGTGAAAGCACAAGGAGAAGCGAGGCGGTGGAAAGGTAATGGTGCCACCTTTGTTTACTATTCGTTTATATTGTGGTGATTTTCGGTATCCTGGTATTAGTTACTATCCTAAGACAGAATGTATTAAGATAGGGAATTAGACATGAGTTTTATTGTTGAATGGGTAGATATATGAAATTTGTATCCGTTTTTATTTTCGTGGCGTGTTAAGCCCACTTCCTTTTGTCATTCAAAAGTTATTATTGGAAGAGATTGTTTTTTGAAAAAAAGAAAAGAGATAAACAGATTCAAGTCGAAATTTTGGCCAATAGCAGACACTAGTATAAAGGCGGAACTGTATATTTCATTACTACCAATTGATATACCGTTCGATAGTCAGGTAATTAAGTAATACCTATAGTGCATCCACACCAGCTGGATCAGAGAAAAAAAAAACCACACAAAAAAATTACACAAAATAAAATAACAAAAACAATTTTCTTTTTGCTTTAATTTAAAAAAAAAATTTATTACTAAAATAATAATTTTAATAGTAGTTAGTATTACATTTATAATATTTATAATATTCTTGATAATTATTTGTGAATTTGTGTTGCCCCTTGTCAGAAATATTTGGTTCTTTGTTGGTTACGGGAAATGTGTTTTTTTCGCTAAGTGATTCTATTGATTGTAATCACATATGTACAAAACGAGGAGTATTGGCCAATACTGTGAGTTTTCTTTTTATCTTGAGCTCATATCTATGTAACTATAATAATGAAACCTTAATATTGTTGACTTTGCTCATTTAATTTTGATAATGGACAAGGAGTTATAAATTATTGTCGTGGTTGATAGTTATTCTTTGTAATTGTTATTCTGTTGATTAAATGTTTATAATTAATAGAATGACCATGCGTTAAATTTGTTTCTGGTGGAATGGTTGAGGGAGGGGATCATTTCTTTTCAGGGTTTGACGCGGCTCAGGCGATGACCGGAGAATGATGGACGGAAGTCAAAGTTGCATAGACACAGGTAAGTGGTGAACCAACCGCGGTAAGCCCCGGCCACACACCCCACGACCCCTCCGGCGAGCTAGACAACTCCGTGTGGCCGGCGTAGGAGTTCCGGATTTTCTTTTTATTTCTTATGTATGGTGTTGGCTCCTTGGCCATGCTCTTCCGGGCTTTTGGCTAAGGGGGTAACACCTCGCATAAGTGGCGCCCACTATTTAGATCGCGCCATTATGCTGTTACATAAATGGCGCCCAACGAAGCTTTTAAAGCCCGTTGACTGTCCTACACGGACCTTGCAGTTAAAAAATTTTCTGGTGTTTAGTACCACTGGTGCCTTCACGGACAAACATTTGATTTTTTTGTTTATGGTTCACCACTGTTACCCAGCGCTCGCTGTGGGCTAAGGTAGTACCGCGAAGCCTTAGTCCTTGTCTGTCTTGTCGATTTTTTTTCAGCATCCGTGTCCAAATTCTAGGTGAATTTTTATTTGTCTTCGCTTTTAGGCCTACCCGTTCTATTCAGCGGTAACTTCTTCGTTTTGGAGTAGCTTCGAGCCATGCTGACCTGCACGGCTTGCTAACAAGCGGGTGTTCGCTTGGCTATGCGTGCAGGTGTAGTAGTGGGTCATCTTTGTCCTGTTTCTAGGGTCGGCGACTCTGGTATCAGGCGTGATACCGCCTGCCACTGCGTCGGTCCGTGAACAGGATCTTCTTTTAATTTTTCCTGGTGGAAGTTGAAGTTGGTGCAAGGGCTTAACCGTCTTTGGTAACAGGCGTGTTAACGCCTGCCACTGCGCCCCTTGTTCCTTCTGATGGTCCATCCAGCTTTTTAAATTCTACTTTTTGTTTATGTCCTGCGTCCATTTTTCTCTGTCTGTTCTTCCCAACTGATTGATTTTCCGAAAGGTAGCTCAGTTGTGATTGAACAGCGGATTCCCCAAATTTTTTTTATTTCTGAAGAAGTTTCCCTTTCGTGACTATGCCCTTTGAATTTTTGTTTCCGTCCTTCTTTCGGGTCTACCTGAAGCTGGGTCGGCGACCTGGATGACACTTGGTGATGACTATGCTTCATAGTTTTCACCAACTGCCATCGAGGCCATCGACATGCGGGAGCCCTGAGGGAATTGTTGTCCGCCTCAACCATTCCTCACTTAGATTGAATTAAAGCATATCATATAATTACGCACCTACACTAACTTATATATACACCAATACACTTTTATTGTTCTGTCGCTACACACTAATCGGCGTTAATTTTGCTTTCTAGGTACACTCACATAATATAAAAATTTATTTGATTTATTATTAGGCACTTGTTGTTATACTAATTGCTGTTGATTTTGGGTTTTCTTTTGGGATACATACGCAATCTTACAATCTTATCAGCCTCTATTTGAATCTATTTGATTTGTTAACTGCAACCTTGTGCTCACTTGTTAGCGTTTGCTTTGGTGTTGATTATATCGTGGGGTTAGACTATGGAGCTCAGAAGTGGAAGGACTGCAGGTACCACGTCTGGTGGAGGCAATCTCCCTAACGGAACCGAAGCCGGCCAGGGGGACTCACCAACCTTCCCCAACCCTACTCCTTCGCTGGAGGAGCAAGTTGCTCAGTTGCGACAAGTTCTAGACACCCTGCTAATCCAGCAGCGACCTGCTGAGGTCCCTATGAACCCTGGGGTACCCAGGGATCAGCAGTCCACCCCCGAGGCGTCCCCATCTGCGGTCGGCAGGTTAGATTTTTTGCCTGGGACCCAGCATCGCAAGTCTCCAGTTACCTTCTGGAACTTAAAGTTCTCCGGCGAGGACAAGTTGTTGTCGGCGGAGGAGTTTCTGTTCCGGGTGGAGCTGAAGGCTCGCGATGATGGAGTCCACCAATCAGAAGTCTGCCGACATTTTTCTTCTTTGTTGTCGGGGCGAGCCACCGACTGGTACTGGTCGCAGTTTCGGCGCCAATTCTTGGATCCTGACTGGGAAACAGTTAAAGCCCAGTTCATTCGCTATTTCCGAAGTCGAGAGTCGGATGAAGAACTGATACTACAGATGATGGATACCAAACAACATAATCTATCGTTCGATGATTTCACTGCCCAGCTGCTGTCGCTACATAACCGCATGGCTCAGCCAATGTCTGAAAGCGGATTATTAGGAATCGTAGTCCGAAATTTGAATTTCACCTTGGGGTCAGCGGTAATCGGGCATCGTTTCACCAGCATGGCACAATTGCGCGATACTTGTATCCGAGTTGAACGCTGGCAGAAACAGAAACGCTTAGAGCGTAGACCCGATAGGCAGCTACACGAAATTGAATACTCGCCGTTATATTCGTCTGAGCAAATACTCCCAAACCTGTCTTCACCAGGAGTAGACGCATTAACCTCTTCGAGTCAGACCCAGACGAATCCACGATCGCTCCGATGTTGGAATTGTCAACAACCGGGTCATCCATTTATGGACTGCCCATCTGAGACTCGTGGCTTGTTCTGCTACAAGTGTGGCAAGCCAGGAGTCGTGACTCCAGTATGCCCTACCTGTCAGGGAAACCGGAGCGGGGGTGCGAGACCGTACGGGAGTCCGCGCCCGAGCTAAGCTCGCCCGTTTTCCCTAGACATTCTTCATATACACCAGCTATGACTACCATCAGCGACTTTACGTCCACTGATGCTCTTCCTGTTTTTCCCTCGGAGGAGGTTAAACTGTCATTCCTTTCCCGTTGGAAGAGATATATCTCCGCTCGTTCGCGCATATTTTCAGAGCCACCTTATGTGGACTCCCTCACTTCCAAGCGCACCCCTCCCCAAATTAGGGTACGAGCAAAGGAGAAGCGACAATGTTTGCAGAAAATTGTTTCTGCCTTCATCTCTGATTCGTCAGATCCTCGTCTCTTTACGAAGGTCCTCATAGCTAACGAGGAAGTGGTTGGTTTGTTGGACAGTGGTGCCACTGTTAGCTGTTTGGGAAGAGATGCCGAAGCGTTTCTAGCTAGTCATCCCGAAGTGACAGTCTACACTTTGCACTCTGTAGTGCATACTGCTGACGGGGCTCCGCAGAGACTTTGCGGTTATATTCGAGTTCCAATCTCCTTTGGAGGAAGGACCCGTGATATAACCATCTATGTGGTGCCCAGTCTCAGCCAGAGACTGTACCTAGGGATGGATTTTTGGAATCTTTTCGGCCTAGCTCCCCAAATAGTCGGCGAGATAAACGCTCCATCCGTGTCTGCAAAAATGCACGACTTAACGTCCACGCAATGCGAACGGTTGGAACGCATCAAGGCCAGATTTCCCTCTTTTGATGTCTTCGGACTGGGAAAGACTAACCTGGAGGAACACATCATTGACACTGGTGACTCAGTTCCCATTAAACAGAGGCATTATCCAGTCTCACCCGCTGTACAACAGTTGATGTATGGTGAGTTAGACAGGATGTTGTCGCTGGGGGTGATTGAGCCATCAAATAGTCCCTGGAATTCTCCAGTGGTGTTGGTTCGTAAACCAGGTAAGGTCCGCCTGTGCCTTGACTCTCGCAAGGTGAACAGTGTCACTATCAAAGACGCCTATCCTCTTCCACACATTGATGGTCTACTTGGTCGTCTTCAAGACACCAAGTTCATCACGAGCTTAGACCTGAAGGACGCCTTCTGGCAAATCCCTTTAGAGAAGAAGTCGCGAGAGCGGACAGCTTTTACTGTCCCTGGTCGTCCACTGTACCAGTTCACAGTTATGCCTTTCGGCTTGTGCAACGCCCCACAGCGCATGTGTCGCTTGATGGATAAAGCCATCCCGGGCCATTTACGTGAAAACGTTTTTGTCTATCTGGACGACCTGCTCATAGTTTCACCTGACTTTGACTCCCACCTAAAGCTTTTGGACGAAGTGGCCAGCTGTCTCCGTCGTGCGGGGTTAACCATCAATTTATCTAAAAGCAAATTTTGCGTGACTGAAGTGAAGTATCTCGGCTTCATAATCGGTGATGGGACTTTGAAAACCGATCCTAATAAGGTGACGGCCATCATGGACTTCCCGACTCCGAAGTCTCATAAGCAGATTCGGAGGTTTTTGGGAATGACCGGATGGTATCAGCGTTTCATACCCAATTATGCTAGCGTGGCTTCTCCAATCACGGATTGTTTGAAGTCTAAATCTTTTAGTTGGACTGATGAGGCCCAGCAGGCGTTCGAGACCTTGAAAAAGCTGATGACGGAAGCTCCTCTTTTAGTCACTCCAGATTTTTCTAAGCCTTTCTATATTCAGTGCGATGCCAGCAGGACTGGTGTAGGTAGTGTGCTCTTTCAAAAGGACATGGATGGAGGAGAACATCCGATTGCTTATATGTCCAAGAAATTGAACGGGGCACAACGGAACTACACCATTACTGAGCTCGAATGCTACGCAGCCGTGCTGAGTATAAAGAAGTTTAGAGCGTATGTTGAGGGGCAGACTTTCACGGTCATTACTGACCATGCAAGTCTAAAATGGCTCATGAGCCAGAAGGAGCTTAACGGTCGTTTAGCCCGGTGGAGTCTTAAGCTTCAGGGGTTCGACTTTACAATCGAACATCGTAAAGGCACCCACAATGTGGTTCCCGATGCCTTGTCACGCATGGATTGCGTTGACGAATTGTCCTTGTGCTTCGACGTGGACTTAAATGCCCCGTCTTTCAAATCCACTGAATATCTTCGTCTGGGTGATAGCCTCAGGCAAGCCTCACCGCAGCTACCAGACCTGCGAGTTGAAGATGGGTACGTTTTCAAGCGTACATCACCACGTACTGGAAACCCGATTGTTGACGACCTGACATGGAAGTTGTGGATTCCGATGGAATTGACCGCGTCGCTCGTCGAATCGTATCATTCGCCTCCCCAAGCATCGCATGGTGGAGTAGGGAAAACCCTAGCCCGATTGCGATGCAAGTACTTTTGGCCAGGCATGGCAAAACAAGTTCGGGAATTCATCGCCAAGTGTGAGGTCTGCAAGACCACCAAAGCCCCCAGTTCAGTACTTCGACCACCTATGGGAAACCCCATGGATGTGTCGAGGCCGTTCCAATTTTTATACGTCGATTTCTTAGGTCCTTATCCCAGGTCGAAGAAAGGCCACACGGCAGTATTTGTTGTATTGGATGCATTCACCAAGTTTGTCTTCCTGCACCCCGTGTCCGCTGAGACCACGGCGGTGTCCGTCAAGTTTCTTGAGCAAACTATTTTCCACACCTATGGAGTCCCTGAAACAGTCTTCTCCGACAATGGTCGGCAATTCACCTCCAAGGAGTTTGCTAAATTACTACAGGATTATGGCGTACAACATGTGCGCACAGCTGTATATTCGCCGCACCCCAACGCTTCCGAGCGGGTGAATAGATCCGTCCTCGCCGCCATTAGGGCGTATTTAAAGGAGGATCATCGTGAGTGGGATAGACATCTGTCGTCCATAGAATGTGCTCTTCGTAGTACCCACCACGAGGCGATCGGCATGTCCCCGTATCAGGCCCTGTTTGGTAGCCACATGATCCTGCACGGATCAGCATATCCAGTCCTGAAGAAACTGAACGTTTTCCAGGAGGGTGACATAGCTTTCTTGCCATTGACGGACAAAATGCAGATGCTTCGAGAGCGGATCGCGCTGAATTTAGCCGCCGCACACTCCAGACATAAAATTCGATACAATTTACGGTGCCGTGTGGGCAGTTTTCGTCCGGGAGATGAGGTTTACCGGAGGACTTTCTGGGTGAGTAACCGAGCGGGTCGTTTCAGCGCCAAGTTGGCACCCCGGTTCTTGAAAGCTCGGATACGGAAGAAAGTTGGAACTAGCTTGTACGAGCTGGAGGATTTGGGCGGTAACAGAATAGGTGTTTATCACGCTAAAGACTTACGGCCATGAAGTGTCATCGAAGCAAGCGCTCCTCTGAGTAGCCCTAAGAAGGCATCTCGCCGGCTTCACCGGTTAATGATAGGGTACCCGGCGTGGTCCGCTTAGGTAGCTTCCCTAGCGGATGGTACACCTCCTTGTTTCTCTTGGCCGTCTGGGGCCAAGCTTTGATGAAGTAATCATCCGGATCTGCCAGACCAGACACCACCATGGTATTCTTTTACTCTTCGGTCAGACTGGAGAAGGTCTCTCGGCGAACTGGGTGTCTGTCGTTTCACCGGGATGAGTCGAAGGCAATATGGCATTGCTGGAGGTTGTGCCGATGGAGCGAAAGCACCCTGGGTTTGTGTGAGAATGTTTGGAGACGTATAGATATCAGTAGGGGGACAATGTGGTATTGTCTTCCGCCTGATATTTGTACCTTCGGATATTCCTCCGGGAGGTTTTTCAGGCTGATCATCCCGACAATACGGTTGTGACCGTACGTCCAACTTATCCTTTTTCACTCCGTATGGAGACGACTCTGGTGAGAACCTGAACAGCCCGGCATCTCAGTCTGGAGAGCATGAGCCTCTTAATCTCAGGGGATGAGTCGAGACCCACGTTGATCTTACCCGAAGCTCACTACAAAAGAAAAAACTGTCCGTTTTTTTCGGCTCCTCACTGCCTCGCGAGTCGGCCTCGTGGACCCGAGGGTATGTAACGGTCAGTTTTGCCTAAATATCTACCTGACTAAAAATTACTGTGGGGAAGAAAATCGAGGAGTTGGTTGGGAACAAAAAGGTAGGCTGGGAGAATTTTTTTTTTGACGGCTGGATAAAGGAACGGAGAAAAATTTTTTTTTTTCTTGGGGAAAAAATATAAAATTTAGGAAATTTTTCTTAAACTAATTATGTATGTATGGTCAGATTATTAACCATACGAAATTGGATGAGTACCGTGGAAAGGAGAATAACTACGTACCTTTACAAGCCGATAAAGACGATAAGGAAAACTCTGATGGAATGGAAAATTGATTTGACGAAGACCAAGATTGTCAAGTTACAGTAGGAAAATAGAAAAAGATAAATGCCGGGCAGGTAATAGCTGCGGTGACGTTACTTGTTCAAGAAGTTCAATGTGGCAAAGTGAAATCGACCCTGAGCTTACAAAATTGATCCATAGGACTCAGGAGGTATCGACAGGCCTTACCGAGTGCAAGCAACCTGCGAAATCGGATGATATAATTCAGTCGCATAAAATGTTCTAAGTGATATACGAATACTTTCTATACGAATACTTTCTTTTAGAGTACTGTTGTGTCTATAGAAAGGATTGTCCCTGCTAGTGCGTGATCTGACTTTGAAAACTGCACAAGTCATCTATAATTAAGGACAGGGACCTTCATATAATGCAAACTTTTCTTCGCGCTGACAGTTATGCTTTGGACTGGTAACGGACTGCTGGGAAAGTGAAAGCACAAGGAGAAGCGAGGCGGTGGAAAGGTAATGGTGCCACCTTTGTTTACTATTCGTTTATATTGTGGTGATTTTCGGTATCCTGGTATTAGTTACTATCCTAAGACAGAATGTATTAAGATAGGGAATTAGACATGAGTTTTATTGTTGAATGGGTAGATATATGAAATTTGTATCCGTTTTTATTTTCGTGGCGTGTTAAGCCCACTTCCTTTTGTCATTCAAAAGTTATTATTGGAAGAGATTGTTTTTTGAAAAAAAGAAAAGAGATAAACAGATTCAAGTCGAAATTTTGGCCAATAGCAGACACTAGTATAAAGGCGGAACTGTATATTTCATTACTACCAATTGATATACCGTTCGATAGTCAGGTAATTAAGTAATACCTATAGTGCATCCACACCAGCTGGATCAGAGAAAAAAAACCACACAAAAAAATTACACAAAATAAAATAACAAAAACAATTTTCTTTTTGCTTTAATTTAAAAAAAAAATTTATTGCTAAAATAATAATTTTAATAGTAGTTAGTATTGCATTTATAATATTTATAATATTCTTGATAATTATTTGTGAATTTGTGTTGCCCCTTGTCAGAAATATTTGGTTCTTTGTTGGTTACGGGAAATGTGTTTTTTTCGCTAAGTGATTCTATTGATTGTAATCACATATGTACAAAACGAGGAGTATTGGCCAATACTGTGAGTTTTCTTTTTATCTTGAGCTCATATCTATGTAACTATAATAATGAAACCTTAATATTGTTGACTTTGCTCATTTAATTTTGATAATGGACAAGGAGTTATAAATTATTGTCGTGGTTGATAGTTATTCTTTGTAATTGTTATTCTGTTGATTAAATGTTTATAATTAATAGAATGACCATGCGTTAAATTTGTTTCTGGTGGAATGGTTGAGGGAGGGGATCATTTCTTTTCAGGGTTTGACGCGGCTCAGGCGATGACCGGAGAATGATGGACGGAAGTCAAAGTTGCATAGACACAGGTAAGTGGTGAACCAACCGCGGTAAGCCCCGGCCACACACCCCACGACCCCTCCGGCGAGCTAGACAACTCCGTGTGGCCGGCGTAGGAGTTCCGGATTTTCTTTTTATTTCTTATGTATGGTGTTGGCTCCTTGGCCATGCTCTTCCGGGCTTTTGGCTAAGGGGGTAACACCTCGCATAAGTGGCGCCCACTATTTAGATCGCGCCATTATGCTGTTACACCCTTCCGGCACCTTTTTATTGAGTCAGAAATTAAATTGCTAATTCTGAACATTGGTCCTTCGAGCCGGATAGTGATTCAATAAGATAACTCAAGCCGCAATTCAGAAACATGGAAGAATTACTTAATCATCAAAAACGACTTCGAGAACGCATCGAGAAGGCATATCGCAACTTTTCCAAGGATGGACTAAGTGTTATATAATTTGTTTGTGTATTATAACTTCGTACTGTGTTATTTACTATTTAGTTATATAATATTCCTTAATATGTTTAGTTAGTACCATTTACTCACTTATTTGTTTTTGTGTTCTTACCGTCCAGTAGCATTTAATTTTAAGCCGGTTATTGGGATACCATGAACGAGACGAAAACACTTTTCTCCCGCTAATTAAAACTCGCAAATAAAAATCTCTTTTCTTATTTATTACGCTTTCTCAACTTAATTTTTTTTTTTCAATTATTATTATTTCAATTACTGTTAAACTTTACACGTCATTCCTTTTTTTTGCTTAGCTAAAATTTTTCGATTATTATTATTAGTTCAATAATTATTATTTCAATTACTGATAAACTTTACACGTACTTTTTCTTTTGCATAACTAAAATTTTTCAATTATTATTATTTCAATTATTGATAAACTTTACACGTAACTTTCTTTTGCTTAGCTAAAAATGTCAATTATTATTATTTCAATTGCTGATAAACTTTACACGCAATTTTTCTTTTGCTTAACCCAAATTTTTTTTTCAATTATTATTATTTCAATTACTGATAAACTTTACACGTAACTTTTCTTTTACTTAACTAAAAATTTTCAATTATTATTATTTCAATTATTGATAAACTTTACGCGTAATTATTCTTTTGCCTAACTAAATTTTTTTTGGATTATTATTATTTCAATTATTGTTATTTCAATTACTGATAAACTTTACACGTAACTTTTCTTTTGCTTAACTAAAAATTTTCAATTATTATTATTTCCATTATTGATAAACTTAACACGTAATTATTCCTTTGCTTAACCCAAATTTTTTCAATTATTATTATTTCAATTGCTGATAAACTTTACACGTAATTTTTCCTTTACATAACTAAATTTTTTTGATTATTATTATTTCAATTATTGTTAATTCAATTACTGATAAACTTTACACGTAACTTTTCTTTTGCTTAACTAAAAATTTTCAATTATTATTATTTCAATTATTGATAAACTTTACACGTAATTATTCCTTTGCTTAACCCACATTTTTTCAATTATTATTATTTCAATTGCTGATAAACTTTACACGTAATTCTTCCTTTGCTTAACTAAAATTTTTCAATTATTATTATTTCAATTATTGACAAACTTTGCACGTAACTTTTCTTTTGCTTAACTAAAAATTTTCAATTATGATTATTTCAATTATTGATAAACTTTACACGTAATTATTCCTTTGCTTAACCCACATTTTTTCAATTATTATTATTTCAATTGCTGATAAACTTTACACGTAATTTTTCCTTTGCTTAACTAAAATTTTTCAATTATTATTATTTCAATTATTGACAAACTTTACACGTAACTTTTCTTTTGCTTAACTAAAAATGTCAAACCGTGTTTTTTACTCCCGATTTTTACACTTTTTATTATGCACCGCCGCCGGTGACCGTGTTTTTACAACGCTTTTAAATTAAAATCTATCCACCGCCGCCGTTAAAATTCTAGACTAGACTCTTTAATTAAAATTCTTTCACTGCCGCCGCTCAAGGTTTCAACAATACTCTTTACCCAAAACGCCCGCTCGCGACCGTGGTTCTAACAACACTCTATTACTTTAAACAAAATAACCGCCGCCGTTGCCGTGTTTTTTGGTTTTTGCGAAGCCGAAGACAGTTAGAACAACACTCCATTACTTTTTAGTTTCACCCGCCGGTGGTGGCATGGAAAATTGTCCACCGGCTGGGAAAAACTCGCCCTTGGATTCGTTCCCACCTGCGCAACTTGCTTACCGCGCGTTTCCCACGCGGCGCATTGCAAGTTGCGCTTAATTATTGTTGGGTGGGTCAAATTACGTTCTTATTTTTGATATTTAGTTGAAAAGCTAGCCCCTAGGAGATATTACCAAACGTGGGAATGGTTGAGGGTTTTCGCTTTTTGCAATTTTGCATAATTTTTGGACATGTGTGATATGTCTTTGAACATTAAGAAGTTGTTCTTCCAATTCTCCCAACGTAACCCGATACCTCTGCTGATAAGGTATTGGGTTTTCGTTCGGTGCTTGTGCTGTGGAGTTGTTTATTAGATTTTTTTGTTTCTAGTTTCATGTAACATAAGTAGAAAAACGGAAACATACTTCCAAAAGAAACTCGACGGTCTCGATGACAACTGGAAAAAGTTCCGCAATAACGAGGAGAAAATAATGAGCAAGACGCTAAGTGAAGTCGAACACAAGCATCCATACTTCAAGGACGATTGGTACGCAGAAGTGAAAGAAACTTACATAAACACCTATTCCGCAATCAACGAAGAATACCTCAAGATCCGTCCAGCCGCAGACCCAAGAGCCGAGCAGTCATCAACAGATCTAAATAATAGTCAAATTGCTCACCATAACAACGAGGTAAAACTTCCACGACTCTCAATACCCACATTCGCAGGCGACTTACAGAAACTACCGACCGAAACTCACGAGCAGTGGGAGCAATCCCAGAGTACTAAGTCAAGGCAAACCATTCCGACATGGCCACAACTGCGTACTTTCCTCGAAACGAGATTCAGGACGTTAGAAGCTATCAACAACCCATCAAACAGCAAGCGTGAACATCACGAGAGCAAAGCCAGGGAGCACCCAAGAAGAAGAACCCAAGCCTTCCACGTCACAAATCAAAGCGTATGCATCCTGTGCAAAGGCGCACATGCCATAGGGAAATGCCCCAAATATGGGCAGTTCAGCATCGATGATAGATTTAAAACAGTCAAATCAAAGGATCTATGCATCAATTGCTTGAGAGCAGGCCATCGCTCATTACAGTGTCCCAGTAAAGGTAGATGTTTCCAATGCGGAAAGACTCACCATACAACCTTACACAGAATCCAGTCAGCGAGTCAAACCAATAGCAGCGTTCCACCGCCCTCAAGTTCAAACGATGAATTACCATCCAACCAAACACAAACATACTTCGCTCAGGCAGCACCCTACGACTGCCGACAAGTACTATTAGCCACAGCCCTGGTCACCGTAGTATCTCCAAGTGGACGAGAGCAGGTATGCAGAGCACTCATTGATCCCGGATCTCAATCCTCATTCGTACGTGAGGCAGTGGTTCAAGATCTACAACTCAAAAAGGAGCCAATACAAACCGCATTAAGCGTGATCGGTAACATGCCAGCGGGGAAAATCACAAGATGGGCTTCGCTGCAACTAAAGACACGAAACCAACAGGCGAAGAACATCCAGGTCCAGGCAATGGTAATTAACAAAATAACTAATCCATTACCAAATAGTGAATGTTCTAGCAAGGATTGGGCGCACTTAAAGGGTCTCGAATTAGCGGATCCAACGTTCCACAAGCCGGGTCACATCGACATCCTTTTGGGAGCAGATGTATTCCCCATGATCATCTTGGCCGGCCTAAGGAAAGGCAACGAGGAAGCCCCAGTGGGACAAAACACGGTGTTTGGGTGGATCATCTCCGGGAAGACGACCCCAGCTGCACGAGCAAGTGCACATGTGAAAACATTCTTCACCGAGGTGACGACGACGACGAGCTAAAGAGATTTTGGGAACTAGAAGAGCTTCCACCAAGATCCAAGTGGACAACCGAAGAAACCCGCTGTGAAAACCATTTCAACAACAACGTCACTAGATGCAGCAACGGACGTTACCAAGTCCGGCTTCCATTTGTGGCTGATAAAGTACAACTTGGCGCATCAAGACACATCGCGGTTCGAACATTGATACAAATGGAGAAACGATTCCAACAAGATCCTGATTTGAAAGCAGACTACGTCAAATGCATACAGGAATATTTGACGTTAGGTCACATGGTGCCTACCACCACCCCAGAATCAGCACTTCAAAACCAATTGCCCAACGACACAGCAACATATCGACGCTGTTACTTACCTCACCATGCTGTCATCAAACCGAGTAGCACGACCACCAAACTGAGAGTAGTTTTCGACGCATCCCGTCCGACTGCCAACGGAAACTCACTCAATAGCGTATTATTGAATGGTCCAGTGATACAAGACTCTTTGATGTCTACTTTCATGCGATGGAGAAAATATCGAATTGCTTACATGGCCGATATCGAGAAGATGTACCGGCAGATACGAGTTCATCCAGACGATGCCAATTACCAACGGATTGTTTGGAAGGAGTCACCAGATCAGCATATACGAGACTACAAGCTCTTGACCGTGACATTCGGAACAAAGAGCGCTCCTTTCCTTGCCATCCGAACCATGCACCAATTGGCGAAAGATGAAGCAGAAATATTCCAAATCGGCTCCAACGCTGTACTCAACGATTTCTACGTTGACGATTTGATGACTGGCGCAGATAACATAGAAGAAGCAAAAGAGAAACAAAAACAATTAATTCAGCTTCTCCGAGCTGGAGGGCTAGAGCTCCGAAAATGGGCCGCGAATCACAACACCATCTTGGAAGAAGTTCCGGCAACCGATCGAGAGGTCTCATTTCCACTCGCAGTGAATGCAGAAGTCAAAGCTCTTGGCTTATTATGGAATCCTGCCAGCGACACACTGTCGTACAAGGTCAGCATGGAGTCAGCACCAGAAATATATACAAAACGGAAAATATTGTCCGAAATTGCGAAGCTGTTCGACCCCATCGGCTGGCTAACCCCAGTAACAATTAATGCCAAAATTTTAATACAAAGTCTTTGGCTGACAAAACTCGACTGGGATGAAATAGTCCCGATCAACATCGATCAACAATGGCGAAAGTTCCGAGCAGACCTCCAAGTCATCCAAACTATTCAAATCCCGCAATGGATTGAAGCTCACAACAAAATCCAGAACATCGAAATCCATGGATTTTGCGACGCATCCATCAAAGCATATGCAGCAGCCGTATACATCCGGATACAGGACGAAGACGGCAACT
Source organism: Thereva unica (assembly GCA_949987705.1). Classification (NCBI taxonomy): domain Eukaryota; kingdom Metazoa; phylum Arthropoda; class Insecta; order Diptera; family Therevidae; genus Thereva; species Thereva unica. The sequence goes on along the minus strand of OX465284.1, from coordinate 39,870,378 downwards.
TCCATTGTCACTTAATCGCTGCCAAAAGCAAAGTGGCACCCATCACGACCATCTCACTGCCAAAGCTAGAGTTATGCGGAGCACACTTGTTGGCCAAATTACTGGCGCAAGTAAAGGACGACATGAAGTTCGAGCAGGTAGCTACACATGCTTGGACTGACTCTACAATTGTCATCGCATGGCTAAGAAAACATCCAACATCTTGGGAAACATTTGTGGCGAACAGGGTCTCACAAATACATCAGCTGCTAGACCAAAGTAACTGGAATCATGTTAGAACAGAAGACAACCCTGCCGACTGCCCCACAAGAGGACTATCACCGAGTGAATTGAAACCACATAAGTTATGGTGGACAGGCCCTCATTGGCTCCAACAAACAAGGGATCACTGGCCCAAACGGAAGGAAATCAAAGACACCACGATAGGATTCCGAAAAACCATCACCAGTATGCAGGTCAAAGTAGATTCCTCTAATAACGACCAGTTCAACAGATACTCTTCATTGACGAAATTGCAACGAGTAACAACATATTGTCGACACTGGCTAAAGGCATCGAAATCGACATCCTGCCATACCCAAACCAGCTACGTAGAGTCCTTAGAAACACAAGCAGCCCTAAATTGGTGGAAATTAATAACACGAAACGCAGCAAGACGTCATAACTACAAAGGTATTCGCCAACCAGCAACGAACCCTAAAGAAAAAATACCACAATGGCATTTCCGCCGGAAAACAAAACTGTCTTAAGGGGGTCTTCTGCTTACGCGGTTTGAAAAAATCGATTTTTTTTTTGTTGCATTTTTTGAATATAAAGGATATAAGGAATACGTCTTATAAACGGTTTCGTGAAAAACACATTCCTTCTTGGGTTTTCGAAGCCGGAAACATAGCCGCCTCCAGCCGTTTCAAGCATTTCCGCGTAGCGCTTTATCTTTAAACGCATTTTCCCGAAAGTCACCTTTTTTATACTTTGTGGTATGACTTCTACAAGTAATTTTCATCGGATCTGACTAATTTTTTTTTTAACTTCTTCATAAAACACTTCTCTATGCTTCTCCGAGTACGATTTTTGAAATTTTGTTTTGTTCAATTTTTATGACCCTCAACAGGTCAAAAAACGTGGTTGAAAATACAACTTTTCACAAAAAACCGTATAATTTGAAAAATTTTAAAAACAAAAAAAATTGTAGTACTCGGAGAAGCATAGAGAAGTGTTTTATGAAGAAGTTAAAAAAAAAATTAGTCAGATCCGATGAAAATTACTTGTAGAAGTCATACCACAAAGTTTACTCGGACACTTTCGTCAGTACTAGTGTGACCACTTCTCAAAGGCGCAGGATTCACCACACACATAAGGCATTTGTCATTTTTCAAGTTTAAACATGTACAAAAATAATAAAAAATTTTTTTTTCAATTATCTTGTATAGTTTCCTTACAATTAATTTCCAAAAATAGACTAAAATTCCGGGCGCGAAAGCAGAAGACCCCCTTAATGAGCTCCCTCGAAGCACTTTTCTTTGAAGCTTAACGCTTCAAGGCGGGGAGAATGTTCCGGCGACACTAAAAAACCAAGAGCAAGTAACAAGGGAATATTAAATAAAACCACAAAATTCACTATTTTCTTCACTTTATTTTTAAAAATAAAAAAAAACTGCAAAAAAACCCTGAAAACGAAATAAAATGAAAAAGGATAAATAAATAAAAACATCATTTTTCAATATCGTTTAATTAATTTTATTGAAAATAAACAAAACAAAACTACATAAATCTACAAAAGAGTACAAACAAAACACACAAGTTAAAAGACAGCACTACACAACAAAAAACAGCAAGATATTCGTACCTGCAAATAGAAAGAAATTATTAAAATACAAACATTAAATATACAAGCATTTACCTTTTTTAGAAGTTGAAAATTAAAATCCAAGGCGATGAAAAATCCATCCAAGAAAATGCCAAAAAGCCGTCGGCAAATCGACAGTCTGTAAACAAACAAAGATTAATCAAAAATCCAAAACAGGTTCCACAAATTACTCACCTGACAACCCCAATGGAGTGATCTCCGGCTCCTCCTCAATTCATCCCCCACTAGAATCCTGAAAATATAGATAAAAATTAGTAAATAAACGAACATCCAAATACTATACTTACCCAGATGCAAGAAAACCCCATTTGACATCAGCAAGATAAACAAGAACAGCTGATCGGACATCGCACGCAGATCTAGTACATAAACACGAAATTATGTACTTCGAGAACGAAGCCCCCTGCCAAAGGATAGCCGCAGCTATTGTTCGAGTAGAAATAAATACCGACGCAACTTTTATCTGTGAAATGTTTGATTTATATAAAAAAATAAAAAAAATAAAAAATAACTTTTCATTCAACAAAGAACTTTATTTAAATCTTTACTTTTCTTTAAATACTACGGAACAAAACTTTTCGCGACCGAGGATCTCACTGGACTGAAAATCATTTCAATTGACAAAAATATTCTTACTCTGGCTTTATGATTTCGACTATCAATTTCTTAGTAAAACTGTAACTGTAATCAGTGGAGATGTTTCATGTGATCATAATGCAAATTGTGGGTGATCGTCTGCTAATGGGATTTCGTTGGAAATTTACTTGTTGGATTGCAAATTGTGGTGATCGTCTGCTAGTGGGATTTCGTTGGAAATTTACTTGTTGGATTGCAAATTGTGGTGATCGTCTGCTAGTGGGATTTCGTTGGAAATTTACTTGTTGGATTGCAAATTGTGGTGATCGTCTGCTAGTGGGATTTTCGTTGGAAATTTACTTGAAGGAAAAGGTTTTAGGATTGTTGATAAGAAAGAATGTTTTATATATGGTGGTGTTCAACTGGGAATATGATCCCCCCATCGTTAAACTGGACACTCTCCTGGGTGTCCTCAACTACTTTATTATTTTCCTTTGATTTAAAAAATTTTAAAATTCTGTTTTTTATAACGTATAAAAGTACGATAAAGACTATTGAAACTAATATCAAGGAATATGCTGAAATTGCATTATACTCTGTTCTATACCGTATCTCCTCTATTTCATTAGTGTTTTCGATTTGTTTTAACTGAAAATCATCTATATTATTCTTAAGGCTTACGTTCTTAATATTTAAATAGTTTGGTACTATTACATGATTTATTACGGTCGTTTCTTTATTTGAAAATATTACATTATTGATTTCTATAGTGCAATTATTAAAGGTAATAAGGTTATTTCCACGTAATTTGTATTTTATGCGATTACAATCATTGGCTAAAGTGAGATCCTCCGCATTTTTCACTAAAACTATATTTGATAAAATTTCAACAATTTCTTCTTTTTTTCTTACCACTTTCTGGCATTCTTTATAATTTTCATTCATTAAATTACTTACGCAAGTATCTGCTAATTTTAATTGTTTAATGTTAATTTCTTCATTATTTATATATGTTTTATTCCTGAACTGTAATATATTAGTATTTTCAATAACAATTTCTTCAAAGTTTTTATTCGGTACAGATATCACTTTGTATTTGGTAGCGAGCTCTTGAGAAAAATTTGGAATAAGGATAGCAAAAATTAACTTATTATCGAAACTAAGAAGGGAACTTTTTATCTCTTTATATTTGAGGATATCTATATCGAATTCATCAATCTCATCGTCGGTTAGTATTGATTGGCTCATGATGCCATGTTTCGCGAAAACTATATTTTGTTGAATTTTATTTATTTCGGAATTAAGTAGATTGATGTCTGTTAGCGTTGAAAGAAAATGAATGTTCATTATGGTACTCTTGGTTATGTCTGTTGTGTAGTCAAGCGTTTTTAACGTCAGAGCTACGGTTTCATTTATACGTTTCTGTAACATTTTGATGTTATATTGCAGATCATTATTAATTTTGGTTTGCTTGTTTAAATTGGAAATAATTTGTTGATTGTTTGAGTCGATTACTTTTAGGTGTTCCTCGATTTCTGTTCTATCGTCGCTATCCATTGTTCCGAAGAGTACCTTTGCCACTTTTCCGCCTAAGTCTATCAAACCGCGTTTACGTCGATGTAGCAATAAAGTTTTAATGTTATGTCTTGATTTCTTTATTTCGGTTTTTAATTGTTTTATTAAGAAAATGTCTTCTTTATCGGAGAAAACTATCCCTAAATTATTTTCTATTCTATCTAGCGTAATCTGAAACTCATTAACATCAATTATATGTAGGATTTTGGAGAAATTTTGGATTAAAGGGGTATCAGTTTGCCTAATGACTTGGAACCCTCCTTGACTTTCTATTTTTTGTATATTAATTTCTCCCTTGACTACCAGGATTGTTGATATTGGTATGGTTATTACTAGTAGCACAAACATTCGTATGATTTGTAGTAGATACAGAAGGTAGTTCCTTCGTGGGTGTTGACGATCCAATTTGGTTGAAATTCCTACATTGGTTTTCCTTATCTGGGGTACCTGAAAAGAATTTGAATTTTCTCTTTACTCTAGAAGGGTGAATGTTTCTGTTCCTAGGGTCCACTAACCTATTATTTTTTACTCTAGATTTTATTTTGGTATATTTATTTTTATGTTTATAACGGACCGCGTCCGGATTTTCTACAAGTATCTCCTCGTCGTTCCCTATTCTAAAATTTTTTCTATTCTCGTTTAATTTCCCTATAGTTTTATTTTTCATATTTTCTAGTCTTTCCTTGATAACATTGACATCTGTAACTTTGTTTTTCACGAAGTCAATTGGTTTTTCCTGAGTTACTGAATGAATGGTATTATTGTATTTTTCGGCTGCGAATAACAGTTTCTCGACAGGGGTTAATTTTGATTTTTGAGCTTCTAATATACGTAAATGTTCATTAAGAGTACCATGGGCTCTCTCGACTGGGGAATTACCGGTATGAGAACGAGGTGAAGTAAAGTGTACTTCGATATGTTCTTGTTTAAGAAAATCTTTAATGTTTATATTGTTGAACTCGTTGTCGAATATAAATTTCTTTGGTCTGCCTAAAATAGCGAATCTATTTCTCAATTTTTCAATAATTGTGATAGCATTACGATCGTTTAATTTCTGTACCATTAAATGTTTTGAGAATTTGTCAATGAGTGTGAGGAAAACTTCTTTGTAACAGAAGAATAAATCTCCATGTATAATTTGGTTGGGTTCAGACGGCGTTTCTGTCATTTCGAATTTATACTTATTTGGGTTCCTATCATACTTTGCCAAATTGCAAATGTCGCAGTTATTAATATATTTATGAATTAATTCCTTAAGCTTAGGATAAAAGTACAAGTTTTTTATTTCATTATAATTTTCGACTATTCCCCTATGGTTTGTTTCATTGTGAATATTCTCTATTGCCTTAATTGCGTCTTCTTCATTTTCTAAATCGATAGCTTTTTTAGTACATTTGATAAACTTAATTCTCTTTTCGTTCGAGAAAAGCTGAACAAGTTTTTGTTGTAACAAGTTATAACGATTGTATTCTAGTTCTGAAAAGATCCCTGTTATTCCTTTCTTTATATATCTTCGTAGAATGTCGTTTAGATAATTTTCATTATCTAACTCTTCATTTGAGATATAAATTTGTCTAAAGATGTTATATTTGATAATAATCTCTTTATTTTTGGTGTTTACCAGGAAAATCTGGGTAAGATATTTGTTTATGATTCTATCTGAAATGGGAATGTGGTCATCCAAATTCTCGACGCCACTGTGAACAGTCGCCATTTCAGAATCGTTTCTTTCTAAGGCATTTATTTCATATTTATTTATGTCGATACGACTTAGAAAATCTGCGACCTTGTTCTCTTTGCCCTTTACATACTCAATATCGAAATCATACTCGTTTAATCTGATCTTCCAACGGTGTAATTTCGCATTTGGCTCTTTGAGTGAATTAACCCATGCTAATGGTTGGTGATCAGTTTTTATCGTGAATTTGACCCCGTACAAATATGGTCTGAAGTATTTGGTTGACCAAACGATAGCGAGAAGTTCCTTCTCTATCGTTGAATATCTCCTTTCATGGTCATTCAATGTCCTGCTCGCGTAACAGATAGGATGGCCCTCCTGTTGCAAGACTGCTCCTATTGCAAAATTGGAAGCATCGGTGACTAAAACGAACTTCTTATTAAAATCTGGGTAACGTAATATCGGGGGACTCGTTATCAATATTTTTAATTTTTCGAAAGATTCCTTATATGAAGGATCTTTGATATCAATTTTGCGGTTTTTCTTGAGATATTGTGTCATGGGCTCGGCTACCTTTGCGTAGTCCTTGATAAATTTTCTGTAGTACCCCGTTACTCCCAGAAAACTTTTGATCTGTTTACAAGTTGAGGGGAGTCGAATTTCTTTTATTGCCTCAATTTTCTTATCATTTGGCTTAATACCTTGTGGTGTTAAAATATGCCCTAAATACTCAGTGTTTTTAGAGAAAAATCTACATTTATCGGCTTGAATTTTTAAGCTATATTCCCTGAGTTTTCCGAAAATGTCATTTATTGCTTTCACGTGTTCTTGCAGGGACGTTGAAAATATTAAGATGTCGTCTAGATAGACGACGCAACTTTTATTAATGTAATCTCTTAGGACATGGTTCATCATTCTTTGGAATGTTGCGGGCGCATTTTTGAGTCCAAAAGGCATTCGTTTGAACTCATAATGTCCTTGTGGAGTCGAAAACGCAGTTTTAGCCCGATCTTTTTCGTCCACTAACAATTGATGAAAACCCTTCGCCAAGTCGAGGGTTGTGAAATATTGAGCCCGTCCGAGTTTATCGAAGATAGATTCGATATTCGGTATAGGGAATCTATCGTCGATCGTAACCTCGTTCAGTTTGCGATAGTCTATGACTATACGCCACTTTTGTTTACCCGCGCTATCAGGTTTTTTGGGGACTACCCATATGGGACTGTTATATGGACTGTTAGACGGTTGTATAATGTCTTGAGACAACATTTCTTTAATTTGTTTCTTAACCTCCTCCTCATGAACCTTCGGAAATCTATAAGTTTTACTATATATTGGTAGAGAACTTTTGGTAATTATTTGGTGTTTAACGCCGTTAACGCAAGTTAGATAATCTCCTTCTCTAAAGAAGAGATCTTGATTTTCTGAAATTATATTTTTGAGATGCTTACATTCTTCTCCATTCAAATCATTATTTTTAAGTTTTTCGTAAAGTTCGAAATTATTTAATTCTAGTATCTCTAATTGACGTAGCTCTAAATATGGGGAAGTATAAGTAAATTTGCTAGCTCGTCCATTGACCTCAATTTCCCCTTTGAGTAAGTCAATGCGAGCTCCAATTGGGCCCAAAATATTTTGTCCTATAATACCCCTAAAATTTTTACTTCTTAGGTTCATTAATTTCCAGGACATTGTGGAGTTTTCGTTGAATTCGACTGGTATATTAGTTATGATTTCGTACTGTAACATATGGTCATCAGTTATAGTTCTTAATAAGATTGGTTTGTCGAGTTTTCTGTATCTAGATACTGGAAATATATTAGTACTCATAATAGAAGTAGCTGCCCCAGTATCTATTAGGCAGTCAATTCTTTTTCCCTCAATTGTGAAAGTTGCTATGGGTAATTGGGCGCTTGGGGACGTGAAGGAAAATTTTCAGATATTTCTAAGCAATTATGAGAAATATCCATTGGTTCTGGAGCATTTAAAAATCTATTCTGTGTATTTTGTGTATTCATGTTAGTAAACCCGGATTGATTATTTCTAAAATTACCGAACCTATTATTATTTGGATTATGATTCGCATTATGGTATCTATTGTAATTTCTATTTGTATTTTGACTTTGATTTTGATAGGAATTACGATTATTGTGGTCGTTACTTCTGTAAGTTCTAAAGTTATTTGAAACGTTATTACGATTATTGTGGTCGTTACTTCTGGAAGTTCTAAAGTTATTTGAAACGTTATTTCTTGGGAAAAAGTTCTGTTCTCTACTATGTTTGTTTATTTGAGGTATCCACAATGATTGGGCCAGGTGAATGATGTCCTTAAATTGATGTTCCCTATGAACATCAGTGATGTGATCTTCGGGTTTATTTGAGGCACAACGCGTAGTTCCTTATTTAATTCTTTATTGATATATAAATTCGGTAACTTTAACTTCAATTAATTCAACTAACATAACTTAAATTTTTATGATTACTTATAAATTCAAAGTTGTATAGCAAAGAGTACAAAAAAAACTTGGATAAATTCAAAATATCGAGTGACAATGTTGTCGGCTGCGTCTCTTATCTCCAACTGAGAACTTTGGCTGATAAAGGGTCCTATGGATGCTGGAACGGTGTTCTCATGGTGGTGGTGGTGGTGGTGGTGATCGTCGATCACAGTGATTTTATTTCCTTTTCCCGTTCTTCCAAAATAATTTTTATATGATGTTAATTGTGGGCTTTTCCCGTTCTCATGATTTTTGTATGAATGTTATTTTTGTTGTTTTTGTTTGATGTTCGATGATTTTTGTATGATGTTAATTGTGGGTGGTGTCAAACTCCAACATTTCCTGGGCCGCCTTGAAATCCCCGGATTTCAACATTTCTTGCAACATCACGTTAATGGTCCGGTGCACTTGTCGTCATCGTCCTCTTCTTGTGAGTGGTTGGAGGGATTTAACCTTGCTGCGGGGACGTGCATGATAGGACTAATGTGGAGGAGGGATATTGTTAATAATTATGTAAAGTTACACCCAATTTTTATGTAAAACCTTAACATTAATTTATACCCTTTCATTCGTGTGCTCGAGGATCTATTTAGTTCATATTGTGTGTTGGGGGAGCTGGGAGCTCCTTAGTTGGTTCTAAACATGGTAAGATGCATAATTTGGTTATAGGGCGCTGCAGTTCTCCTGTCTGCGTGCGCAGTGTTACCACACGTACTAGCCCGTCACTACCCGGGTGAGTTGCCGTCACTCGGCCAAGCATCCATTTGAGAGGTGGTAGTCTCTCGTCTTTAATCAGTACGATATCACCGATTCCGATATTCTTAGAAGGAGTGTTCCATTTTGGTCTTTGCTGGAGTCTCGACAAGTATTCTGAACTCCACTTTTGCCAAAAATCTTGCTGGAGTTTCTGAAGCAATTTCCATCTTTGTAATGCATTCATAGGGGTGTTGGAATAATCTCTTTCAGGGGGAAGTAAGAGTGATCTACCAATTAAGAAATGGGCAGGGGTTAAACAAGATAAGTCATCCGAGGAATCTAACATCGGGCAAAGCGGTCGCGAATTGAGACATGCCTCGATTTGAGCGGTGACCGTCGATAGTTCCTCATAAGTTAGCACCACATTTCCCAGGATTCGCTTTACGTGATACTTGAGTGACTTCACTCCGGCCTCCCAGAGTCCGCCGAAATGGGGTGATGCAGGAGGTATGAACTTCCATTCGACACCTTGATTACTAAAAATTTCCGCGGTGGCACGACAAGCATTGAGCAAAGATACTCTTAAATCATGATCTAATTCTCTTTTGGCTCCCACGAAGTTGGTCCCACAGTCAGAGAAGACTGTTCGGGATAATCCTCGTCGGGCTACAAATCGCCGAAAGGCGGCTAAAAATGCGGCTGTGGTACAATCACTTACCACCTCTAAATGTATAGCCTTGGTACAGAAGCATACGAAGACACATATATATCCCTTGTAGGTGCGTGCACTGCGCCCCTTCCATGTACGAATACTCATGTGGCCCGTATAGTCAACACCAACATAAGTGAACGGTTTGCTGATGGTAACTCGTTCAGATGGGAGATTGGCCATTAATTGGTTCTGAGTGCGGCCGGCCTGTCGAAAACATTGTACACATTGGTGTACACATTGTCTAATCAGATGTCGTGCTCTTATTACCCAAAATTGTTGTCGTAAAGTCGCGAGCATGAGAGTAGGACCGCCATGTAGTGTAATAAGATGTGTTTGTTTGATAAGTAACTTTACAAAGTGATTGGCCGAGGGGAGGATGATTGGATGACGCTGATTATACGGTAAGGCGGATCTTGTGAGTCTACCCCCGACTCTAAGAATGCCTTCGGAATCCAGAAAGGGTTGCAAGGAGAGGATAATACTATTGGAGGCAACTGGTTTGCAACTGAGTAGCATCTCGATCTCTTCTGAGAAATGGGTTCGTTGCACTAGGGCTATCCAAAACTGTTTGCATTTAGAGAGCTCGCCTGGAGAGAGGAAGTTGGACGGGATCGGCTGACGCCTACATTTGGCAACAAAACGGAAAATATAAGCACTGACTCTTAACAATCGAGTTAGCGAAGAGAATTTAAGCATCAGGGATGCGAAATCGGTACCGACCGTTAGGTGGTAGGTTTCTGATTGGACTTCCCGCATTTCGGGATCTTTATGTTGAGCTACCTCAGGTCGTTTTTGCATAGGCCAGGTTGATGGGTCTTCTCGGAGCCAAGAAGGTCCTTGAAACCATAACATGTCTGATGTGAATTTGTGGGCGGAGGTTCCTCGGCTTGCTTGGTCTGCGGGGTTCGATTCAGACGGTACGTAGCGCCAAGGCACCGCCTCAGTGTTTCGTAGTATTTCAGCGACACGGTTGCGTACAAAAGTTTTGAACATGGTTGGGGGCTTTTTTATCCAAGCCAGCACGATGGTTGAATCGCTCCATGCTACCGTCTTCTCCACTAAATTGGGGAAGCTGCATTTGACAGTGCGAAGTAGTTTGGAGAGCAGCACTGCTCCGCACAGCTCTAACCGGGGTAATGTTACCGGTTGCAACGGGGCTACCTTTGTCTTTGCACAAAGAAGGAAGGTGTGGACCATTCCCCAATTGTCAACCCTGGCGTAAACGACTGCTGCCATTGCACGCTCGGAAGCGTCGCAAAATCCGTGAAGTTGAATGGAAGAGGTTGGTGACATTTGCAACCAACGGGGTAGAGAAATCTTCTCAATCAAAGGAAGCGTTTTTGAATAGTTATCCCAGTCAGAGCTTAGATCATGAGATATGGGTTCGTCCCAGGATACACCAGATTGCCACAGCCTTTGTAGCAGAATTTTAGCGACAATAACTAACGGAGCGAGCCATCCCAAAGGGTCATAAAGTTTAGCAATCGCTGATAAGATCTTCCTTTTGGTATATGGTGGTAATGTGGGCTCATAGCTAATACGAAACTTATATGAATCTGAGCTTGGCTGCCAATATATACCTAAGGCCTTGACCATGAACGGGTTCGGTACGGAAACAAGGGAAGGATCTAGTAATCGACACTGCTCCGGAATATGGTGCAGTAGTCTCGGGTCATTCGCTGTCCACTTTCGCAATTCGAATTTTCCCTTTCGCAAGATATTAATTAGTTCTTCTTGTAACCGAATGGCTTCCTCAAGATCGTCTGCCCCTGAATATACATCATCCACATATACATCTGTTAAAAGAATCTTTGCTGCCTTAGGGTAGTTCTGCTTCTCATCACGAGCTAACTGATGAATCGTGCGGATGGCAGTGAATGGTGCACTCGATGTACCAAAGGTGACCGTCAACAAGCAGTAGTCTTCGACGGCTAACTCTGGATCCTTACGCCATACTAACCTTTGGTAATTGGCGTCTTCCGGGAATACCTTGATCTGTCGGTACATTTTTTCGATATCCCCGTTGAACACAAATTTTTTGTGACGCCACTCCAACAGAAGGGAGAAGATGTTGACTTGCAAGGTGGGACCGGTAAGCAGACGTTCATTTAACGAAAAACCGTTGGCGGTGCGACTCGATGCATCGAATACAATGCGGAGTTTCGTCGTTACACTCTCTTCCTTGATGACCCCGTGATGAGGTAAATAACAGTGGTCAGTTGACGGAGTATTGAGCTCTTCGGGAGTAAGCCTTCGCATATGTCCCAGAGAGAGGTACTCTTCCATACACGCGGAATATGCTTCGTACAGCTTGGGATTTCTGGACAGTCTATGTTCCAACTGCTCGAGGCGCTTAATTGCCATCGGGCGTGAGGCGCCGAATCTGAGTTCACGAGGCGGCAGAGGCCGGAACGGCAGGCGCACAATGTAACGCCCCTCTGGGTCACGCTGATGTGTGGTGGCGAAGATGTTTTCACATAAAAGCTCGTCAGCGGATAGTTCTCTCTGTTCTGGTACCTCCTCTAATTCCCAGAATTGTTTTAATGTATCATTAACCGCACAACACGCGTGTAAACTGATCACAGTCTCCTCAGGCCTTGGAAGCTTAGGTCGGGGTTGATCGAGCTCACCGAAGATAACATAACCGAAACATGTTTTCTGCGCGACTGGTGTACCCACTGGCCCTTCTATTACCTCGCCTTCAATGGCCTTCGCATACACATCGACTCCGAGGAGGACATCAATGTGTCCAGGGTAGTGGAATGTGGGGTCTGCTAAATGCAGGTTCTTGATATGGGGCCAATGATCAAATTTCACTCGATCCGTAGGCATAAGTTTTGTCACGGAGCGTACGACCATGGCATCTGTCTGAATAATTTTTGAGTGATCGGTGGTGGAGGAAATCTTTAGATTAACGACCGATGTGACCTTGCCCGCTGGTATTTCTTGTATGGAGTAGATCGTGACGTCTATAGGAATTCGTTTCAACCTCAAGAGTTGCAATGCTGCATTCGAGATGAATGTAGAATGACTCCCGGGATCTACTAAGGCCCTTAGCCTTACCCAGCCACCACCCTGGGATTGCACTTTTATCATAGCCGTGCCAAGAAGGGTTTGTTTAGGTTTAAACAAAAAAAATGAATGTACGTCGGACGTAGAACTTGTGGGATCTAGTGGCGCAGCGCGAGGTGAGCTGACACTAGTAGGGGGTGGTGCAGCACGAGATGTGTTGGCACTGTGAAGATTCGGTTCTCGCTCGACGTGCAAGAGAGTGTTGTGTCTCTTCTGACATTTAAAACAAGATTGGGCACTAGGGCACGCGCTAACCATGTGACTTGTGGCCAGACAATTGTAGCATAGTCGCTTTTTGCTGACAGAGTCCGCCCTTTCTTGGGGGGTTAGTTGCTTGAATCGGCGACACTTTCGTAGGGCATGAGGCTCGCCGCACTGTGGGCACTTCAGGGTTGAGGTTATGTGGAACATTCGAGTTTGTCTTTCGGTCTGGGTGCTTAACGCCTTGGGTTTTGAAAACGTTCGTAGAGGTTTTCCCGAAGCAACTGCTTCTAGGGCTCGAAAGCGACTATCGAGAAAAGAGAATAATCTTTCTGTTGTTGGATAACTGGTTGAGTGACCTAATGACTGTTCCCATAGGGTTCGGGTTTCGTGAGGCAATCTATTCGTTAGTACATAAACGATTATGGGGCCCCAATGCTCCACATCGACTTGTAAACCTCGCAGTGAAGCCAGACATTCGTTGCTGGTATCTAACATTTTACGGATTTGATGGGGGTTTTCGCTCTGTATGACAGGTTGCGACAGAAGGGTGCCAATTTCGGCATTGATCAAAGCTCGATCATTTTGATACCTTTGACTTATGAGACTCCAAGCTATATCGTAATTGGCATTGACGGTGGTTAAGTGGCAAATGAGGTTCAATGCATCTCCACTTAGACAGGATTTTAAATAATGTAACTTCTGAACGGGGGGGATGGTTTCGTTGTTATGCACAAGCGAGCAGAAGAGGTCGCGGAAAGACATCCAATCTCGATAATCCCCGTTGAAAGTGGATAATTTTATCCGAGGTAACTTTATCGGGTCATATTGCCTACCTGAGCCTGATGGTGGTGTGAGGGGTCCATCATAGGTCAGTGGCGGGTCGTCCTCACCACTATCTGAAAGATTGTGCTCGGATCGAAGACTAGTCGCTGGACGGTTAATGGGTTGTGGTTTCCTTGCCTCCTTGTGTGACATGGGTACTTCCTTTGATTGATGTGAAGTGGAGGGTATGGGTGCTACAATTTGGGAATTGGGGCTAGACACGGAGCTTAGGTGTTCTAGTAGAATGCCGTGATACTCTGAATATAGTTCTTCTGAAGAACTGTATTCCTCATTTATAAAATAATCCAACGCCTTTTTCTCCTCATCATTTGCAGATATTACAAGTCGCTGATCATTCGCGATGTACATGCTCCATAGACGCTCTAATTCCTTGACCCTTCCTTGTATGTAGCCCTGGGTTAAACGATCCTTTGGGGACTTCTTATAATTAGACCACAGCTGTTTTAACTGACCAACAATGCTCCACTGGGTCTTTATTAGATCAACTACATTTTGTGCCATTTGATATGGTCTCAAGGAGAATGGGATATGAGAGTGAAGAGTATTGAACAACAAACACCTTAAAATGAGTATTAACAAAAGTCTGATAAACTAACAGTTGCAGCCACATGTATATAATGGAACTGTACCCTGAAGATGGTAATCTCCTTAGAATATCGCAATCTTGCGACAGTAATAGTGCATGCGATAATCTATAATAATCCTCTTTAAACACTGCACAGTTATATACAATTAACAAGGTTGCCCTCTAATCTAGACAATAGGAATTCGAAATATCTTCAGATTATAGCTACGGAATTGCACACCTAATTGATTCTGCATTTGATATTCAACCTAAATATTCAATTAATCTCATCAGAATAACAAAGAAAATTAGTTTTATTCGGAGTCTAACTACAAGAAAATTCTACTAGGATGCATTAGGGCTCTGTATTGTGTATTCGACATAAAACTGCAAGAATTCCACATAAAACTGTAATAATTTTCATTTCACAATGCTAATAAATTATATTATCAGCGAAAACATCCACACTAACAACAATAAGTTTTCATTGCATAATAACCTTAAGAATAAACAAAACACTAGCACAATAATACTCAAAACAAACTTCCAAATTTTCACCCGAAAATTTGACTAAAGTCTCAAAACCATTAATTTCCTTTTAAATAACTTCCTTGAAATTTCTAACGCAAACAATTGATATCGAATATACGTAATAAAGCAACGGTAAGACGTTGAATTTGCGACAGTTACTTCTTTAAAACAGAATGGAATTGTCGAAAATTCAATCACTGATACGGGGTATCACATAATATAATAACCTCTAACGGCTGTCTTAGAGTCTGACTCACACAGCTGATACTGGATATCAGTTAACACAAGCAACGGGATAGAAATATTTTCGACAACTTTTTTTTGTCTTGACACATAACTGTTGCACATTCAGCATGTGTATAAGCTAGAATAGCAATGAGCAAATGTTTGTACATAAAATTTCCTTTTCTTTCAGTTAGACGCGAAATAATTATGGTATTAGCAAATTATGACCGGAGGAACACACCTTTCAAGAATACACATTACTAGGGTATTGTAATAATAATTAACTAAGTCCCATAAATTGTAAAATTCGGTTTCCGTTTGTGACCGTTACACTTTCAGATGAATGCTTTGCCGAATATTTCAAGGTACATTTATGTACATATGTATATCGTACGAAATTTAATGATCACTGCAGCGTCCCACTACCAAATACACTTACTTTCTTTAATATGAACTGAGATAATGCACACTTTCAACACCAATTTTATATGTTTAGAAATATAATTTAAATTCTTTACTAATGAGTGTAATTTTACAAAATTATCACAAACCTGGGATCTCGGGGAATGGGTAAAATCCGGCTCGAAGGACCAATGTTTATTTGAGGTATCCACAATGATTGGGCCAGGTGAATGATGTCCTTAAATTGATGTTCCCTATGAACATCAGTGATGTGATCTTCGGGTTTATTTGAGGCACAACGCGTAGTTCCTTATTTAATTCTTTATTGATATATAAATTCGGTAACTTTAACTTCAATTAATTCAACTAACATAACTTAAATTTTTATGATTACTTATAAATTCAAAGTTGTATAGCAAAGAGTACAAAAAAAACTTGGATAAATTCAAAATATCGAGTGACAATGTTGTCGGCTGCGTCTCTTATCTCCAACTGAGAACTTTGGCTGATAAAGGGTCCTATGGATGCTGGAACGGTGTTCTCATGGTGGTGGTGGTGGTGATCGTCGATCACAGTGATTTTATTTCCTTTTCCCGTTCTTCCAAAATAATTTTTATATGATGTTAATTGTGGGCTTTTCCCGTTCTCATGATTTTTGTATGAATGTTATTTTTGTTGTTTTTGTTTGATGTTCGATGATTTTTGTATGATGTTAATTGTGGGTGGTGTCAAACTCCAACAATGTTCGAAATTATTTTTCTTGTTTTGATATTTATTAAAATTTTTGTGCGAGTCCCTATCAAATACAGTGACACCTGTTTGAATTAATGTTTGATAAGCCTCTTCGAGGGTGTTAATATTTTTAGTTCTGATATACATAGCGTCTATTCTTTCTATTTTATTCAAAAATTTTTCAAGGATTGATAATTCATTGTTTGCAGGCTTGAATTCACTGGGTCTTGTGTTATCGAGGGAATATTTAAAATTTAACTTATCTAAAATAGCACTTAACTTAAAATAGAGTTGGCTTACGTCCTTGATATTAGTCTGATCCGCCTGTTCCTTGAGGCGAAGATAGCTCTCGTTAACTCCAAAGGATTTTATAAGCTGCGTTTTAACTTCGCCCCACGTTGGATCTTGTAGTCTTCTAATGGAGACGGCTGCTTCCCCTTGAATTTTGGAGTGAAGGATTCTGTTTATATAAGCCTTCCCGTTTGCATCTGTTACTAAAGACGTCAGAGTCTCCACTTCTTTTATAAAGGACGATAAGGAATATGTGTCGCTGCCATTGAACACTGGTGTTGCACGGGCCTCAGTGATTATATCCTTGAATGTAATTGCGGTCGCCATATTGCAATTCCTGTTGGTCACAAATCTGTCCAAAAGCTTTAGTTTGTGACTACACTAGATTTTTTTTTGTAACGGTAAACAATTCTTTTTGATTCTTATTCACAGAATCTTTTTGCACTATTGTTACCGGCTAATTTACACTTAGCTTTCGATTAGCCTCGACTAAATCGATTTCCGTATTAAAAATTTTCTGAAAAGCCGAATTTAACACTTCACCTTTTTTTTTTTTTTTTTTTGATACCGACTGACACTTTTTAAAAAAAGTCACTGTGCTACCAATAACGAGAAAAAGATATGTAGATATTTTTTAAACACTTTTTCTTTAACACAGTGTCGGTATCCTACCGACTGCGCCACTTTTATATGTGAAATGTTTGATTTATATAAAAAAATAAAAAAAATAAAAAATAACTTTTCATTCAACAAAGAACTTTATTTAAATCTTTACTTTTCTTTAAATACTACGGAACAAAACTTTTCGCGACCGAGGATCTCACTGGACTGAAAATCATTTCAATTGACAAAAATATTCTTACTCTGGCTTTATGATTTCGACTATCAATTGCTTAGTAAAACTGTAACTGTAATCAGTGGAGATGTTTCATGTGATCATAATGCAAATTGTGGGTGATCGTCTGCTAATGGGATTTCGTTGGAAATTTACTTGTTGGATTGCAAATTGTGGTGATCGTCTGCTAGTGGGATTTCGTTGGAAATTTACTTGTTGGATTGCAAATTGTGGTGATCGTCTGCTAGTGGGATTTCGTTGGAAATTTACTTGTTGGATTGCAAATTGTGGTGATCGTCTGCTAGTGGGATTTTCGTTGGAAATTTACTTGAAGGAAAAGGTTTTAGGATTGTTGATAAGAAAGAATGTTTTATATATGGTGGTGTTCAACTGGGAATATGATCCGCACAGACGGCGTTAAATCAGATTGCTTTTAATCTTTCTAGAGTCTTGAACTAGAAGATAAAATCTGTATTGAGGTTTTAGCAATAAAGCAATTTCAAAGCCTAAGTATCGAACTTAGCATTCTGGAAAGACAGAATTGAGGTCTTTTCCCAGTAAAGCCCGAATTAAAGACAGTTTTGAAGTCTTTAATACAGCAGTAACTTAATCACCAGAATTGATTTCAGCAGTTACTCTAACCAACCACAGAGGGACGAATTTGCGAAGAAACAAGGCAAAGCAGTCCAGTAAGCAGAAACCAGGCAGCAAGCAGCAACCAGGCAGCGAGCAGCAAGCAAATCCCAAGCGATACACAAGAAACGAAACCAGAGTGCAACAACACAAAGGTTATTCCTGGCTGTTCTAATTGCAGAACACATCAGTCGAAACATCAATCATCACGCTGACAGATAGGTGGCGTTATTCATTTAAGTTACCAGAGCAAGCAATATTTTGGTAATTTTTATTTACAAAACAAATACGAAATTTCAAGTAATAAATAACGAATTAAAGATTGAATTGAATTATTTTGGCAATTTGTTGAATTTTTATTGAAGTTATATTTGAGAAAATCTAAGAATTAATTGCGAATAAATAGTAATTTTGATTTGTGGAAAAGGTTATCTTTTTATTGAATCACACCCTTCAGGCACCTTTTTATTGAGTCAGAAATTAAATTGCTAATTCTGAACAGAGTCCACTTCGAATTGTTGAATTTTATTATTTATTTTAACGTGTGTAATATACTTTTTTGTATTTTGGACTGGGGTGCTAATTTCATAAATTGTAAATTGGTCTTCTAAGAACGAGTTTTCTATTTCTACGGCTTTCACTCTATTTCCAGTCATTAATCTCTTCAGGCATACTTTTTGGACATG
The DNA here is from genome assembly GCA_949987705.1 of Thereva unica. Lineage (NCBI taxonomy): Eukaryota > Metazoa > Arthropoda > Insecta > Diptera > Therevidae > Thereva > Thereva unica. The sequence continues at coordinate 39,851,757 of OX465284.1, read as the reverse complement.
ACTACCTTGTTTCTTACAGTACTCGCATTTTAACCTAGTAGAATCAACTCTACATTGGCTTGAATTATGATTATTTTTAGCACATTTTAAGCAAAGTCCTTCTATTCCAAGATGTTTCAGGTTAAGGCGAGATTTTGATTTGTATCTTGGTACCTGACTTTTATATTCACCCTTTCTTGAATTTGTGATATTTTTATGTCTTGAATTATAATTACTAGCACTTCGCGATCTAGAAATTCTGTGAACGTTGGATGTAGTATTTTCTACTGGATTATCATCGAATTGTTGATTTTCCAGGGTTGATGCTTCTAAAGTTTGAGCTTTCGCGACCGCTTCTTGGAAAGTCTTTGAATTATCTAGTAATAACTGATGACGTATGTTTTGGTTTGAAAGACCTCTGATAAATTGTGAATGCAGAAAAATATTTGCCACCGACCTCTGGCAATCGCATTTGAAATCACATGATGGAATAAATTTACGTAATTGTGTGACAAAATCTTGAATAGACTGATTAGGCTCTTGTTTTTGTGACAAAAACTTATGTCTTTCTACTAGAATGTTCTTTTTCTCCGTTAATTGATCATGCAAGGTTTGTATTATGTCGTCAAAAGTTAGTGTATTAATTTCTTTTGGTGCTATCGATAGCTTTAATAACTCGAAGTACTCCGGGCCTAAGAATTGTTTTCGATGCGTCCTTATCTGTTTCTAACCCTTTCATGACAAGAAAATTGTCGAATCTTTCCTTATATTGTTGGAATGTTTCTTTGTTTTTGTCAAAATAGTCAAATTTACTTACATTTTGAATATTTGTTGGAGCTGGATTATGATTTACTGTATTAAATTGTTGTAGCATCTGTTGAAAATGTTGTTGCTGAAGATGCAGGAATTGAGTGAATTGTTCGGTGTTCATTTTGGGGTTATATTTCCCTTGCTTTCTAAAACTGTTGAAACCTTGTTGATGCAGTCCAGCAACTCGTTTTTGTTTCTTCCTCGTCGCCAATCTGTTGTGTTTTAATTAGGAAAACACTCTTCACTATGTTAATATTACTTTATTGAATTCTATAAATGTACACGTTCTTGAATTTATATCCATACACTTTTTTTTTATGTTAATCCGTGACCACCACCGAACTCTCTAATTCTCCAACCACCCAAATCAAATCGAATTCGGTGCTACCCGATCGGGGACATAACAGTTGTGCTCATCGCAGACATCGTCAAAATGTATCGTCAAATTATGATTCACCCTGATGATATTAAATATCAAAAAATTATATGGCGAGATTCCCCAACAGAACCCTTAAAGGATTACTGCTTAACCACGGTAACTTTCGGTGTAACCTGCGCTCCGTACCTAGCAATACGAACAATTCAACAGTTAGCAGAAGATGAACGTGACACCTTTCCGGTAGCATCAAAAATCGCATTAAACGATTTTTATGTTGATGACTTGTTAACTGGAGCCGACTCCGAGCCAGAAGCAACCATCATTTACCAACAGATCGAGACACTTATGAAGCACGGGGGTTTTAAGCTAAAAAAATGGCTCTCGAACAGTCAGGCTGTTCTAACTCAAATTCCAGACGACGACAAGGCATTACCAAATTCCGTGGATCTCAGCTTAGACCAAGGTGTCAAATCACTAGGCATTATTTGGCACCCATCATCTGACACCTTCAGCTACCGAATCACCATTTCCTTAGAACGATTAGTGACCAGTAAACGAGAACTACTTTCTGAAATCGCGAAGCTGCACGATCCTCTGGGTTGGATTGCCCCAATTATAGTGACCGCTAAAATCTTGATGCAGTCTCTATGGATGCTCGGTTGTAGATGGGATGAATCGGTGCCTCCAAAGATTCAGCAGACATGGTTAACATTAAAGAGTCAATTACCTCTATTGGAAAAACTACAGATTCCACGATGGTTTGGCACAACTCAGGGAAATATCGATATCCAATTACATGCCTTCAGCGATGCATCACAAAACGCCTACGCAGCGGCGTTATATTTAAGGGTTCAATCTCCAGATACCATCGTCAACGTTCATTTAATCGCGTCTAAATCAAAGGTCGCACCAATTAAACAGATATCTATACCTAGGTTAGATATGCGGTGCGGTGCTGGCAGCAAAACTAGCACGGCATACACGGGAAGCTCTTCAACTTAACCGTAATATACCAATACATATGTGGACAGACTCGTCGATTGTACTTTCATGGTTGAAAGGACAACCAAGAAAGTGGGCCACGTTCGTGGCAAACCGAACAAGCGAGATTTTCAGCTTAATAGAAAATGCACCATGGCATCACGTATCCTCAGCCGACAACCCTGCAGATCTCGCCTCAAGAGGAGTTTCACCAACAGAATTACTGAGATCTTCCCTTTGGTGGAGCGGACCCAAATGGATAAGCAAGCATCATGATCACTGGCCTCAACCAGAAGAACCTGCCGATACCGAGCTAGAGGCTAAAAAACCCGTACAAGTCTTCCATGTGCAACCTATATGCAACCCCTTCCTAGCAGAGCTTCTCACTAAGTTTTCGTCCTATCCCAAACTAATTCGAATCACCGCTTACTGCCTTCGAGTTGCTGTACGCACAAAATCTGAGCATTTGTGGTTAACCTCACACGAATTAACAAAAGCAACACAATTTTGGCTCAAATTCCATCAAAGGACCTATTTTAGTAAGGATATTACTCACCTACAGAGGCATAATACTTTATCCACGGGCAGTAAACTCCTGAATCTATCCCCATTCCTTGACAAGGAGGGACTTTTAAGGGTTGGTGGACGTCTTCAAAACGCTACTATAAGTTATGACGAACAACATCCAATCATCCTGGGGAAATCTAATCATCTAAGCACCCTCATCATCGACCACTTCCATTACTTAAGCTTGCATGGCGGAACCCAGCTAACCTTGTCATTGCTAAGAAAAAAATTTTGGGTTTTAGACGGTCGAAACACTGTTCGAAAGCGGCTGCTGAAATACATTACATGTTTTCGCCTCCGCGCAAAAACTACCACTCAATTAATGGGAAGTTTACCGCAGCCGAGGGTCAACGTAGTGTTGAGGTTGATCGGGATGTTAAAAAATAAATTCTTTCTTTTCTTTAAAACAATTAACTTTATTAAACCTTTGTTTTTAGTTGATCAAAATAATTACGCGAAGACCCGAGCACTTAGATAAATCAAACTGGAGTGCCTGTTGGGATTTAAGAAAATAGAGTTCAACCGGTGGAAAACAGGATGTAACCTGAGAAAACAAGGGATCGTGTTGATAAGTCAGCATAATTGCATGAAATATAGAATGCATACGTGACTTTAAAGAAAGGTTAATGAAATTGTAGAATTAAGGAATTTAGCAAGTAGCAATTGTTGGAAAAATTAAAGTATGCTGGAATTTAGCAAGAAGTAATATGCTGACATGGGTGCTTTACAACACGCCCCCTCTTAAGGTTGAAAATTATACCTGGGATTGGTGTGATTTTCATGAGTGGCCGAACTTTCTCCATTGTTAAGTATTTTTCTTTTGCACAATTTGTTTTCCTTTTAATAATTCATGGGGAATCAGGCTGTGATTTTGATTCTTTATTAAAAACACTTTTTTTTTATAGATTTATATATGTAGGACAAATAAAACGTGTTTTGTTGTTATGGTTGGCTAAGTATTGTTTAATTTATTTAATAATAATACTTTGTTTATAATTGAATGTTAGATATAGAAATATAACTTACGATAGCCCTTCATTGCTTGATATTTGTATTGTTATTATTATTTTTCCTTTTCGCATTATACTACTGTACTTCACTTTCGACTTTCATCCTTTATTTTTAGTTATTAAGGGCCTAATACACTTAATCGAGCAATTATAGGGTATCGCGCGCCCGCGAATATTTAGAAAACTATCCAACCAAATTAAATAATTTAAATTAGGTATTTTTAAGAAAACAGAAATCTAGCTATTCATGGTGGAACATTTTAATATTTTTTATTGGTATATTAGTTATAATGGTTCAAAGTTCCGTACCTGCGCCCGAAAAATACTCCTATTTAGGTGGAAAAATTTTAAAAAATTTTTAATGTACGATAAACTTAAATCGATTATCTAGCTATTCATGGTGGAAATTTTTTGAATTTTAGCCTTCTTTCATGACTAAATTATGTTTTAAAAACTGTCCACAAAATTTAAGAACGAAAATTCCCTAAAATTCTTCAGTTTTAATACATCAAATTTCCGCTCCAAGCAAATCTCTGCGCTAGTTGTATTCTGTATAAAGCATTTGCGTAATCTTACACGAGATGCGTTTGTATAAGTGAGAGCTTCTGCTTCGGCTTTTGCAGGGGAAATTTCAAACCTTTTTTGTTGCAGGCATGGATGGTGATCGTATTTTCGGGAAAAAATAAAATCTGAGGAAAAATCGGTTTGTTTGGCAAGAATTTTAATTACTTGCTTGATGGTGATTTCCTTGATTTGAGAATTTAGGGATTCTTGCCTTTATCCGGTGGTCAGGTAGTGATCAATCGGTGTTTATTATCTTGGCTTGGTTTTTCATAACCGAAGAAAATATTTGAATAGCAAATACTACCTTCATGTAATAATTAAGTTTTATGACATCCTTGTTTTTCATTATTGTCTTTTTAGCCGCATTTATTGTTTATTAGCCGCACTTGCTAAATTTCAAATCAGCAAAAGCAGCGATATAAAAATTTCACATGAAAGAAAAATTTAAATATCCAACAAAAAAGATCTATTCTCATATCCCATGACAGGAACAAGTTCGTAGAGTGCATTACTGCGACATTAATTCAATTTCCATTCATAATTATCTAACACTGGCTTCAATTTCTAGCCGGCGACACCGCAGAAGAGATTTCTTGAAAATCGCCAGAAAATTTACCTCGGGCACGCACTCATAAAGTAAAGCCCAACAGGACATACGAATGCAGCCGAACCCCTTTATTGTGCAAAGATTTCCCCTCCGGCGGCCGTGTTGTGCACTGCAAGCAGTGCACAACAGGTAATTTTGACTGTGTTAGGAGGTTTTTGAGATTGGGTTAGTTTAATTTTGTGACTGTATTTTTTTTAAGCTTCCCTTAATAATTTGTTGTTGGAACTGAATTTCATGTTGGACTTCGTCGCTGAGTGTATTAGGGCCTTAATACACGTTCGCTTATCAAACTCATAAATTCTAAACACTACAAACCGTGTTCTTATATTATATATATATATATATATATATATATATATATATATATATATATATATATATATATATATATATATATATATATATATATATATATATATATATATATATATTTTAATTTCTCATTCGTTTTAACCAATCTCACATTTATTATATCACTCTGTTTAAAAAAAAACAGATTACTAAGTTATCAATATTTCACAATATCTGAAGCAAATTATATATCTGTAATCATAGTAAATATATTCCTAACTAAACGTTTTCATTTTAAATCACTAATTCTTATTATTTTTTATTTTATAACGGAACTCTTCTGAGTTTTCAATATTTCACAATAACTGAAGCAAATTATATATCCTTTTTATTTTATAACGGAACTCTTCTGAGTTATCAATACTTCACAATATCTGAAGCAAATTATATATCTTTTTTCATAGTAAATATATTCCTAACTAAACGTTTTCATTTTAAATCACTAATTCTTATTATTTTTTATTTTATAACGGAACTCTTCTGAGTTTTCAATATTTCACAATAACTGAAGCAAATTATATATCCTTTTTATTTTATAACGGAACTCTTCTGAGTTATCAATACTTCACAATATCTGAAGCAAATTATATATCTTTTTTCATAGTAAATATATTCCTAACTAAACGTTTTCATTTTAAATCACTAATTCTTATTATTTTTTATTTTATAACGGAACTCTTCTGAGTTTTCAATATTTCACAATAACTGAAGCAAATTATATATCCTTTTTATTTTATAACGGAACTCTTCTGAGTTATCAATACTTCACAATATCTGAAGCAAATTATATATCTTTTTTCATAGTAAATATATTCCTAACTAAACGTTTTCATTTTAAATCACTAATTCTTATTATTTTTTATTTTATAACGGAACTCTTCTGAGTTTTCAATATTTCACAATAACTGAAGCAAATTATATATCCTTTTTATTTTATAACGGAACTCTTCTGAGTTATCAATACTTCACAATATCTGAAGCAAATTATATATCTTTTTTCATAGTAAATATATTCCTAACTAAACGTTTTCATTTTAAATCACTAATTCTTATTATTTTTTATTTTATAACGGAACTCTTCTGAGTTTTCAATATTTCACAATAACTGAAGCAAATTATATATCCTTTTTATTTTATAACGGAACTCTTCTGAGTTATCAATACTTCACAATATCTGAAGCAAATTATATATCTTTTTTCATAGTAAATATATTCCTAACTAAACGTTTTCATTTTAAATCACTAATTCTTATTATTTTTTATTTTATAACGGAACTCTTCTGAGTTTTCAATATTTCACAATAACTGAAGCAAATTATATATCCTTTTTATTTTATAACGGAACTCTTCTGAGTTATCAATACTTCACAATATCTGAAGCAAATTATATATCTTTTTTCATAGTAAATATATTCCTAACTAAACGTTTTCATTTTAAATCACTAATTCTTATTATTTTTTATTTTATAACGGAACTCTTCTGAGTTTTCAATACTTCACAATATCTGAAGCAAATTATATATCTTTTTTCATAGTAAATATATTCCTAACTAAACGTTTTCATTTTAAATCACTAATTCTTATTATTTTTTATTTTATAACGGAACTCTTCTGAGTTTTCAATATTTCACAATAACTGAAGCAAATTATATATCCTTTTTATTTTATAACGGAACTCTTCTGAGTTATCAATACTTCACAATATCTGAAGCAAATTATATATCTTTTTTCATAGTAAATATATTCCTAACTAAACGTTTTCATTTTAAATCACTAATTCTTATTATTTTTTATTTTATAACGGAACTCTTCTGAGTTTTCAATATTTCACAATAACTGAAGCAAATTATATATCCTTTTTATTTTATAACGGAACTCTTCTGAGTTATCAATACTTCACAATATCTGAAGCAAATTATATATCTTTTTTCATAGTAAATATATTCCTAACTAAACGTTTTCATTTTAAATCACTAATTCTTATTATTTTTTATTTTATAACGAAACTCTTCTGAGTTTTCAATATTTCACAATAACTGAAGCAAATTATATATCCTTTTTATTTTATAACGGAACTCTTCTGAGTTATCAATACTTCACAATATCTGAAGCAAATTATATATCTTTTTTCATAGTAAATATATTCCTAACTAAACGTTTTCATTTTAAATCACTAATTCTTATTATTTTTTATTTTATAACGGAACTCTTCTGAGTTTTCAATATTTCACAATAACTGAAGCAAATTATATATCCTTTTTATTTTATAACGGAACTCTTCTGAGTTATCAATACTTCACAATATCTGAAGCAAATTATATATCTTTTTTCATAGTAAATATATTCCTAACTAAACGTTTTCATTTTAAATCACTAATTCTTATTATTTTTTATTTTATAACGGAACTCTTCTGAGTTTTCAATATTTCACAATAACTGAAGCAAATTATATATCCTTTTTATTTTATAACGGAACTCTTCTGAGTTATCAATACTTCACAATATCTGAAGCAAATTATATATCTTTTTTCATAGTAAATATATTCCTAACTAAACGTTTTCATTTTAAATCACTAATTCTTATTATTTTTTATTTTATAACGGAACTCTTCTGAGTTTTCAATATTTCACAATAACTGAAGCAAATTATATATCCTTTTTATTTTATAACGGAACTCTTCTGAGTTATCAATACTTCACAATATCTGAAGCAAATTATATATCTTTTTTCATAGTAAATATATTCCTAACTAAACGTTTTCATATTAAATCACTAATTCTTATTATTTTTTATTTTATAACGGAACTCTTCTGAGTTTTCAATATTTCACAATAACTGAAGCAAATTATATATCCTTTTTATTTTATAACGGAACTCTTCTGAGTTATCAATACTTCACAATATCTGAAGCAAATTATATATCTTTTTTCATAGTAAATACATATATTCCTAACTAAACGTTTTCATTTTAAATCACTAATTCTTATTATTTTTTATTTTATAACGGAACTCTTCTGAGTTAATTACGCGCCCGCCGCCGCTTGTGGATCGAACAACACTCAACAACATCAAATTTTCACCCGCCGGTGGTGGCATGGAAAATTGTCCACCGGCTGGGAAAAACGCGAGTTAATAGAACGTTATCACCGTTTAATAAAAAAATAAAATATAATTATTCTTTAAACTTCTTTATTACAACTGTTCAGCTACAAGTTAAAATATTAACTGATTCTAATTAGAATTTTTGTATTACATGAAGTGACAAAGATTTTAATATGACATAAATTTCAATGGAAAATTGTCTACAGTGAAACCAGAGCTTTAGGAATTTTATTTTATGAGGTGATGGGAATTAAAAGCATTCACCTTGGAATAATTTTATAGTTTTGCTAATGTGACAATTTCTGAAGGAAATTGTCCAGACAAAATTATTAAGAAATATATATAAAATGAGGACAATTGAATGTAATGGAAAAATGGTTTGTTGGCGGCACGTGTATTGTTGTAGGGTACGTAACTCCTCCCCCCTTAGTGTAGCGACGGCCAGAGGAAAATAGGCCTCTGGGCTCCTTCTGTAGGGATGCTGGATGTTGCTGCAATCTGGATCTCTGGGTTGGTAAATGTATATTTCTTCCTTCGGATTTGATAGGTTATTACTGCCAAAATGATTCCAACTGCTATTATGATTGTAGTATAATTTAATTGATTTAATATTGATGATTTTGATGCTAGAATTTCGATGGCTGCTTTATTCTGGATGTGGTAAGTTTTCAGTTTTTGCAGGCTCAGATGTTCGGTTAAAGATGAAGCGGTGATGTTGTTAAATATGGCTGGAAGGATGTGGACTTCGTCCCAATGGATGCTGGTTTTCCTCGAGTATGTAATACCATTAATTTGGATGCTGCAGTTATCGATGTGTAGTAGAAAAGTTCCTTTTAGACTTCTATGGTTGAATTCGCATGTTGAATTTATCTCCGTTTCAGGCACATTGATGAGGACGATGAAATTTGGTTCTGGTTCCAGGATCTCTGTTGTAATATAATTCTCGATCAAGTCGCATTTGGCTGCTTCGTTATTTAGGAGTTTTCCGATGCATGCTGATTCGCTGGTGTTCTCCTTCAGGCTGGATTCTTCACATATGTAAATTCCTTCTATTTTTCTACACCTTTCATCAAAATACTGAATATCTTGTTGGTTATGGATAATATAGGGTTTGGTGGATATTTTCTTGGTAATATTTATTGGTAAAGGGATTATGTGCAATAGGGAGTATGTTTCTTGGGAAAGTATCGGGACTTGGATATTAAAAATGATGTTAGTATGGTTATAGTATGCCTGGAGACCTAGTAATTCATACAAATGTTCAATTGATATTAATTTTAGAGATTGTTCTTCGAGAATCTGAGAAATTTCTAAGATTTCTTCAGGATCTAGAATTTGCTTCGATATTATATTAAGTCGAGCAAGTACCAATGTTTCTGCTAGACCAGTTAAGTGTGAATTCAGTAAGTCTATATTGTAATTTATTACGTTTATATATTGAATATATTTTAAGGACTCTTCTTCAGATTTAATTTTGTTATTAACATTTTCGCGATAGTGATTCAAATATTCTTCAATAATTGTTTGTTGCTCATTTATGTGTACTGTAATATTTTCAAACCTTTTTATCATGGCATTATTTATAATAATTTGTTTATTTAAATCAGTTTTTAAAGTATTTTGGTTTGCCATTATGTTATCTATTTCTTTGTTAAGTCGATTTGCGTCTTCAGCGTCCATGTTCCCTGTTATACCTTTTATGATTGATCCTAACCCATTAATTAAACCTCTTTTCTGTCTGATTTTAGGCATCAGAGATACTAATTTTTGTTTTAATTCCTTGACTTTAATTTTAGTTATTTCTAATGAATCTTTTATTTCTATAATGTTTCCTAACTTTTCTAATGATGCGGATATTCTATATACATTTTCTTCGTAATTACTTAATTTAACTATGTGTAGTACGTTATTATATCCCTTAATAGTTCTAGCTTGTCCGAGTCTAATTGGTAAAAGTCCTTGTACGTTTGTGAGGTCCTGTATTTCTATTCGTTGTCCTTTAGCGGTTGTCAGTGCCGTCAGTATTATCAGTACTATTGGTAATTTCCGCATTTTCCTGTAAGTTTTTTATTTTAATTTTAGACTTATGAATTTTTTGTTTCTTACTATCTATGATTTTATTTGATTTATCTTTCTTAACTCTAATTTTAGTAAATCTTGGAGTTAGCTTGTTTCTCCTATTTTCTTTTCTATAAACTACAAATCCTTTTCTTAATTTCTTGGGAGACTCTCTTCCCATATTTAATTTATTTATATTTTTACTTACTATTTCTTGTGCCCTATTTTTAATTGAAGGATATAGTTCCTTTTGAAATTTATTAAGATTCTCTAGATACTCATGGACATTATTATGTTCTAAATTACTTTCAAATTTATATGTTCTTCCATAAAATACTTCGTAAGGAGTGAGCTTGGTTGTGGAGTGAATAGCGTTATTATAAGTTATGATGGTTTCGTTAAGAATATCATCATGATCCTTGTCTTTATCTTGATTATAGATGATTCTATATATTTCAGTAAACGTTGAATGCATTCGTTCAACAGGGGAATTACTTGTACATAGTTTGTTGGAAGCATGTAACATGGTGCAGAATATTATATTGTCTGCAAAAGTCTTTAAATATAGTTGAAGTAAATTCGGCCCCTTGGTCGGACACGATCTTTTTAGGTATGCCGTGAAGGCTCATGAAATGTTTGAAGGCTTTTATAATAGTAAGACTGTTTCTAGCTGTGAGCGTGTAAGCTGCTGCAAACTTAGAAAACTTGTCAATTATCGTAAGTATTTGTTTATTGTTTATGGCATAAATGTCTGTATGTAAGACATCTAGAGGCAATTCCGGGGACTCAGGTGTTTGAAACTTTAGCCTGGGTGGTCTTCTATCGTATTTCAGCGTTTGGCATTGGTCACAATTATTAATAACTTGTGTGACCTCACTTTTCATGAAAGGGAAATAATATTGCCTTTTTAAATGGATGACAGTCTCATTGATTCCTCTATGGTTACTGGTAAGATGATAATTGTTTATTATTTGATCTTGCTCATCGCTATCTTTAATATCTATCAGAATTTCAGTGCAACGAATGACTTTGAATGTTTTAGATTGCGAAAAATATTTGGAAAATACGCTTTGAACTAGCTTAAATGTCTCGTTGTCTGTATATATTGCATTAAGTCTCTTTGGTCCTAAATATTGTTTGAATAGACTAGTAATGTTCTCTTCTGTAAATTCCGGTAATCGGAAGGTTCGGCGGAGGCGATTTTTAAATGGAACTTCTACCGAAATAGGTGGACGTTTATCAGTTTTTTCTAATATTACTTGAATGTTGAACTCATTGAGGGGACGTTCGGAAATTGGTATTCCGTCGTCGAGATTTTCCTCGGCTGAATGTACTGTGGTACTCGCTGTACCTTGATTAGAAATATTCTCGGTTTCATTGAAAAGAAGGGGTTTATGATCTGTTACGATCTTGAATTTATTGCCATAAAGATATGGGCGAAAATATTTTGTGGCCCATACAATCGCTAACAACTCTTTCTCAATTGTTGAGTAATTAGTTTCTGTTGTTGTTAGAGTTCTGCTAGCATAGCAGATAGGACGATCACTCCCGATGGGTCCTTGGGATAATACTGCGCCAAGCGCATAATTACTTGCGTCGGTGGTTAAAACAAATGGTTTAGAAAAGTCGGGATATGCTAAAAGTGGATCGATCATCAATATATCTCTACAGGCTTGGAATGCTTTGACATAATTTTCAGTAAGTTCTATTTTGCTACCTTTTTTCAAGCAACTTGTCATTGGTTTGGTCATCTTTGCGAAATCTTTTATAAATTTCCTATAGTAGCCTACTAGACCAAGGAATGATTTGATTTCTTTTTGTGTTCGTGGTATAGGGAAATTTTGGATTGCTGAAATTTTATCTGGATTTGGTTTGACACCTTTGTCAGTGACTATGTGACCCAGGAAGCTTATTTCTTTCTTTAAAAATTCAGATTTATCTAATTGAACTTTCATATTAGCCTCTCTAAGTTTATCAAATACCTTCGTGAGATTTTCGATGTGCTCTTGGAGCGAAGTAGAAAAAATAATTATGTCATCGAGGTATACCAAACATATCTTTCCTTGAAGATCTCTTAAAACATTGTCCATTACCCGTTGGAAAGTTGAGGGGGCATTTTTCAACCCAAAAGGCATTCTGAGGAACTCATAATGTCCTCCTTCTATAGTGAAAGCAGTTTTCTGAATGTCACTAGGACTCATTTCAATTTGGTGAAATCCGCTCGCTAAGTCGAGAGTGGAAAAATACATGCATTTTCCTAACTTATCGAGGATTTCATTAATGTTGGGAAGTGGGTAACGGTCGCTTATTGTTTTATCGTTTAATTTACGATAATCAATAACTAATCGCCATTTAACTTTACCAGAAGCATCTCTCTTTTTAGGTACAATCCATACTGGAGAGCTCCATGGCGAGTAACTATGTGTGATTATATTCTGGGCTAACAATTCGTTTATTTGCTTCTTGATTTCTTGTTTATGGGTGTAAGCATATCGGAAGGGTTTAACGTATAAAGGGATTTCATCACTAGTAGGGATTCTATGTTTTATTTGATTTGAGAAACTTAATTTTTGTCCTGGTTTGAAGAATATATCGTCGTAATTTCTACAAAGTTTTTCGATCATTCTTCTTTCTTCCTCATTTAAATGAGACGTTCGAATGAGATTTCTAATATCGTCTATGTCCACTGAGTTGACGTTTTCTTGTTCGATTTGAACATTAAAATTATGAAGTTCGCAAAATTCTGAGGGTGAATGGATTTCAACTTTTAAGGGTTGTTCTATAAATAAATCTAAGTCAGAATCCGACTTATTTATGACCAACACTGTACTGAACCAATTTTCGGCTTGATAGAGCCCTTCAGCAATATATAAATCAGGTTTAATTTCTGTAGTGTTAATAATTATACTACCTCTTTCTGCGTCCACTGGTAATTGGACGGTAACTTTAGAATTGGAAGGAATCACATAACGTTTAGACTGGAGATTGGGTTTAAAATGAAGTGGTATCATAACTTTTCTTGTTACTAAACAATTAATTTCTAAATCTACCTTAGCTTTCAATCTTGATAATATGTCAATACCTAATAGTCCGTCGAAATATCCGTGGAATTTAAAAACTACAAACTTCATTACACCACTTTGATTAAATTCAACGAAGTTAGGCATAGTCACTTGCTGATTCACTACATGATTATCAAAGGCTGTGATTATATTAATAGGATTTGTTATCCTAATATCCTTAAAATTAACTAGTTCTGGATTAATAAACGAAGACGAGGATCCCGTGTCTACTAAAAATCGTAAAGGTCTTCCTGATGCGTTAGAAATTAAAATATAAGGAAGAATGGATCCGTGCCTGTTAAGGTCTATATAACCGATTGGTTGATCGAGGCGGGAAATTGAAAATTTGATTCTTCAACTTGTACGGATTCATTATTGTCGTTATTATGCTCGATATTATAATATCTATCCAACTCTTGAATATGATTAACGTCTATATTATTACGATTATTATTAGAAATATTAAACAACTCTTCACTTATAAACCGGGGTTGTGTGGATTGTCTAACAGAATTATTTTGAACGGTTCTACTTTGGTTTTGATTCGGCCGGTTGTATCTAAACTGAGAATTAGTTGAACTTGTGTCCATAGGTTCCGGAAGGGATTGTCTCTGCTGAGGTCTAGACACCGCTTGATTATTCCCGAATGACTGATTAGAATAATTATTCAATGCACGATTATTAAAGTTATTGTACGAATTATTTCGATTAAAACTGTTACCGAATCCTTGATTAAAATTATTATTCATCGGGTATCTTTGATTGAAAGAATTATAACCGAATGAATTGCGTTGGTTTCCAAAAGGTCTCTGTTGGAAATTAAATGACCTTTGGAATGTTGGAACTGTATTTTGTTTAATATTATTTATTGGTTGGATTCGTTTATTATTATTTGCATTTCCACTGTTATTATTTGCACTATTTTGATGCGAAGATCTCATATAAGAAATATTCTGCTCTTTCAAGCAATATGAAAATGCAACGGCTAGGGATTCTGGGCGCATTGCCCTTATTGTTGAACCTAAAGGTTCTCTTAAACCGGTTAAAAATGCATTTAAACACATTTCCGAATAAAGCTCTCGTTTAGCTCTAACCACACTTGGATTATTTTCGTGAATTTGCACGTGATTAAAAATTGTTGCTTGCACTTCGATTATTTCACTGTAATATTTTTCGACAGTACTACCACTTTGTTTTAAATTATGCAAGTCTCGAATCAATGAAGTTTCATTCCTTTTATCGGAGTAGTGTAAAATTAAATTTTGTTTAATCTGTTCCCAATTTAATGAGGTGCCATACATGTTAAGGGCCTCATTAGCTTGGCCCTCTATTTTATTTCGTATAGCGCGTAAAAGAATTTGAGCATAGGACGTACCATCTGCTATAGTTAATAGAGATAAAATCTCTTCGACATTATTAATAAAATCGTATAAAAGTCTTGGGTTACCATCAAATCTAGGAAGATCTTTAATGGCGTCAGGGACTCTCAAGGAGTCAAAAACAGTTTTCGCAACATTGTGCGTAAGCGGTTGGGACACAGATGGACCCTGAGGTGCAGCACCGACATTATCATTACTCATTTTATCAGAATTATTTAATGAATCACTCAAAGAATTATTTAAAGAAAAATTACTATTATCGTCACTATTCACGTTTATTATGCTATTATTATCACTATCACTTTCTGTATCTTCACTTATCTGATCTAAATTTATTATTGGAATATTTATTAGCGTTCTAATACTAGGTCTCTTTGCGTATGGTGTAACTCGCGGTTTCTTATTTTTATTAGTAAACATAGGAATATAAAAGGAAAACAAAATATTCAATAAATTTGACTTACGGGTGAATAACGAATCTCATGTTGTTCTTGGATAGGCAATTGGGTTGAAACCTCTAAGTCCTGGCGTCCTGGCAGTTCCCTCGACGATAATCCTTCGGCGATCTGGAATCCAACGATGTTCTCTCGTTGTGCTGCTTACTACACTTTCACTCACAATGTACGGACGGATCTCGGTATAAAAAAGAAAGCGTTTTCGTCAATAACCCGTCGACGAAGCGAATAATTAGTACGATAAACCGTCGTTCTAATTTACGCACTTTACTTCAAAACCGGGATAGGACTTTTGCCTATCCTACCGACTGCGCCAGTTAATAGAACGTTATCACCGTTTAATAAAAAAATAAAATATAATTATTCTTTAAACTTCTTTATTACAACTGTTCAGCTACAAGTTAAAATATTAACTGATTCTAATTAGAATTTTTGTATTACATGAAGTGACAAAGATTTTAATATGACATAAATTTCAATGGAAAATTGTCTACAGTGAAACCAGAGCTTTAGGAATTTTATTTTATGAGGTGATGGGAATTAAAAGCATTCACCTTGGAATAATTTTATAGTTTTGCTAATGTGACAATTTCTGAAGGAAATTGTCCAGACAAAATTATTAAGAAATATATATAAAATGAGGACAATTGAATGTAATGGAAAAATGGTTTGTTGGCGGCACGTGTATTGTTGTAGGGTACGTAACTCGCGCCCTTGAACTTTTTCCCACCTGCGCAACTTGCTTACCGCGCGTTTCTCACGCGGCGCATTGCAAGTTGCGCTTAATTATTGTTGGGTGGGTCAAGTTACGTTTTCCCAGATTAAGGTGAAAAGCTAGCCCCTAGGAGATTTTACCAAACGTGGGAATCGTTGAGGGTTTTTGTTTTATGCAATCTCGCATATTTCGTGGACATGTGTGAAACATCTTTGCAGATTAAAAAGTTGTTCTTGAACTTCTCCCAACGTAACCCGATACCTTTGCTGATAAGGTATTGGGTTTTCGTTCGGTACTTGAGCTGGCGAGTTTCAAGGCATTTGTTTTGTTTAGGTTTTTTTTTTGAATTATTTTATGTAACACTCCTTGGGGGTGCCGAAAAGAACAAGGCGTCGTCGTGAAACAAAGGCGTCTTGTTCGTTTGAAATTCTTTGGTTTTGTTTACGTTGCCTTTTCTGGTGTGATAAGGGGCTCGAGATTTGTTCGTTTGTGGCATGTCTTCAGTTGCAGTTTAACGTCTGTGGCATTATGAGGTAAGTTCCCTGGTAGATTTTCGTATTTATATTTATTTAAAAAAAAAAATTTTTCTATCTTGTTTTCAGCGATTCAATGGAAAGATCTTTGTATGAGGAGGCGCACCACCAACGGGAGTTGGCCCGGGTGCTGAAAGAGAAGGCGAAGTTGGATCAAGAGGAGGCCTTCCGCCGGGCTTCGTTGGCCCGGGCTCAAAAGGACTTGGCCAGGATGAGACGCTGTGCCTTCCGTGAACGGGGGGGGGGGGCAAACGCTTCGCGTATGGTGGCTTTTGGGAGACCCGTGCGGGGCGGTGGCGCGTCTTCTTCTTCTTGTTCCGGGCCCCGCGCTCCCCGGACCATGAGTCCCTGGGACCCCGTGGCTGACTTTACTAGGAGGAGGGCGGCGAATACTCCCTTGTACCCTCCTGACTTGTCGGATGACGACTCTGGCGGTTTCGATGATTGGACTGGTGGTTCTGTTCGAGAGGAGAGCGCTCCCCGCCATGTGGGGCCCTGGAACCCCATTGCTGACGCCCTTGCATCGATGAGGGCTTTGGAGGTCGACTCGTCCAGGACCGGGGAGGCCAGTAGCATCTCTATAGGCGAGAACCCTCCCCGGACCGGGGAGGGCAGCGGGTGCAACACCACTGTGGAGGACCCGGAGGAATATTTGACCGGCCAGTCCCACAACTCCTCCACCCCGGACAATCTTGACTTGGATTAAGTCCGGGGATGGATAGAATACCCAAAAATGTATGGTGGATTAAATAAAAAAAATTTTTGAAAATTTTTTTTTTTGTAGTTTGTTTTTTTTTTTGTGTTATTTTTCAGCTTGTCTAGGGGCGCCTGGGGGTTCTTGTTTTCAGGGTGTTTGTTTTCAGGGCTTCACGACGCTTAGGAGGGGGAGATTTTTTAGGTAAGTATTGTGGTACCGCCGCTGGGGCGCGTGGTAGTTGGGGGGGGGGGGGGGGTGACTGTTTGTCCCTCTCATTTTCTTTTTTATCTATTTTACTGGGAGATTTCCTAGGGGTTTTGGAGGGTGGCTGTTTGTCCCCCCCCCCTTTTGTCTTCATATGGCTATTTCGCGAGGTATATTTTTCATTATTGTGGTCCCGCCGCGGTGCGTGCGGTAAAGGGTTGGTTGGGTGCCGTAGGTGGTACGTTACGGGGCCTATCCCGTAGCTTATACTAATTGCATGGAAGAGGTCCTGGGTAAGGTGTGTGAGCGCCTAAGCGGCCTGGGTTCGGAGAGTTCTGCCGTGGCTGCGTTGTGTGTTGGTTCCGATTGCATTGGGACCCCTACTGGAGCCACTTGGTCCTCGGAGGTGGTTCTCTCATCCGGAGGACTTGCATTTCCGGACCTTCTGGTACATGCAGAACGGGCCATAGCCGCTAGTAACGGTATGCTTTTGTAGCATGTATACCCTATGAGTACCAGTAAAAGGGTGCCACTGAGCGAGATGGCCGCTGTGGATTGGGTGTGAGTGCGTTCCCATGTTAGGTGATTCAACTGCGAGTAGATATCTTGCAGGGGCCTTGTGCCTTCCTGAATAATTTTGTTCGTATCGTCACCTGTGAGTAATTTTATGGGTTCGCCGGGAGATGAGAATATTGGCCCTGTCCTTTTGGCGGACTCAGCTATATTTAATGTGTCTATTGCCGGGAAGTATGGTGGTTCTAGTATTTGGGTGGTTCGCGTTGAATGCCCATTGTACATAAGGATCTTGTCTTCCACTTGTACTTGGCACGGTTGATTAACCCTTAGTATCCCGTGCTTGTCGATTCTTATTGTATGATTAATTTTATCACACGAGATGCGGAACATCTTGGGTGTACTTAATGAATATAACCACGTGTTCGTTTGTGCCAACTTTGTTATTACATTTTGGGGATTGTCATTGGCTCTTATGGGGCAATCCACCTTTTCCCTTAGGGGGTTGTAGAGGAGCTTTATAATACATTCCTTTGTATTGGTAGAAAGTACCATAGGGACCTTTAACAGTCCTATGAAGGTGTTGGTCTTTAGGTTCCCCGTGGCTCGTTGTAGGGCTTTTGCCTCTTGGGGGTGGAAGAGTATGAACTTTTCGGCCTTGAAATCGGAGGCGACATGTGAGTATGGAATGTCGGGAATCAATGAGTGCCCTTCCGCAGTATTTAGCGGGAAGACTGTAACTTGATGGTATTGCATTTTGGGTAAATTAAAAATTGGTAGGGTTATTTTTATTACCAGTTTGTCCTGAATGAGGAGTGCTTGCAGCTGTGTAACCTGAGGCAAGAGTGGGGTGCATTCTTCGCATTCCGGGTTCGTTTTGGAGTAAATTTTAGACAACGTACCGGGCGAGATTAGAAGGGGGTGGATTTTGTTGTCTGCACTCGCAAGGATTATATCGAGGAGCGCTTGTTGTCTGGTTTCTATTTCGGACACCTGCATTAGTAGGTCCGTAACTATCCCTTGCCTTAGTAGGGTATTATATAGGCCCTCGGTCGCGTTCTGCAGTTTCCCCATCTGCTGAGTTATTTGATCTTGCCGGTCTACAAGCGCGATTAACGGTTTTTGAATATCCCGCAGGGTATTGTTTACTACTGTGATCTGTCGTTTTTCGAGTTCTACTAAAGCTTTCTCGTTACTTTCTAACTCACTTAATCTACTATAAATTTCCTGGGAGTCGTCCGTATCCATGGTCCCGAACAGGTAATGTAATGCATGTCCAATGCCGTCGAATAGTGATCTTTTAGGTCGGCTTCTGGGTACCAGTTCCCGTATCGTTTTGGTACGGTCCTTAATATGGGTGATAATCGAGTGAATGTGTTTCTGTTGGGCCGCGCAGAGTACGGTGGAGTCGCTGGAACATAATTGGTGGACCAGCTTCTCGGCCTGTTCCGTTAATTCAGTGTGCACCTCCAACTCGTGTAGGTCGAGTTCGGTTATCACCTTCCATGTCTGATGATATAGCCACACTTCTCCCACGTGTTCGATAAGAACTCCCGTAGCCTTGATTGGGGTGAATGTATACGGCATGGGTCCGAGCTCGCTCGTGGCCATTTGTATAAGTAGTAGTACAATTAGCGTCCGCATGGTGCGCTGCAATTAAATTATAAATAGGAGATTAGTTTTGGCTTAAAGTTGGGTTTTATTTTCATAAAACGGTTTCAAGCGGTTATTATGAACGGTGACCAATCTCCTATTTATTTTGATGGTAGTGTTTACAGCGCTTGGGACCGAAACTACTGTATAGGGCCCGACCCGGATTTGGGATAATTTATGCTTCCGAGCTTCGTTACGTAGGAGGACTTTGTCCCCTACGTGGAGTGTGAGTGGGCGTACGTTCCCATCATAATATGCCTTGGAGCGGTGCTTGCTGGCAAGTAGGTTCTTGCGGGCTAGGGCATAGGACTTTTGCAACTTATATCGGAGTTGATGGTAATAACTCTCGTGGTTGTAAAGTGGCTCCGGGTTGCGTTTAAGGTTGGACGGGACGTCGGCAATGAAACCATATAGGCAGTCCATGGGGGTAAGTTTGGTCCCCCTCGTGTACGCTATTGTTGTACACGAACGCTGCCGTGCGCAGAAACTGGTCCCAATTGTTTGGGCTCTCATCTACTATGGTACGTAGGTACTCGATTAGAGGTCTATGAGCTCGTTCTAGCGCGCCGTTGGATTGTGGGTGGTAGGCTGAGGTCTGAAGTTTTTTAACTTTTAAGAGCCTACACACGCCCTTGAAGAGGTCACTCAGGAAATTTGATCCCTGGTCGGTGACTATTTGTTTGGGTATGCGATAGCGCGTGACGATTTCGTCGAAGAAAATTTGTGCTATCGTTTGGGCTTCCCCATTGGGAATGGCATACCAGTCGACGAATTTTGTCAGGTTATCCTGGAAGGTTAGGATGTATTTGTTTCCGGAATGGGGTTCTTCCAGGGGACCTACTACGTCTAAATAGACTTTTTCGAAGGGCTTTTCTGCTATGTCTGTAATAACCATGGGCATTCGAAATTGTCTAGAGGCCTTCATGGTTTGACATTTCTTGCACCTTCTTATGTAGCGAGTGATATCGCGGAACATGTGTCTCCACCAATATTTACGACGTACGCGATTATATGTCTTAACGACTCCCTGGTGTCCGCCGAAAGGGGAGTCATGATAGTCCTTCAGTATAGTATTGATTTCTTCGGGACTTGTTATCACTTCTACTTTTCTTCGTAGCTCGCTGGAGCTGTCCTTGGAGGCTTCGACGGGCTGGGGTATTTCCGTTTCAAGGTCTGTTTCTTTAGGCCCTTCGTCGATATTGGGGGCTTCTGCAGTTGGAACGAGTTCGTCTTTTTCCTCATCCTGCAATTTTTTGTGCCTGAGCCCTAGTGACCGCGTTGCATTGTTTCGGTCGTTCACTAGGAGGCAATGTATTTCCGTGTCTCTCGGGCGATACAATTAGGGGTTCATCGGGTTGGTGAATTAGAGCTTCCACCGTGAAGGTATTGGGCTCTTCTGCTCTTTGGGGAATCCGGCTGAGAGCATCAGCATTCGTATTGTATTTACCCGGTTTATACTCAATTTGGTAATCGTATTCGGACAGTTTATGGTGAAACCTAACGAGTCGAGTTGTGGGGTCCTTGACGTTGAAGACTCCCTTGAGAGGTTTATGATCTGTATAGACCGTAAACTTTCGACCCATCAAATAACACCTGAAGTTTTTAACAGCCCATACTATGGCTAGCAGCTCCTTTTCGACGGTGGAGTAATTGCGCTCCGCCTTGTTTAGAGTGCGACTTGCATAAGCTATGGGTTGGTCTTGGCCTACGATTCCTTGAGAGAGCACTGCTCCGAGTGCCTCACTGCTGGCGTCCGTTGTTAGATTGAACGGTTTTTCGAAATCAGGGTATATCAGCAGTGGTGGGGAGACTAAAGAACGCTTCACCGTTTGAAATGCTTCCTCGCATTTTGGCGTCCATGAAAATTTCACGCCCTTTCTTAGCAAATTGGTTAGGGGGCGTACGATCTTAGAAAATTCTGGGATGAATTTTCTATAGTAGTTGGCAAGGCCCAAGAAGGACTGGACTTGCCTGACGGTACGGGGCGCCGGGAAGTTTTGGACACACTCCGTTTTTCTGGGGTCTGGTAGGGCTCCCTTTTCAGAGCATACATGACCCAGGTAGACTACTTCCTTTTTCAAAAATTGGCATTTCTCCGGTTGCAATTTGAGGTTGTTTTCCCTCAACCGGTCGAATATGCGTCGTAGTTTGGAATTATGGTCCTCAAGGTTCTTACCATAGATGACTATGTCATCTAGGTAGACGAAGCATTCAAGGCCTTGTAGACCAGTAAGGACATAATTCATTAGTCGCTGAAACGTAGCCGGGGCACCTTTTAAACCGAACGGCATACGTTTGAACTCATAATGGCCATAGTTCGTGCTAAAGGCCGTCTTGGGGCGATCCTGTGGTTCCACTAGTACCTGGTGGTAACCACTGGCCAAGTCGAGGGTAGAGAAGTATCTCGAGTGACCGAGCTGGTCTAGGATGTCCTCGATTCTTGGTAAGGGATACGCATCACCTATTGTCTTTTCATTAATTTTGCGGAAATCCACTACTACGCGCCATTTTTTCTCACCGTCGGGGCCCGGTTTTTTCGGTACCACTAGTAGGGGTGAGTTCCACGGACTTTTACTGGGTTGGACAATATCGTTGTCCAACATTTCTTCTAATTGGTCATTGATGACTTGTCTCTGAGTTTCCGGTAGTCTATACATTTTTTGATTAATGTATTGGTCGTAGACCATGGGGATTTCGTGTCTTAGAGCTTCCGTGTAGGTTAGCTTGTCCCCTTTTAAGTGGAATATATCGGCATATTCGTAACAAAGATCCCGTATGGACCGCTTCTCGTCGGCCGTTAGAGGGTGGGCGAGGCTGAGTTCCTCGTCTAGCTGTTTGAGGCGCATTTCACGCTCAAGGTCCGGATACTCATGGTCCGGGAATATGTATCGTAGATGACGGATGGAATCGATTTCCTTTTCATTCGTTCCCAACTTCACTTTTGCCCTTTTTCCCTGGGGTATACCGTGCGGGATTGCACCATTATTGGGTATACTTTGGAGTCTTGCGTTAGATGACGATGGGGTACTGGCGTTCCTGAGACCGTCTGGTTCAGAGCCTGTAAGATACTCACATACGTCATTAGTATTTGTTGGAGATTTAGGGTTGTTGTTAGAGGCTAGGTGAATAGTCGTGTAGTCTTTGATTGGGGCGAGCGTAAGGGATAGGCTCGTCAGGACTACTGGTTGGGTGTTAACGTTGATGAGACCAACATACACTGTTTTTGTTCCAGCTGGCAAGAGGGAATTGGCGAGGAATACTCCTTCGCTCGGCTCGTAAGATTCACAGAGCATTTCCTCCTCTAATCTTAGGGGAATGGGGACCACCATTTGAGACCGGCTTGGTAGGCGAATGGATTTCTCCAATGCCACGTTATATTTGCCTGAATTGGCCTCATAGTCGTTGGAGTTGTTTTCCAACCTTGAACCATCTAGAGATAGGCAGCTGGTATTCCTCTCTGAGGCTACCTGGGAGACACCACCGGGGTTTATCTCGGCTACTACGAGTTGAGATTCCCTAGTTTGGGTTTGCTCCTGCTGCTCTCTAGTGTTTGACTTGGCGGATCCATTGCGTAATGGAATTGCAATTTCTACTGGGTTGATTTCCGTGCTAGGAAATCGCAGTGTTTGGTTGGGGCCTTCAACGTTACAGTTTTTGGAAAGAAAGTCGTTTCCTAACAGACCATCGTTAGGGATTTCTTGTGTATTTTGCACAATTTGGAAGGTGCATGGGAGGGGGGCGTTTAGTATGATGTTCCCCTGACAGCTCCCTAATGTTTGTCCTTGGCCGTATGGCGTTTGTAGTGTGCATTTTTTAGTTGGATCTGGTAGGTTAGGATCCTTTAGTTTTTTATGTTTTAATATACTGACCTCAGCGCCGGTGTCCACTGCTAGGTCGGCTTTGCCGTTAAGGCTTATGTCTAGAGGAAGAGTGACGAGTGGAACACTTGGTTCGGGTGCATGAGGCCCCCCTTTGGTAATATTTTGAGGATTTATTGTCGGGCCGGGGTTTCTTGGTCCGACTGCGGGGAGTTTCCCGCTTGTTGTGATTCCCAGCGCTGTCTTTGATGACAATCGTCTACTTGGTGACCACGTCTGTGGCAGAAATCACATCTATATCTAATATTAAACACTGACCTTGTGTTATTGGTTGCCTGTTGACGGTCATTGGGTTGGTTGGTTCCATTATTCATGGGTCGGTTGTTTGGTTGTCTATTATTATTCTGGTTAGGGGGTTGTTGGTCGGAATAGCGATAATTTCCCATAGGTTGTGACCGCGGGTCTGAGTAACGGTTGTTACCTTGGTACTGAGACCGCTGGTTGGGGTAACGATTGTTATTGTTATTATTATATGTAGGCCCCTGGTTCTGGTAGCGATTATTACCATTATTGTATGAAGTCCCCTGGTTTCGGTAACGATTATTATTGTTATTATATGAGGACCTTGGAGGCTCAACTGGTTGGGGGCAGTCCCTCGCGTCGTGCGAGTTGGACCGGCAAATTATGCAGAAGGGCGTGTTTTTACGTTTTAATCAGTCTGCATAAGTATGCCCTCTGTTTCTGCAATAGCTACAGGTGATGTTTAAGGGTTTATTTTCATTTTTTGGAACGGGGTTTAAAGTTGTTACTTGGTTGGCGCTTTGTAGTGGCGCCGGCGGTATTGTTTGTATTGTGTTTGTTTGGTTTGTGGGTGGGGCGTATGTTGTGTACATTACCTGTGGGCTTATCGGGCTTTGAAGTGTTGTTTGCGGCATGGTCGGTGCGGGCGGGGCGGTGTACTGAGTGTGTTGGTTCGGCGTATTTGTTAGGGTCATTTGGTAAATGTTTTCCGACTTAGGGATAGGGACTGTTTGTCCATAAGGGTTGTATGCCGGTTGAGGTACTGTCATTTGATAGGAGGCATACACAGAATTTTGTTGTAGCTTCTCCATATCTAGTGCCTTTTGGGTTAGGCTGTCAAGTGTATCCTCTCCCAGAGTTAGTAGGTACTGGCAGAGGTGGGGGTTGGTAACCCCACTCCGCAGGGCATTTTTTGCGAAATCTTGCAGTTGGGCCTTTACGGCCGGTGCTGCCATCGCACCATATTTAGTGGTGGCCGCCTCTTCGCATAGTGACAACTGCTGTTTGATCCTAGTAGTATAGGCCGTGAGCGGCTCTAAGGGGAACTGGCGTAATTGAATTAATCTATTAACCAGTTCTTGATATGTTTCCCTGGGAAGATAAGTCCTGTTTAGGAGGTTTTCTGCCTCCTCAAAAGTGGCGGGTTGGGAGGAGGCAATCAGTTGATAGGCCTCTCCCCGAAGCCTAGTTGGATAAATTTGAATGAAGGCGGCCTTTTCTTGTTCTGTCAGGCACTGTAGTACCCGACGGCAACAGCCTAGGAACATTTGTAGTTCAGTTGCCATCGTTGGGTTTTGGCCGCCAGAGAATAAAGGGACTAGTTGGGCCGTTAATTTGGCGACTTTAATATATTCGTCGGCCATGGCTGTAGGAAATTCTTTTTGTAGTAAAGATTTGACAAGACGACTGTCTTGAAAGGTCGCCTCCTCTTCCTCTAGGAGGGACAAGGATCGGGTTGAGAGATCGACCCAATCCGCGAGTAGATCTATGGGCGCGTAATCGGGCTCAGGCGGTTCTGTGTTATCTTTACTTTCACAATGGTCCCTATCCTCTATGCTAACCTTATCTACTACCTCAAGGGGGCGTGGGAGACTATTTTTGAAATTGAGGAGGTCCTGTTTAAATTTTAGGGCCTCCTCTTTGAATGCTTCTACTTTAGCCTTTCTTTCTAGGCTGGCCCTTTGGATTTGTTTATCCACGGCCTCAAAATGTACTATATTAAATTTTCCTGTCTCCTGCGCCCGCTTAAGTATGTATTCTAATCTTGAAGTTAAACCTACTTGTTTCTCTCCTTCTCCTAAGATGGTTCCACTTCGGAGACGTCTGGGGGATGTTTGGGGTGTTTCTGATGGGGTGGTTGTTGATTGCTGTGTTGATATTGGTGTCGAGGTGATCCCTCGTTGGGTCCCCTGGCAGGACGATGGGGTGTCGTTGGCTTCTGATGAAGTAGAGGGGCCTGGTGTGGTTAAGTCCCTGGCTGGTGTTTGGTGGTCCCCCGGTGGGGGAGTCTTGGTGTTGTTGTTTTCCCCTTGTTGGCCCTCTGACATAGGGCGTCTCCTGGGCAGGGATGAAGCCCACTAAAAGTCCCGCGATGTAGAAACTTTGGGGGGGTGAGCGCGTGCTCGCCTGGAGCAGAGGCACCGTGGTTGTACACCCCCGAGCGAGGATTCGTGGAGGATCTGGGATATTTTATGCGCTGTAGTGGCAGACGCTAACACTGCCCCCAAGTCAGGCTCAGCCTTGGGTTGGAGGTCAAGGAGCCTAGACCAGCAGTACTAACGTTTTTACTATTTGCGCACCCAGATCCTACCGGCTGCGCCAATTGTTAAGTATTTTTCTTTTGCACAATTTGTTTTCCTTTTAATAATTCATGGGGAATCAGGCTGTGATTTTGATTCTTTATTAAAAACACTTTTTTTTATAGATTTATATATGTAGGACAAATAAAACGTGTTTTGTTGTTATGGTTGGCTAAGTATTGTTTAATTTATTTAATAATAATACTTTGTTTATAACTGAATGTTAGATATAGAAATATAACTTACGATAGCCCTTCATTGCTTGATATTTGTATTGTTATTATTATTTTTCCTTTTCGCATTATACTACTGTACTTCACTTTCGACTATCATCCTTTATTTTTAGTTATTAATACACGTTCGCTTATCAAACTCATGAATTCTAAACACTACAAACCGTGTTCTTATATTATATATATATATATATTTTTTTTAATTTCTCATTCGTTTTAACCAATCTCACATTTATTATATCACTCTGTTTAAAAAAACAGATTACTAAGTTATCAATATTTCACAATATCTGAAGCAAATTATATATCTGTAATCATAGTAAATATATTCCTAACTAAACGTTTTCATTTTAAATCACTAATTCTTATTATTTTTTATTTTATAACGGAACTCTTCTGAGTTTTCAATATTTCACAATAACTGAAGCAAATTATATATCCTTTTTATTTTATAACGGAACTCTTCTGAGTTATCAATACTTCACAATATCTGAAGCAAATTATATATGTATCTTTTTTCATAGTAAATATATTCCTAACTAAACGTTTTCATTTTAAATCACTAATTCTTATTATTTTTTATTTTATAACGGAACTCTTCTGAGTTTTCAATATTTCACAATAACTGAAGCAAATTATATATCCTTTTTATTTTATAACGGAACTCTTCTGAGTTATCAATACTTCACAATATCTGAAGCAAATTATATATCTTTTTTCATAGTAAATATATTCCTAACTAAACGTTTTCATTTTAAATCACTAATTCTTATTATTTTTTATTTTATAACGGAACTCTTCTGAGTTTTCAATATTTCACAATAACTGAAGCAAATTATATATCCTTTTTATTTTATAACGGAACTCTTCTGAGTTATCAATACTTCACAATATCTGAAGCAAATTATATATCTTTTTTCATAGTGAATATATATTCCTAACTAAACGTTTTCATTTTAAATCACTAATTCTTATTATTTTTTATTTTATAACGGAACTCTTCTGAGTTTTCAATATTTCACAATAACTGAAGCAAATTATATATCCTTTTTATTTTATAACGGAACTCTTCTGAGTTATCAATACTTCACAATATCTGAAGCAAATTATATATCTTTTTTCATAGTAAATATATTCCTAACTAAACGTTTTCATTTTAAATCACTAATTCTTATTATTTTTTATTTTATAACGGAACTCTTCTGAGTTTTCAATATTTCACAATAACTGAAGCAAACTATATATCCTTTTTATTTTATAACGGAACTCTTCTGAGTTATCAATACTTCACAATATCTGAAGCAAATTATATATCTTTTTTCATAGTAAATATATTCCTAACTAAACGTTTTCATTTTAAATCACTAATTCTTATTATTTTTTATTTTATAACGGAACTCTTCTGAGTTTTCAATATTTCACAATAACTGAAGCAAATTATATATCCTTTTTATTTTATAACGGAACTCTTCTGAGTTATCAATACTTCACAATATCTGAAGCAAATTATATACCTTTTTTCATAGTAAATATATTCCTAACTAAACGTTTTCATTTTAAATCACTAATTCTTATTATTTTTTATTTTATAACGGAACTCTTCTGAGTTTTCAATATTTCACAATAACTGAAGCAAATTATATATCCTTTTTATTTTATAACGGAACTCTTCTGAGTTATCAATACTTCACAATATCTGAAGCAAATTATATATCTTTTTTCATAGTAAATATATTCCTAACTAAACGTTTTCATTTTAAATCACTAATTCTTATTATTTTTTATTTTATAACGGAACTCTTCTGAGTTTTCAATACTTCACAATATCTGAAGCAAATTATATATCTTTTTTCATAGTAAATATATTCCTAACTAAACGTTTTCATTTTAAATCACTAATTCTTATTATTTTTTATTTTATAACGGAACTCTTCTGAGTTTTCAATATTTCACAATAACTGAAGCAAATTATATATCCTTTTTATTTTATAACGGAACTCTTCTGAGTTATCAATACTTCACAATATCTGAAGCAAATTATATATCTTTTTTCATAGTAAATATATTCCTAACTAAACGTTTTCATTTTAAATCACTAATTCTTATTATTTTTTATTTTATAACGGAACTCTTCTGAGTTTTCAATATTTCACAATAACTGAAGCAAATTATATATCCTTTTTATTTTATAACGGAACTCTTCTGAGTTATCAATACTTCACAATATCTGAAGCAAATTATATATCTTTTTTCATAGTAAATATATTCCTAACTAAACGTTTTCATTTTAAATCACTAATTCTTATTATTTTTTATTTTATAACGGAACTCTTCTGAGTTTTCAATATTTCACAATAACTGAAGCAAATTATATATCCTTTTTATTTTATAACGGAACTCTTCTGAGTTATCAATACTTCACAATATCTGAAGCAAATTATATATCTTTTTTCATAGTAAATATACTCCTAACTAAACGTTTTCATTTTAAATCACTAATTCTTATTATTTTTTATTTTATAACGGAACTCTTCTGAGTTTTCAATATTTCACAATAAATGAAGCAAATTATATATCCTTTTTATTTTATAACGGAACTCTTCTGAGTTATCAATACTTCACAATATCTGAAGCAAATTATATATCTTTTTTCATAGTAAATATATTCCTAACTAAACGTTTTCATTTTAAATCACTAATTCTTATTATTTTTTATTTTATAACGGAACTCTTCTGAGTTTTCAATATTTCACAATAACTGAAGCAAATTATATATCCTTTTTATTTTATAACGGAACTCTTCTGAGTTATCAATACTTCACAATATCTGAAGCAAATTATATATCTTTTTTCATAGTGAATATATATTCCTAACTAAACGTTTTCATTTTAAATCACTAATTCTTATTATTTTTTATTTTATAACGGAACTCTTCTGAGTTTTCAATATTTCACAATAACTGAAGCAAATTATATATCCTTTTTATTTTATAACGGAACTCTTCTGAGTTATCAATACTTCACAATATCTGAAGCAAATTATATATCTTTTTTCATAGTAAATATATTCCTAACTAAACGTTTTCATTTTAAATCACTAATTCTTATTATTTTTTATTTTATAACGGAACTCTTCTGAGTTTTCAATATTTCACAATAACTGAAGCAAACTATATATCCTTTTTATTTTATAACGGAACTCTTCTGAGTTATCAATACTTCACAATATCTGAAGCAAATTATATATCTTTTTTCATAGTAAATATATTCCTAACTAAACGTTTTCATTTTAAATCACTAATTCTTATTATTTTTTATTTTATAACGGAACTCTTCTGAGTTTTCAATATTTCACAATAACTGAAGCAAATTATATATCCTTTTTATTTTATAACGGAACTCTTCTGAGTTATCAATACTTCACAATATCTGAAGCAAATTATATATCTTTTTTCATAGTAAATATATTCCTAACTAAACGTTTTCATTTTAAATCACTAATTCTTATTATTTTTTATTTTATAACGGAACTCTTCTGATTTTTCAATATTTCACAATAACTGAAGCAAATTATATATCCTTTTTATTTTATACCGCAACTCTTCTGAGTTATCAATACTTCACAATATCTGAAGCAAATTATATATCTTTTTTCATAGTAAATATATTCCTAACTAAACGTTTTCATTTTAAATCACTAATTCTTATTATTTTTTATTTTATAACGGAACTCTTCTGAGTTTTCAATACTTCACAATATCTGAAGCAAATTATATATCTTTTTTCATAGTAAATATATTCCTAACTAAACGTTTTCATTTTAAATCACTAATTCTTATTATTTTTTATTTTATAACGGAACTCTTCTGAGTTTTCAATATTTCACAATAACTGAAGCAAATTATATATCCTTTTTATTTTATAACGGAACTCTTCTGAGTTATCAATACTTCACAATATCTGAAGCAAATTATATATCTTTTTTCATAGTAAATATATTCCTAACTAAAAGTTTTCATTTTAATTCACTAATTCTTATTATTTTTTATTTTATAACGGAACTCTTCTGAGTTTTCAATATTTCACAATAACTGAAGCAAATTATATATCCTTTTTATTTTATAACGGAACTCTTCTGAGTTATCAATACTTCACAATATCTGAAGCAAATTATATATCTTTTTTTCATAGTAAATATATTCCTAACTAAACGTTTTCATTTTAAATCACTAATTCTTATTATTTTTTATTTTATAACGGAACTCTTCTGAGTTTTCAATATTTCACAATAACTGAAGCAAATTATATATCCTTTTTATTTTATAACGGAACTCTTCTGAGTTATCAATACTTCACAATATCTGAAGCAAATTATATATCTTTTTTCATAGTAAATATATTCCTAACTAAACGTTTTCATTTTAAATCACTAATTCTTATTATTTTTTATTTTATAACGGAACTCTTCTGAGTTTTCAATATTTCACAATAACTGAAGCAAATTATATATCCTTTTTATTTTATAACGGAACTCTTCTGAGTTATCAATACTTCACAATATCTGAAGCAAATTATATATCTTTTTTCATAGTAAATATATTCCTAACTAAACGTTTTCATTTTAAATCACTAATTCTTATTATTTTTTATTTTATAACGGAACTCTTCTGAGTTTTCAATATTTCACAATAACTGAAGCAAATTATATATCCTTTTTATTTTATAACGGAACTCTTCTGAGTTATCAATACTTCACAATATCTGAAGCAAATTATATATCTTTTTTCATAGTAAATATATTCCTAACTAAACGTTTTCATTTTAAATCACTAATTCTTATTATTTTTTATTTTATAACGGAACTCTTCTGAGTTTTCAATATTTCACAATAACTGAAGCAAATTATATATCCTTTTTATTTTATAACGGAACTCTTCTGAGTTATCAATACTTCACAATATCTGAAGCAAATTATATATCTTTTTTCATAGTAAATATATTCCTAACTAAACGTTTTCATTTTAAATCACTAATTCTTATTATTTTTTATTTTATAACGGAACTCTTCTGAGTTTTCAATATTTCACAATAACTGAAGCAAATTATATATCCTTTTTATTTTATAACGGAACTCTTCTGAGTTATCAATACTTCACAATATCTGAAGCAAATTATATATCTTTTTTCATAGTAAATATATTCCTAACTAAACGTTTTCATTTTAAATCACTAATTCTTATTATTTTTTATTTTATAACGGAACTCTTCTGAGTTTTCAATATTTCACAATAAATGAAGCAAATTATATATCCTTTTTATTTTATAACGGAACTCTTCTGAGTTATCAATACTTCACAATATCTGAAGCAAATTATATATCTTTTTTCATAGTAAATATATTCCTAACTAAACGTTTTCATTTTAAATCACTAATTCTTATTATTTTTTATTTTATAACGGAACTCTTCTGAGTTTTCAATATTTCACAATAACTGAAGCAAATTATATATCCTTTTTATTTTATAACGGAACTCTTCTGAGTTATCAATACTTCACAATATCTGAAGCAAATTATATATCTTTTTTCATAGTGAATATATATTCCTAACTAAACGTTTTCATTTTAAATCACTAATTCTTATTATTTTTTATTTTATAACGGAACTCTTCTGAGTTTTCAATATTTCACAATAACTGAAGCAAATTATATATCCTTTTTATTTTATAACGGAACTCTTCTGAGTTATCAATACTTCACAATATCTGAAGCAAATTATATATCTTTTTTCATAGTAAATATATTCCTAACTAAACGTTTTCATTTTAAATCACTAATTCTTATTATTTTTTATTTTATAACGGAACTCTTCTGAGTTTTCAATATTTCACAATAACTGAAGCAAACTATATATCCTTTTTATTTTATAACGGAACTCTTCTGAGTTATCAATACTTCACAATATCTGAAGCAAATTATATATCTTTTTTCATAGTAAATATATTCCTAACTAAACGTTTTCATTTTAAATCACTAATTCTTATTATTTTTTATTTTATAACGGAACTCTTCTGAGTTTTCAATATTTCACAATAACTGAAGCAAATTATATATCCTTTTTATTTTATAACGGAACTCTTCTGAGTTATCAATACTTCACAATATCTGAAGCAAATTATATATCTTTTTTCATAGTAAATATATTCCTAACTAAACGTTTTCATTTTAAATCACTAATTCTTATTATTTTTTATTTTATAACGGAACTCTTCTGATTTTTCAATATTTCACAATAACTGAAGCAAATTATATATCCTTTTTATTTTATACCGCAACTCTTCTGAGTTATCAATACTTCACAATATCTGAAGCAAATTATATATCTTTTTTCATAGTAAATATATTCCTAACTAAACGTTTTCATTTTAAATCACTAATTCTTATTATTTTTTATTTTATAACGGAACTCTTCTGAGTTTTCAATACTTCACAATATCTGAAGCAAATTATATATCTTTTTTCATAGTAAATATATTCCTAACTAAACGTTTTCATTTTAAATCACTAATTCTTATTATTTTTTATTTTATAACGGAACTCTTCTGAGTTTTCAATATTTCACAATAACTGAAGCAAATTATATATCCTTTTTATTTTATAACGGAACTCTTCTGAGTTATCAATACTTCACAATATCTGAAGCAAATTATATATCTTTTTTCATAGTAAATATATTCCTAACTAAAAGTTTTCATTTTAATTCACTAATTCTTATTATTTTTTATTTTATAACGGAACTCTTCTGAGTTTTCAATATTTCACAATAACTGAAGCAAATTATATATCCTTTTTATTTTATAACGGAACTCTTCTGAGTTATCAATACTTCACAATATCTGAAGCAAATTATATATCTTTTTTTCATAGTAAATATATTCCTAACTAAACGTTTTCATTTTAAATCACTAATTCTTATTATTTTTTATTTTATAACGGAACTCTTCTGAGTTTTCAATATTTCACAATAACTGAAGCAAATTATATATCCTTTTTATTTTATAACGGAACTCTTCTGAGTTATCAATACTTCACAATATCTGAAGCAAATTATATATCTTTTTTCATAGTAAATATATTCCTAACTAAACGTTTTCATTTTAAATCACTAATTCTTATTATTTTTTATTTTATAACGGAACTCTTCTGAGTTTTCAATATTTCACAATAACTGAAGCAAATTATATATCCTTTTTATTTTATAACGGAACTCTTCTGAGTTATCAATACTTCACAATATCTGAAGCAAATTATATATCTTTTTTCATAGTAAATATATTCCTAACTAAACGTTTTCATTTTAAATCACTAATTCTTATTATTTTTTATTTTATAACGGAACTCTTCTGAGTTTTCAATATTTCACAATAACTGAAGCAAATTATATATCCTTTTTATTTTATAACGGAACTCTTCTGAGTTATCAATACTTCACAATATCTGAAGCAAATTATATATCTTTTTTCATAGTAAATATATTCCTAACTAAACGTTTTCATTTTAAATCACTAATTCTTATTATTTTTTATTTTATAACGGAACTCTTCTGAGTTTTCAATATTTCACAATAACTGAAGCAAATTATATATCCTTTTTATTTTATAACGGAACTCTTCTGAGTTATCAATACTTCACAATATCTGAAGCAAATTATATATCTTTTTTCATAGTGAATATATATTCCTAACTAAACGTTTTCATTTTAAATCACTAATTCTTATTATTTTTTATTTTATAACGGAACTCTTCTGAGTTTTCAATATTTCACAATAACTGAAGCAAATTATATATCCTTTTTATTTTATAACGGAACTCTTCTGAGTTATCAATACTTCACAATATCTGAAGCAAATTATATATCTTTTTTCATAGTAAATATATTCCTAACTAAACGTTTTCATTTTAAATCACTAATTCTTATTATTTTTTATTTTATAACGGAACTCTTCTGAGTTTTCAATATTTCACAATAACTGAAGCAAACTATATATCCTTTTTATTTTATAACGGAACTCTTCTGAGTTATCAATACTTCACAATATCTGAAGCAAATTATATATCTTTTTTCATAGTAAATATATTCCTAACTAAACGTTTTCATTTTAAATCACTAATTCTTATTATTTTTTATTTTATAACGGAACTCTTCTGAGTTTTCAATATTTCACAATAACTGAAGCAAATTATATATCCTTTTTATTTTATAACGGAACTCTTCTGAGTTATCAATACTTCACAATATCTGAAGCAAATTATATACCTTTTTTCATAGTAAATATATTCCTAACTAAACGTTTTCATTTTAAATCACTAATTCTTATTATTTTTTATTTTATAACGGAACTCTTCTGAGTTTTCAATATTTCACAATAACTGAAGCAAATTATATATCCTTTTTATTTTATAACGGAACTCTTCTGAGTTATCAATACTTCACAATATCTGAAGCAAATTATATATCTTTTTTCATAGTAAATATATTCCTAACTAAACGTTTTCATTTTAAATCACTAATTCTTATTATTTTTTATTTTATAACGGAACTCTTCTGAGTTTTCAATACTTCACAATATCTGAAGCAAATTATATATCTTTTTTCATAGTAAATATATTCCTAACTAAACGTTTTCATTTTAAATCACTAATTCTTATTATTTTTTATTTTATAACGGAACTCTTCTGAGTTTTCAATATTTCACAATAACTGAAGCAAATTATATATCCTTTTTATTTTATAACGGAACTCTTCTGAGTTATCAATACTTCACAATATCTGAAGCAAATTATATATCTTTTTTCATAGTAAATATATTCCTAACTAAACGTTTTCATTTTAAATCACTAATTCTTATTATTTTTTATTTTATAACGGAACTCTTCTGAGTTTTCAATATTTCACAATAACTGAAGCAAATTATATATCCTTTTTATTTTATAACGGAACTCTTCTGAGTTATCAATACTTCACAATATCTGAAGCAAATTATATATCTTTTTTCATAGTAAATATATTCCTAACTAAACGTTTTCATTTTAAATCACTAATTCTTATTATTTTTTATTTTATAACGGAACTCTTCTGAGTTTTCAATATTTCACAATAACTGAAGCAAATTATATATCCTTTTTATTTTATAACGGAACTCTTCTGAGTTATCAATACTTCACAATATCTGAAGCAAATTATATATCTTTTTTCATAGTAAATATATTCCTAACTAAACGTTTTCATTTTAAATCACTAATTCTTATTATTTTTTATTTTATAACGGAACTCTTCTGAGTTTTCAATATTTCACAATAACTGAAGCAAATTATATATCCTTTTTATTTTATAACGGAACTCTTCTGAGTTATCAATACTTCACAATATCTGAAGCAAATTATATATCTTTTTTCATAGTGAATATATATTCCTAACTAAACGTTTTCATTTTAAATCACTAATTCTTATTATTTTTTATTTTATAACGGAACTCTTCTGAGTTTTCAATATTTCACAATAACTGAAGCAAATTATATATCCTTTTTATTTTATAACGGAACTCTTCTGAGTTATCAATACTTCACAATATCTGAAGCAAATTATATATCTTTTTTCATAGTAAATATATTCCTAACTAAACGTTTTCATTTTAAATCACTAATTCTTATTATTTTTTATTTTATAACGGAACTCTTCTGAGTTTTCAATATTTCACAATAACTGAAGCAAACTATATATCCTTTTTATTTTATAACGGAACTCTTCTGAGTTATCAATACTTCACAATATCTGAAGCAAATTATATATCTTTTTTCATAGTAAATATATTCCTAACTAAACGTTTTCATTTTAAATCACTAATTCTTATTATTTTTTATTTTATAACGGAACTCTTCTGAGTTTTCAATATTTCACAATAACTGAAGCAAATTATATATCCTTTTTATTTTATAACGGAACTCTTCTGAGTTATCAATACTTCACAATATCTGAAGCAAATTATATATCTTTTTTCATAGTAAATATATTCCTAACTAAACGTTTTCATTTTAAATCACTAATTCTTATTATTTTTTATTTTATAACGGAACTCTTCTGAGTTTTCAATATTTCACAATAACTGAAGCAAATTATATATCCTTTTTATTTTATACCGCAACTCTTCTGAGTTATCAATACTTCACAATATCTGAAGCAAATTATATATCTTTTTTCATAGTAAATATATTCCTAACTAAACGTTTTCATTTTAAATCACTAATTCTTATTATTTTTTATTTTATAACGGAACTCTTCTGAGTTTTCAATACTTCACAATATCTGAAGCAAATTATATATTTTTTTTCATAGTAAATATATTCCTCAAGGACGTAGCCAGAGGAGGGGTTTTGGGGGTTCAAACCCCCCCCGAATGAAAAAAGACATCGCAGATAGCATGAAAAATTAAATACTTAATAATAAATAGTTTTTCTTCAATTGTATACTAAATTTGAGATAGGCGGAACACCATTCAAATCGCATTTTTTCTTCTTAAAAATACGTTTGGCGACAGCTATGTATACCGCGAACCAAACGAGATGAGGTTTCTCAAAAGGCTATTTTCCATGCGCAGTAGCATTCTTGGTACATTTAGAAGCGGAAATTTGAAAATATATATGTCTTATTCATATGTGCGCAATGTTTATTGGTGTGTAATTTGCATTTCCGAAGAAAGGAAAAAATATCTAGATGACTATGTATAAAAAAAGTAAAAAAGTATAGGGGGAAGGGGAGGTCTCATTTACACAGATCATTATTATGATTCTTACAAAAACCCATTCTGCCGTCACAACATCCACGACTGTTCTGAACTGCCGCGGGTCTCTATGTGAGATTGCTATTCAGTTTCATATAAAACTTTGTTGGATTCCTAGACATAATAGGATTAGGGGAACCGTAGGGAAGATGAGCTTGCTAGACAGGGAACCGAAGTGGAAAGGACACCCCACTTAACCCGGATAGGAATGACCTACAAACTAGCTTGGAGGAAAATCAGCTTAGCTCGAGATGGGTTGAGATGGACCACAGCAACGGTGTTCCGCACTCTTCATGCAATCTGGCCAACTTTGGACGCAAAGCGTTCAAAATTTCTAGTTTTGTTAAACATAAAGGAGATAACGCATGTAGTAAATGCTCTGATCGGTCACTGCCCCTTTGGCCGGCACGCCGAAAGATTAAGACTTCCCCACAACGACTTATGCTGATGTTGTGGTAATGAAGAAGAGGAAGAAACTGTCTCCCATCTTCTCTGTACATGTCCCGCCCTCGCAAGGAAAGAGGGACCTTCCTTGGCTCACCCTTGATGCATTGAGCGAGCTGCAAAATACTGCGGTCCCTGAACTCTGTCGCTTTATCAAAAGCTCCAAATGGCTTGAAATGGCCTGCACTTTGTTCCAACACTAGAATGGCTAATGGCATCACAATGGGCCCAATAGCGTGCCATTTCAACCTAACCTACAAAAACCCCTCCCGAAGCAAAATCCTGGCTACGTCCTTGATATTCCTAACTAAACGTTTTCATTTTAAATCACTAATTCTTATTATTTTTTATTTTATAACGGAACTCTTCTGAGTTTTCAATATTTCACAATAACTGAAGCAAATTATATATCCTTTTTATTTTATAACGGAACTCTTCTGAGTTATCAATACTTCACAATATCTGAAGCAAATTATATATCTTTTTTCATAGTAAATATATTCCTAACTAAAAGTTTTCATTTTAATTCACTAATTCTTATTATTTTTTATTTTATAACGGAACTCTTCTGAGTTTTCAATATTTCACAATAACTGAAGCAAATTATATATCCTTTTTATTTTATAACGGAACTCTTCTGAGTTATCAATACTTCACAATATCTGAAGCAAATTATATATCTTTTTTCATAGTAAATATATTCCTAACTAAACGTTTTCATTTTAAATCACTAATTCTTATTATTTTTTATTTTATAACGGAACTCTTCTGAGTTTTCAATATTTCACAATAACTGAAGCAAATTATATATCCTTTTTATTTTATAACGGAACTCTTCTGAGTTATCAATACTTCACAATATCTGAAGCAAATTATATATCTTTTTTCATAGTAAATATATTCCTAACTAAACGTTTTCATTTTAAATCACTAATTCTTATTATTTTTTATTTTATAACGGAACTCTTCTGAGTTTTCAATATTTCACAATAACTGAAGCAAATTATATATCCTTTTTATTTTATAACGGAACTCTTCTGAGTTATCAATACTTCACAATATCTGAAGCAAATTATATATCTTTTTTCATAGTGAATATATATTCCTAACTAAACGTTTTCATTTTAAATCACTAATTCTTATTATTTTTTATTTTATAACGGAACTCTTCTGAGTTTTCAATATTTCACAATAACTGAAGCAAATTATATATCCTTTTTATTTTATAACGGAACTCTTCTGAGTTATCAATACTTCACAATATCTGAAGCAAATTATATATCTTTTTTCATAGTAAATATATTCCTAACTAAACGTTTTCATTTTAAATCACTAATTCTTATTATTTTTTATTTTATAACGGAACTCTTCTGAGTTTTCAATATTTCACAATAACTGAAGCAAACTATATATCCTTTTTATTTTATAACGGAACTCTTCTGAGTTATCAATACTTCACAATATCTGAAGCAAATTATATATCTTTTTTCATAGTAAATATATTCCTAACTAAACGTTTTCATTTTAAATCACTAATTCTTATTATTTTTTATTTTATAACGGAACTCTTCTGAGTTTTCAATATTTCACAATAACTGAAGCAAATTATATATCCTTTTTATTTTATAACGGAACTCTTCTGAGTTATCAATACTTCACAATATCTGAAGCAAATTATATATCTTTTTTCATAGTAAATATATTCCTAACTAAACGTTTTCATTTTAAATCACTAATTCTTATTATTTTTTATTTTATAACGGAACTCTTCTGAGTTTTCAGTATTTCACAATAACTGAAGCAAATTATATATCCTTTTTATTTTATAACGGAACTCTTCTGAGTTATCAATACTTCACAATATCTGAAGCAAATTATATATCTTTTTTCATAGTAAATATATTCCTAACTAAACGTTTTCATTTTAAATCACTAATTCTTATTATTTTTTATTTTATAACGGAACTCTTCTGAGTTTTCAATACTTCACAATATCTGAAGCAAATTATATATCTTTTTTCATAGTAAATATATTCCTAACTAAACGTTTTCATTTTAAATCACTAATTCTTATTATTTTTTATTTTATAACGGAACTCTTCTGAGTTAATTACGCGCCCGCCGCCGCTTGTGGATCGAACAACACTCAACAACATCAAATTTTCACCCGCCGGTGGTGGCATGGAAAATTGTCCACCGGCTGGGAAAAACGCGCCCTTGAACTTTTTCCCACCTGCGCAACTTGCTTACCGCGCGTTTCTCACGCGGCGCATTGCAAGTTGCGCTTAATTATTGTTGGGTGGGTCAAGTTACGTTTTCCCAGATTAAGGTGAAAAGCTAGCCCCTAGGAGATTTTACCAGACGTGGGAATCGTTGAGGGTTTTTGTTTTATGCAATCTCGCATATTTCGTGGACATGTGTGAAACATCTTTGCAGATTAAAAAGTTGTTCTTGAACTTCTCCCAACGTAACCCGATACCTTTGCTGATAAGGTATTGGGTTTTCGTTCGGTACTTGAGCTGGCGAGTTTCAAGGCATTTGTTTTGTTTAGGTTTTTTTTTTTTTGAATTATTTTATGTAACACCATTTAGGTCATCTCCTTTATCTTTAGGAATTTCTATCTCTTTCATGTTTTCATTAACTTCGGGTCTTTTCGTAATCATTTTAAGTTTTAGTAGCTTTTTTGCGACAATATAAATTAATACAATCAAAACTATTAATATAACAATAAAACTTAAGGAATATAAATGGAAAGAATGACTTTTAACTGACTTTAATGAAATATTCTTTTGTTTTAAATCTTT
This sequence comes from Thereva unica, assembly GCA_949987705.1. Taxonomy (NCBI): domain Eukaryota; kingdom Metazoa; phylum Arthropoda; class Insecta; order Diptera; family Therevidae; genus Thereva; species Thereva unica. Next base: position 39,811,402 of record OX465284.1, on the reverse strand, counting down.
TACCCTGAAGCTTAGTTTTTCTAGATCTTTTGCTAGATTAATAGAACTTAAATTAACATTCTGTCTTAAGTCAATATCATTAAAATCTAAGTACTTATCTATGGTAAACTTGATCATTTCAATGGGAACATTTATACTAGAAAAGTAATTCAGCGACACGTTGCTGTTAAAATCAGTTTTAGAGCTGAGAATATGCAATGGGGAACGAGCTTCACATCCTTCTCCTATTTTCAGAATCCCGGTACCATGTAATTTAGTTGTAGATGTTGTAGTGCGGCATTTGATAAATATTTCCTCCATTTTTGGGGTTACAAATATCCAGGTATTTGTTTTCGCTAATTGTAGGTAGAGCGAATTCGGGAGATGAATTACTCTTAACTCGCATGACTTCGGCAGAGTGAGGACTGGATCAAGAAGGCTTCGCTCACATGCGCTGTTTATATGCGAAATGGATATTGGCAGAGTTTGTTCACAAATGAATTTGTTGTTCTGGATGCTTCGGCAGTTCCTTAAATCGTTGTGGTCGTAGAGCATATAGTGTTGTTTTATAGAATCTATGACGATAAATGGCTTCTCGGGTACGACTATTGCATAGATTTCATTGCGTAATAACATTGGTATACTCGTTAGCTTAAACATATTAAATTCTGTAGAACCAATCAATGGTACAATAAGTAAAAAATTGAGTTTATTATTGCTATAATATATATGAGATTCAATTAATCTATAAAACATTTCTATGTTACTAATGTCAGCTTTAACAGGCAAGTATAACCCATTAGGGACTAAATTTTGAATTCTTAAAAGTTGTTTAATTATATCCTTACCACTAATTACATATGGGTGTAAAATACCTCTAGAAGCAGCTGTTAATATATCAACGATATGAGATTGAGTTTGCGAGTATTGGCTTGTGATCATAACAAAAGAAGTAAATAGTTCATTAATTGTAAGAATTTGCTCTTGCATATAAGTGGTTGTGTTAACTATGGTTGTCAATTGATTTAATTTATGTGTTGCTTTAGCAATTTTATTTTCGAGAGTATTTATATACTGAACTGTATCATTAAAATGGTCGATGATTGATTCACATATCAAGGTTTGGTCATTTATCAGATTCTGAACATGTTCTTGGTTTGAACTTAGTATTTCGATTTGGTCATCATAAAATTTAGCATCGTTGTTATCCAATGTTCCGAATAATACTTTTGCTATATTTCCTACAGCATTGACTAGGCCTCGTTTTTGTATAAAGTCTGCCTTGGACCCAAGAACGTTGCTAATCAAATTATTCTGGACTTGTATATTTACTACAGTCTGTTTCACTTGCGGTAGGAAGAATGGGCACTCCTTAGTGCTTATGTTTCTCTTAGAAAGGGTTTCGCACGTATCTATAAGTCTGGTCGAGATAGCTATTACCTGCTTGTATTGTGATCTGACATCATGAAGATCAGTATGTATCAATAGTCTCCACTTATCATTAAAAATATTTAAGAATTCAATGTGTTCATAGCTAAATCCACTTTTGCCCTCAAGCGGCCGTACCTCGTATTGTTCTATGCCACCACTGTATTTAGCTCGAAGCTAATAGAAGGATACATATACGTGTACACATAGTTGCGATTACGATCACCTGTAAATGATAATCTTTTTAGTTAAGAAGAAGATAGATATGGGATAAGACGATTATTATGTACAGTCACTTGTTTGTTTTTTATTAGGACTTTAGTATTAACCCCGTTTGTTCCTACAACTTTGTATGGACCTAACCATATTGGTGAAAGTTTTTTGCATTGGCCTTTTCGAGAAGATTCGTCTTTAAGGAGAACTAAATCATTTTCTTTAAAATAGGAGGGATTAGTTTGTTTATCGTATAATGTTTTGCTAGCCTCTTTTGCTTTAAGTATACTCTCTCTAGCTATGCGGTTAGCGTGCTGAAGACGCAATTTTAGTTCGCTAGTGTAATCATTATAGTTATAGGATATTTTAGGAGGTTTTGAGAAGATAGTAGGAAGTTCTGCCTTTTTGCCATAAATGAGTTCGAAAGGAGTGTATCCGGTAGAAGTGTTTGGAGTGGTATTGCTAACAAATACTGCATATCTTATCCACGTATCCCAATCATCTTGAGAACGGTTTATAAAACACCTAAGGTACTCTATGAAATTCCTGTGACTACGTTCACAAGACCCATTTGACTGAGGTCTATAAGCACTCGTTTGGATTTTATTGATTTTAAGGAGCTTGCACATTTCTTTGAAAACTTTCCCTACAAAATTTTGACCCTGATCAGAGAGGATTTGTTGAGGGGTTCCAAAACGAAGAATGAATTCAGTTACTAGTTTCTCAGCTATTGTTACCGCTTCCTGATTTGGAATAGGGATAGCATCAGTAAATTTAGTGAGATCATCAATTATAGTAAGAAGGTATTTATTGCCATTTTTAGTGGTAGGGTATGGCCCAACAATGTCTATGGATATTTTCTCGAACGGTTCTGTTGCAGTGGTAGTAATAACCATCGGTTCACGAGTATAACGAGTAACCTTGTTTTTCTTACATTCGTCACATTTTTTTATAAAGCGCTTAATGTCACGATACATGTTTTTCCATTTGTGGTAGAGTTTGATTCGCTTGTATGTTCTATTTACACCATTGTGTCCTCCAACAGGACTGGAATGGAATTCTTTTAAGATTTTAGAAATTTGTTCCTTGCTTAAATTTGAATTGTAATTGTTGTGGCATAGTGTTAATTCGATAGTAGTGTCTTGAAAAATGTACCTTATCATAGCTCGGACATGGTGGAGTTTCAAATGTTTGTAAAGAATAGATTTGCAAAGATTTGGTAAGTAAATTTTTGAGATGCTGTGGGACTTGAGAAATTCCTTTAATAAAAGGAGGGCTTCGTAAAGATCTTGGTATTGTGTCTTCCTCACCGTAGAATTAAGGATTATATAAATAATGTAGTAACCATCTCTTTTGACAGGTATAATGCTGTTTTCCTCGGCGTTTTTGAGCTTTAGCTCGGCATGAGTTGTTTCATTGACAAAACCTTCAGTCTCGGTATCTAAAATTAATTCTTTGTTAAGAAATATTCCCACAGTATGTTTATCGGAGGGTAGTTTTATGTCACTGTCATGGACATTATGATTTAGTAAAACACGATTGTCGAGAGATTTGATGAAATCGTCATAGGAAGACGTTTGAGGCGATTTTCCCTTTTCTTCTGCATCATGATCTTCTGTGATATTGGCGGTATTTTGACTTGTTTGGCTTGCATTTTCGGATTTCTTGGACTTACAGGATCTTAATGTCATTTTGTGAATACGGCTTAGACAATCAGCGTTTGTATTAGTAGACCCCTTTTTATGAATTATCTCGAAATCAAATTCCTCTAACTTCAGCTTCCATCTCAGTAAGCGCGAACTTGGATCTTTACAAGAATTAAGATACATTAGGGGTTTGTGGTCCGTGTATATTTTAAATTTTCTACCGAAAAGGTACGGACGGAAATGCTTAACTGCCCACACGATAGCCAGAAGTTCTTTATCGATGGTAGAATAATTCATTTCACTCTTACCCAGGGTTTTAGAGGCATATGCGATGGGTAAGTCGGAACCGACGCTTCCTTGTGAAAGTATCGCTCCTAAAGCGTAAGAGCTGGCATCAGTCGTCAGTATGAAATCCTTGTTGAAGTCCGGATATTGTAATAAAGGAGGGCTAATGAGGGCTTCTTTTAGAAGGTTGAAAGATTCTGTACATCTTGCCGTCCAGTTGAAATTAGCATTCCTTTTCAACAGGCTTGTAAGCGGTTGGGAAATTTTGGCGAAATCTTTAATAAAACGCCTGTAGTAACCAGCTAGGCCAAGGAATGATTTAATGTCTTTTGGGTTTCGAGCAGGGACTAAAAACGAAAAGTATTTTGTTCGTTTCCGATCAGAACGAAAACGAAAAATTTCGTTTTCGTTCTTTTCGTCCACACCCAAAAAATATGTTTTTCGTTTTCGTGAACCGAAATGAAATAACGGTTAAAACCGGTTTTTTACTATTTTTCTAATAAAAGTATGCCAACATGCTTTTTTTATTTTTTTTATATTTGACAAATAAGTCACTTGTCATAATTTTAGTCATAGCTGGCAAAAATTATTAGCATATGCTTTTAAAAACTTAAATAATAGGAGAATACCCTGCATGTGCGAGCGATTGGTTGGCGACACTGACATATAGTAATGGACTGCTAAATGAGCAAAAATCCTATACAAAAATATGGCACCAAAAAATATTGCTGTCTCGTTCCCACGTTAAATTCCAATTAACTTTAATCATCAGCGCATGTCAGCAATGTAAACTAAATTAGAAAAAAATAGACAGGTATAGTTTTTGTTCTTCTGTCTTACCCTTGAGCTATTTTGAAAAGTTCCTTAAACAGGGGAAATAACCGTCACAGTTTTGAACTAAATACATTTATTTAATGAAAAAACTGCTCATAAATAAAAATGAGTGATGGAAATTTATTTCTATGAATTATAACAGACATCTAATTACTTATTTTCTCCTAAATTCGAAGAAATTTTTTTTACATAAAAAACGTTTTCTTATTCTGGAGAAAAATGGTACCTTCCCCATTGTCAGTTAGCAGTCCACTCCTATATTTCAGTGGTTGGCGATCACGTCACCTTCGGTTCTCCTACTTTATAGCGGAGCACTAGTAATGAGTGCGAGTAGATACTTCGGTAAAGTAGTGGGAAATAGAACTGGGAGCTTCCAACGCCAACTTGAATAGAAGACCCTTGCATCCTCGATACATAAAACCGGTTAAAACCGGTAACCGAAATTATTTATTACGTTTTCAATCATAAACGAAAAATAAAAATTTCGTTTTCGTTTCCGTTTTCGTTCTTATGAATTAATCGGTTAATTTCGTTCTTTCGTTCTCGTTTTCGTTCCGTTCTTAGTCCCTGGTTTCGAGGAACAGGAAAGTTTTTTACGCTTTCTACTTTGGAAGGATCTGGACGCACACCGTTTTCGCTTATTATATGTCCAAGATATGTAAGCTCATTCCTTATAAACTCGCATTTTTCTGGTTGCAGCTTTAAATTATGTGCGCGCAGCCTTTCGAATACTTCCCTTAGTTTATTATTATGCTCTTCCAGAGTTTTTGCATAGATCACTATATCATCCATGTATACGAAAATCTTAGTTGATTGGAGCCCTGCAAGGACGTTATTCATTAAACGTTGAAATGTGGCAGGAGCTCCCTTTAAGCCATAGGGCATACGTTTATATTCGTAGTGCCCTAGGGGAGTTGAGAAGGCTGTCTTAGCTCTATCTTCAGGATGGACTTCAATCTGGTGGAAGCCATTTGCCAGATCGAGAATTTTGAATTACTTAACTGGTCCAAAATTTCGGTGATATTCGGTAAGGGGTACGCATCACCGATGGTGACTTCATTTAGTTTTCTAAAGTCAACAACAACACGCCAGCGTTTATTGCCGTTTGCATCTGGCTTCTTTGGGACAACTATTAAGGGAAAATTCCAGGGACTGTTTGATTCAGTTATTACATTATCTTTGAGCATTTGTTCTACTTGTGTGTTCACCTCCGTTTTCTGGCTCTCTGGCAGACGGTAAGGTCGAACATGAATAGGTTTTGCACCTGGAGTCGAGATATGGTGCTGTACGGCTTTAGTGTACGTTAATTTATCTTCTTTAAGAAAGAAGAGATCGTTGTACTCTGTACATAACTCTAAAATTGACTCGCGTTGTTCCCGCGTCATATGCGAAGTTCTTGTTTCATTTTGAAGCTTAGTAATGCGATCGTAGTCGAAAATATGATCTGCTTCCGAAAATACGCTACAAACTTGGTAGTCTGACAAGTCGTAAACATCGACTTCACTCGTCTCTAATTGTAGGTCATTTTCGCTTGGATTTACAACAGATATAGTACATGTGTTATCCTTCGGAGTCGAAATACTATTTGAGATAATTAGACCGTTTTTTAGTTCTTTAGAAAGGCATATACAATCGTCTTGTAGATCGGTTGAAATGGGGACAACGATTTCCGATCTGGCTGGAATAGTAATGGTAGGAAGGTTAGGTTTAAAGTTAAGTTTTAGTGTGGCTGACTTAAGGCCCGACGATATAGAAAGAGATTTTGAGCCGTAATCGATTTTTGCTTTGAATTTTTCCAGGAAATCGTCTCCTATTATGCCATCATTTGAAATTGGAAAATTTTTTGGAACAATGTGAAACAAGTGCGTTATATTGATGCCACTAAATTGGAAATTAATGTAACTTATACCCAAAGTTTCTTTTAAATCATCACTGATACCTCTCAAATGTGATTTAGAGTCCGTGTATACAAGTTGATCGTCGTTCAATTTGTCTACTTTTAAAATACATACTTCGCTCCCACTATCAACAAGAAGATTTGTGCCGTTGCTAAACACCGACTCAGAAGTCACATTAACGTACTTCCTATCTTTACCTAGTCTTATGTTGTATACGTTTTTAACATTTGGAGAGTATGGCTCATAATTAACGGTTGTTTTAACTTTTTGCAGATTTTTCACAGGAGCATTTTCATCATACTTATAATTTGATTTGTTATTAGGAAAACTATTGGTGTGACTTGTATATGATTTAGGAATATGATATGGGAAGGAATTGGAAATTGTATTAAGGCTCACACCAGTACGATTTTTTGAATTAGAGTTGCTCCTTTGTTGTTTAGATGAGTCAAGAATTTGGTAAAAATTTTGATTTTTAAAAAATTTGGAGGCTTTTTCGACAACTTTTATTTCAAATTGGTTGCTCTGGTCGCACCTCCGCTCGCGCCTGAGCTTGCTGCGTTTCCCGACGCGCCTTCACGAGGGTTAGCGCTCTTTTTATTTTCATTATACGCTCTTTTTCGACATTCCTTTATGTGATGTCCACGATTTTTACAGTAACTACAAATTAAGACGTTAATTTTATGTGGACTTGAATGCGGTTCTGTTTTTATTATTGGTTTATTCGAACTTTGGAAACTAGGGAGAGATGAATTCGATTTTAAGAAACAATTTGCAGTAGTGTGACCCGTTTTATGACAGAAGGAACATTTAGAGGAAAGAGGCATGTGTTTGGGAAAGGTTTTCTGTCTTAATGAAGTTTTTTCCTCCTCCACTGCGGCTTCGACTGCATCAGACAATTTATCAAACCGGCTGGCTTTGATTATTAGCCTAATAGGATTTTGTAGGCCATCTACAAAGGCCTTCAAAGCGGTTTTGCCGTTGAGGCTTTGGACTATGTTAGCAGAATCTTTTCCTTCTGCGACAATGCACGCATCATTTAGATCAGCTAGAAGTTTTTCTATTTTATTGCCAAAGGTTCGCACATTCTCGGAATAATTTTGTTTGCAGTTAACTAATTCGGTTTGAATTTGCGCTAAGGTCCGCCGCTCAAGAAATTGGTCTTGCAAGATACTTTTCAACTCATCCCAGCTTTCTACCGGTTTATATTTTACGATGTTGTAGGCGGCACCAGTCAATTTGCATATAATTATGTTTAAAAATAGATCTGAATCTACTCCACTAAAAGAATCGTTTACCACGTCACAACAATTGATAAATCGGTGCAAATTTTCTCGATTCCCATCGAATTCTGGGATGAATTTGAGGGCGAAATCTTTATCAAATTTAGGTGCCATATCTATTGGATCGACAGTTTCTAACGGCGCAGCAGCACTTTCCGCACCAGAATTGTTGGCACTGGAGACTTGGGACATAAAACACTAGTAGATATCGAAATGTAACGGTAAACAACCACTAGAGAGCCTTTTTTCAAAGGGTTTTCCACACTCAATGCAGAAGCAAATTGCAAAAATGAATAAAATAGAGGCAAATTTTTTTTTTTTTTTTTTTTTTTTGTTTTTTTTTTTTTTTTATAAATGTTTTAACTCTTTAAAGTGCCTGACAGTGTTTAGCACAGATACTCGAATATTTTATAATTTGACGGATTTTGATTTTCTGCATTCATAGAGGGATTTTTTTTTACACAAGAACCATCACACATATTTTAATTCACTTTCACTTATGTATATATTTTTATTTAATAGTTTTGTTTAATAATTTTATTTATTTATTTTATTTATATATTTCCTATCAAAAATCAAAAGAAATCTTACTGTATATATTATAGTGGATTAAGTAAGGTCAATTATATCAATTTTAAATTGTAAATTCATATGCTAATGGAATCTAAGTAATTAAATTTTTCAAATTTTTAGATACAAATGAAATATGATATTTGCTTACACGATAAAAATGCAATGTCGTACCCGTCTTTACTCTTTACACCAGATGTTTGTTGATAATATCTGTACTGCGCTGCACTCCGGACGATGATATAAATTTTGTTTTTGATGAAAATGATGTTGAAAATTGTGACTCCAGCGGCTGCGGTTTATATATATTCGCTTCTCTTGAAAATTTTCTTAACACCTCTTTTTTCTTACGCGTATGTGCGCACAACCGACCGAAAACTCAACAAATTAATTAACATTCACCCCACATCTGACACCAAAATATGTTGAGGTTGATCGGGATGTTAAAAAATAAATTCTTTCTTTTCTTTAAAACAATTAACTTTATTAAACCTTTGTTTTTAGTTGATCAAAATAATTACGCGAAGACCCGAGCACTTAGATAAATCAAACTGGAGTGCCTGTTGGGATTTAAAAAAATAGAGTTCAACCGGTGGAAAACAGGATGTAACCTGAGAAAACAAGGGATCGTGTTGATAAGTCAGCATAATTGCATGAAATATAGAATGCATACGTGACTTTAAAGAAAGGTTAATGAAATTGTAGAATTAAGGAATTTAGCAAGTAGCAATTATTGGAAAAATAAAAGTATGCTGGAATTTAGCAAGAAGTAATATGCTGACATGGGTGCTTTACAACAGTAGCAAGACCATTTACCAACACCGGTATCGATTACTGTGGCCCCATCAATATCAAAACCAGCAAACGGAGAGGAGCCCCCGCTACTAAAGGCTATATAGCGGTATTTATATGCTTAACCGTGAAAGCCATCCACCTAGAACTTGTTAGTGAATTATCCACCCAGGCATTTTTAGCAGCCTTTCAGTGATTCGTAGGACGACGAGGAACACCTCAACACATATATAGCGACTGCGGCACCAACTTCATAGGAGCCAACGCATACCTGAAGGAGATATCTCGACAACAAAGTCAACTGGCGGAACAAGCATCTCATACTGGTATAACTTGGCATTTCAACCCACCACACGCCCCTCACTTCGGCGGCCTTTGGGAGGCCGGGGTCAAATCAACTAAACATCAACTACGTCGAATTGTTGGAAACGTTATTCTAACTTTTGAGGAAATGGCGACAACTCTGTGTCAGATTGAGTCATGCTTAAACTCTCGTCCCTTGTGCCCAATCAGCGAAGACCCAACTGATTTAAATGCAATAACACCAGGACACTTCCTCATCGGCGATGCTCTTCTGGCGCCTCCACAAGCCGATCTAGTCGAAAGAAACGTCAATCATCTCAATCGGTGGCAGCTTACTCAGCAACTGGCTCAACATTTTTGGAAACGATGGGCTTCAGAATATATATCTAGACTACAACAACGCCCCAAATGGTTACAAATCCAACCGAACGTGAAAACAGGAGATTTAGTGTTAGTAAAGGATGATCGCTTATCGCCACTTAATTGGCCATTAGGCCGTGTGGTAAACGTACACCCAGGACCTGACGGCCTAGTACGCACAGCACACATAAAAATGAAGGACTCAATAAATCGGCGACCAATAACCAAATTAGCTCTTCTCCCCATAAATTACAGTAAACAGAATGCAGCTCCATAATAATAATAATAATCCTCCCATTTACCGATTTTGCAAGTTACACAAACATCTCAAATCATCAAACTAAATCAGGAAACTAGGCTTTAAGCAACTACAGAATACCAAATCATAGATCCAAACCAACTTTAAACAATTTCGAAACTCACTATAATATCGACTAAAGAAACCGTTAACGAAATCGTCAGAAAGCAATCTCCTTTACCTCGTTCATTTCCCGAGCACCGTGCAAGGAATCAACAAGTTTTATTTTACTATTCATTATTTTAATAGTTTTATTATTAGCTTAAAAAATGGACTATTTATGGATAGATGATGTACCCAAACTATCAACACCGCCGAGACCGGGACCAATCAAGAAAAATTTAAAATCGGCCCCAACCTCACCTCAGCGGCCGTGCATCAGAAAACCATTTGAAGCCACAGCATGCAGCCCAGAAATTCGGCGACGGACGCAACCCCAAAGAGTCCCAACATCAAAGGTCAGGAATACATCAAAGGCTACGAAACCTACCCCACGAAGAAGAAAAATCACCCTGGACGAATATCGGACACGCCGCAGCCAGCCACCGCCCAATGTAATAGTGGAGCCCGCCTTATGGGAGAAAATTAAGGCCCTTCCACTACCATGGACGAAAATTATGCGCGCCAAAAGGTCATACCGTAACCAGTTCGAAGGGAAAATCCTACAATTTACCCTAAACAAAGAAAGAACGTGTAAGGTGGTACTTCATCCCCCAGGGAAACCCCTCCAGCAAGGGCACTCCACCAATGGACTGAAAAAGAAGCAAAAACACAACAAACCCAAGAACTGAATGTTAAACCTGAAACGAATAAATTCAAATTTGTTGCTTCTAAAATAAAACTCAACCAAGTTCAGTGAATTGTGTATTTTATTAATTAGCATCAAAACAATATATATCAAAAAAAATCCAGTCTTCTATTGAAGCGAACGCTTCAAGGCCCCGGAGGATGTTCAGTCTTAGTATTCCTAAAAAAAATATATATATTAGCAAATAACAAAATAAACATTTCCAAACATACTTACCTTACAATAGTTCCCGTGTCCCTCCAATCAAAGACAAACCGCCGGCAGTATCCATCCTAAAATGCAAACAAAATTACCACAAAGAAATAGTTCTTACAAAAAAAACCACTCACCTGACAACCCTGAAGCTCCACCGCAACATAACTCACAGCTCCCACCAGAACCCTGAAAATACATGTAAAATTAATTAATATTAAAATACAAAACCAAAAACAAACATAACTTACCCAGCGATGACATGTCAAATGTCAAACGACACAAACACATAGGAAAAACCCAACTTGCAGCAGAGTTCTGCGATTCCCCACCAGGTTCCACTGACGCATTACAGATCCCGAAGCTCCCCACCAGGTTCCACTGACGCAGTACAGTGGAGCAAATAAATATCAGAGCGCGTTGCCCAAAAGCTTCATATCACTCTTGATCTTCTATACGCTTATGAGGTAGAAATCTAGTGATCTCAACTTGGTCACATTAGACGTTTCTGAGCTAATGTGAATTTCTTATTTTATTAGCCGTATTGAGCTAATATAAATTCTTGGTTGCATTAGTTGCCCTGAGGCTTATGCAAATATCAAAATAAATTAATAAATCAATTTAAGTTCCAGCAAGGTTCCGCACCACAGTCAGGGATATCTACAGTCACGACCATCCAAAGTTCAAGAAATCTCAACTATACAGGGAGAAAGCTTTTGCAACAACCAAAGGTTCTGCAGACACGACTATACGAAATTAGAAAAAGTTTGTACATTTAAAGTCGAAAGATTGAGTTATATTAATAATTTTAGTTAGTAAGTTTATTTGAAGAAGATTACTGAAGAAGATTATAATAACTTGAATAAATTGTTAAGTATTGAATTAACCCTGCAGTCTTTTTCTCTAACGTATCATTCACTCACTGAGTTTTTATAAAGAGGCTATCGAAGCCCTAAACACACATCGTACCCTAACTTTTCCCGCAGCCACATCGTCGTCGGCGGTCGCTCATATGCTAATGTTAACGAGATTCCCAGAAGCCACTCGCCTCTGTTAAACAAGTCGCAGCATCAGCCTACTGTAGTGAACCCAACGCAACCAACGGACCCATCTGTAGGCAGCACTATTAACATCCCCACCCCAACCGCCTTGCCATTTTTAAACCAGCATCAGCCTACTGTAGTGAACCCAACGCAACCAACGGACCCATCTGCAGGCAGCACTATTAACATCCCCACCCCAACCGCCCTGCCATTTTTAAACCAGCATCAGCCTACTGTAGTGAACCCAACGCAACCAACGGACCCATCTGCAGGCAGCACTATTAACATCCCCACCCCAACCGCCCTGCCATTTCTAAACCAGCATCAGCCTACTGTAGTGAACCCAACGCAACCAACGGACCCATCTGCAGGCAGCACTATTAACATCCCCACCCCAACCGCCCTGCCATTTTTAAACCCTCTCTAGCCCCCGATCGTTAAAAATACCCTAATTTCGGCAGAATCGATTGATAATCGATATTTGCTATCTCGTTTACGAAAAAGTAAAGTTTACGATAGTGTAAGGCTGTTCCTTGCTTACATGTACAACAAACCTGACTCCACATGTATACAAGGCAAAACCAGGACCAGTCTGATCATCGCGATCCAACAGGAAGGTTTACCAACCAATCGTGATACCCTGCACACACTTTTTACCAAGTATCTTGAGCAATATGGAATGTCCTCCGAACAAGTAAGCAAGGATCTTGCAACTTACGCCTCCCATGTTCGGGCACTACATGTATTCCAGCTGCAAAAGAGCCGTGACGAAAGGAACCGATACTATCGCCCCTAACTAGTCACTCCCCCAATGAATAACAACACCTCGACCCCCCACCCAAAATTTTACAAACATGACGGCATAAGACTTTTTTACCACAATTGCAGTGGAATGAGAAGTAAAATAAAGGATCTCTACATCGACTCAAAATCTTGTCTCTTCAATGTGCTCGTGATCACTGAAACGTGGTTAAATGACACATTCCTAAATGAGGAGATATTAGACTCCAGCTGGACAGTCTATAGATGTGATAGAGACTACAACTCCACCGGGTTTTCAAGAGGAGGCGGAGTACTTATAGCTGTCAAGGACTACTTAAATTGTGAACTATTAACAACCAATCACGCACAATTTTTCGAGCATGTTTTTGTTCGAATCAAATTGGGCAGAAAAACATACTCATTGGCACTTTCTAAAAACCCCCCCTTTCTGGCGAATCTAAGTATGATGATTTACTTCATATTTTAGATGAAGTTAACGACTCACTCTGCAGTGACGATGACATATTTGTTTTGGGCGATTTTAACCGTCCCAATCTTTTATTTATCCCTGACGAGGAAGGTAATCTTCTTCCAATTAATGCAATAAATGCTATCGATATAAAGCTTATCGACTCTTTTTATGGCAATGACTTATGTCAAATTATCAGGCAACCAAACTCTTCTGGTAAATGGTTGGATCTGATTTTCACTAATTCCTATGAGGAGGTAATTATCCTACCCGCTTCCGATGAGGAAAACCTATTCACCAATTCTACTCACCATTCCGCTTGGGTGGTTGAACTCCGCGCCACCATTTCTGACAATGTTACGTCATACAACAACTCAATAGTATATGACTTTAAGAACGCAAATTTCAATAGCATTGGTTTCGAATTGTCCCTTGTCGACTGGGAGGTTAGGCTTTCAAGCAATGATCTTGACGAAGTAGTGTCGTCCTTCTACACCATTATCTTCAACATCATTGACAAGTATGTCCCCAAAATTAGAAAAAGGAATAAATTATCGGAACCTTGGCTTGATAGTAATATGCGATCTCTGCGTAATCAGAGAAATAAGTTATATAACATGATTAGAAAAAACATGCACGTAACGGCGGAAGTCAAATTAGAATACGCTAGGTTAGCCTCTGAATTCTCACTTAGGTCACGTGAGGCCTATAAGACTTACTTAAGGGGGTAGACTACAGTAAAATTTTCAAAAAATTCATTTCTTTTTTTTTGCTTTAAATTTGAAATCAGCCACCTCGAAAACCACCGAGTTAGAAATTTCATCACAAAATAATCAAGATTTCCCGTTTTGGCCAGAAATTTGGGACTCTGTCCCACAGTGCAATGTTCAAACGCGTTTTTCTCGAAACGATGTGTTTCAAAACGGTGTACATGATATCTCAAGATCTAATCAACGAATTGACTTGAAATTTGACACACTTCTTTTATGGATGAGTGCCTCTGGCGTCACGTGGGATTTTGTCAATATCTTGCTTTGTTCAATAATTATTAACAATCATAACATGAAATTTGTGCCGAAAAAACGTATTTGCACAAATTTCATGTTATGATTGTTAATAATTATTGAACAAAGCAAGATATTGACAAAATCCCACGTGACGCCAGAGGCACTCATCCATAAAAGAAGTGTGTCAAATTTCAAGTCAATTCGTTGATTAGATCTTGAGATATCATGTACACCGTTTTGAAACACATCGTTTCGAGAAAAACGCGTTTGAACATTGCACTGTGGGACAGAGTCCCAAATTTCTGGCCAAAACGTGAAATCTTGATTATTTTGTGATGAAATTTCTAACTCGGTGGTTTTCGAGGTGGCTGATTTCAAATTTAAAGCAAAAAAAAAGAAATGAATTTTTTAAAAATTTTACTGTAGTCTACCCCCTTAAACACCATCGCAGAAAATATTATAAACGACCCTAAAAAATTCTTTGACTTCGTTAATATAAAACGAAAAACTTCAGGTTATCCGTTAACTATGACAACTGGTAGCACACACTCCTCATGCCCCAAAGAAATTTGTAACATGTTTGCTGATAGGTTTAGTGAAGTTTTTTGCCTGAATAGTACAGCGCACACTGACTTTACAATACAGAAATGCCAGCACTCCTAAGCAATTTGTCTTTGACGACTCAAGACATAATGATTGGTTTAAACAGTCTTGATAACAATAAAGGTCATGGTCCTGACACTCTTCCCCCTAGTTTCTTGAAATACTGCTCAAAGCAAATGTTACGCCTTCTTCAAATAATATTTAATAAATCATTGTCAATAGGAGTGTTTCCATCGCTGTGGAAAAAATCCTATCCTTCACCAATCCATAAGGGAGGCGATAAGCACTTGGTGGACAACTATAGGGGGATTGCCATTCTCTCTTCAATCCCAAAACTTTTTGAAAAACTTGTTTTCGACAAGATAGCTCCCGTCATTGACCCACTTCTTAACGAGCAACAGCACGGATTTAGAAAAGGGCGTTCAACCACCTGAAACCTTATGATCTTAACCTCTGAACTGTTATGTGGTATGGAGAATGGTCATCAAATCGACGCAGTCTATACGGACTTTAGCAAAGCCTTTGATCGTGTTGACCACCATATTTTAATAACAAAACTTTCAAAATTTGGAATATCCGGTGCTGCCCTGAAATGGATAAGATGTTATCTTGACGGAAGAACTCAGGTGGTTAGATTTCAAGGATTTCTATCTAAAGAAATCGACGTGACTTCCGGTGTACCCCAGGGCAGTCATCTAGGCCCACTCTTGTTTAATATATTTATTTCTGATTTATCTGACAAACTGAAGGATATTACACATCTCTTTTACGCAGACGATTTAAAAATATACAACATCATAAGGTCCCAAAGTGATGTATCGTTCTTTCAATCAAACCTGAATGCTCTGCAAGACTGGTGCACAACGAATAAACTACATCTCAACATCGCTAAATGTCACTCAATCACCTTCTCACAAAAAAAAAATATACAGCGTTGGCAGTATTATCTGAACGACAAGGTCCTTGACCATGTCGATCAAATTAGGGATTTAGGTGTTGTTCTAGACAACAAGTTAAATTTTAATTTGCATTATGACAACATTACTGCCAGAGCCAACAAGCTGTTAGGTTTTATTAAGAGAAGAGCTAAAGAATTTGGCAATGTTTGGGTTACTAAAACTCTTTTCTGTTCCCTTGTCTGCCCAATCCTGGAATACGCTTGCCCGATATGGGATCCCATATTCCAGGTAAATCAATACAAAAAAAATTTCTTCTTTTCGCGCTACGTCATCTCCACGACCCGCGCGATTATCTTAGTCTACCACCCTACACGAACAGGCTCAAAGCATTATATCTCATACCACTGTCATGTAGGAGAAAGTTGCTTATCTCATGCCTCACCTTGGAAGTTTTAAACAGCAAGCCCAAAGTGTAGTTTCTATCGGATAGAATTAAGTTCAATTACGATGTCCGACAGACGAGACACATGAAATTGCTTAATGTTACATACAGAATTTGTAAGGGTCTCTCTCGGTGAAAAACGGAGCCCTTAGACAAATTCCCATATACTTTCATACAGGGAGCCTTTTACATCAAATTCGCAGTTAATGAGTTTGATGCAATATGAGCTCCCTGCGAACAACAAATCCTAAACGGAAAATTATGATCTTGTTTCCATTTTCAAACGTACAAAATTCCTTAACGGACAAATCTTCAACGTACAAAAATCCACTCCAACGGAAAATGTAACATTTCCAGACGTAACCTGATCCGCGCGCATTTTGTGAGATTTGCAAGGTGCGCAATTACCCTTGCACCATTCCCAAGCTTTTCTGGCGATTAGAAAATAAGAAAAACAGTGATCTTGACTTTGACTTTCTTGAAAGTAATTTGACCCACCCAACAATAATCAAGCGCAACTTGCAATGCGCCGCGTGGGAAACGCGCGGTAAGCAAGTTGCGCCGGTGGGAACAAATTCAAGGGCGCGTTTTTCCCAGCCGGTGGACAATTTTCCATACCACCACCGGCGGGTGAAAATTTGAGTTAGTTGAGTGTTGTTAAAACTACGATCGGCGACGGGCGCGTCTCCCATTTTTAATAAAAAGTTTTTTAAAATTAACCATTGACCGCGGCGGGCGCGGCTACAATTTTTAAAAAAGTGTTGTCTAAACCACGAGCGCGAGCGGGCGGTGTTGTAAAAAGTATGGTTTGATTAAAAGTAGAATCTTAAGAAATCCCGGACTAAAGGGAACGAGAATAAAGCTAAATAATATTGTGGAATTTTTAGTGATGTTTTAAATAAAAAGTATAGTTTGCATAAAAGTAGAAGTTTAAGAAATACTGGACTAAAGGGAACAACAATTAAAAGCAAAAGCTTAAGAAATCACGACCTAACAGGAACTAAAAGGTAAAAAAATTAAAAAATATATATTTTTGAATATAAGGACAAGTGTTTATATTAATAAATAATATGAAGAGACAATTTAACAATTAATATATAAAGGAATGAATAAAAGAAACGGAAGTAGAATAACGATAACAGACAAAAATAATATAACATATAAAAAATAATAACATAACATTAAGGAATATTCACATCGCACCGAGTATGCCAAGAACGAACCTGTTAACAGATGTTGTGTGGTCTTCAATACCTACAAATCCCGTTTTCCCCCTCCATAAGTAAACAGTCTTTTAAAATTGATATCCCTATTATCATCCTAGTCTGTACTAATCAATATAGCTTTGTAATATATTCTTTTTTATATATATTTATTTGAGTATATCTTGCTTGAGGACGTTCATCGGGTGTTATGGTTTATTTAGTTTCTCCGGAATCCAACAATTTTTGCACTTGAGTCGGTTTATTATACTTGTTAATATATATTTTTAAAAGTTACTTACATATGGTTTTCACAATATTTATATTCTCCATCGAATTTTTTAATAAAACTCCACAACTCTTTATCTATCAATTAATTACTTTTCCTTATTTTATAAAATATCCACAATACTTTTGTTGACCACAATATTTAATTCTAATTCGAATTATTTAAAAACTCCACAATTCTTTATCTATCAATTAATTACTTTTCTTCACTTTATAAAATATCCACAATACTTTTGTTGACCACAATATGTATTTAATTCTAATTCGAATTATTTAAAAACTCCACAATTCTTTATCTATCAATTAATTACTTTTCTTCATTTTATAAAATATCCACAATACTTTTGTTGACCACAATATTTAATTCTAATTCGAATTATTTAAAAACTCCACAATTCTTTATCTATCAATTAATTACTTTTCTTCATTTTATATTTTAAAGGAAAATCCCGAACACCGCCGCCCGTTTTACCCGACACATTCAAAATTAGAACCTTTCCGGTTCGCGTTTAAAAACCAACTCTCACTGTTTTTCTAAAAACAGAAATCGCGACGGTTTCGCGATTCAAACCAAGAAAACCTTATTTCTTGGAAAAATGTCGCTCCACATAAAATTTACTATTGAAAACTGTCGATTTGGCAGTTCTCACAGGCAACTTTGACCTTCAATTTTGGTCGCACGTTAAGTGCCTATTTAGCGTTTCTCACACCTGAAGTGAGCGCGCAAATTATCTTATCAGACAAAGGACTCATATTACCGGCACCGCTGTCGTTCCCGTGCAGGGAAAATGTGCATGGTTGTAATAACTGCTACTGGGATTGCAATATGAGTTTTGGAATTTTTGTTTGAGGTTTAATTGATCAAACTTGTATTTCTGGTTGGACCTTGAAAATGGTTAATGAACAACGCGCAATTCCATTATTTAGGGAAAAGGGCCAATTATTTTTGGGAGAATTTGGCGAATATTTGGTCCACAACATTCCTTCCCCCTTAAAGGAAGAGAATCGTTACAAAGTAAGACGATTCTCTTATCGCAGGGAGGTATTTTTTGTGATATGATAGTTGTTATGGCTATGATCTTCCGCCTCTGGATTTGAGGTTATTTTTATTTGAGTTCTTGTTTTTGTTTTATAGTTTTGGTTTTTCTTCGTTTTATTACTGTGTCCACTTTGTTTGAGGGTGGACAACTTTAGTTCTTACATTTCCTGTGTTGGAACCTAACGTATTACCTTGTTTCGTGCGTGTTTTCTATTTGAGTTTTCAAGGTGAGTTTTAGGGGCTTGGGTTTATATTGGGTGTCTCGACCCACGGGGATTCTGTTTTTACTAAGAAGCGTTTTGTTTTTGTGTTGTTTTTAGGCTATGGCTTAGGCAATTAAAGGTTTGCCAGTTGAATCTACATCATAGCAGAGCAGCATCAGCAATGATGACGCGAGGCTTCGGTGAGATGAAGCTGGATATTGCTCTCATACAGGAACCCTGGATCTACAACGGTAGGATTAGGGGACTATCTGGGAGCTTTGACACTCTGTACGTTCCCAATGCGAATGAAAGAGTGAGGACGTGTGTACTGGTGAAACACGGAGTGCAGGCGGTTTTACTGCCGCACTTGTGCACACCAGATCTCACAGCAGTACGCGTAGGTACTGGAAGTGGGGCTTTCATTCTAGCCTCAGCCTACCTTCCGTACGATTCGCCAGATCCTCCGCCCACCAGGGAGTTGGAAATTCTGGTTATTACCTGTGGCGAAAAAGGCACAGGGTTAATAGTTGGTTGCGACGCAAATGCACACAACACGGTGTGGGGAAGCACCAACGACAACCATAGAGGAGAGGCTTTGCTCGAATTTGTGGAATGCAACAATCTAGTTATTGCAAATAGAGGGGTAGAACCAACCTTCGTCGATGCTAGACGAAGGGAAGTCATAGATATAACTCTATGCAGCAACCGGATGTTGACAAGATTGACCAACTGGGAGGTGATGGATCGGACGACTATGTCAGATCACAGAGCCATTTCATTTGAGATAGAGTACGGAACCCCGGGCAGGGGAGACGGAATTAGAACAACGAGAATTCCCCGCAACACGGACACGTCTAGATATACTGAAATGTTGCGCAGGAATCTCGGGGAGCGCGTGCCAAGGGCACCGAAAACCACAAGAGAAGCAGAGTCTCAGTTGCATGTCCTGCAGACAGCGATAGAGAACGCTTTTCGAGTGGCGTGTCCTCTTACGTCAGTGGATGACCATGATCCCACACCCTGGTGGTGTAGGGAGCTGGAGAAACTGAAGAAAGAGGTCAGAAGGGCTTTCAACCAAGCGATGAGGTGCAATGACCCGGTTGCCTGGGAGAATTACAAAGCCAAGAAAAGAGAAATGAAACAAACTCTGCGACGACGGAAAAGGGAGTCGTGGAGGGATTTCTGCTCGAGCATGGAGAGCATATCTGAGGCCAGCAGACTTCAGAAAATGATCTCCAGGGACCCGGTCTCCAAAGTCGGACTCGTTCGTGACCCGTCGGGGAGGATGACGGAGACGCTGGAGGAAACCAACAAGATCCTGATGGAAGTTCACTTTCCTGGCAGCTATATCTCGGGTAAATCTTGGACTATTCGTAACAGAATGGCTACAAGGTTGAACCGAGAGGAGGCTAACGGGGTGGTGACGGAGGAAGGGGTGAGACGTGCAATAGACACATTCTCTCCCTTCAAGACATCGGGGCGTGACGGAATATTCCCTGCGCTGCTTCAATGGGGCAAAGATATCATTGCACCCAGGCTTAGGGGAATATTCGTTACCTGTCTAGCAACAGGATACATTCCGGCGGTGTGGAGGGAAACCAAAGTGGTATTTCTCCCTAAGCCAGGCAAGAAGGACTACACCGAGGCGAAGTCCTCCAGGCCAGTCAGCCTAACATCCTTTCTGTTGAAAACAATGGAAAGAGTGGTGGCAGACCACCTGGAGAGTACTATGCTAAGGAGGCACCCTTTAAGTGGAAGCCAGCACGCTTACCAGGCTGGCAGATCTACAGAAACGGCACTTCACCAACTGGTGCGAGTAGCCGAGGGGGAACTGTATACCGGAGGCATAGCGATGGCCGTTATTATGGACATCGAAGGCGCCTTCGACAAGATACAGTTCAACAAACTCAAAGACGCTCTGGTGAGGCGCGAGGTCAGCCCCATGATTGTAAGGTGGGTGGACAGCATGCTGAAAAACAGAGCGGTAAGGATTCAGACAGGAGACTCGCGGCTTCGAGGGAGGGTCAGCAAGGGATGCCCACAGGGCGGGGTCCTATCGCCCCTCCTGTGGAACATCACTGTGGACACTCTGCTCAGGCGGCTAGAGGTAATGGGCGTGCATACCGTTGGGTATGCAGATGATGTAGCGATTGTGGCACGTGGCAAGTTTATGAGCACTACGGCAGATATCATGAGGAATGCACTCCAAGTGGTTGAGCAGTGGTGTACGGAACAGGGCCTCACCATAAATGCCAATAAGACAGACGCGATAATCTTCACTAGGAAGATTAAAGATCTGGATTTTCAGCCCCTCATGCTTTTTGGATCGAGGATCAAGGTGTCTGGGATGGTCAAGTATCTGGGTGTATACTTGGACTCGCGACTAACCTGGAAATACCACGTTGAAGAGAAGATTAAGAAGGCGACAAGGGTGCTTCATCAGTGCAGAAGAGTATGTGGACTAAGGTGGGGTATCTCACCAAGGTTAGCATACTGGACATATACCATGATGGTGAGACCCATCATAACTTATGCCTCGGTGGTCTGGTGGACTAAAGCCACACAGAAAACCGTCAAGAGGCATTTGGACAAGGTGCAAAGAATGGCCTGCGTAGGTGTGAGCGGTGCTTTCCGCACCACACCCGCCGCGGCATTGGAGGCGCTGTTAGGTCTGCTGCCGTTAGATCTCCAGGTGATGAAGACTGCGGCAGCCTCAGCGATTCGGATGAGACGTGATGCCGCATGGCAGGCGTCAGGAACCTTATATGGGCACATGAAGATCCTGGATCGCATTAAAGGGATTAGGGAGCTCATGATGCCCATGGAAGGGATCACAAAAATGAGGGTGACCGAAAGGTATCATAAAACCCTCATAGGGAACGGAACGCTCCCCGAAGGGAGACCGGAAGACATATATATCTTCACGGACGGATCCAAGATTGACGGCAGAGCAGGTGCGGGAGTCTTCTCGGAGGACTTAAATCTGACCTGCTCTCTGGCTTTGGGGAATTACACCTCAGTCTACCAGGCGGAAATGCTTGCTCTGCTGCACGCGCTGGATCACATAAGTGAGGGTCAGGTGCAGGGAAGAAGTATCCTTATAGCACTGGACAATCAGGCTGTGATTAAGCGCATGAATCAGACAGAGATTAATGCGTCTCTGGCGCTGGAATGTGTCCAAAAACTGAACAGGTGTGCGAAACAAAATAACGTGACGCTAGCTTGGGTTAGAGGACATACAGGTATCGATGGGAACGAAAAGGCTGACAACCTGGCAAAACAGGGGTCAACCTCGGAATTCTGGGGACCGGAGCCATACTCTGCCATTGGCAGAGGGTTGGTGAGGAACTGCATCGAGAAATGGGTCGCTGAGGAACACCGGAGACGGTGGGACGCTATGACCACGTGTAGGCAGGCTAAGATGGTGCTTACGTTGCCGATTACCGCAGCCAGAAGAAGGATCCTGCATATGCAAAGGAGAACCCTCAGATGGTTGGTGGCACTGATTACAGGACACGGATGTTTCAGGTATCACCTAAAAAGAATGGGAATTCTGGAGGATGACACCTGTCGGATGTGCCTGGAGGAACCTGAGACGGCCACACACATAGTGTGTCACTGTCCGGCGGTGGCGAGGAAAAGGGCTGCCATAACTGGACTCCATTGGATGGAGGACATGAGGCAGACTCCCTTCAATCAGCTGCTTGCGATAACTAGGGGAGTCGAAGTAAGGGAGCAATGGGACAACCCACTGCAACCCCAATAAGATGACTCTAGGCAGAGGGACGAAAAGGGACCCGCAAATAGTGGTCTGATTCGGTATCCCTCGAAAATCTATATATATATATATAGGCTATGGATCGTAGGAACTTTGAGGCAGTTTGGAAAGCAGTGACGCTTAATGGAGGAAGCTTACGCGGTTGGCGTGGAGGCCGCGGGGGCTGGCGTGGGGGTCGTGTAGTGGGACTAGCAAGGCCTCTTGAAGCTACGACCCCTTCTAATCCGGCTCAGGCGGAGGCGACGGCTACTTCCTACAGATGTTACAATTGTGGGCGGAGGGGCCACTTTGTAGCGGTGTGCCGTATGCCCAGGAGGGCTTGGGGTAGCTGCTTTGTATGTGGTGTTTTCGGGCACAAGGCGGAGGATTGTCCACGTCAGCGTCCATCCCTCCCTGGTCCATCATCATCGCCCCTGGCAGGTACGTCGTCCGCATCAGTGGTAGGGGCATCCTTCGTGGGGCCATCGCGCTTGAGTGCTTTCCCCGCCTACTACGTGGGGGTCACCTTCGCGGATTTTTCCTTGCGTCTGCAGGGCGCTCTTGATTGTGGGTGCACCCAGTCGGTTATGCGGGTGTCCTGTTCTGGGTCGTTTTGTATTGTCCCTTTTGCCGGGGAGTTCTCCTTATATGCCGTGAACCGGACCCCGGTCAGAATCGTGGGACTTGTGCGGGACCTCCGTATAAGGGTTCAGGGCCAGGAGCTCCTCCAGAGCTTTGTAGTGGTGGACGAGGAGGATTTAGAGGAGGACGTCCTGTTGGGGCTGGACTTTTTCCACAACCCGGGCATAGCCTTGCATTTTCGAGGGGCCCGGGTTTATGTTGGGAGGCGGGGGGACGACTTATTAGATATGGCGTTATTCCGCCGCAATGGCAGCAGCGACGATGAATAGTCTTTTAATCATCTCGATTTGGTTCATTCAAATTCATTTATCGAGTGTTTTTCAAAAAAAACCAAAAAAAATTTTATAGTGTTTAAGAAAAATTAATAAAAATTCATTTAATAAAAAAAAATAATACGATAATAAATAATAAAAATTCATTTTAATAAAAAAAAAATAATACGAGTTTTCTTTGGTCGTACCCCTTCTCCAAACAAGTAAGTATTGTGCTTAGGTGGAATTTATTTTGGTTTACTTCAATTTTCTACTACTATTTTTTTTTTTTTGATTGTATATCTATGATTTTTTACCCCCTTTTTGACGTGACAACGTCTATTAAAACGATGAACGCCGGCTGCATGCACGAAAAATGATGACTCATTGTCCCGTTATGTCCCGTTAGTCCCGTTAGTCCCGTTAGTCCCGTAAGTCCCGTAGTAATTTTAATAAAAATTTGATTGTAGTAGTCTTAAAAATTTGATTAAAATTGTCAAAAATTGTCAACAATAATATTTGTTGTGGATTCTCGATTGTGAAAAAGCGCAGCAATGTGATGTCAAAGCAGCAGTATTGCGAGTTTCTTCGAACCCCCAATACGGAACAACGGGAGATCATCCTTGAAGTCATTCACCGATTACATGGTTGTGGAGATGGCATTTTGGAAGCGCTACAAATTTTCTTCACCGGTCCGGCGGGCTGTGGAAAAACTTACACATTAAAGTGCCTTATGGAAACGTACAACCGATACACTCAGGAGCACAACTCGATGAACAACGCCTACATTGCCTGTGCAAGCACAGGTAAATCCGCTGTACCTCTTGGTGGCACTACAGTGCATTCAGCGTTTCGTCTCACAACTTCTCGCGTGACAAAACTCTTATCCACAGAAAATTTGCAAGCCTACAGAAACATGTTCGTTGGCGTCAAAGCTGTTTTCGTCGACGAGATCAGCATGTTAAGTTCAGCCATTCTTCAAAAAACTGCAGCAGATTACCGGCTTTTATGACAAACCATTCGTAGGCATCCACGTGATATTATGCGGAGATTTCAGACAGCTACCACGGTCTCATGATGTTGTCACGTTAAACTATCGTCCGTAAACCCTCTTTACAGACAACAAATTTTTGTTTTAGTATGAAAAGGTAGGAAGTATGTAAAGTGACAATATTCTTTTCATTTTCTCGGCTTGAATTATTCATGGGGATTAACTATTCCTGTAGCGATTTGTGAATGGAAAATACATTTAAATATTAGCAGGAGACTAGGCGGTAAAATCAAATAAAATTGAATTCATTTGATTTGCGTTCTCTGAAAACGTTACTTTTTTTATTAATTGACTTGTAATAATGCTCTAGTTTTCTGCTTTCTACATTTGGCTTACAACTAATTTTTCTTACTTTGAATGTTTGCTCTTTTTTTTTGTTTATTATTTTTGCGGTATTGTGGATTTTTCTTACATTCCACGTCTAATTTTTTCTTAGTTTATTTTTATATATTTTTCTCTCTTTTTTTTTTATTTGTGGAATTCTTTTTAACTTTACTATTAAGTTCTTTCACCTACTAATTGAACGGCTCTAGGTAGTGTCATGGAGCGAGCTCGGGGTCTTCTAGGCAGACTTGGGGTAATGCACCGGGGTTGTGCGGCTTCCTGCCGGTCCTCCGTTTCCGTTTGTACAGTGGTTTTTCCCCCAAAGATTTTTTGCGTTACCTTCGATATCCGGAACAGTGCGTACAATATGAGTAGGATGAGGATCAAGCTACTGAGCGATATTGAGGTCAGCGACCACTGGTAGTGTTTTGGGTGCTGCCTATTTTGCTCCAGCTGATTCAATTGATTTAATATTTTATCCAATGGCACCGTACTTTCGTGCCATGAGTCAAATGCTCCACGTTCCAGCACTAGCTGCGTCGAATTATGGATTGCTTGGGATTCTATCGCGGATAGGGTGCTGCCGTTGAGGCCTGCTAGTTTGGGGTTGCCCAACGGGAAGTAGTGGGGTTGTACTATTGATAGGGGTCGGCCTATGGTCCCTTGGTGGTATAAGGTGTGTTCCTGGATCTGAAGTTTACATGGCTGGATTAGAGTTAGGATACCCAGCTGTTCGGTTCTTACTATTGCCAACTGATTTTCGCACGTTATGTGTATGGCTTGAGGGTTGGTAAAAGAGAATAACCATGTATTAGGCCTATCCATTCTAATTAGTAAATTTTTTGGGGGTATTTGGACTCTTAGTGGGCATTCGACTTTTTCCCCCAGCGGGTTTAGTAGCATTTTCACGGTGCAGTCTTTCGTGAGGCCGGCTTGGGACAGTGGTGTGTTTAGTTCGCCTATGTAGGTGGACCCGTTTAGCTTATCCGTTATTTTAGCGAAGGAGTGTGTACTCTGGTGATTGAGCAGCGTGTACACTTGAGTGGGGTAGTGTATGGCTATGTGTGAGTGACCAACGTCCGGTACTACCGAAGGTCCTTTTCCGGTGTGAACCGGGTAGGGCCATATTTTGAAGTAACGTAGTTTGGGCAAATTGAAAATGGGTAAACTGATTCTGATTACCAATTTGTTCTGCAACAGATGTGAATCCGTCTTGGCTATTTTATATATTATCGGAATGCACCTTCCGCATGAGTTTGTAGTCCGCTTGAGGATATCGGTTAAGGTGCGGGGCGAGACGAGTAGTGGGTGTACTTGATTATTTTTTGCTGCCACTATTACGTCCATTAACGTCTGTTGTCTTGACTCTATTTCAATGACCAGTAGAAGAATGTTTGCTGTTATATCTTGTCTCAGCTGCAGTTTCTTTGTTTGTTCCAATATGGTTTGCATTTCGTTGATCTGATATGCAATTTGCTGTTGTCTGTCCATTAGTGCGGATAATGGCTTTTGCAGTTCTCTCAGGGTTGTATTCACCACACCAATTTGTTGCTTCTCGAGTTCTAGGAGTGTAGTTTGCCCGTTTTCCAATTCACTTAGTCTGCTGTATACTTCTTCCTCGCTTCCCGAATATATAATGCAGTCCCGCCTCTATTCCGTCGAAGAGAGACCGTTTCTGCCGATGTGGGCTAATTAGGTCACGTATTACCCCAGTTCGTCTTTTAATAGTTTCAATTACAGAATGGATATGTCGCTGTTGTGTTTGGCATATTTCTTGCGTCTCATTTTCTCCCTTGCATAACCTCATTATTAAGTATTCCGCATGTTCAGCCACGCTCGTTTGATTGTCTATTTCGCTCAGATCGATTTCGGTAAAGATATTCCAATACTGGTGGTATAGCCATAGTTCACCTATTTCCTCAAAGACTATACCTGTCTGGTTGAGTGGGTTAATTAAGTAGGGGGTCCGTTTGGCTGACCGGCGACGACTGCTAGTGTCAGTAGGAGCGTTATCAATTTCAGGGATGGCTATTACCGAGAATGGTCCTTTCCAGATGGGGACCAGTTTGCCTTTTCGGTTTTCACTTTTTATTAGGACTCGGTCACCAGGACTCGGTGATTGTGGGGTTTTGGTTACTCAGGGACGTGATGTCAGGGTATATTGTAGCAGTGGCACTGGGCTGTAGGTTTAGGGCAGTTTGTTGTAGGCGCTCCATGTCTAGAGCCTTTTGAACTAGGTTGTCCAGAGTTTCTTCTCCTACGGTTAGGAGGTACTGACAGAGGTGAGGGTTGGTGACCCCACTCCGTAAGGCATTTTTGGCAAAGTCTTCCAACTGAGCTTGAACTGCTGGTGCTGCTAATGCACCATATTTGGTGTATGCTGCTTCCTTACAAACTTGCAGCATTCCTTTGATTCTGGCCGTGAAGGCAATAAGGGTCTCCAAGGGGTATTGCCTGGTGGTGATCAATTTATTGACCACCTCCTGGTAAGTTTCTCGTGGTAAATACGTCTGATTTAACAGTTTTTCGGCGTCCTCAAAGGTTGCCGGCTGTGTAGACGCTATGAGTTGGTACGCTTCGCCGCGTAACCTGGTAGGGTATATTTGGAGGAACGCAGGTTTATCCTGTTCACTGAGACACTGGATGGCCCTTTTGAAGCAACCTATGAAGGTTTGTATCTCGATAGCTACATTGGGGGACTGTCCACCAGGGAATATAGGGACTAACTCCGAGGTTAGTCTTGCTACTCTGGTGAAATCCGCCATATTTAAAAATTTATTGTACTTGGGTTCGTGATCGTCTAGTATCAGCTCCTGGTCGGAGTCTGAGAGAGATACGCTCACCCAATTTAGCAATACCTCACCCCCACTACTTTCTAGGACACTACCTGGTGAATCTTCTTCTTCTGATCTTTTGTTGTGGTTTATATTTTTACTCTCTAATGATTCAAGGCTTGGGAACCCCTTAAAATTCTTGATCTCTTGGGCGAATCTTGTAGTCGCTTCTTGAAACTTGCTTATTTGTGCGAGTCTTTGCTCGCGACTTTTTCTTAATTCACGGTCAAGCCCGTCGCATTGAAAGATCGAGAATTTTTGGTCTTCCCTTGCCTTACTATATAATTGTGTTAAATAATTTTGTAAACTTACTTGGGTAATTTCAGGTAGTAGTCTTCCGCTACGAAGTCTTCTTGGCGATAAAGGGGTGTTGATTGTAGGCGGTAGGCGTCGGGGGGTGTTGACTGGTGTTGTGGTAACGAGTGCTGCTCCTAGCTGCTGTGATGCCGATGGTACTGCTAGTGGCGTTGATGTGGTTGCCGATCCGTCTTGTCTAGCGGCTGGTGATTCGGGGTCGCTGGTTATTTCGTCCTGCTGTTGGTCCTGATGAGGATTAGTGGACATCAATTATGGGCAGGGATGAAGCCCGCGAAAGTCCCACGAAGATACTAATTGGGGGGTGTGTGCGTGTCCACCTGGAACAGAGGCACTTTTGAAGTACACCCCCGAGCGATGGTTCTTGTAGGATCTGAGACGTTAGCGACAGTTAACTTGGCTCCCAGAAGCCCGGCTCGGCTTTGGGTTTAAGGGTGTTGGTGCCGTACCCAGCACTTGTTAACTTTTCTCTAAGCTTACCCAGATCCTTCCGGCTGCGCCAGTGTAATATATTCTTTTTTATATATATTTATTTGAGTATATCTTGCTTGAGGACGTTCATCGGGTGTTATGGTTTATTTAGTTTCTCCGGAATCCAACAATTTTTGCACTTGAGTCGGTTTATTATACTTGTTAATATATTTTTTTAAAAGTTACTTACATATGGTTTTCACAATATTTATATTCTCCTTCGAATTTTTTAATAAAACTCCACAACTCTTTATCTATCAATTAATTACTTTTCCTTATTTTATAAAATATCCACAATACTTTTGTTGACCACCATATTTAATTCTAATTCGAATTATTTAAAAACTCCACAATTCTTTATCTATCAATTAATTACTTTTCTTCATTTTCTAAAATATCCACAATACTTTTGTTGACCACAATATTTAATTCTAATTCAAATTATTTAAAAACTCCACAATTCTTTATCTATCAATTAATTACTTTTCTTCACTTTATAAAATATCCACAATACTTTTGTTGACCACAATATTTAATTCGAATTCGAATTATTTAAAAACTCCACAATTCTTTATCTATCAATTAATTACTTTTCTTCATTTTATAAAATATCCACAATACTTTTGTTGACCACAATATTTAATTCTAATTCGAATTATTTAAAAACTCCACAATTCTTTATCTATCACTTAATTACTTTTCTCCATTTCATAAAATATCCACAATACTTTTGTTGACCACAATATTTAATTCTAATTCGAATTATTTAAAAACTCCACAATTCTTTATCTATCAATTAATTACTTTTCTCCATTTCATAAAATATCCACAATACTTTTGTTGACCACAATATTTAATTCTAATTCGAATTATTTAAAAACTCCACAATTCTTTATCTATCAATTAATTACTTTTCTTCACTTTATAAAATATCCACAATACTTTTGTTGACCACAATATTTAATTCTAATTCGAATTATTTAAAAACTCCACAATTCTTTATCTATCAATTAATTACCTTTCTTCATTTTATAAAATATCCACAATACTTTTGTTGACCACAATATTTAATTCTAATTCGAATTATTTAAAAACTCCACAATTCTTTATCTATCACTTAATTACTTTTCTCCATTTCATAAAATATCCACAATACTTTTGTTGACTACAATATTTAATTCTAATTCGAATTATTTAAAAACTCCACAATTCTTTATCTATCAATTAATTACTTTTCTTCACTTTATAAAATATCCACAATACTTTTGTTGACCACAATATTTAATTCTAATTCGAATTATTTAAAAACTCCACAATTCTTTATCTATCACTTAATTACTTTTCTCCATTTCATAAAATATCCACAATACTTTTGTTGACCACAATATTTAATTCTAATTCGAATTATTTAAAAACTCCACAATTCTTTATCTATCAATTAATTACTTTTCTTCATTTTCTAAAATATCCACAATACTTTTGTTGACCACAATATTTAATTCTAATTCGAATTATTTAAAAACTCCACAATTCCTTATCTATCACTTAATTACTTTTCTCCATTTCATAAAATATCCACAATACTTTTGTTGACCACAATATTTAATTCTAATTCGAATTATTTAAAAACTCCACAATTCTTTATCTATCAATTAATTACTTTTCTTCATTTTCTAAAATATCCACAATACTT
The DNA here is from genome assembly GCA_949987705.1 of Thereva unica. Taxonomy (NCBI): domain Eukaryota; kingdom Metazoa; phylum Arthropoda; class Insecta; order Diptera; family Therevidae; genus Thereva; species Thereva unica. The sequence continues at coordinate 39,781,218 of OX465284.1, read as the reverse complement.
TTGTTGACCACAATATTTAATTCTAATTCGAATTATTTAAAAACTCCACAATTCTTTATCTATCACTTAATTACTTTTCTCCATTTCATAAAATATCCACAATACTTTTGTTGACCACAATATTTAATTCTAATTCGAATTATTTAAAAACTCCACAATTCTTTATCTATCAATTAATTACTTTTCTTCATTTTATAAAATATCCACAATACTTTTGTTGACCACAATATTTAATTCTAATTCGAATTATTTAAAAACTCCACAATTCTTTATCTATCACTTAATTACTTTTCTTCATTTTATAAAATATCCACTATACTTTTGTTGACCACAATATTTAATTCTAATTCGAATTATTTAAAAACTCCACAATTCTTTATCTATCAATTAATTACTTTTCTTCACTTTATAAAATATCCACAATACTTTTGTTGACCACAATATTTAATTCTAATTCGAATTATTTAAAAACTCCACAATTCTTTATCTATCACTTAATTACTTTTCTCCATTTCATAAAATATCCACAATACTTTTGTTGACCACAATATTTAATTCTAATTCGAATTATTTATAAGCTCCACAATTCTTTATCTATCAATTAATTACTTTTCTTCACTTTATAAAATATCCACAATACTTTTGTTGACCACAATATTTAATTCTAATTCGAATTATTTAAAAACTCCACAATTCTTTATCTATCAATTAATTACTTTTCTTCATTTTATAAAATATCCACAATACTTTTGTTGCCCACAATATTTAATTCTAATTCGAATTATTTAAAAACTCCACAATTCTTTATCTATCACTTAATTACTTTTCTCCATTTCATAAAATATCCACAATACTTTTGTTGACCACAATATTTAATTCTAATTCGAATTATTTAAAAACTCCACAATTCTTTATCTATCAATTAATTACTTTTCTTCACTTTATAAAATATCCACAATACTTTTGTTAACCACAATATTTAATTCTAATTCGAATTATTTAAAAACTCCACAATTCTTTATCTATCAATTAATTACTTTTCTTCACTTTATAAAATATCCACAATACTTTTGTTGACCACAATATTTAATTCTAATTCGAATTATTTAAAAACTCCACAATTCTTTATCTATCAATTAATTACTTTTCTTCATTTTATAAAATATCCACTATACTTTTGTTGACCACAATATGTAATTCTAATTCGAATTATTTAAAAACTCCACAATTCTTTATCTATCAATTAATTACTTTTCTTCATTTTATAAAATATCCACTATACTTTTGTTGACCACAATATGTAATTCTAATTCGAATTATTTAAAAACTCCACAATTCTTTATCTATCACTTAATTACTTTTCTCCATTTCATAAAATATCCACTATACTTTTGTTGACCACAATATGTAATTCTAATTCGAATTATTTAAAAACTCCACAATTCTTTATCTATCAATTAATTACTTTTCTTCATTTTATAAAATATCCACAATACTTTTGTTGACCACAATATTTAATTCTAATTCGAATTATTTAAAAACTCCACAATTCTTTATCTATCAATTAATTACTTTTCTTCACTTTATAAAATTATTATTATTATTATTATTTATTTCAGTATTTGTACAAAAGAAAAATTCTTAAATTCGTACAATAAACGGAGGAAAAAAAACAAATGAAAAAATTAACAATAAAGAATTACCTACTTACTAACTAACATTAAAATATATCTTATAAAATAAATAAATAATGATTCAAAATACACAAGATTAATTAAAAAAGAAAGATAAAAACAAATTATTATAGAGAGAAAGAGAAAAAAAAATAGATTTGTAGTTTGAAAGAACTAGAGTGCAAGCATATAGGTACATAGATAGTATTTGCATTCTAAGACGGTGTGCCCGTGAAGTATTCAAAAAGACGCCTTTTGAAAACACAGCTTGATTCGATAAATTGCAAATTATAAGGGAGAGCATTCCAAAGTATGGCTGCATAAACAAAGTATGAACGTTGGCCTAGCAAAGAACGAAACCGAGGAATAATTACATTGTTATTTCTACGTGAATGCGATAACTGGAGGTATTCAGAGAGGTAGGAGAGTTTTCGCCGTCTAAGTATATCATGAAAAAATCTTAGCAACCTCAAGTCTTTATAAGTTTTTAAGGAACACCCTAAGACATTGTTCACAAAAGGCGAAGTGTGATCATACCGTCGTAGATTATAAATAAAGCGTATGCAATCATTGTATGCAACTTCAATTTTCCGAGCACAAGAAGCATCTAACGAGGGAAAGACTAAGTAGCCATGCATTAGATGGGGCAGGAGTAGCGCTTTTACTAATCGCAAACGAAGGGCACAATTCATCAAGTTTCCATACAGACGGAGTTTCCTGAGAATACCATAGGTTTTACTCACTATATAACGGATATGGTCGCAACAGGTCATATCGTGGCTTAGAGTTACTCCGAGATTTTTAACACGATCTACCCGCTGAATAGGATTGCCGTTTAAAATGACTTTGGGAAAAACCAGACTGAGGTTTACAGAGTGAGCTAAAACCAGATATTGCGACTTGCCTGGATTGAGTGATAGGCGGTTAACCGAAGCCCATAGAAGAACATTTTGTAGGTCCTCGGATAATTTCCGCACTCCTGACACCAATTGGTCTTTAGGCATAGAAAGGTACAGCTGTACATCATCGGCGTACATGTGGATTTTGGAGTTGTTTACTACTGCAGGCAGGTCATTGATGAATATACTAAATAGGAGAGGGCCAAGAATTGAACCTTGCGGAACACCAGAACAGAGAATGGTAGAGGTTGAAACCCGATTATGCAGCATTACCTGTTGCGAACGGTAATTTAAGAAACTATGCATAAGTTTGAGAGCAGACGAGGAGAAACGAAACTGTGTGTGGAGCTTTTCGAGAAGTAGGGAGTGGTCAACGTTATCAAAAGCCTTGGAAAAGTCTAGTAGTGCAAGATAGCAGACTTGGTTCCCATCTAAGTAGTTCCTAATGTCAGTGGTGATTTTAAGAAGTGCAGTATCACAGCTGTGGGATTTTCGAAAACCAGATTGGAAGGGATTTATAAGCTGATAACGTTCGCAGAGCTCGACAATTTGAAATGCAATCAGTTTCTCAAGAACTTTTGCTAAAAACGGTAAGATACTAATAGGACGGAAGTCAGCAGGGCGCTCAGGGGAAGAACATTTGGCAACAGGGAGTACAAGGGCATGTTTCCAAGAATTGGGAAATTTGGAAATAGTAAGGCATGAGTTAAACAAATGAGTTATAATAGGTAATAGACTAGGTAACAATAGTTTAAGAAATCTCGGCGATATCTTATCACTCCCTGTAGCATTCGATTGAATGCCATTTATGGCACATAATACTTCAGCGTGGTTTACGCAGCGAAAACTAAATCCACTAGACGACGACGGAGGAATATGGGTAATACGGGCGGAATTACTTGAAGTAAAGTGCGAATTCAGACTTTCGGCATCAAAGTCATGGGCTATAGGTTCTTTTTTTGATTGCACCCCTAACTTACTTAAGTTATTCCATAGTTTCTTCGGTGGCAGACTGGGGTTGAGTCGGCATGCGTAGAAATTTCGCTTGGCATCTTTAATTTTCGCCGTGGTGATATTACGAAGTCGTTTATAAGAGTTTTTGGCGCTTTCGGTTTTTAGTTTTAGGAATCTATTATAAAGATACTCTCGCTCAATAATTAAGGACTTGATTTCAGGACTGAACCAGGGCTTGGATTTTTCAGTAATGGTTTTTGTTCGAATAGGAACAAACTCATCAAACAAGGACTGCATAAGCTCCTCAAAAAACTTGGTCTTATCATTAACGTCAGTCAATGTAAAAATGTTTTCCCAGGGTAACCCCTCACAACATTCAACTAGACTACGACGATCAATGTTAGTAAAGTCACGATAAGTAATTGTTTTAGCTGGTTGAGATCCAACTGGAATATTGCAACAGACATATAATAGATCATGGTCTAGGAAACTCGGAGCGGAAATTTGGTTCTGAAAGACAATTAGGCGACTGTCACTGGTGAGTAGCAAATCAAGTTGTGATGGATGTGTTGCTTTAAAATAGGTAGGCAGAGCATTAATTGTATTTAATCCAAGACGGTGCATATTATAAAGAAATTCCTGCTGTTGGCCACACGACTTTAAAAGGTTCACATTAAAATCTCCACCAACTAACAGATTTGTGTATCTTCGCGAACAGTTATCTATCGCTTGTTCCAGCTCAAAGAAATTATCCGTATTAAACAAGCCAGGCGGACAATAGACAGATATGAGAAGAATTTTCTCCGAGTTGCAGGACACTTCAACGCCCAAGAATTCAATCACGGAGGTTTTGGAATGACAGACAATTTTAGCATTTAGGAAATCTTTGATGTATATAGCAACCCCTCCGCCAATACGATCCCGACGATCGTTGCGAAACACCCGATAACCATCAAGGGATATAAAAGAGGATGGGACTGAAGCATTTAACCAAGTTTCGCATACAAGCAATGCATGAATCCCTACATTGAGAAACATTTCCCCAAAATCGTCAACTTTGTTTTTCAGACTACGGGCATTGAAGGAGCAAATTTTAAAGCCACTATACCTAGAACTGAAAATTCTAAGTAGTGTCCCTACCTTGTTATTGCAGCTGGAATACGAATGCATTATAGGTAATTACACTCAAGAATCAAGGAGTGTTGGCAAAAGGCAAAAAGAATATGGCAATAAACAAATAATATAAAGGAGCACATCCTAGAATGCAAGGACCACCCCAAATAATCCATTATAATAAAGGAAAACAATATATGAAAAAATATACCCGCACGTCGCATTTCTCTCAAAAACACAAAACTAACAAAAAATGAACTTAAAACAAAAAGTAAATTAAGAATAAACAAACTAAAAAGAAGAAATTTATAACAAAAATCAACAATAACCTAATGGTAATAATTCACACGCTGGCGCTTAGCGGCTCCAGCGATTCCACAGATGGACACTCTAACTCAGCAAGATCACTTACAGTCACAAGGGGATCTTCTTTCCTATGAGCAACCCGCACAAGGCCATCAGTGGTGATGACACTATGCAGCAGTCCCATTTTTCGCATCCTCAGTGCAGCGCTAAGCAATTTGTTGTTGTGCGGTGAGAGACTTTCATTTAAATGCACCGGGGAGTCAGCTGTAAAGCCCTCAAGGTTGTTGAGGGCAAACTTCTGTTTTTTCCTACGTCGCACAGCAGTCATAAAGGCCTTTGCTTCACGGAGGCCTGAAAATTTGACGACAATTGGGTTATCGCCAGTCTGTTTACCCCGTTTGAGACGAAACGCATCGACATACGGAGAGAGTTGGTGGTTAACATCAGCTGAAATGCATTTAACAATGCTTAGTAGATCCTCGTCTGCCTTCCTTGGGATCCCTCTGATGATGACGTCACTCAGCCTCTGGAAACGTATCGCATCATCAGCTAGACTGGACTTCAGGGAGGCGAACTGGCTGTTTGTGCTGTTGACGTCAATATTAAAATCAGTTAGACGTTTTTTAATTTTAGAGACTTTAGTCTCGAGAGTCTGCACCGAGTTGTTTAGCTCCATCAGCTGACTTGAATGTGAGTCAGTGATGCTGCTCAGCCCGTCCGTTAAACGGCGCTCCAGAGAGTCCAGTCTGTCCGTGACTGTTTTAAAGGTGGTGAAATGTTCCAGAAACTGAGCCTCAGACTTCTTTAATTGTTTTACCAAGTCGTCTATTTTAGCAGTGAATCTGGCCTCAAGCGCTGATAAAAGCTCTTCAAAGGTGCTAGCTCCGCAGGTGCTTTCATCAGAAGTTGTTCTAGCTGTGCTTCGGGTGGTGACCGGTGACGGGTTTTGTGTGTTATTTTTTTGACTAGTGATTTGGCGGGAACTTTACTTTTCTCCATTGCTTCCTTTACAAGCGAAAACTTGCCAAAATAAAGATACAAAATCACAACACCACGTAGCGCGAAAAAAGAAAGTTGCTAGGAAGTACGGTTTAATCTGAATCAATCAGTTTCAAGACTTTTGTAGTGATCTGTCGGTTAAAAATCGCGGAGCACAAACGGCAGATCTACTCTCTCACGCACATGAATATCCACAATACTTTTGTTGACCACAATATTTAATTCTATTCGAATTATTTAAAAACTCCACAATTCTTTATCTATCAATTAATTACTTTTCTTCACTTTATAAAATATCCACAATACTTTTGTTGACCACAATATTTAATTCTAATTCGAATTCTTTAAAAACTCCACAATTCTTTATCTATCACTTAATTACTTTTCTCCATTTCATAAAATATCCACAATACTTTTGTTGACCACAATATTTAATTCTAATTCGAATTATTTAAAAACTCCACAATTCTTTATCTATCAATTAATTACTTTTCTTCATTTTATAAAATATCCACAATACTTTTGTTGACCACAATATTATTAATTCTAATTCGAATTATTTAAAAACTCCACAATTCTTTATCTATCAATTAATTACTTTTCTTCATTTTATAAAATATCCACAATACTTTTGTTGCCCACAATATTATTAATTCTAATTCGAATTATTTAAAAACTCCACAATTCTTTATCTATCAATTAATTACTTTTCTTCATTTTATATTTTAAAGGAAAATCCCGAACACCGCCGCCCGTTTTACCCGACACATTCAAAATTAGAACCTTTCCGGTTCGCGTTTAAAAACCAACTCTCACTGTTTTTCTAAAAACAGAAATCGCGACGGTTTCGCGATTCAAACCAAGAAAACCTTATTTCTTGGAAAAATGTCGCTCCACATAAAATTTACTATTGAAAACTGTCGATTTGGCAGTTCTCACAGGCAACTTTGACCTTCAATTTTGGTCGCACGTTAAGTGCCTATTTAGCGTTTCTCACACCTGAAGTGAGCGCGCAAATTATCTTATCAGACAAAGGACTCATATTACCGGCACCGCTGTCGTTCCCGTGCAGGGAAAATGTGCATGGTTGTAATAACTGCTACTGGGATTGCAATATGAGTTTTGGAATTTTTGTTTGAGGTTTAACTTGTATTTCTGGTTGGACTTTGAAAATGGTTAATGAACAACCATCACCATCTTCATTGTTTTCAAAATTTTCGTTGAAGGATACTTTATATGCTACACAAAGGTTATGTAAAGCAGCACATGCATTTATAATCTGTGTAGCTTTTTCGGGAGCTAATGGGTGCCGTGAACCTGGAACAGCCATTTTTGCACAATCAAAAACGAATTGTATGATTAATTAGTACTAATTAATTACTAATTAATTACCGTAAAAAAATTTTTTTTACTCAATTTGTTTAAAAAATAATAGTGGTTGTGCTAGCTTCACTGTGAAGCTAGCCCAATTCATTTAATTAACCTTTTATTTCGATTAAACAATAGTACTAATTTATTACTATCTGTTCAGGGACAACATAAATACCAATAATCAAATTCCTAGGAATTAAAATTAATGCAAAATGCAACCACACATTCTTATCATGATAAGAATTACCTCTAGAAATTGCATTTATCACGAAGATGGGCTCAGATTACGTCTGCTGTTATCTGAGCCTTTGAGTTCTTAGGATAGAAATAAATGTCAAATTTGCATCGTTGCAGTTTTTTATCGTTGGAAAATTTTGTATTTTGTCGTCCGAAATTATTTTTATTCATGTTAAAGTTTTTTTGTTTGTTGTTGTTGTTGTGTAAGGTATATATATAGTCAGGGTAATAATAAATTTTTCTCAGTTGTCAATCAACAGCCAAGGTGTTTTAATTTAAATTAATACCCTTTTAAACGTTTTCCTTTTTGCATTAGGTGCACTGGTACATAGAACCAGCTGCACTCACAACATTTGGCAAAGGTACCAAGAACCTTAGCTATTTTTCAATATTAATTATACGCAGTAATAATTGGTCAAGGTATCAAGAACCTTGGCCAAATAAACAAACTACATTAGAGCAAAAGAGCTCTACATTTCTGGTGACCCCGACGTGATCTTTCATAGAAGATCACGTCCTTTTTTTCACTGCTTTGGACCATCAGACCATCGTCAACGGACTAATGGAGGAATTAGCCGGAAGACAGAAGCAGCTTGGTGACGACATCCAGCAGCTGATATCCAACTATCAAAAGGCTCCAGTGTCACGGAGGACCAGAGCCTTTTTTGAAGACAGACGCCAACGTCTAGATGCATTGTGGGACGAATTCGAAGCCACCGACAATACCATAAGATGCAAGTATGAAAGCCGTGCCGACCACCCATACTTCAGCACTGAATACTACACAGCAGTGAACAAACTGTATCTCAAGTACCGGGAAGAGATCATTTCCAAGATCGAATCCACGAACGGTACAGATGCTCCACCAATAGACCGACCTGCAGAAACCAGTTCAGCAGATGAACCACATCATGAGGACGGAGCTGCTGCAGTCGCCCCAGCAGACCAACCAGAACCAAGAAAGGTCACGGGTACAAGACCAAAGCAACCTCCTTACACACCAAGGAAGCCAGTTGAAGACAGCGCCACAGCCAACGAGTTCAACATTCCTCAACCAGGGACTCCTCTGAGCAGAATCATTCGGAAACATAGGGCCAGTGTCGACTCATTATGCCACTTACTCGAAACATCAACCAGCAATCACCAAGAGCGAAAATCCAAACAATATTATCAACACACCATACGCAACATTGAGCGACATTGGTCCCAAATAGAAGCTCTTAATGCTGAAATATGGGATTTGACAGAGGACCCATCTGCAGCCGGCCATAATCTTCAGGAAGTCATGGAGTTAGAGCAACAAGTACAAGCAACAATAATCCAGCTGTCTGAGTGCGCTGACCAACAACCCACTGTTGAGTCTAGTGGACAGTCACCCAATAATGCAACCATGAAGCTACCAAAGATAGTAATCCCTATCTTCGACGGGAATTATCTTACATGGAGACAATTCTACGATTTGTTTACCCAAATGGTCCACAATCAACCCATGAGTGGATGCGAAAAAATGTGGTATCTCAAGACCAACTTGAGAGGCGAAGCCGAAAAACTCATTAGACATCTCAGTCTATCTAATGAAAACTACTCAGCTGCCTGGGAGCTGTTAAAGGCGCGTTATGAGAATAGGAGATTATTAGTAACCGCCCTGCTCAACCAACTGATGGTACAACCAAAACTCAATTCCGAGAGCTCCGTGAACATAAAGGCCCTACATGACACCACCAAGGAGACGCTCATGGGTCTTGAGAACCTCAACGTTCCCACCGATAATTGGGATCCAATACTTCTGCACATCCTAGTAGGAAAACTAGATAGATTGACTCACATCCTGTATGAACAATCTCTGATCCAACCTCGAGCATTACAAACAATTGATCATTTCCTCACCTTCCTGGACAACAGATTCCAATCATTGGAAGCCATTGGAACAAAAACCAAGTTCATTGAAGAACCTCTTAGAAAGCCGAGTCAACCAGCTCGGAAAGCCAACGCATTTGTATCAACAACGATGACATCTAAGTGTATATCATGCCAAAAGAATCATGCACTGTTCATGTGTCAAAGCTTCTTACAACTCACTCCTGCCAATCGACTAAAGCTGCTGAGAAAACATAATCTGTGCGTCAATTGCATGCGGTCTGGCCATGCAGCATCCGCTTGTACCTTGCGAGGTTGTACCATTTGTAACAAAAAACACAACACATTGGTACACCTCCTGAAGTCGAATCCAGACAGAACCAACGCGCCTCAACCACCACCAACCACCACTGTCGAGCACAACACTGTCGAGCACACCAACGTGAATCCGACCGGACAATTCTTCAGTTTGGTAGCACAAGGGTACAACCCACTTAGAAGCTATGTTCTACTAGGCACGGTGAAGGTCCTCCTCAAGACAGACCACGGACCAAGTGTGGAATGCAGAGCAGTCCTAGATTCCGGGTCTCAAGTAAATATCATCACCGAAAGGATCCTCAAAAAACTAAGGGTTAGGGCGATTCCTGACATGATGGAAGTTCAAGGCATTGGTCCAGCAAGACAACAATCCCGCCAGAGAGTTAGTGTGATCATGCAATCTCAGACAACTGCATTTTCCACCAGAGTAGAAGCATTCGTCTTAAAACAGATTCTGCCGCCACAACCGAGCCAGGTTATCGAGACGACATCCTGGACTATACCAAGTAACATCAAGTTAGCCGACCCAAGCTTTAATCAACCTAACCACGTAGACCTATTGATCGGCGCCGAGCATTGTCTTCAATTACTACGTGTAGGACAGATAAAAATAGGCGATGGCTTACCAATCCTTCAAAACACTTCACTGGGATGGGTGGTCGCCGGAAAAATCAATAATGTTTCTCTAGACAACCCAAACCCAGTGTGCAGCATTCTCTGCACAGACGAAGACATGAACCAACAACTGGAGAGGTTTTGGCATATAGAAGAAGCCACTGAAGATAGCAGGCCTATGACCACGGCTGAGAAGCATTGTGAGGAGTATTTTAACTCCACCTTCACAAGAACTGATTCAGGTCGCTTCATAATTAAACTCCCATTCCTAGATAACCCTCATAGGCTGGGAGAATCACGGGACATCGCAACCCGCCGATTCATGGCCATAGAACGAAGGCTAGCTAAGAACCAGACCCTGCGTGCTCAGTACGTGGATTTCATGGAAGAATATCAACGGTTAGGCCATATGCAAGAAATGGACCTAAATCAAATACAAACCCCATGCTACTTCATTCCGCACCACTGCGTAAGCAAGCCAGATAGCACCACAACTAAACTCCGAGTGGTTTTTGACGCCTCCTGCAAGACTTCTTCAAACCTATCTTTGAACGACATTCTAGCCACAGGTCCCACCATACAAGATGAATTATTTACCATATTATTACGCTTCCGATTGCCAAAATACGTCTTCTCAGCCGACATAGAAAAAATGTACAGGCAGATCCTAATCGACGAGAATGAAAGGAGATTTCAACTGATATTATGGAGAAGCAGCCCTAGCCAAGCAATCAAGTGTTATCAACTAAACACAGTTACTTACGGAACCACATCGGCTCCATATTTAGCCACGAAATGCCTGCAAAGACTGGCTCAGGACGAAGCAGATGCATTTCCCTTAGGAGCCGAGGTTTTAGCCAGAGATTTCTACGTCGACGATGTGATGTCAGGAGCCAACAACTTAGCAACAGCGTTGGAAATGCAAGCGCAGCTAAGAGCCCTCCTCTTGAAGGGAAAATTCAAATTAAGGAAATGGTGCTCCAACCACCCTCAGCTCTTGAAGGACATTCCTCCAGCCGATATAGGACAACAATTAAGCCTGGACAAAGCAACTGACCAGCAAATCAAGGTTCTAGGACTAATATGGTCACCAATTTCTGACTCATTTCAAGTCCAAACAACCCAAAGTCAAGAAACGAAGGTTACAAAGCGAATCGTTTGCTCGGAGATTGCTCGCCTCTTTGATCCTCTTGGAATCATGTCTCCCGTGGTAATCACAGCCAAAAGATTCCTTCAGGAGCTGTGGATGCTGAAACTGGATTGGGATGCATTATTACCCATGGAGCTGCATACCAAATGGAGAATGTTTCGGGAAAGATTACCGGTACTCAGCGAAGTCACATTTCCCAGGCATGTATTCTCGCAATCAACACCACAAAAGGTACAAATCCACGCTTTCGCAGACGCCTCTCCGAAAGCCTATGGGGCCGCTATATATGTGAGATCACAAAACAATAATAAACAAATAATCGTCAGGCTACTGTGTTCAAAATCGAAAGTAGCTCCAATCAAACAAGTCACGCTACCGAGGCTGGAATTGTGCGCAGCTAAGCTAGCCGTAGAACTCACCAATCGTGTAAAGGGGGATTTACGTCTCAAAAACGAGCCATTATTCTTTTGGACAGATTCTGAAATTGTCCTCAATTGGATAAACTCCGCATCATCATCGTACCAAACCTTCGTGGCCAACAGGATTGCCGCCATCCAGAGTCTATCACACGCCAATCAATGGCGTCACGTTAATTCCAAGGACAATCCAGCTGACCTCTTAACAAGAGGGATAACACCTGAAGAATTAAAGAACTGCGCCTTATGGTTTTATGGACCATTCTTCCTGCACGGAGATGAAGCTCTTTGGCCCCAGCCATATCGCGGCAACACCGAAAATACGCTGGAGAAGAAACGAACGGCTCTACCAGTGACTACAACCACCAGTTCTGAAAATCATTTTGTATATGACATCGACCATCGCAATTCATTCGCAAGGTTAAAGAGAGTCACGGCATATATTTTACGACTTGTAGACCGTCTCAGAAAAAGGAACACCACCAACAACCATTTCAAGGGACCATCATCGCAGGAGCTTCATCAAGCACTCCTAACCGTCATCACAGTGGTTCAAGGAGATCACTTCAAGGAAGAAATACAGCATCTAAGACAAGCCAAAGAGCTAAAGAAAAATAGTGCTCTAAATAGTCTCGCTCCTTTCATAGACGACAAAGGAATTTTGAGAGTGGGCGGACGTTTGCAGGCGGCAGACCTCCCGTATGATGCAAGACATCCCATCCTGCTCCCTTACTCGCATGCATTCACAAAACTATTGATGTCAGATATCCATATTCAACAAATGCACGTTGGACCCCAAACCTTGTTGGCCATCACCAGGCAACAATTTTGGCCCATAAAGGGTAAGACCCTAGCCAGATCAGTAGTTCAGCAGTGCGTACGGTGCACAAGAGCCAAACCACACATGTTTTCCCAAATGATGGGAAATTTGCCGCCCCATCGGGTCCAACCAGCCAGGCCGTTTGTAAATACTGGCGTCGACTTCTGCGGTCCTATATGGACTCACTACAAAATACGAGGCAAACGGCCTCACAAATCATACATCGCAGTCTTTTGCTGTTTCGCCACCAAGGCGACCCATCTAGAAGTAGTAAGCGACTTGACGACTCAAGCCTTCATTGGCGCTCTAAAACGCTTCATGGCCAGACGGGGATATTGCCGAAATATCTACTGCGACAATGCAACCAATTTTGTGGGCGCTAAAAACGAGCTGAAGGAACTGAGAGACTCAGTGCATTCTAGTGGAGCCAAATCGGAAATCGATGCTGCTTGCGCAACTCACGGAACCGATTTCCACTTCATTCCACCACGTGCGCCACATTTTGGCGGTCTCTGGGAGGCCGCCGTTAAATCCGCCAAGCACCTATTGACACGAACTTTGGGCAATGCATCACTAACATACGAAGAGCTTGAGACAGTGGTAGTTCAAATTGAATCCATTCTGAACTCGAGGCCGCTAACATCCATGTCGTCAAATCCAAACGATCTATCAGCCTTGACTCCTGGTCACTTCCTCATCGGGGAGCCGCTCACCAGCACCATTGACCCAGAAGCAGAGCCCAGAAACGTCACGCTCCCAACACGCTGGAAGTTGATCGCTCATCTCAAGAACGAATTTTGGAAGCGATGGTCACGCGAATATTTGAACGAATTACAACAGCGTAGTAAGTGGACACACGGGAGTCCGAATGTTCAACCAGATACTTTAGTTATCATCAAGGAAGACAACATACCTTCGTTAAAATGGCCTCTCGGTCGAATCATCAAGGTCATTAAAGGAACCGATGGACTCGCACGAGTTGCTGACATCCGAGTTAAGGGAAACATTATACGAAGACCCATCCACAAGCTTGCACCACTCCCAATCCATACCGAAGGTACGTCGGCTGATCAGCTAGAAAAGACGGCAGAGCTCCCGAAAACACGACCAGATGAAACACCAAGCGATGATATGTACACTCCTGACACTGCGACAAACCAGGGTGAACGCCCAGCTTCACGGAAAAGGGCACGAATCTCCCTAGGACATGCCATCACCACGCTACTATTGACCTGTCTACTAATCCCTTCAACATCCAGCACCAATTCCACCCCAGTCACAGTAACGTCGTTTAAATCTCAACCTGGACTTCACTTCGAAAACCTCGGACCTGCCAGCATAATCTCCGACGAATGGAAGCTCATCGTTTATTACGACTTAACAGAATATTGGAAGGAAGTTGAAGGCTTTGAAAAGGCCAATAAAATATTAGAAGACCTCTGCCACTCGATCAAAAAGGAAAAATCGTGCGAAACAATAATCGCCCAACTCGCCCACGTGAAGGAAGAGATAATAAACAATAACCAGCTGCTATTGCCACACTCACCCCGCAAAAGGCGTGGTGCCATGAACTTCGTTGGCAGCATTGCCAACGCCCTATTCGGCGTACTAGACGCAGAATATGCAGAAACAATATCACAAACTATTGACGACGTAAATTCTAACCAAGATCACCTACGTCAATTAATAAAAAATCAAACATCCATCTTGGACGCAACCGTTAACATCATGCAAAAGGATCGGCAACGGGTGTATCAACAATTCAAAGACGTGGAGGCCCAACTAAAGTCTATGATTAACCATACACATGCAGTGGCAGCCGAGAATCATCAAGAAAGGCTTATGGTCTCGTTCACGACACTCTCCATTCAAATAATGCTGATTGCCTCAAATATTCAGAGATCGCAGTCATCCATCATCGACGTCCTTGCAGACACTCATCATGGACAAGCCAGTCCACAGTTAATCACGCCAAATCAGTTAAGGCAAGAGCTATTCCAAGTTAAGGGATACCTTGCTTCCCATTTCCGGCTTCCCGCTGAACTCAGCGACATTCTTAAATTTTACCCCATCATGAAGGTAGCAGCACGATCAACCGGCAAGCACATCATCTTCAAACTTAACATTCCACTATTAGCGCTGGAAAGGTTCGAGTTATTCCATGTCGTCCCGATTCCAGCACTAATTAACGATACTTTCCTTGCCATCCAACCATCCGCACCATTTCTGATCATCAATCTTCATCGTGACACTTACTACCCTCTGACAGAAGCTGCTCTACGTTCTTGTCTCTCGTTGGAAGAGGAGCACCACATTTGCAGACAAACTCAACCACTCTACAAACGGGGCTCTTCGGTGGGGACGTGTGAAGTTAACCTCATCAATGATACTCCCACAACATCAACTTGTCGCATTACTACCCTAATAGGCGATACTCAGTGGATTCAGCTAAACAAATTAAACCAATGGATTTTTGCGGTCAAGGAAAGGACGAATCTAAAAATCGTTTGTGGTTCTAAAGTCACCTCCACCAGCATTGAAGGATCCGGTCTCCTAGCAATAAAACAAAATTGTGTTATCAATAATAACTACGTCACAATACAGGGGCATAACATTCAACTACGCACCAGTAGAACATCATATAGTGCCATAAGTCCAATTTCGGACATAGCGAAGCCAGAGCAGATAACATCACTGATCAACCAAGTTCAGCAATATCAGTCAAACCAAACTGACCTTCAGGAAATAAAGGACAGGATCAACACTCAACTGCTTCACACTGACCTGGCCATGAAGATTCGACCACACGATATCCACCAGCTATCCATAGGATACATTGCGGCTATCGTAGCAGCTTCAACCGCCATATGGTTACTATGGAAATTCCGTCCAAATTTCTGCATACAACGCGAACAAAAACCAACACCTCGGCCAAGACAACACACAGCATCGGACTTCAGCATCAACATGCCAACCCAAGATTGTTGAATCAATGCTTCAACGGGGGGAGGATGTTCAGGGACAACATAAATACCAATAATCAAATTCCTAGGAATTAAAATTAATGCAAAATGCAACCACACATTCTTATCATGATAAGAATTACCTCTAGAAATTGCATTTATCACGAAGATGGGCTCAGATTACGTCTGCTGTTATCTGAGCCTTTGAGTTCTTAGGATAGAAATAAATGTCAAATTTGCATCGTTGCAGTTTTTTATCGTTGGAAAATTTTGTATTTTGTCGTCCGAAATTATTTTTATTCATGTTAAAGTTTTTTTGTTTGTTGTTGTTGTGTAAGGTATATATATAGTCAGGGTAATAATAAATTTTTCTCAGTTGTCAATCAACAGCCAAGGTGTTTTAATTTAAATTAATACCCTTTTAAACGTTTTCCTTTTTGCATTAGGTGCACTGGTACATAGAACCAGCTGCACTCACAACATTTGGCAAAGGTACCAAGAACCTTAGCTATTTTTCAATATTAATTATACGCAGTAATAATTGGTCAAGGTATCAAGAACCTTGGCCAAATAAACAAACTACATTAGAGCAAAAGAGCTCTACACTATCGACATTCGTTAAATAATAATTTATTACTACATTTGTTTATTAGCTATGAACAAAACAAGTTTGAATATTTTTTTCAAGTAAACGTACGCCTGTTCGATGACGAAAAAGGGTCAGCTACCTGCGTCGAGAATTCTAATTAGTCATACTCCGGATTAAAACATTAGGATAATCCCTCTGTATTGAAACTTATGAAGTGTACCTAACACTTAAACAACAAATATGCTTACCTTTATAAATATTTTGTTATTTTACAAATAACAAAATATTTTTATCAAAAAGTTAACAAACAATTTTAACAAGTTGTTAATTAATTAATAAAATTAAATTGATCTATGAATTTTCATCACAAAATATTGCAGTTTGGTCTTCCAACTTCATCAAAAATATGTTTACTCAAGAAACCAAAATGAAATTGTTTTGTTTCTTATTTCTCACTCAAACACGAAACAATGCAAGGGTCATTCGATTAATTACCGGCTTTCAATTTGAGTCGCCTTTTAACGGCATTAGACTAGGTGCCTGCTTAGACGGGTCGCGTCCACCACCTATCAACACGAAATTTGTAGATGAAGGGTGAAGTGTCCCCACTTCCCCCTGCACCCACAAAGTTTGTGAAGAACACTCCTTTTTTTTTATTTGATAGACTAGAGGCTTAGGGAAAGCCCCTTTGTACTGTTGGACAATCCTGGCCGCAATATTTTTATTCCACCTACTTCCAACCATTTCGCGACTCTGGCATCGGGGCATTTGAGAAGAAACAAATCGCTGGAGTGTTATGCCTCCTGAAACGAGTTGTATCTCATCAGCCAACCGATGACATGCGCTTGGTGGAGCGGGGAAGGACTAGCGAAGGCTATGACAGGAGGAATCAGGAATGTAAAGAGGGGAGAAGAAAGAAGGGAAGTTATGTGAATGGAAAAGTGGAAAAGGCGAAGGACCGTGGGGCTGGCCGGGATTCGAACCCGGGACCTCTGGGAAAGCCGTCAGGCGCCTTACCTCTAGACCACCGAGGCCCCCCAACTCCTGGAAGCGAACCGTCTAAACAGGCACCTAGTCTAATGCTGTTAAAAGGCGACTCAAATTGAAAGCCGGTAATTAAAAACTACGTTAAATTCCAATGAGCTTTAATAATCAGCGCATGTCAGCAATATGAATATAATTAGAAAAAAAATAGACAGGAATAGTTTTTGTTCTTCCGTCTCACTCTTAAGCTATTTTGAAAAGTTCATTAAACAGGAGAAATAACCGTCACAGTTTTGAAGTAAATTCATTTATTTAATGAAAAAACTGCTCATTAGAATTCTCGAAGCAGGTAGCTGACCGTTTTTCGTCATCGAACAGGCGTACGTTTACTTGAAAAAAAAAATATTCAAACTTGTTTTGTTCATAGCTAATAAACAAATGTAGTAATAAATTATTATTTAACGAATGTCGATAGTAATAAATTAGTACTATTGTTTAATCGAAATAAAAGGTTAATTAAATGAATTGGGCTAGCTTCACAGTGAAGCTAGCACAACCACTATTATTTTTTAAACAAATTGAGTAAAAAAAATTTTTTTACGGTAATTAATTAGTAATTAATTAGTACTAATTAATCATACAATTCGTTTTTGATTGTGCAAAAATGGCTGTTCCAGGTTCACGGCACCAGCATAATGCAGCTCTCTTGCAGCTAATAAACATCTAAATCTATGTTTCAATACTCCAATGGTTCTTTCAATAATAATCCTGGCTTGAGTGTGTTTCTTATTGAAACGAGATTCCGCAGAATTTTCTTCAACATTACGAAATGGTGTAATTAAGAACGGATATAAAGGATATCCAGAGTCTCCTCCATTTTTGTTTTCAAAGGTGATAAGTTCCATATTAAGGGTACCTTACCCATTCTCGATTTCTGATTTTTGTGATTTTCATTGGGCCGGTAAATGATGAAAAATCGACTTATGAGGTACGGATATATTTATACATGTAATTGAAAACCTGAAGAACAAGAAAAAAATGTAACATAGTTGTGTATGAACATTTTATAGCCTCTTTTTGCGGTCAACTAAAAGTCCTCTTTTTGGATGGCGGGCATGATTGTAATTGACTGGAACGTCTGAAACCAAAAAATCGAACGGAATTTTAAAGAGTTCATGTTTGGCTAGGGAATAGACTATTATTATTTGTTTAGTGCAAAAATTTACAAAATGGTGGACTTATGAATTTTTTTTTTCAAAATCCGAGTTTTTTTTTGTAAACTATTAGGCTGTAATAATAGAAGATCATCATCAATCTTTTTACAAATAGTCTAAGTTATAGCTTTTGGTGTTTAGAAAAACATATCAAAATTTCAGAACGATCGCTTTTATAGTTTTTGACTTACAATGCCCGCCAATCGTAAAAACATAGTTTCGAGAAAAATGCGTTTAAAGTTTTTGAAGTAATTTTCCGCGCCACGGCGAAACTAAGCATTTGCGATTTGACGCGCCCACCATCAATCTGCTGGAACTCCAAGAGTATTCCGAATTTCGACTTGAAACTTTCAGGAAATATTTTTGAAGAGTTATAGATTCGAATAAGACAATAAAAAAAAAATCGATTTTTTGAAACCGAGAATGGGTAGGGTACCCTTAATGCATCGTGGGTAGCTCCAGGATGTTTTCCGTTGATATCGAATAGTCTGATTATGATCACAAACCTTTAAAAAGTATTTCAATATACAGAAAGGTAGTTTTTATCAGATTTTTTTTTACTTACAATCATCGTATTCAAGCTGAAGAACCCTTTTCTGTTGAAATATAAATGTTGTATATTTTTAGTAGGCGCTCTTATTTTAATATGAGTTCCATCAATCACTCCAATGACTTCTGGAAACCCACTTTTTTCATAAAAATATAATTTCGCTCTACTTTTTTCTTGCTCAGTGTATTTAAAATTTATCCATTTTGGACATACGTATTTCTCCAAAACATTTAATGTTTCTTTAAATATTAAAGGCACTGTTGGCTGAGCAACCCCGACATTAAAATCATTTCCTACACTAGTTTGGTAAGAACCTTGAGCAAAAAATCTCAAGGCAGTGGACAGCTTTAAAATATTTGGAACTGATGTCCTCACCGACTTTTTAACTTTGGCGCTATTTCTTCAAGTAAGTCCACAAATGCTGCTTTTGAGAGCCGGAAATATTGAATAAAACTATGAAAATATAGTAATATATATTTTAATGACGTACTGTTCAGTTATCTTTCAATTACCAAAATTCATCCAATGCAAGGGGATCACATGCATCCCTAATCCTTCTCCTTTGCCATTTTAAAAATACAATTTCTCCATAATCTTCTTCACTACTACTAGAAGTACTTTCCGTTAACACTTCTAGCAAACTCATTTTTCCAACTTTTTTTTGATTACAGAATTTTTTATTTTAAAGAAAACTTCAAACAACCGAATCTGTCAAAATATGCCTAAACTATGAACTTTATGCTCATGCGCTCGATGACTCATAGCAGTCAGCGACTTAATATTTTTACACGTGATCTGATACATTATTACAACTACGATGATACAATTTTTTTGAAAAATTTCCACATTTTGAAAATTGAGTTTTGAGCAGAACCTTCTATGAGCGGGCCCCACTGTGCGTCGTCTTAAATTTGTTCTTCACTCTCACCAAAACGTTGATAATGTTCAATTTTTTTGAGTCCTTGTTTGAAACGAATGCGGTCCCCCGATTTATCGATCATATCAGAAAATTCTTCATGGTGTGGTAGACATTTGAGGAGGTTATTATCAAAAGGTGACATGTCCATACTTCAAGTATTTTTTTTTAAGGATCGATTATCCTTGGTAAAATGCATAGTTTTTGCTTGAAAACAAGTTTAAAACCTCACTATATCTCGTATATAATAGACGGTAAATTCGGTTTTTTTTTTTCAAATTCGACACATGTCCCTGCAACCGATTTTCTCCCCTAAATTTTCTTCCCCGCTTACCAAGAAAAGCAATGTTAAATTAAGTTCATAAGAAATATATTTTAGTTTAAAATGAAATGTTGAGTTCATTTTATAATTCAAAATATTAAAATAGTATCTATGATTTCAAAAAGGTACATGTCCACCATACCATTAAATCAGAAAGTTACATGTCCATTGGCATATTACAAAAAGGTACATGTCCATTTTGTTTTTGCTTTTTTCACAATAACCAGTTAATGTATTTCTATGATTTTTTCACAATCAAATAATAAAATACTTTATGTGTGTCGTCATATTTTTTAAAAATAAATATTTTTTAGGACTAAGTTCATGCACAGTTTTTACTCATTGCTGTAAAAAAATGAATGGAGGACATGTCACCTTTTGATAATAACCTCCTCATTTGTACTTGAAGTACTTCAAGCTGTCATGGAAACGCACTAATGGTGCGATCTCCCGACGCGTTGGAGCAAAATAAAAAGGTTACGCGACCTTCAGCTACCTTAAACCCACTGGCAGTTTTCTGGGATTTGGCTACGTACGTTTTACTTGGCATACGTTACCGCATTCCATACCTGATCCGAAGTGTAGCCACCATTTTGAATTATTTTCGCCAATTTCGCAGGAAATTCTTTAGCTGCCAGCTCATCTGCAGATGCGATTTCACCCTTAATCTTTATATTATACAGCGCGTGAAGTTGAATAAAACCTGTCATCCATCCTGTACTTGCACAGAAAATTGAAATTTTTTACTTTTCTGGCCTGATGTTTGTGGTTCCATTTCTTTCAATTGTTTATAAATTCTTAATGCCATCTGTTTGATGGTATTTCCGTCAACTGGTATTCGTTTTTGGGACATACCTCCATCCATATTACAAGGGCTTTTTCCATTTTCTGTTTTATGATGTCTGTTGTGTATGATGTTGTATGAGCACTTATTTTTGTCCCAGCAATAACAGATTTTCTAATCGCTTCTTCATTTTTTTTATAGTTCTTACTGTGGATTCTTCCACTGGCTAAACTATCCAAAACTTTGAGTTTAACTTCTAAACAAATAGCTTTTCTATTTTTTTTTTGTAGCTGACATTGCTGACAAATTATTTATTCCTATGTAATACATACATAAAAATAATGAATGTTGAATTGAATAATTATAAATCGTTTATTGAATTCAGAAAAAAATGTATCTGAATGGATTTTATTTAATATCTTTTCTTCGATATAGCTCACTTTAAATATTAAAACTAAACCGCAAACATGCACCTACTTCAACCAAAGCTGATGTGATGTATATGTAACTGTCGGGGAGTTAAGGGTGAGCTTACACTCGAAGAAAAGCAAGACGAAATGCGTTGCCTCAAAGGCCGTAAACATATTAAAAAAAAACGAAGGGTAGGGGTCACTAACGACCAAAAGGGTGGCTGGACGAAGTCCAAAGGAAGGGATATCGCCGAGAAAAATTTGTTTGCCTCCACTACACTTGGCGTTGGCACGACTAGCGATGCTCTAACTAGCTCGCCGGATGGGGGGGGGGTTCGTCGTGTAGGGGACAAGGCATAAATGGCGATAAGGGGCCCCGTCCGGGGCCATCGAGAGAGGGTACAGGGGGTACATGTTCGCAGCCAAGCGAGCGGATGCTGTCGGAGTTGGGATGCTGAAAAAAAAACTTAAATAGTACTGATACTTACATATTGTGCGAGGCACACAGCCTCCCCGCAGGTCCCCATGCTCCGGTCCCCCCACGTTACTTACATGATACTAATAGAAATCGACAGAAGAGAAAAATACATTTGGCAAGCGGCCAAAAGAAACAAAATGCACGTCACCCATAATGGGGGCACGGGACTACTCCGCCGGTATTATTACTTACCACTTCATTGGTAGGTATATATTCAAAAAAAAAAAAAACAAAATCCGTTTCATTAAATTCAATAACAATTAAAATAACATTTATTCGAATAGCTAAATAGGCTTAACAAAATTGTTTATCTTTATTTCGGGTGGAGATGACGAAATAAAATGAAAAAACTTTTTTTTTCCTGTGTGAGATATTAGGTCCAAAGGTACTGCGGCCATTTAGTTGGCCTATTGTACTACAACCCCTACACCTCATATTTGTAGGCCAGACCGCCTGAACAAGTTCAGCAGTATGCCTAGTGGTTTGTCGCTTAGACTTGAGTGTTCGAGCAGGGACTTCTCGAACAAAGAGACCCTGCCCCTCGCTATTGCAGGGCACTCACAGAGAACATGGAGGGCAGACTCATCCTCTTCTAGGTAAAGCCTACATGTAGGGTCCTCCGCCCTTCCTATCTTCCATAAGTGGTAATTTAGGGCCCAGTGTCCGGTAATTAAGCCAACAAGTGTCCTAACATCACTCCTACTGCGCCGTAATAATTCCTTGGCCGTCTTAGTGGACGGCACTGGAAGGAACCGCTTAGAGTTGGCCAGTCCAGGCGCGGATCTCCAGCGTTCAATATGTTTCATCAAGGTCCGATCGGCCAGGGCCCTTTGCAGCAAGCTGGACGGTGCCCCAATAGCCGGCTCTGGACCAATGAATTCTAAATCAGAGCCTTGTTTAGCCAGGGCATCCGCACTTTCATTGCCTTCGAAGCTCCGGTGACCCGGGACCCAGACAAGTGTAATTTGATTGAGAACGCCCAACTCATGAAGAGCACGTTGGCAGTCCCAAACTAATTTCGACTTGGTCCTACGGGACCTTATCGCTCTAATTGCCGCTTGGCTATCAGAGAAGATAAAAATCCGTTTATTTTGGTAGGCCCTTCTTAAGTTCTCATGAGTGCATGCCAGAATAGCGTACACCTCTGCTTGAAAGACAGTTGCCAGAGTGCCTACACTTCTAGCCTTGCTGAATCTGGGACTTTCACTCCAGATTCCGGCGCCTACACCTGTCTCCATTTAGAGCCATCCGTGTACCATACTAAAACAACTTACTTACTTATTTAATTCTACTTAATTCATCATCATTCTTACTTATTTATCCTATTGTTGAATATAACACACGGTTTACCAACTTCATATATCATTATAATTTTTCTTTTCTTTTCCTTTTTTTCTTTTCCAGTTATCAGTTAATTATATAAAGAGGGATCAACGTTCGAACGGATTTGTTTCACCAATCTGTTTCTTATTCATGATGTATTTTTAAAAAAAATGTAATCTTAAGGGGGATGGATCCATACCCAGGGAAAAAAAATTTATTTGTATTTAAGTATTTTTTTTTTGGGTTATTATATAATAAAGATAAAAAATATATTCATTCACAAAGATTTTATAATTTAAAAAAAATTATGGATTGATAATGAAAAGAATAAATGAAGATGAATAAAGTATATGTGCATGAGTACACTTCTGTATCATAAATATACGTATGTTTATGGAAAAGTTTAAAAATCACAAAGAAAAAGTATGCATAAACATACCTTGACCCATACACTTTCTTCCTCTTCAAATTATTTATCAAACTTAAAAATAATTACTATAACTAAGAAACGTTGCTTTACATATGCCTTATGGTTTAATCTTTGGGTGTAGAAGTTGTTGAAATTTCAGATTTCTTCTTCATAGGCTTCGTTTTTTTCTCATGGTTTTTTTTCTTTATATATATATGTCAGGAGGGAAAAGACTGGCAATTAAGGTTTATTAATTTAACAAAAATAAAACCCGCACAAGAATACTATAAATGTTCGTTTATTTTTTATATACCGCCGAGATAACACACCTCATGTCTATCGTACAGTGAGTACCCCTATTCTTCCTCTTCCTCTAAGCTAGTCGTGCAGCGGGCCATCATGTCATCGAGAGACGTGTTCTTAATTTCGTTTGAACAAGCGTCCGTTACAATTCGTCCATCCTGAACTAAAGGAACGTCCTCGCTTCCGTCGGTAGTTTCTTCGTCCCCACTTTCGTCATTTAATATATCGGCATCAAAAGGTGAACACCAGGGCTTCATTTTGTCCGACGAGTATACTGAACTGAACTTTCTTTGAGTTCTCTGACATCCTGGTATGTCCTCAATTACATAGCGATCGTTTCCTAGGACAGAGGTTATGATGTATGGTCCCTTGAATTTTGGATGAAGTTTTCTAGATTCTCCAGTAGAATTGGCAGGCCTCTCAATAACTACCAAGTCGTATACCTCGTACTTTGTAGGTTTCTTGTGTCGGGCGTCGAATCGCTCCTTTTGAATTTCTTGCTGCTTAATTATGTTAAACTCAGCGGCCTGACGCGCCTCAGTAAGCTCTTCGTCTGTGGTAGGTTCGTCGTTATGTAGCGCTAGTAAGACTTTGTTTCCTAAAGCGTTTCGCGGATGAAATCCAAATACAAGCTCTTGTGGAGTCTTCAGGGTCGTAGCGTTCTTGATAGAGTTGAGTCCCCACTGAATTGCGCGCGGAGTCGTTTATCCCATTTTCGGCTTTCAAGTGTCATAGTCGACAGTGCTGATAATAAAGTTCGATTGTACCGTTCTATTAACCCATTTCCTCTTGGAGTTCGTGCTGCTGTCATATTATGGCTAATTTCATTTTCTTTGCAGTAGCGCTTAAATTCATTTGAGGAGAAGGCAGCTCCTCTATCGGTGATAACCCTAGCCGGAGCCCCAAAATGCGCAGACAATTCGTCTAATGTTTTTATTACAGGCCCTGTAGATGCATTGCGTACAGCTTTCAAAACGATGTAGCGAGTAAATCCATCAATAATTCCTAAAATGTGTGTGAAACCGGAAGATGTCTTCGGGAATGGTCCAACATGATCTAAATGTAGTGTATGAAATGGAATCGGCAGCCTTGGGATTGGATGTAACTCTCCTTCTTGCTTTTTATAGACGCAGTCAGTACATGATTTAATATAACTCTTCACGATATTCCGCATTCGAGCAAACCAGAAATCTTTTCGTAGTAGATCCAGCGTCTTCTCAAGGCCATAGTGTTGTAACGGTCAGTTTTGCCTAAATATCTACCTGACTAAAAATTACTGTGGGGAAGAAAATCGAGTAGTTGGTTGGGAACAAAAAGGTAGGCTGGGAGAATGTTTTTTTTTGACGGCTGGATAAAGGAACGGAGAAAAATTTTTTTTTCTTCGGGAAAAAATATAAAATTTAGGAAATTTTTCTTAAACTAATTATGTATGTATGGTCAGATTATTAACCATACGAAATTGGATGAGTACCGTGGAAAGGAGAATAACTACGTACCTTTACAAGCCGATAAAGACGATAAGGAAAACTCTGATGGAATGGAAAATTGATTTGACGAAGACCAAGATTGTCAAGTTACAGTAGGAAAATAGAAAAAGATAAATGCCGGGCAGGTAATAGCTGCGGTGACGTTACTTGTTCAAGAAGTTCAATGTGGCAAAGTGAAATCGACCCTGAGCTTACAAAATTGATCCATAGGACTCAGGAGGTATCGACAGGCCTTACCGAGTGCAAGCAACCTGCGAAATCAGATGATATAATTCAGTCGCATAAAATGTTCTAGTTGATATACGAATACTTTCTATACGAATACTTTCTTTTAGAGTACTGTTGTGTCTATAGAAAGGATTGTCCCTGCTAGTGCGTGATCTGACTTTGAAAACTGCACAAGTCATCTATAATTAAGGACAGGGACCTTCATATAATGCAAACTTTTCTTCGCGCTGACAGTTATGCTTTGGACTGGTAACGGACTGCTGGGAAAGTGAAAGCACAAGGAGAAGCGAGGCGGTGGAAAGGTAATGGTGCCACCTTTGTTTACTATTCGTTTATATTGTGGTGATTTTCGGTATCCTGGTATTAGTTACTATCCTAAGACAGAATGTATTAAGATAGTGAATTAGACATGAGTTTTATTGTTGAATGGGTAGATATATGAAATTTGTATCCGTTTTTATTTTCGTGGCGTGTTAAGCCCACTTCCTTTTGTCATTCAAAAGTTATTATTGGAAGAGATTGTTTTTTTGAAAAAAAGAAAAGAGATAAATAGATTCAAGTCGAAATTTTGGCCAATAGCAGACACTAGTATAAAGGCGGAACTGTATATTTCATTACTACCAATTGATATACCGTTCGATAGTCAGGTAATTAAGCAATACCTATAGTGCATCCACACCAGCTGGATCAGAGAAAAAAAAACCACACAAAAAAATTACACAAAATAAAATAACAAAAACAATTTTCTTTTTGCTTTAATTTAGAAAAAAAATATTCATTACTAAAATAATAATTTTAAATAGTAAGTAGTTAGTATTACATTTAGAATATTTATAATATTCTGGATAATTATTTGTGAATTCGTGTTGCTCCTTGTCGGATCTATTTTCTTCTTTGTTGGTTCCGAAGTGATTCTATTGATTGTAATCACATATGTACAAAACGAGGAGTATTGGCCAATGCTGTGAGTTTTCTTTTTATCTTGAGCTCATATCTATGTAACTATAATAATGAACCCTTAATATTGTTGACTTTGCTCCTTTAATTTTGATAATGGACAAGGAGTTATAAATTATTGTCGTGGTTGATGGTGATTCTTTGTAATTGTTGTTCTGAAGATTAAATGTTTATAATTAATAGAATGACCATGTGGTAAATTTTTTTTGGTGGAATGGTTGAGGGGGGGATCATTTCTTTTCAGGGTTTGACGCGGCTCAGGCGATGACCGGAGAATGATGGACGGAAGTCAAAGTTACACAGACACAGGTAAGTGGTGAACCAACCGCGGTAAGCCCCGGCCACACACCCCACGACCCCTCCGGCGAGCTAGACAACTCCGTGTGGCCGGCGTAGGAGTTCCGGATTTTCTTTTTATTTCTTATGTATGGTGTTGGCTCCTTGGCCATGCTCTTCCGGGCTTGTGGCTAAGGGGGTAACACCTCGCATAAGTGGCGCCCAATAGATAGTCGCGCCATTATGCTGTTACATAAATGGCGCCCAACGTAGCTTTTAAAGCCCGTTGACTGTCCTACACGGACCCGGAAGTTTAAATTTTTTTGGTTTAATACCACTTGTGCCTTCACGGACAATGTTTGATTTTTTTTCGTCTATGGTTCACCACTTTTACCCAGCGCTCGCTGTGGGCTAAGGTAGTACCGCGAAGCCTTAGCCCTTGTCTATTTTTTCGAATTTTTTTTTTAGCATCCGTGTCCAAATTCTAGGTGAATTTTTATTTGTCTTCGCTTTTAGGCCTACCCGTTCTATTCAGCGGTAACTTCTTCGTTTTGGAGTAGCTTCGAGCCATGCTGACCTGCACGGCTTGCTAACAAGCGGGTGTTCGCTTGGCTATGCGTGCAGGGGTAGTAGGGGTTCATCCCTGTCCTGTTTCTAGGATCGGCGACTCTGGTATCAGGCGTGATACCGCCTGCCACTGCGTCGGTCTTTGAACAGGATCTTCTTTAATTTTCCTGGTGGAAGTTGAAGTTGGTACAAGGGCTTAACCGTCTTTGGTAACAGGCGTGTTACCGCCTGCCACTGCGCCCCTTGCCCTCCGGATGGTCCATCCAGATTTTTAAATTCTATTTTTTTGTTTATGTCCTGCGTCCATTTTTTTTTCGTCTGTTCTTCCCAACTGATTGATTTTCCGAAAGGTAGCTCAGTTGTGGTTGGACAGCGGATCCCCCAAATTTTTTTTATTTTTGAAGAAGTTTCCTTTCTTTTCGTGTCGATGCGATTTTGAATTTTCGTTTCCGTCCTTCGTTCCGGGTTTACCTGAAGCTGGGTCGGCGACCTGGATGACACTTGGTGATGACTATGCTTCATAGTTTTCACCAACTGCCATCGAGGCCATCGACATGCGGGATCCCTGAGGGGAAGTGTTATCCGTCTCAACCATTCTTCGCGTATATTGAATTAAAGCAAATCACTCATCTACGCTAAAATATATATACACTAATACAAACTTATCACTACACACTAATCACTGGTGATTTTTTCCGGGGGTTACCTACAATATTATTAACATCTATGTGATTTGGTTATTTCCACTCTTTGCTTACGGGTTATCGTTTGTTTTTGTTTTGAGTATATCGGGGGGATAATTTTGCTTCAAGTTATATTTTGATTTTTCTTTGAATTGTATATTTGTCGGTGCACTGCTTGTTATCTCCGCAAGGTTAAAGGATCTTTAGTATTATTGAAGTGAATTGAGGCATGGAACTTAGAAGTGGGAAATCTGCGGGTGCAACTGCTGGGGGAAGTAATCTTCGTAATGTCGCTGGTATTAGTAATGGAACCGAAGCCGGCCAAGGTGATACACCCACGGTCCCCGACCCTACTCCTTCGCTAGAGGAGCGAGTTTTACAGTTGAGTCAACTAGTAACCACGCTTCTAGCTCAGCAGCGACCAGGTGAAAGGCCAGAGACCCCTCGCGCCGCCAGAGACCAGTTTTTTATGCCAGTAGGGAATCCACAGGCAGACGGCGGAATAGTTTCGTCCGTGGCGATTCAACCTCGCAAGTCTCCAGTTACCTTCTGGAATTTAAAATTCTCCGGCGAGGACAAGTTGTTGTCGGCGGAGGAATTTCTGTTCCGGGTGGAGCTGAAGGCGCGCGATGATGGAGTCCACCAATCAGAAGTCTGCCGACATTTTTCTTCTTTGTTGTCGGGGCGAGCCACCGACTGGTATTGGTCGCAGTTTCGGCGCCAATTCGTAGATCCTGACTGGGAAACAGTTAAGGCCCAGTTCATTCGCTATTTCCGAAGTCGAGAGTCGGATGAAGAACTTATACTTCAGATGATGGACACTAAACAACATCATCTTTCCTTTGATGAGTTCACCGCCCAACTGTTGTCGTTACACAACCGAATGATTCATCCTATGTCTGAAAGCGGTTTAATAGGAATAGTAGTCCGAAATCTAAATTTCGCTTTGGGGTCTGCAGTAATTGGACATAGTTTCACCAGTATGAATCAATTGCGTGAGACCTGTGTTCGCGTTGAACGCTGGCAGCAACAAAAAAAACTAGAACGTCGGGGCGATCGACAGATACACGAGGTGGATTATTTGGGAAATCATCCATCCTACCATGTACCCCCAATTGTAACAGCACCCGAAGTTGACGAAATGACGGCGCCGCGTCAGAACCAGACGAACCCACGACCTTTACGTTGTTGGAATTGTCAGCAACCGGGTCATCCATTTATGGACTGCCCGTCTGAAACTCGTGGCCTATTTTGCTACAAGTGTGGCAAGCCAGGAGTCGTCACACCAGTGTGCCCCACCTGTCAGGGAAACCGGAGCCGGGGTGCGAGACCGTACGGGAGTCCGCGCCCGAGCTAAGCTCGCCCGTTTTCCCTACACATTCCTTATATACACCTGATATGACTACCATCAGCGACTTTACGTCAACTGATGCTCTTCCTGTTTTTCCCTCTGAGGAGGTTAAGCTTGCCTTCATCTCCCGTTGGAAGAGATATATCTCCGCTCGTTCGCGCATCTTCTCAGAGCCACCTTTTGTGGACTCCCTCACTTCCAAGCGCACCCCTCCCCAAATTAGGGTACGAGCTAAGGAGAAGCGACAATGTTTGCAGAAAATTGTTTCTGCCTTTATCTCTGATTCGTCAGATCCTCGGCTGTTTACGAAGGTCCTGTTAGCTAATGAAGAAGTGGTTGGTTTGTTGGACAGTGGTGCCACTGTTAGCTGTCTGGGAAGAGATGCCGAAGCGTTTCTAGCTAATCATCCCGAAGTGACAGTCTACACTTTGCACTCTGTAGTGCATACTGCTGACGGGGCTCCGCAGAGACTCTGCGGTTATATTCGAGTTCCGATATCCTTTGGAGGAAGGACCCGTGATATAACCATCTATGTGGTGCCCAGTCTCAGCCAGAGACTGTACCTAGGGATGGATTTTTGGAATCTTTTCGGCCTAGCTCCCCAAATAGTCGGCGAGATAAACGCTCCATCCGTGTCTGCAAAAATGCACGACTTAACGTCCACGCAATGCGAACGGTTGGAACGCGTCAAGGCCAGATTTCCCTCTTTCGATGTCTTCGGACTGGGAAAGACTAACTTGGAGGAACACATCATTGACACTGGTGACTCAGTTCCTATCAAACAGAGGCATTATCCGGTCTCACCCGCTGTACAACAGCTGATGTATGGTGAGTTAGACAGGATGCTGTCGCTGGGTGTGATTGAGCCATCAAATAGTCCCTGGAATTCTCCAGTGGTGTTGGTTCGTAAACCAGGTAAGGTCCGCCTGTGCCTTCCCGATGCCTTGTCACGCATGGATTGCGTTGACGAATTGTCCTTGTGCTTCGACGTGGACTTAAATGCCCCGTCTTTCAAATCCACTGAATATCTTCGTCTGGGTGATAGCCTCAGGCAAGCCTCACCGCAGCTACCAGACCTGCGAGTTGAAGATGGGTACGTTTTCAAGCGTACATCACCACGTACTGGAAACCCGATTGTTGACGACCTGACATGGAAGTTGTGGATTCCGATGGAATTGACCGCGTCGCTCGTCGAATCGTATCATTCGCCTCCCCAAGCATCGCATGGTGGAGTAGGGAAAACCCTAGCCCGATTGCGATGCAAGTACTTTTGGCCAGGTATGGCAAAACAAGTTCGGGAATTCATCGCCAAGTGTGAGGTCTGCAAGACCACCAAAGCCCCCAGTTCAGTACTTCGACCACCTATGGGAAACCCCATGGATGTGTCGAGGCCGTTCCAATTTTTATACGTCGATTTCTTAGGTCCTTATCCCAGGTCGAAGAAAGGCCACACGGCAGTATTTGTTGTATTGGATGCATTCACCAAGTTTGTCTTCCTGCACCCCGTGTCCGCTGAGACCACGGCGGTGTCCGTCAAGTTTCTTGAGCAAACTATTTTCCACACCTATGGAGTCCCTGAAACAGTCTTCTCCGACAATGGTCGGCAATTCACCTCCAAGGAGTTTGCTAAATTACTACAGGATTATGGCGTACAACATGTGCGCACAGCTGTATATTCGCCGCACCCCAACGCTTCCGAGCGGGTGAATAGATCCGTCCTCGCCGCCATTAGGGCGTACTTAAAGGAGGATCATCGTGAGTGGGATAGACATCTGTCGTCCATAGAATGTGCTCTTCGTAGTACCCACCACGAGGCGATCGGCATGTCCCCGTATCAGGCCCTGTTTGGTAGCCACATGATCCTGCACGGATCAGCATATCCAGTCCTGAAGAAACTGAACGTTTTCCAGGAGGGTGACATAGCTTTCTTGCCATTGACGGACAAAATGCAGATGCTTCGAGAGCGGATCGCGCTGAATTTAGCCGCCGCACACTCCAGACATAAAATTCGATACAATTTACGGTGCCGTGTGGGCAGTTTTCGTCCGGGAGATGAGGTCTACCGGAGAACTTTCTGGGTGAGTAACCGAGCGGGTCGTTTCAGCGCCAAGTTGGCACCCCGGTTCTTGAAAGCTCGGATACGGAAGAAAGTTGGAACTAGCTTGTACGAGCTGGAGGATTTGGGCGGTAACAGAATAGGTGTTTATCACGCTAAAGACTTACGGCCATGAAGTGTCATCGAAGCAAGCGCTCCTCTGAGTAGCCCTAAGAAGGCATCTCGCCGGCTTCACCGGTTAATGATAGGGTACCCGGCGTGGTCCGCTTAGGTAGCTTCCCTAGCGGATGGTACACCTCCTTGTTTCTCTTGGCCGTCTGGGGCCAAGCTTTGATGAAGTAATCATCCGGATCTGCCAGACCAGACACCACCATGATATTCTTTTACTCTTCGGTCAGTCTGGAGAAGGTCTCTCGGCGAACTGGGTGTCTGTCGTTTCACCGGGATGAGTCGA
The DNA here is from genome assembly GCA_949987705.1 of Thereva unica. NCBI lineage: Eukaryota > Metazoa > Arthropoda > Insecta > Diptera > Therevidae > Thereva > Thereva unica. Next base: position 39,749,186 of record OX465284.1, on the reverse strand, counting down.
AGGCAATATGGTATTGCTGGAGGTTGTGCCGATGTAGCGAAAGCACCCTGGGTTTGTGTGAGAATGTTTGGAGACGTATAGATATCAGTAGGGGGACAATGTGGTATTGTCTTCCGCCTGACATTTGTACCTGCAGATATTCCTCCGGGAGGTTTTTCAGGCTGATCATCCCGACCATACGGTTGTGACCGTACGCCCAACTTTTCGTTTTTCACTCCGTATGGAGACGACTCTGTTGAGAACCTGAACAGCCCGGCTATCTAAGTCTGGAGAGCATGAGCCTCTTAATCTCAGGGGATGAGTCGAGACCCACGTTGATCTTACCCGAAGCTCACTACAAAAGGAAATACTGTCCGTTTTTTTCGGCTCCTCACTGCCTCGCGAGTCGGCCTCGTGGACCCGAGGGTATGTAACGGTCAGTTTTGCCTAAATATCTACCTGACTAAAAATTACTGTGGGGAAGAAAATCGAGTAGTTGGTTGGGAACAAAAAGGTAGGCTGGGAGAATGTTTTTTTTTTGACGGCTGGATAAAGGAACGGAGAAAAATTTTTTTTTCTTCGGGAAAAAATATAAAATTTAGGAAATTTTTCTTAAACTAATTATGTATGTATGGTCAGATTATTAACCATACGAAATTGGATGAGTACCGTGGAAAGGAGAATAACTACGTACCTTTACAAGCCGATAAAGACGATAAGGAAAACTCTGATGGAATGGAAAATTGATTTGACGAAGACCAAGATTGTCAAGTTACAGTAGGAAAATAGAAAAAGATAAATGCCGGGCAGGTAATAGCTGCGGTGACGTTACTTGTTCAAGAAGTTCAATGTGGCAAAGTGAAATCGACCCTGAGCTTACAAAATTGATCCATAGGACTCAGGAGGTATCGACAGGCCTTACCGAGTGCAAGCAACCTGCGAAATCAGATGATATAATTCAGTCGCATAAAATGTTCTAGTTGTGTTTCCGTTAGCTGTTTGTACGGATTAATTTTGCCCTGAAAATTATCTTTTCAAAAGAAATAAAATTATCTTATCAAAAAAAAATGAGAAAAAAAACAAATTTGCCACGAATGAAATGCCCTGGTTTCGATCCTGGGTCCTAATTTTTGCCGCCGTCTCGGGTATGACGATTTCCTCTATATGCTAATTTCCACTTTGAATGAAATGTCTCAATTTCATAAATTAAACACCTGCACTTCTGTTTTCATCAAAAATGTTTTATTCACAATACGCCTCTACTTATGCAACGTTAACATTGTCTTCGTTCAAACTCAAAAGTTTTAAAATATAAAAATTTTACACATTAATCCTTTAATCACTAGTTCGGAAAAATAAGTTCAAAATTAAACAAAAGTCATGAAATAAATTCAAAATTAAATAAAAGTCACTAATTATTCAGGGAACGCGATTTTCTTCCCCTTTTTTATCGTCTGCAATAATTGATAATATGTATTGAATAATCACTCACCAAGGGCTGCAAAGTTCGTGGACGTCTTCCTTCCTTCGTGGGTCAACGGAAAGTGGTGAAAACGGCCAACTCATCCCAATCAGAATTTTTCTGGGAAGCTCGGGTTGACCTTTTTGCCCTTGCATTTTTTCGGGAGACCCTCTCCGGTATCCTGTGCCTAGCGGTTAGGCTCTCTTCACAGGGTGTTACGAGATTACGATAATGTTGTAGATAATGCAGCCCTTGGTGATATGGTTGTCCAAGACAGCTGATTTTTGACAATTTAATTTGTCACCGGGTTTTTTTTTTGTTAGTCGAGTGTTTTTGTTTATATTCTCAATTTCGGAAATTTATTTTGGATTTTCTTTAAATCAGGTAAGTAAATCACGTTCCCTACATTTGATTAATTTAATTTTAGGTCAAATTAGTATTGAAGAGGCATTTTTTTGTATATCTGTACGAGGATCATTATGTAAATAAGGTATGTAGATGTTGTTTTTCCTCTAGTCGAATTTCGCTATAATCCGGTCCTTTAACTTTTTTAGGTAGCTCTCCGGAACATGCTCCCCCCCTTGGCATCGCGGAAGTAGATGTCAACATTTAATTGGTCCAGTATATCAGATGAAGCCATAAGAATTCCTTGGAGGGCTCATCTGTGAAATAAATAAACAAAAAAGGCCAAGGGATATGAAAGGAAAGGGTTATAGCGCCCTGTCTCGCTTTCCGGAGAGAGGATGAAATTATAGGCAGAATTATCCGGGAAGAAATAATTCTCAAGGTGAGTGGGAAGATTTTGTTTACATTAGTGACTCATATTGATTGGTATTTAAAAATTGATTGATTTTAGTTTTCGTTGTCAACTGGTTTATCAGTTATTGTTTGAATAGGTAGTCTACAGATTTTTGTAATTGGTCGTTTCAGAATCTTGTCGCGTATTCTTATTGTCACAACGCGAACTAGTCCATCTTTGCCTGGATGGATCTCGGTAATTCGGCCCAATGCCCAATGGCATGGCGGTAGATTATCTTCTTTGAGAAGGATTAGTTCTCCTGGTTTCAAATTTGTTTGGATTTTTAACCATTTCGGTCGTTGCTGCAGGCTGTTCAAATATTCGGATTTCCACCGCTTCCAGAAGTTTTGTAGAAGTCTTTGTAGTAGCTGCCATCTATCAAGACGGTTCATTGAGATATCCAGTAGTGAAGCTTCAGGAATCGTTTTCAAGGATCCTCCAATCAAGAAATGTGCCGGTGTCAATGGAGTAGGATCGCGACTGTCGGAGCTTATCTCGGAGAGTGGCCGCGAATTGAGACACGCCTCAATTTGCGTTAGTATCGTCGAGAATTCTTCGTATGTTAATGTAGTTTTTCCAATGACTCGTTTCAGATGATATTTCGTAGACTTAACACCTGCTTCCCACAGGCCACCAAAATGAGGAGATGAAGGTGGGATGAAACTAAAACTGACCCCTTCATTTTCGAGAATGGCTCCGATTTCGTTGTTCAGCTGATTTTGTTGCTGTTGCTGTTGTTTTTTGAGTAGTCGATTTGCACCCACGAAGTTTGTCCCACAATCACAATACAGCTTGGTGCACATTCCTCTTCTGGATGTAAACCTACGAAAAGCAGCAATAAATCCTTCCGCGCTTAGATCGGTTACTAGCTCGAGGTGTAACGCTTTGGTGACCATGCAGACAAAAAGTGAAACGTATGCCTTGTACCTTTTAGGGTTCCGACCCTTGTGTGTTTTTAATTCGAATGGCCCACAGTAATCCACGCCAGTGTGGGAGAACGGACGAGACACTTGCAATCTTGGGGCAGGAAGATCGCCCATTAGTTGTGTTTGTGTGGAGGCCCTTTGTCGATAGCAGACTAAACATTTATGGATATGATAACGAATTGTGTTTCTGGCATTTAACAACCAGTACTTGTTGGAGAGAACTTGCAACATTAATTGTGGACCCCCATGCATAGTCTCTCGATGTACTTTATTAATGATTAACGTACTCAAATGGCATTTATCGGGCAGTATTATGGGAAACTTTTCTTGAAATGGTAAGTCGGAGTATCGTAATCTTCCTCCGACTCGCAATATGCCCTCTTCATCAATAAATGGAGACAGTTTCGCTAATCGGCTTTGTCGAAGTACTGTCTTTTGTTGTTGGATTGAATTTATGTCATCATGGAAATGTCTCCTTTGAATTTGTTGGATCCAATAGTGCAGCGCTTCTTTAAGTTCATCATGTTTTAAATATGTATTCCTTCGTTGAGCGGTAGGTCTTTGAGCATTGAACACAAATCGTTTGCAATACGCCGTCACACGAATGAGTTTAGTCAACGAAGAATATCTTGACTCGAGATCGTCAGTATCCACATGCAGATGCAAAGTCGTAACTCTTCTCTGTTCAAGCTCTGTAAAGACTGTGCATTTTGCTTTCGGCCATTGCTGTTCTGGTTGACACAACCAGGTTGGTCCTTTCCACCACAAGTCATGTTTGAGGAGTTCGGCAGGTTTCATTCCGCGGGATGTGCAATCTGCAGGATTCTGCTTAGTTGGAACATACCTCCAAATGTTTTGTCCTAGAATCTCGTGGATGTAGGAAACCCTGTTTGCAATAAATGTTTTCCATTTAGCAGGATGGCCGCGCAACCAGGCGATGACTATTTCAGAATCAGTCCATGCGTATGCTGAATAAGATATCTCCAATTTAAGTGCGTCTATGACATACCTCATTAATTTTGCGAGGAGAGCTGCCGCACATAGTTCTAGCCGAGGTAGTGTCACCGTTTTTACAGGTGCCACCTTTGATTTGGCAGCTATCAAGGTGGAATGTCGATTGCCCTGCTCGTCGGTACTACACAAATAAACCGCGGCTGCATATGCTTTTATGGAGGCATCTGAAAATCCATGCAGCTCGGTTTTTGTGTTCGTGCTTGTATAATGCGCCCATCTATTTATTTTTATATTATCGATTTCTAACAAGTTTTCTTTATATTTTAGCCATTCACATTTGAGATCCGGTGAAACCTCCTCATCCCATTCCAAACCTTTCAGCCACAGGGCTTGAATGATGAGTTTGGCCTGGATTATTATGGGTGCGAGGAGACCTAGAGGATCAAATAGTTTGGAAGTTTCGGATAAAATACTGCGTTTTGTCCATTTTGCTGGCTCAGGACTCATCGTGTATGTATATGACAACATGTCGGTTCCAGGATTCCAAAATGTGCCCAATGTCCTAATGTCATCATCAAGAGATATTTCGCAAGATTGGTTTGTTTCACAATATTCTTTTGGTAAATGTACTAATATTTTCTTGCAGTTAGATGCCCATTTTCGTAAAGAAAACCCGCCGGAATTCATCAGCTTCAACAATTGCTGCTGTACCTGTATGGCTTCTTCGATGGATTGTGTTCCGGACAACAAGTCATCGACATAGAAATCGGATAAGGCAATGTTGGAAGCTTTAGGATACGCCTCCTTTTCGTCAAGAGCTAGTTGCTTTACCACCCTTGTAGCCAGATATGGAGCACTTTTCGTCCCGAAAGTAACTGTCAGCAGTTTATATTCTTCGATGGGTTGCTTAGAGTCGGATCGCCAGACTATTCTTTGGTATTCCGTGTCTTCGTTTCGTACTCGCACTTGGCGGTACATTTTTTCCACATCAGCAGTGAAAGCGATACGATGTTTTCGCCATCGCATCAGTATTGCAGTTAATTCGTCCTGTACGACTGGTCCCTTGAGCATCATGTCGTTTAGAGAGATTCTGCTAGCCGTTGGTCTAGACGCATCAAAAACGACCCGCAATTTTGTGGTAGTACTTGTTTCCTTTAAGACTGCATGATGTGGTAAATAGGTGCAGGTGTAGGCATCCATTCCGTCTATCACTCGATGATTGTCATCTTCAGCTGAGTTTACTTTCTCCATATGCCCTAAATCCAAATACTCGTTGATGCACTTCGAATATTCTTCATGCAACTTTTTGTCCTTAGCAAATCTTTTCTCCATTTGAAGTAATCTGGATATGGCAATGTTTTTTGATTTTCCCAAATGCATAGATGCTGTAGCTGTCTTAATGGGTAGTTGAACTTCGTATCGACCGTCTGCCAAGCGCTTGGTGGTTGTTTCAAACAATGTTTCACATTTGACTTCTTCTTCACTTAATCGAGGGTTCTCTGGTATCTCCTCAATTTCCCAGAAACGTTTTAATTGGTTGTTGAGGTCAGCACAAATGTGAAAACTCTGTAGCCTGATTGGAGGTTGAGCCTTGTCGCTGAATTCTCCTGAGAGGATCCATCCCAACGTCGTCTTCTGTGCTGTGGGGCTTCCGTTGACGCTTTCTATCAATCCATCCATTATTATTTTTCCATGTACATCTGCTCCTAGAAGCACATCTATTTTTCCTGGACGATAATATTCCGGATCTGCGAGATCAATTTGATGTAAATGGTTCCAGTTTTGATGAGAGAGTGTGTGCGTTGGCATGACATCAGATAGCTTCGGTAATACAAGACCAGTCACTTCAACACTAAAATCGTTGTCTTTTAATGGTTTGATAATGAAATTTGTTGTCCATCTTGCAGAATCCAAATGCTCGTATCCTATCACTTGTATTCTTGCATTAATCCGTTCGCGTTTCAATTGGAGATCTTGGCGTATCTTCTCGGTGATAAATGATGTTTGAGACCCTTGATCAATCAAAGCACGGACTATTTGTTCCCTACCGCTTGGAGAGACTATTCTTATTAATGCAGTGGCTAAAAGCACCTGGTTGGTTTGGAGTTTGTTGACCATAAATGAGTTTAGATTGGTTGGACTTATGGTGTCTGAAACCTCACTGGACTCAGCTGAAGCCCTGACAAAATTAGAACTTGGACTGCTCGTGGTTACACTCGACTTGTTTCCCTTCATCGTAAACTGTTTTCTCGCTTCAGGTTGACCGTTGTAATGAAGCAATGAATGATGGCGACGCTGACATTGTCGACACCTTCCATCACTGGGACAATTTGCCAGTATATGTCCGAACCCGAGACAATTAATGCACAATCCCTTTGCTTTGACGAATTCTATTTTCCGTTGTGTAGAGTACGATAAAAATGTAGGACATTGTCTTATGCCATGAGGCTGTGCACACACTGGGCAGGCGAATTGGGTGGTGGTGTGAAATGTTCTTGCATGTGGTCTTCGATGATCTGGTTTCGATGGTTTATTAGCTTTTCCTCCATTCAAGGCAATGGCTTCTAACGTCCGGAACCGTGCTTTCAAAAAGTCCTGTAACCCCTTCCATGTTGGTAACTCACTCTGATCACTTGAACTTTGCTCCCACAACTGATGGGTGGACGAAGGAAGTCGTTTCACAACTAGGTGTACTATAAGTGGATCCCAGGTCGAAACATCAATCTTCAAATTGGTGAGAGCTAGCAAACACTCTGTGGTTGTATCCAATATCTGTCGGATGTTGTGAGCTGTCTCTGTTGATAGAATCGGTTGATTAACTAAAATTTCCAATTGAGAATTGACCAGCACTCTTTTGTTGTTGTATCTTTCCTTTAATAATGCCCACGCAGACTCATAATTTTCATCCGTTATTTGCAAATGTCGTATTAGATTTTCTGGTTCTCCTTCCAATAGTAGTTTAAGATATTGCAACTTCTGCACCGGTGCATACCCTCTGTTCTCATGTATCATTGTATTAAATAGATCATGAAAAGTCGTCCATTTTGTGTAATTACCCGTAAACTTATCAATAGCCAATTTCGGAAGTTTTATTGCTGTTGTATTGGTTTCGCGAGGTGAGCTCGCGATCATCGTTGTGGACAGTTTCAGCTGCTCTGATGATCCCGAAGGCGATAATTTCTTTCGGAAGTCTTCCAACATAGCCAGGTTAGAAAAGAAAAATTCCTCCACGTCGTCATACAACTCTTCCGCGAAATATGGACATTCACTGTATTTGTAAGCCTCTTCTGATTGTTGCAAAATGAGAATTTCCTTATGGTTTTGCTGAAATTCATTGAACAAATCTTCAAATTTGCTCACCCTTTTCTCATAGTAGCTTAGCGTTCGTCTATCCTTAGGCTCCTTTCTCGCGTTTAGAATACATTTTTGTAACAACTCCCATTGGGCTAGCTGCTTCCTAATTAGAGACTCCATGTTTTATACGAATGTGAGGATCAGATAGATTTCAGACTCAATAAACAAATAAACGAAGAGAGGTTTGACAAAAGGTTCAAATATTTTCAGGGATTTCGATAACAAAATATTCGCAAATGCTTTCAGTCTTTTCTTTCTTATTTATTAACAATAACGAATCTAATTTCAGAATACTACGAGATGCCGACGACGATGATTCACATTAACGCAAATTATGTTGTATAAGACTAAACTTTCACCTTTTTTATATAAATATTCAATAGTCACTTTTATGTAAATTTCAATATGATAAATATAAATTTTAATGTTCAATATATTCAATATAAAATAAAACTTCCAATTGTATTTGTATTTCCTTTTATATATATTTTGTAAAATGTAGTAGAAATATAGTTTAATGCAATGTTTCGTACTCACGATTTTTATTTACTTATTTTTTGGTTTGCATCTAGATGGGCGGGCATTTCACTAGGATGGTAGCTGGCTGAAGTTACTGTTGTTGGGATCTTCCTTGTTTGTTGCTTTGATGTTCGTATTCATACACTTTCACCACACTTGTTATTAGGTTTCAATTATATTTAAATTTAATTTTAGTTTTGATTTTCGTGTATTGTAGTTTAGATTTCACACGTTTCCGATTCTGATTTGCTACCCGAATGCCGATCTAGAATTTCTTATTAGAATTCACAATTTATTTAGTTAATTTTAGGTCTTAGATTTCGAATTGATTATGGTTAGATTTCACGCGATTTCGATTAATTACCCGATTACCGGTCAATGAGTTTCTATTAGAGTTTACAAGTTATTTATTTAATTTTAGATTTTAGATTTCGATTTTATTGTTTTTTAATTTAGATTTCACCTGTTTATGATTTCGATTAATTATTCGAATACCGGTTAAGAAGTTCTTATTAGAGTACACAATTTATTTAGTTACTTTAGGTTTTAGATTTCAAGCGTTTATGATTTCGATTATTTACCCGAATACCGATTAAGGAGTTTCTTATTAGAATACACAGTTTGTTTAGTTGAACTTAGATTTAGATTTCGAATTGATTAGATTTCACGCGTTTATGATTTCGATTACTTGTCCGAACACCGGTTAAGAGTTTCTTATTAGAATACACATTTTATTTAGTTAAACTTAGATTTAGATTTCGACTTGATTATGTTTTAGATTAGATTTCACAGGTTTATGATTTCGATTAACTTTCGGATTGATTTCACTTTAGATATTCACCAAAATTGATTAGATTTCAATTTTAAGTGACCACGATTTCGAATTACCGTTTTAAATTTAGCTTTCGAGTTAACGGATTTTAGTTATGTTTTCTTTTATTGTTTTCACTTTAATTATATGATTGTTAGATTTCCCGGTTCGACTTTCCGTTTTATTAACACCACGTTTTTTTTTATTAAATTTTCACTGTTTTTTATCTCACTTTTCACACTTATCCGGCTCGAAGGACCATGTTTCCGTTAGCTGTTTGTACGGATTAATTTTGCCCTGAAAATTATCTTTTCAAAAGAAATAAAATTATCTTATCAAAAAAAAATGAGAAAAAAAACAAATTTGCCACGAATGAAATGCCCTGGTTTCGATCCTGGGTCCTAATTTTTGCCGCCGTCTCGGGTATGACGATTTCCTCTATATGCTAATTTCCACTTTGAATGAAATGTCTCAATTTCATAAATTAAACACCTGCACTTCTGTTTTCATCAAAAATGTTTTATTCACAATACGCCTCTACTTATGCAACGTTAACATTGTCTTCGTTCAAACTCAAAAGTTTTAAAATATAAAAATTTTACACATTAATCCTTTAATCACTAGTTCGGAAAAATAAGTTCAAAATTAAACAAAAGTCATGAAATAAATTCAAAATTAAATAAAAGTCACTAATTATTCAGGGAACGCGATTTTCTTCCCCTTTTTTATCGTCTGCAATAATTGATAATATGTATTGAATAATCACTCACCAAGGGCTGCAAAGTTCGTGGACGTCTTCCTTCCTTCGTGGGTCAACGGAAAGTGGTGAAAACGGCCAACTCATCCCAATCAGAATTTTTCTGGGAAGCTCGGGTTGACCTTTTTGCCCTTGCATTTTTTCGGGAGACCCTCTCCGGTATCCTGTGCCTAGCGGTTAGGCTCTCTTCACAGGGTGTTACGAGATTACGATAATGTTGTAGATAATGCAGCCCTTGGTGATATGGTTGTCCAAGACAGCTGATTTTTGACAATTTAATTTGTCACCGGGTTTTTTTTTGTTAGTCGAGTGTTTTTGTTTATATTCTCAATTTCGGAAATTTATTTTGGATTTTCTTTAAATCAGGTAAGTAAATCACGTTCCCTACATTTGATTAATTTAATTTTAGGTCAAATTAGTATTGAAGAGGCATTTTTTTGTATATCTGTACGAGGATCATTATGTAAATAAGGTATGTAGATGTTGTTTTTCCTCTAGTCGAATTTCGCTATAATCCGGTCCTTTAACTTTTTTAGGTAGCTCTCCGGAACAAGTTGATATACGAATACTTTCTATACGAATACTTTCTTTTAGAGTACTGTTGTGTCTATAGAAAGGATTGTCCCTGCTAGTGCGTGATCTGACTTTGAAAACTGCACAAGTCATCTATAATTAAGGACAGGGACCTTCATATAATGCAAACTTTTCTTCGCGCTGACAGTTATGCTTTGGACTGGTAACGGACTGCTGGGAAAGTGAAAGCACAAGGAGAAGCGAGGCGGTGGAAAGGTAATGGTGCCACCTTTGTTTACTATTCGTTTATATTGTGGTGATTTTCGGTATCCTGGTATTAGTTACTATCCTAAGACAGAATGTATTAAGATAGTGAATTAGACATGAGTTTTATTGTTGAATGGGTAGATATATGAAATTTGTATCCGTTTTTATTTTCGTGGCGTGTTAAGCCCACTTCCTTTTGTCATTCAAAAGTTATTATTGGAAGAGATTGTTTTTTGAAAAAAAGAAAAGAGATAAATAGATTCAAGTCGAAATTTTGGCCAATAGCAGACACTAGTATAAAGGCGGAACTGTATATTTCATTACTACCAATTGATATACCGTTCGATAGTCAGGTAATTAAGCAATACCTATAGTGCATCCACACCAGCTGGATCAGAGAAAAAAAAAACCACACAAAAAAATTACACAAAATAAAATAACAAAAACAATTTTCTTTTTGCTTTAATTTAGAAAAAAAATATTCATTACTAAAATAATAATTTTAAATAGTAAGTAGTTAGTATTACATTTAGAATATTTATAATATTCTGGATAATTATTTGTGAATTCGTGTTGCTCCTTGTCGGATCTATTTTCTTCTTTGTTGGTTCCGAAGTGATTCTATTGATTGTAATCACATATGTACAAAACGAGGAGTATTGGCCTATGCTGTGAGTTTTCTTTTTATCTTGAGCTCATATCTATGTAACTATAATAATGAACCCTTAATATTGTTGACTTTGCTCCTATAATTTTGATAATGGACAAGGAGTTATAAATTATTGTCGTGGTTGATGGTGATTCTTTGTAATTGTTGTTCTGAAGATTAAATGTTTATAATTAATAGAATGACCATGTGGTAAATTTTTTTTGGTGGAATGGTTGAGGGGGGGATCATTTCTTTTCAGGGTTTGACGCGGCTCAGGCGATGACCGGAGAATGATGGACGGAAGTCAAAGTTACACAGACACAGGTAAGTGGTGAACCAACCGCGGTAAGCCCCGGCCACACACCCCCACGACCCCTCCGGCGAGCTAGACAACTCCGTGTGGCCGGCGTAGGAGTTCCGGATTTTCTTTTTATTTCTTATGTATGGTGTTGGCTCCTTGGCCATGCTCTTCCGGGCTTGTGGCTAAGGGGGTAACACCTCGCATAAGTGGCGCCCAATAGATAGTCGCGCCATTATGCTGTTACAGTGTCCAACATCGTCGTGACAGGATTTTATGATTCGCCATCGGGTTCCCTTAGGTACAACCCATCGTAACTTTCCATCCACCATTCTGTATAGTCGTTCGTTGTCTAATTTATAGAGTTCGTGTATTTGTCTTTCCTCCTCATTGGCAGAATCTCGTTGTAAAACCTGAACTATATTCTGCAGTGCAGGATCTTGTCTTTGTAGAATCGCCAACCAATCCTTGATTTCAATGTTAACCATGAAAACGTCTAGGCTTACTGGTTCGGTCTCTCTTGGTTCTTCGAAAGGATTTCTGCTAAGTGCGTTTTGAAATCCATTAGCTTAAGCCACCATCTGGCAATGCGTGGTACTAGATCTCGTTTGTCAAAAGTAGCTCGAAGTGATTGGCAGTCTGTCACGACTTCGAATGGCTTGCCAAGTAAATAGGTTCGAAACCTTGTTAATGTCTCCACTACTGCAAGAGCTTCTAGCTCGTAGCTGTGATATTTCCGCTCAGCACTGGTGGTTTGGCGACTGTAGTAAGCCACAGGCCGAAGGGAGTCCGATTCACGCTGCATGAGTATCCCAGCCAGACCTGAAGCGCTTGCATCCGTGTGAACCTCGTGATTGAGTATCGGGTTGTATAACGTAAGAATTGGAGATGTTGTCAACTTAACCTTCAGAATATTAAAAGCGTCTTCTTGGCTCGTCTTCCATTCAAATGCATGATCCTTCTTAAGAAGCCTCGTTAACGGTTCAGCTATTGTTGCATAGTTTTCAACGAATTTCCTGAAGTAACTTGTCAATCCCAAAAATTGACGTAATGTATGTACGTCGATCGGCCTCTTGAAGTTTTCCACAGCTGCAATCTTAGTGGTACTTGGTTCAATCCCATCTGGAGAGATAGTAAATCCGAAAAACTCGATCTGCTCCTTAAAAAATACGACTTCGTTAGTTTTAAGGTTAAATTCTCTTCTTGAATTATCGTCAGAAATCGCTGCAATTTATCACACCCATCTTGAAATGATTTACAAGGAATTAATACGTCGTCGAAATACACTATTACTTCGCCTTGCTTCATACGCCTAGCTAGGTGGTTCATAGCCCGCTGAAATATTGATGGGGCGTTAACGAGACCAAACGGCATTCGGGTAAACTCGTATTGCCCTTCTGGAGTAATGAATGATGTTAAATGCTGACAATGTTCAGCAATTGGAATCTGGTAAAACCCAGACGCGAAATCCAGTCCTATAAAATATTTATAGCCACTTAACGCCGTAAGCAAGTCTTCAATCACTGTTATAGGGTGTTTATCCTTTACTGTTACACTATTTAAACGTCTATAATCTATGCACATACGATAGTCGTCGGTTTTCTTTTTTACGAGAATTGCGGGTGATGCATAAGGTGAATTTGAACTTTTAATAATTGCTGCTTGGCTTAATTCATCTATAATATTTCGAAGCAATCCATATAGAGCATAAGGTACCCGATATGGTTTTGAACATATTGGCTTTTCATTTTTCACCTCAATTTTCATATCAAACGATTTTGAACACCCTAATTCGCGCATATTTTTAGCGAAACAATTTCTAAAATTATTTAAAATATTAATAAGTTGATTTGTGTCAGCGGAAGTTAGAGATTCTCCTACATGAACTTCACTAAGTAGTAAACTGTCTTCGTTTCTCTGTTGCACTGTTAATACCTTAACCATTCCGTCATCATCTGCATCAACTTCTTGATCCTTGTTACGGTTTTCTATAAGCAGGAACCCACCTTCTTTGACAATACGGACGTGAGGCAAATCCGTAAAATTCCTCCCAATTAACATTGGCCACTTCAATTCGTCGTTTGGCACAACATGGATTTCAATAGTAGCAGACACGTCATTCAGCCTTATGTCCGCATTTACGCTCCCTATGGTGCGGCGAACACCACCATATCCACGGAGGATAATACTATAGGGGTGTATAACTAAGTTGCAAGCTTTTGCGCACTGCAACTGAATTAAACTGACGTCGCTTCCCATATCGATGAAAGCTGTAAAGACGAATTTATCGTTAATATGAACGGACTTATTATACTCATCTTTTTTTATAAGAGACACCCGAGGTTTATTGAATTGAGCGCTGCACTCCTTGGAAGTGTGCCCTGTCTTGGAGCATCGCTCGCAACGTGGACGTCGTTGTGGTTGGGAACAGTCTCTTGACAGATGACCAGGCTGTCGACAATTGTAGCACTGTATTTCTTTCTTTGGCAACTGTTCACCTGACTTTTGTTTGCTTTTGTACCACTCAGTACCACCACTAAGGCTCATTGTTGCTTCATGGCACTTTAAATGCGAAAGTAGTGATTGCAGAGAATTAAACTGTTGACAGGAGAGCACTCTCTTCAGGTTTTCATCGCTGAGGCCAATTATAATGTATTTTATAATGGCTTGTTCGCTGAGTCCCCCACGTCTGGCGATAGATACAACATCATAAAAATAGTACTCAATAGACTCGGTGGGCAATTTTCGTCTCTTTACTAAAGTGAAATGTACGTCCACTTCATCCATGAACGACGGGAAAGCAATTGTGAGCTTTTCCTTCATCTGACACCATGATGAAATTTCCGATTGCTCAGCTTGGAACCAGCCTTGCGCTGCTCCGCATAGACGGGATGACGCCAAGAATAAGGTAGTTTTATCATTCCACCCATACACAGCCCTTACGTTTTCAATTGTTTGGATCCATTGTTGGCTGCTCATATGTTTAGACGAAGGATCAAACTCTGCAATTGTTCCCTTCATGGCAATGGCGTCTCCATTAACCATTAACCTTCCTGTAGTTTGGATATCGTCGCACAAGTTCGGCTGCAACTGAGATTCGGACTGAGCAAGGTACAAACTTTTTTCACGCGATAACAACGCCACTTCCCTTTGTAGCAGATTATTTTCCCTGCGCAACAATTCCAGTTCTCGCTGTTCAATTCTTACATCTTCTCGCCATGTACTCTCAAACGCTTGCCCAGGGTCAAAATTTCTTTCCTGAGGATTTTCCATTAGCGAATTACCACCATTTTCGTTTACTACGTCAAGTTTATGAATATCGTTTTCTCCTTCCATTTTAACCAAATTCCGCGGCACAACGTCAGAAAGGAGAAGGAATTTCCGAAAAAATTACAGCAATCCGCAAGAGTATCCCACTTCTGACTTGTCAGGAGGGAAAAGACTGGCAATTAAGGTTTATTAATTTAGCAAAAATAAAACCCGCACAAGAATACTATAAATGTTCGTTTATTTTTTATATACCGCCGAGATAACACACCTCATGTCTATCGTACAGTGAGTACCCCTATTCTTCCTCTTCCTCTAAGCTAGTCGTGAAGCGGGCCATCATGTCATCGAGAGACGTGTTCTTGATTTCGTTTGAACAAGCGTCCGTTACATATGTTCATATTTAAAAATTTATGATTTGTATAGTTTACTTTATCACCATTAAAAGTTTTTTTTTCTTTATTAATAAGATGAAAATAGCTTGGGTTACCTTACATTTTCCTGTCTTTCCTCCATTTTGTTTCGTTTTACAGTTAAAATTTTACTTCAATTTTTAATATAGCTTCGTTTTGGAATTTCCATTTGCCGTTGTTTTTAATTACTTGAACGCCTGAGCTAGGACTTCGTTCCTTCCTGAATACGTACACCACTTTATTCTCTCAATAAACTAGAAAAAAAAAATTGCGTGAATATCTCTTTACACTACAGTATACTTTAACGAATTTGGTCGATTGGCATTAAGGATGGTACAAACTTAATGATTTCACAATTTCTTCAAACAAAAATTCGTCAGAAAAAAAAAAAAAGAAAAACTCTTCAGGCGAGAAACAACACCTCAGTTCTGTATTTTCCTATTTCTTCTAAATTTAGTTTTTCTTTTACTTATATCTTACATACATACAAAAAGAAAGAACGTTACGACAAAAAAAAACAACACTGCTATGAGCTGCCGCATGTCAATGTTAACGAGTTTTTGCAAAAAAAATATTATTCCTAACGGAACACCGATTTTCTTTTCTCAAATCGAGGATCTGATATTTATTAGTAATTTCAGTACTAATAGCAATAATCGACGCACTTCTGTGTAGTAAAAAGAAACTTACACAACCCAGCGTTATTAAGGAATTCCTGGGTACTTCGGTACCTCCAGTACTACACCGTCCGATAACCACGAGCAGACTCCCTCCTGTTTTTTTTCTCATTTATATTTATTTCCATAAATCAACTTAAAAAAACCGTATTTAATAATTATCAGTAATAGGCTAGTGCAAATACGATTTAAATGCTTCAAAACAAAAAAAATTAATAGCAGGCAAGGCTCAGCAGTTAAATGTGGTCAAGGCTATAACTAAGAGAAAAAAAAACTTTTAAACACGAAAAAAGGGGAAATCTTAAAATGGGGATGCTATTTAGGGGTTGAAAACGGTTTTTTGTGATTTGCGGTGAAACATGACCTCCTAGTGGAAAACGCTTCATGCAAAAGTTGTAGATAATAAAAAAATCTATAACTTTTGTATATAACACATTTTGACATAACCTCAAATTCTATAAGAAAATGACGGAAAACCGATTTTTCAGTTTTTAATTTTTTTCTCACGTAAAATTAATTCAATTTAAATGAAAATTTGTAAGAATATACCTTGTATTGTGTTAAATAAGCATGATTTTTTCTTGGCCTGAAAAACGAATGGTTTCCTAGATATTGACATTTTTCGAAAAAAATACCGTAATTTTGCAAGAACAACTTTATTGGTGTTTTTTCGGATTTCGATATTCAAATAAGTTCTCAATTAACCGTTGAAATGTCTACTTTCAAATGGTCTATATATGTTAATACTTTATTCTTCATTAAACTGCTTAAAATTAAGAAAAACCGAAAAAGGACTTTTCGGATCACGAATTTTTCAATTGTACAACTTTTTTAAAATTTTGAATTATTTCCGTTAATGACGGTTAAATTTTAATGATAGAACTTATTTTCATATAATATTACTTAAATTAAATAAAGTTAATTACAGAATGTGGCACACACCATCCGCAACATTTTAAATAAATAAAAAAAAAAAAATAATATGTACGTATAAATTTTGTTTCACTTGAATTACCCGCCCAAACCCAATTACCCGCCTTGGGTGGGCGATTTCAAGACTGGCAGACACCACTTAAACGCACTCTACTAGTACGGGCCAAGATTTGTGATGCTGGCTTGTAGAATAGCACGTGGTGATCATAAATGTGAAAAAACTATATGTGTTACTCATATGTGCTTAACAATTATAATGATCGTGCCAAAATTTGTAATAAAAGTAAAATCATAAGAGTTACCGACAGTGTTGTGTTTAAAAGTTTTTTTTCTCTTAGTTATAGCCTTGACCACATTTAACTGCTGAGCCTTGCCTGCTATTAATTTTTTTTCCAAAAACCTATTTGCACTAGCCTATAAATAATATGTAGTTTTATTATTATTAAACTCAAAAAGAGCAAATTTCTGCCTATTTATTTTTATCAGAAAGGAGAAAAAACGAGCCCATAATAGCCACGTATTAAGTATGAGAAACACTTGTTTTTTCAGCTTCTTTTCTTCTAGTTACTATAATTAAAAAAAACTTTATGATTTATACATTTTAATCGACACAAAAAGCGTAGGAGATATCCAATGTGTTTTTTTTTTCTTTTATTATTTTTATTTATTTTATCAACCGATTGAATCGAAAATGTTGGACACAAACTTTTTACATTTTTTAACAAACCCGACGTTGACGGCGAATCGTCCGAGCTCCACGGTGGTATTTTTCAGACTCTGCTGCCTTTTTCCAAGCCTCTTTTTTCTTCGTCCACAGGTTCTCACACATCAAAAAAATCATGGCTTAAGGCTGAAATACATTAAGAGGCAGTGCGTCGCGTCGCTCTGCGCCGCAGTGGTTTAATAAAGTATTAACGTCAACGCACATTGAAAGCGCCACGCGTTTTTTTGACGGTTTGATTATTTTTCTATATTAAAAGGCAAATAATTAATTATCAAATAAATATGTTGAGAAGAAACCAAGTTAAAAGAAGATTGTTTTTGTTGGCGGCATGTGTAATGCGTAATAACGCAATTTTGCTTAAACGTAAACAAAAAAGGATATGGACCAGAAGCTACAATGCCGAAAAAGAACGTGAACTTCATGGATTCTATACAAAAATATTTAAAAAAATTAAAGAAGAAGATGAGAACGAAATGAGAAAATTTACTCGAATGGGCGTTAAACAATTTAACCTCTTGCTAAATTTGCTGAAAAATCGTTTAACGAAATACTCACCGCGAAAGCCAATAACAGCGGAATGCCGTTTAGTAATGACTTTAATGTGAGTGTTTACACAAATATTTAAGAATATAGTTTTAAATTCATATGTTTCTTTTGAATTAAACACGATTATTAATACACGCACTTTATTAATAATTATAAAAGAATACAGATGAGTGCACAAAGCAACTTCTTTGGTGCGAATCTTCTTGACCGATCAAACGGAAGTTACAGGGTTAGACAAAAATATATATATGATACATTCGTGCGTCAGTGCTACCAACGTATATGAACTGAAGCTTGTAAATATTTCAATACTCCTACCATTTAAAAGCTTCAATACATGGTAATTCATTTAACAAAAAGAATACAAAAATTAAAATTTTCAAATTAATCAAAGAATTTAACGTTATCATGTTCGGCGTAATTCAACTCAAAATAATTAATTCAATTTAGGATACAAATTGCATTTAGTACTTCTTAATACCTAAGTTAAAAACTAACTTATTAAATTGATCTCGGAGAATTGGCTTCGTCAGTAAGTCAGCAAGTTGATTTTTAGATGGTATGTAGACGACATCTATAGTTCCATCGTTTAATTTTTCACGAATGTAGTGGTATTTGATATCCACGTGCTTGGTCCTTTTGTGATAGACTGGATTCTTCACAAGACAAAGCGCTGCCTGGTTATCTATCATGATCCTCGTGGGTTCTTGAATTTCTTCCTTAACATCCATTAGGAGTTGGCGAATCCATGACACTTCCCTTGTTGATTCTGAAGCAGCAACATATTCTGCCTCGGTACTGGACAGAGAAACTGTTTTTTGTAGTTGGCTCGACCAGGTCACTGCTCCATGTGACATCATGCAAAAGTATCCAGATGTAGAACGGCGTGTGTCCAGGTCATTTCCGTAGTCGGAGTCGGAGTATGCTAGAAGAGGAGTTGCCGGCCCTCTTTTGTATTCAATTCCAAGATCTATAGTACCTTTCAAATACTTTATTATTCGTTTTACGGCATTCCAGTGTCTCAAATCGTGATTCGACGTGTATCTGCTTACTTGATTGGTGGCATACATTATATCAGGTCGTGTGACAAGTGCTATAAACATAAGTGACCCGACCGCTTCTCTATAAGGAAAAACATCTTCACATGTTGCCGAATCGTCTGGTCTTGTGAGTCTCGCTTGTGGATCAGCTGGAGTACTGATAGTAGCCGCATCTTGAAGTTTAAACTTCTCGATTATCCTTTTTATATAATTGGCCTGATGTATAAATATTCGACCATTTACCTCATCATGTATGATTTCCATCCCAATAAAATGTTCTGGCTTGAATGTAGTTAGTTCAAATTTGTTCCTTAATTTGTTTACAAGATTGTCTATATTGGATTGGTTTGTTGACATAATGAGACCATCATCCACGTACAATATGAGTACAATAAATGAGTCAGGTGTACTCTTCACATAAACGCATTTATCGGCATGCCCTTGTTGAAAACCTTGGTTTATCATGAACTGACTGAATTTTTTATTCCAGCATCGCGAGGCTTGTTTTAAACCGTATAAAGATCTCTGCAGTTGGCAAACGAATTTTTCACTTATATTTGCTCCTTCCGGTGGAATCATGTATATGGTTTCTTCAAGATCTCCATGCAGAAATGCTGTCTTAACATCGAACTGAATGATTTTACAATTTTTATTTACTGCTAAACTCAAGAGTATTCTAATTGAGTCGTACCTCGTCGTTGGAGAGAAAATTTCTTCATAATCTATGCCTTTTGTTTGAGAAAAACTTTTAGCACATAGTCTGGCTTTGAAACGAACTTTGTTTGTAGCTGAAGAATTTTTCACTTTGAAGACCCATCTGGATCCAATAGTCTTAATGTTATCCGTTTTTGGCGCAAGTTTCCAGGTATTGTTTCTTTCCAGTGCATCAAGTTCCTCTTGGATAGCTTTTATCCAATCATTTGACTCTTTGGATTTCATTGCTTCCGCGTAAGATTGTGGTTCATTGATTTCAGTAAGAAATGCTGCGTATCTTGAAGGAAGACGAATGTCGGCTCTGGCTCGAAGATCATAAGAATGAGTTTCGTTTTCATTCTGACTAACAGTTTGGGAATCGATATTCTGGTATGTTGCCTGATTATTTTCATCAGCATCGTCTTCAGTTTGAATATCAGGAATATCTGCATTTATATTCTTATTGATTGAGCTGTCAATCTTTTCAAAGAATTGTAACGGATCTAGAGCTCATTTATCATGAAAGGGTATGTTTTGGTCGAAAATTACATTTCTAGATACCGTAATTCTTTTTGTGATGGGATCAAATAATCGGTAATTGTCCGAGTTATTGTCATATCCTACAAACATTAATTTTCGTGACTTCTGGTCAAGTTTGGTCCTTTGGCCTTCTGGGACATGCATGTATGCTGTACATCCAAACTTCTTGACGTGATTTATGCCTCGTGCACAATGAGAAAGTGGATTTATTTTATGTTTCGTCCCGCTCATTCCACTGCCTAATTCTCTATTTCCATCTCAAGTCAAAATTTGAGAACATCAGTTAAAGTTGGCTCTACTTCAACTTCAACACTCAAATTTATATTTATTTCCGAAATTCCGAAAAAATAGTGACATCTGTTTCTCACACTGATGAGCAAGCAGAATTACTGCACCAAAGTAGGTTATTTATGTTAATTATTTTGTATTAAAACACACAAAAAATATTAAAAATAAAACAATTATTGCAAAAAAAATCATTTGAGAACCATATGAAAGTATAATTTTTGTAAATTGAGTTAATAAAAAGCTAATTTTCAGTTTTTTTCTCTTTCGAGTCATTAGATGGCAGTGCCTACATTTTTTTCCGAAAGAGATACTATGAATCAAAATTCAGTTAACAGAAATCTCGCCACATCTTATCGACTTTACTTAAAAATTAAGTAAATTTGATTTTAAATTTAAGTAAAGTCCGGTCAAACCAAACTTTTAGTAAATATTGAGAATTCTGTCGGCAATTTCTTTAGTGAATATTTTTTTAATGTAACAGCTGTTATTGACATTTTTTAAATTATGTCCGAAAATTCACTTCAACACTGTGCACATAGCAAATTTAGCAATTTAACATTGTGAACCCGACATAAAGTTTGGTTTTCTTCGTGTAAACATCTCGAAGGGTGTTGTATCCTTTCTGGAGCTTGTCGGAGTTCTATTTAGTACATATACAGCTGCATTAACGGCTTCACCCCATAGAGGTTTTTGAACATCCATGGCGTTCATCATGGTTCTGGCACTCTCGACAACTGTACGCATTTCTCGTTCTCTGCGTCCATTTCGTTGAGGAGTATATGGTGCTGTGGTTTCAAGTGTAATTCCTTTGGCTTTTAAAAGATTCAAAAAATCTTTATTAATGTACTCCTTTCCGTTATCACAATGTAAAACCTTAATTTTTTGACTAAATTGATTGTCCATCATTTTTGAATATTCTTTGAAGCGACTCAAAACATCAGATTTGTGCCTCATAGCGTAAATTGTTAAATAAGCGGATGAACTATCTTTAAACAAAACGAAATATTTGGCCCCGCCAATTGACTCTGTTGACATGGGTCCGCAAACATCAGAAAAAATACGTTCACCAATTTCTTCTTGTCTCACTTGTTTTGGAGGATGTGGAAAACGATGTTGTTTACCAAATATACATGGCTCACAGAGGAAATTCTCTTCAGATGTTATTGCTATGTTATTTACTACACCCTTTTTTATCATATCACGAATGCGCTCAGAATTTACATGTCCAAGTCTTTCACGCCAGGTTTTTAAGGTGTCCTTTACAATATTATTTGCTTGGTGAATGACAGTGGTCTTAAATAGCATGCGATATAAATTGTTTCTATCTCGAATTGCAGTAGCAATCAACTTATTGTTATTGTAAATAATTGCTTGTCTTTCATTTTTAGTAATTGACCAGCCTTCCTTGGTCATAACTCCTTCAGAAAGTAAACTTCTTTTTAAATCTGGAACATAGAGAACATTAGTAATTATAGATTCGTACCACTTATCTTTGATCAATTTTTGTATCTTAATTGATCCTTTTCCTTTGACTGGAAGTGACATAATATTTCCAAGAAGCACAGTTGTATTCGGATCAACTTCGGAAATAGTTGAAAAGTAGTCAGCCCGAAACGTTATGTGAGCAGATGTTCCACTGTCCAAGATCCATACATCTTCGGTGTCGAGCACGTCCATTTCATTAGATGTGTGGAAAGCGGAAAACTCATCTTTTGTTGATTCACTTTTTCTTTTGGCTTTTTCGCAATCTCGAGCTATGTGGCCTTTTTGACGACAATAATAACATATGACATGGTACTTGTTAGGTTTATTTAAGTTTCTGTTGACAGGTTTAAAGTTTTCCCTTGTACTTGAAGACTTCTGAACTCTCGGTATACAGGGTGTTCCAAACCACCCGTACCACACAAATATCTCTGAAATTTGGGATTGAAATAGAAAAACAAAAAACACGTGTTCAATATTTTTTGAAACTCTATCCGACCTTACAAAAATGGACCCCCCAAACAACCCCTTCTTTGGGGGGTGGGGGGCAACTTTGGAAATTTAAATGGGACCCCCCATTTTTTTTGGCAGATTCGGAATCTTCATAAAAAAATATGAAGATTTTGTCTCAAGCATTTTTTACGATTCGCCATAGATGGCGCTGTAATCGGAGGAAAACGTTTTTTATGACTTATTTATTTCCGCCGATTACAGCGCCATCTAAGGCGAATCACAAAAAATGATAAGAATAAAATCTTCATATTTTTTCATGAAGAATCTAAATCTGTAATAAAAAATAGGGGTTTTTATTTTGTTTTCAATTCTGCATCCCTTCCCCTCCAAAAACTTGGGGGTAGAGAGCCATTTTGATTATTAACTTGAAAACATATTTTTTATGAAGATTCCGAATCTGCCAAAAAAATGGGGGGTCCCATTTAAATTTCCAAAGTTGCCCCCGACCCCCCAAAGAGGGGGTTGTTTGGGGGGTCCATTTTTGTATGGTCGGATAGAGTTTCAAAAAATATTGAACACGTGTTTTTTGTTTTTCTATTTCAATCCCAAATTTCAGAGATATTTGGGTGGTACGGGTGGTTTGGAACACCCTGTATATTTGTTTTTATTTGCCTTTTTTGATATGGACTGCGTTCTCCATCAAATTGTTCTGACATCGATAAATTATTTTCCTCGTCTATCAACCGTTCTGTCAGATTTTTGAGGGTTTGATCTACTGTAGCTACGGATAGCCATGCTTGGCGGAAGTTTCTGTATTTTGATGGCAATGTGCTAATAATTTTTGTCATGATGGCGGCATCACTTACATTTTCGCCAATATCTTTTAATTTTTTTGCTAAATTTTTCAACATTAGGAACATGTTGTGCCATACTTTCGTTTTCTTTCATGTGATATTGGTGAAATCTTTCATGTCCAATCATTTTACTTGTTTCGGATTTAAGTAAATATATCGAATCTAGCTTGTTGATAATTTCATGAGATGATACACAGTTCTCAATCAGGGAAATCTGAGAATAATCCAATGCACTAGTCAAAATGTACATTGCGGCGGCGTCATTTTTTATCCAAATCTTCTTTGGTAGATCCTCTTCTGGTTTATCCTCGGTTCCATGAGCAATATCGTAGATGCCTTTTGCTCGAAGCGCACAATCAATTTGAAATCGCCATTGATTTTAATTGTTTCCATCGAATTTATTCAATTGTCTCAGGTCCAATTGTTCTGCCATTTTGTTCTCCTAAATTTGAGATTATAGTAAAAATAAATTCGCGCTGCGCACAAAGCAATGAAAAACACAATATAAAATAAAATGAATCAAGCCTTCGATGATCTCGAAAAGAATATATGTAAAAAAAACTTTCAGCACACAGCTTCCACACAGGAACACCTTTTTTTTAGGTTAAAAGTTCTTTTTTTGTCCGAATCTGTATTAATTAGTTTAATCAGATGGTTTTTGTCCTTTCTCAGCGTTGCTCAACGTATTCTGGGCCCATAACCTTTTGAATTAAACACGATTATTAATACACGCACTTTATTAATAATTATAAAAGAATAGAGATGAGTGCACAAAGCAACTTCTTTGGTGCGAATCTTCTTGACCGATCAAACGGAAGTTACAGGGTTAGACAAAAATATATATATGATACATTCGTGCGTCAGTGCTACCAACGTATATGAACTGAAGCTTGTAAATATTTCAATAGTTTAATTTTAAGGTTTCTTTCTCAAGGTCCAAATTTCGTGACCATAGCATGGATTTTTCGAATTGGAGCATCGAAAGCTCGTAAAATTATTTTGGAGACTTGTGAGATGTTATGGGACGAATTGGGAGGAATTTATCTTGCGCCACCGAACAAAGATGAATGGAAGAGAATAGCTACTGATTTTTATATCATGACTGGGCTACCAAATTGTGTAGGCGCAATTGACGGGAAACATATTAGAATGAAATGCCCTCCGAATGCAGGATCGTTATACTTATTATAAAAAATATCACAGCATTATTTTGTTAGCAGCTTGCGACAACAATTACTGCTTCACAGTTGTTGATATTGGTGCACATGGGGGGCAAAGCGATGCTGGTGTTTTTAAAGAGTCCGTATTTGGAAAAGCAGTGTTGGAAAAAACCATTAATTTGCCGAAATCAAAGTGCCGTATATTTTTGTGGGCGATGCAGCTTTCCCGTTAAAAACGAACATCATGAGACCTTTCCCTGGAATACTTTTATCCGAAGACAAGGAAATTTTTAATAAGACTTTATCAAAAGCCCGCGTGAAAATAAACACTTTTGGTATTATGACTATGCGCTGGAGGGTATTACTTAATACTATAAATTGCTTTCCGCAGAATGCCGAAAAAATTATTAAAGCTGTAGTTGTTCTGCATAATGTTGTCAAGATGAATGATGGAGAGTATTGCCCTCCCGAATATGTAGATACTTTTTGCGGTGACACCTTAATAGAAGGGTTATGGAGAAAACAAATCAGAGGTTTGGAAACATGTAGGATTTTCACAAGATTCAATGCTCCTAGAACTGCCTTTGCCATCCGTAACACTATAATGGAATACCTAGTAGATGCTCGTCAATAACACAAACATTTTGAGATTAAATAAATAAAATACTGACAAACAAAATAAAGGTCTTTTTATTTCTTAGACAAAAATTTCACAAAAATAAACATTTTCTAAGTTATAAGGCACTTAACAAAAATAAAATAAAACAAATAAAAAACATTTTCTAATTCAATACGGCATTTTTTCTCTTAACAAATGCAACACTCCCACTTGAAATTCCATGAATCTATCTGGCGGTAACTTTGCCTCCTCCAATTGCACCCGAAGGCTATCACAAAAGGCTGCCTCTTTGGTATTTGTCGTTTCGAAGTCTGTTTTTACAGATTTCATTACCTTGAGTAGCTGTTCGTTTGTATTTTTTATTAAAGTATGTTCTGCTAGACTCCGTTTGCCACGACGGCTACGGTCTATATCGGAAAAGTTATCATCAGAGTTATCTAGTTCAATTGCCTCCTCAATTATTATATCCTCGCATTCATCGAAGTTATCAAAATTTATATTACTTTCGATTGAGGCGGTCGATTGCTCATAGCTGCAGTGTGTGCTAAAAGATGTTTCAATTATTTATAATTTCGCAGTTTCCCGCCGGCCCCACTTCCCGAGGGCTTATTTTCTTGATGTTTCAGCCTCAAAAATCTATCTCTTATAGTTTTCCACTTAGCCTTTATCAAGTCACCTAAGTTATTCATTTGTATTAGTATTACAGGTACATTTTAAAATTTCAACTTACTTTTTATTCCCAGCTCCTGAGATATCTCCTCCCAAGCCTTCTCTCTGTGCTCATTTTTTTTGTAATTTCGATGGCTTTTGTTATACAGTAATTCTTTACCGCGGACCAACTCTATGAGTCTTTCTTCCTCCATGTTGACAACTGTCAAGAGAAGCAGTGTTTTAGAAATTAGCCTAACCCAGGGCAGTGCGTCGCGGCGCGGCGCGTCGCCGTGTGATTAATGTGAGTTGCCACATGCTGGTACTAGGCTTTCTAAATTTGACTGCGACGCGACGCGACGCACTGCCGCTTAATGTATTTCAGGCTTTACTTTGCGTGATCTTTTGAAAACCGCCTTTTTTGGGTCAGCCGTTGGCGCGAGCATAAAAGAATTTCTGAGTGATTAGTGTGGGATGGAAGAGGTGGATAATGGTCTCATTCTATTTCCCTGTCCTACCCATAGGTACCAAATAAACTAGGTGAAGCGCGTTTTTTTTTCTGGAAAATGGCCAGATGCCGTGCTCTCATTGGTCAAGGGATGACGCCGTCCAGTGCGTCTATGGGGAAGGGTGTTGCGTGAGCAACAAGGCAGTTAAAAATTATTCAAAGGAGGCCTAAGAAAAGGGGAAAAAGGTGGGTTTACAAGAGGTAAACGAGAAATTTTCTTTATAGTTCGTTTGGGTTGCTTTTTTATTTCCTGGCAAGGATTGCGGCAATTAATGACGAATTTCTTAACGGTTTTTCGGCGAGGCGATTAAAGCATAGCGCCCAATGATACCGTCAACATCACCATCAAAATTTTCCAGTAACGTCATGACGGACATGCTCGCCCAATGAATCCACCACAGCTGGTAGAATTTCTGCAACGCCAACTTGAGAAAAGTTTTTAATCATTTTATTTATAAATAATATATTATAAAATGGATTTCAGTGTTTTATCTAGCGAGCAATTAATTGGTCTAGCTTTAGTTTTAAAAAGAAGAGAATAACGTGAGAAAAAAATAAATAAGCGGCGTTATTGGGTACACAAAATGTACCAGCAAAGGCCAACTCACGGCTTCTTTGCAACAACTTGGCCAATAATAAAAGAAGATGCGGAAAAAATTTTCAAATATACTAGGATGGATGTTAGCTTATTTTACAAATTATTAAAGTTAGTTCGAAATCGTATAGAAAAGTTTTCAATTAGAGAACCACTACCCCCAGAATTAAGATTGCTTGTGACAATTATGTAAGTAAACCAAAAATTATTTCCTGTTGTTTGTGATTTAATATACTGCATTATGTTTTAGGTACCTCGCTCATGGTGATCCAAGGCTAATGTATTGCACAAATTTTTTAATTGGGGAGACTACATTCCGAAGAATTGTATACGAAACATGCATTGCTCTATGGGGTGAGCTATCAAAAGTTTATTTATCGTTTCCCAACGAAGAGGAGTGGAAGAATATTTCAGATAAATTCTATAGGTCCTGCTAAACGCTTTTTTTTTATATTGATGCTAACATTTCTTTACTCATATTTTTTTACAGGAAATCTAAAATGCCTAATTGATTAGCCGCAATTGACGGAAAACTTATAAATATAGTATGTCCACGCAAAAGTGGATCACAATTTTTCAATTACAAAAGTATAAATGACGTTTTCAACGTTATACATAGATATACATATAAATTCATATATAATTTCAGGAAGGTTCAGTATAGTTTTACTAGCTACGTGCGATTCCCAAAACCGGTTCACTCATGTTGATATTGGAGCATATGGGAGTCAGAGTGACGGTGGCATTTTTGAATAGAGTATTTTGGGTCAGCAATTATTAAACAATACTCTACAAATTCCGAAAGAAAAGTTATTACCCAACAGTAATATTTCATTCCCGTACTACCTGGTTAGCGACGCTGCATTTCCGCTGAAACTTATGTGACCATACCCGGGGAAAAACCTTGACGCAAAACAAATGTATTTCAACCACAGATTGTCTTCTGCCAGAATATCAATTGAAAATACATTTGGAATCATGGTAAAACCATGGCATATCGTATTGAATGATATTCACGCAGCTCCTGGAAATGTAGATATTGTTCAGGGACAACATAAATACCAATAATCAAATTCCTTGTTCAGGGACAACATAAATACCAATAATCAAATTCCTAGGAATTAAAATTAATGCAAAATGCAACCACACATTCTTATCATGATAAGAATTACCTCTAGAAATTGCATTTATCACGAAGATGGGCTCAGATTACGTCTGCTGTTATCTGAGCCTTTGAGTTCTTAGGATAGAAATAAATGTCAAATTTGCATCGTTGCAGTTTTTTATCGTTGGAAAAATTTGTATTTTGTCGTCCGAAATTATTTTTATGCATGTCAATGTTTTTTTGTTTTTGTTTTGTAACATATATATAAAGTCAGGGTAACAATAAATTAGTTCAGTTGTCAATCAACAGCCAAGGTGTTTTTATTTAAATTAATACCCTTTTAAACGTTTTCTTTTTTGCATTAGGTGCACTGGTACATAGAACCAGCTGCACTCACAACATTTGGCAAAGGTACCAAGAACCTTAGCTATTTTTCAATATTAATTATATGCAGTAATAATTGGTCAAGGTATCAAGAACCTTGGCCAAATAAACAAACTACATTAGAGCAAAAGAGCTCTACATTTCTGGTGACCCCGACGTGATCTTCCATAGAAGATCACGTTCTTTTCACTGCTTTGGACCATCAGACCATCGTCAACGGACTAATGGAGGAATTAGCCGGAAGACAGAAGCAGCTTGGAGACGACATCCAGCAGCTGATATCCAACTATCAAAAGGCTCCAGTGTCACGGAGGACCAGAGCCTTTTTTGAAGACAGACGCCAACGTCTAGATGCATTGTGGGACGAATTTGAAGCCACCGACAATACCATAAGATGCAAGTATGAAAGCCGTGCCGACCACCCATACTTCAGCACTGAATACTACACAGCAGTGAACAAACTGTATCTCAAGTACCGGGAAGAGATCATTTCCAAGATCGAATCCACGAACGGTACAGATGCTCCACCAATAGACCGACCTGCAGAAACCAGTTCAGCAGATGAACCACATCATGAGGATGGAGCTGCTGCAGTCGCCCCAGCAGACCAACCAGAACCAAGAAAGGTCACGGGTACAAGACCAAAGCAACCTCCTTACACACCAAGGAAGCAAGTTGAAGACAGCGCCACAGCCAACGAGTTCAACATTTCTCAACCGGGGACACCTCTGAGCAGAATCATTCGGAAACATAGGGCCAGAGTCGACGCATTATGCTACTTACTCGAAACATCAACCAGCAATCACCAAGAGCGCAAATCCAAACAATATTATCAACACACCATACGCAACATTGAGCGACATTGGTCCCAAATAGAAGCTCTTAATGCTGAAATATGGGATTTGACAGAGGACCCATCTGCAGCCGGCCATAATCTTCAGGAAGTCATGGAGTTAGAGCAACAAGTACAAGCAACAATAATCCAGCTGTCTGAGTGCGCTGACCAACAACCCACTGTTGAGTCTAGTGGACATTCACCCAATAATGCAACCATGAAGCTACCAAAAATAGTAATCCCTATCTTCGACGGGAATTATCTTACATGGAGACAATTCTACGATTTGTTTACCCAAATGGTCCACAATCAACCCATGAGTGGATGCGAAAAAATGTGGTACCTCAAGACCAACTTGAGAGGCGAAGCCGAAAAACTCATTAGACATCTCAGTCTATCTAATGAAAACTACTCAGCTGCCTGGGAGCTGTTAAAGGCGCGTTATGAGAATAGGAGATTATTAGTAACCGCCCTGCTCAACCAATTGATGGTACAACCAAAACTCAATTCCGAGAGCTCCACGAACATAAAGGCCCTACATGACACCACCAAGGAGACGCTTATGGGTCTTGAGAACCTCAACGTTCCCACCGATAATTGGGATCCGTTACTTCTGCACATCCTAGTAGGAAAACTAGATAGATTGACTCACATCCTGTATGAACAATCGCTGATCCAACCTCGAGCATTACAAACAATTGATCATTTCCTCACCTTCCTGGACAACAGATTCCAATCATTGGAAGCCATTGGAACTAAAACCAAGTTCATTGAAGAACCTCTTAGAAAGCCGAGTCAACCAGCTCGGAAAGCCAACGCATTTGTATCAGCAACGATGACATCTAAGTGTATATCATGCCAAAAGAATCATGCACTGTTCATGTGTCAAAGCTTCTTACAACTCACTCCTGCCAATCGACTAAAGCTGCTGAGAAAACATAATCTCTGCGTCAATTGCATGCGGTCTGGCCATGCAGCATCCGCTTGTACCTTGCGAGGTTGTACCATTTGTAACAAAAAACACAACACATTGGTACACCTCCTGAAGTCGAATCCAGACAGAACCAACGCGCCTCAACCACCACCAACCACCACTGTCGAGCACAACACTGTCGAGCACACCAACGTGAATCCGACCGGACAATTCTTCAGTTTGGTAGCACAAGGGTACAACCCACTTAGAAGCTATGTACTACTAGGCACGGTGAAGGTCCTCCTCAAGACAGACCACGGACCAAGTGTGGAATGCAGAGCAGTCCTAGATTCCGGGTCTCAAGTAAATATCATCACCGAAAGGATCCTCAAAAAACTAAGGGTTAGGGCGATTCCTGACATGATGGAAGTTCAAGGCATTGGTCCAGCAAGACAACAATCCCGCCAGAGAGTTAGTGTGATCATGCAATCTCAGACAACTGCATTTTCCACCAGAGTAGAAGCATTCGTCTTAAAACAGATTCTGCCGCCACAACCGAGCCAGTTTATCGAGACGACATCCTGGACTATACCAAGTAACATCAAGTTAGCCGACCCAAGCTTTAATCAACCTAACCACGTAGACCTATTGATCGGCGCCGAGCATTGTCTTCAATTACTACGTGTAGGACAGATAAAAATAGGCGATGGCTTACCAATCCTTCAAAACACTTCACTGGGATGGGTGGTCGCCGGAAAAATCAATAATGTTTCTCTAGACAACCCAAACCCAGTGTGCAGCATTCTCTGCACAGACGAAGACATGAACCAACAACTGGAGAGGTTTTGGCATATAGAAGAAGCCACTGAAGATAGCAGGCCTATGACCACGGCTGAGAAGCATTGTGAGGAGTATTTTAACTCCACCTTCACAAGAACTGATTCAGGTCGCTTCATAATTAAACTCCCATTCCTAGATAACCCTCATAGGCTGGGAGAATCACGGGACATCGCAACCCGCCGATTCATGGCCATAGAACGAAGGCTAGCTAAGAACCAGACCCTGCGTGCTCAGTACGTGGATTTCATGGAAGAATATCAACGGTTAGGCCATATGCAAGAAATGGACCTAAATCAAATACAATCCCCATGCTACTTCATTCCGCACCACTGCGTAAGCAAGCCAGATAGCACCACAACTAAGCTCCGAGTGGTTTTTGACGCCTCCTGCAAGACTTCTTCAAACCTATCTTTGAACGACATTCTAGCCACAGGTCCCACCATACAAGATGAATTATTTACCATATTATTACGCTTCCGATTGCCAAAATACGTCTTCTCAGCCGACATAGAAAAAATGTACAGGCAGATCCTAATCGACGAGAATGAAAGGAGATTTCAACTGATATTATGGAGAAGCAGCCCTAGCCAAGCAATCAAGTGTTATCAACTAAACACAGTTACCTACGGAACCACATCGGCTCCATATTTAGCCACGAAATGCCTGCAAAGACTGGCTCAGGACGAAGCAGATGCCTTTCCCTTAGGAGCAGAGGTTTTAGCCAGAGATTTCTACGTCGACGATGTGATGTCAGGAGCCAACAACTTAGCAACAGTGTTGGAAATGCAAGTGCAGCTAAGAGCCCTACTCTTGAAGGGAAAATTCAAATTAAGGAAATGGTGCTCCAACCACCCTCAGCTCTTGAAGGACATTCCTCCAGCCGATATAGGACAACAATTAAGCCTGGACAAAGCAACTGACCAGCAAATCAAGGTTCTAGGACTAATATGGTCACCAATTTTTGACTCATTTCAAGTCCAAACAACCCAAAGTCAAGAAACGAAGGTTACAAAGCGAATCGTTTGCTCGGAGATTGCTCGCCTATTTGATCCTCTTGGAATTATGTCTCCCGTGGTAATCACAGCCAAAAGATTCCTTCAGGAGCTGTGGATGCTGAAACTGGATTGGGATGCATCATTACCCATGGAGCTGCATACCAAATGGAGAATGTTTCGGGAAGGATTACCGGTACTCAGCGAAGTCACATTTCCCAGGCATGTATTCTCGCAATCAACTCCACAAAAGGTACAAATCCACGCTTTCGCAGACGCCTCTCCGAAAGCCTATGGGGCCGCTATATATGTGAGATCACAAAACAATAATAAACAAATAATCGTCAGGCTACTGTGTTCAAAATCGAAAGTAGCTCCAATCAAACAAGTCACGCTACCGAGGCTGGAATTGTGCGCAGCTAAGCTAGCCGTAGAACTCACCAATCGTGTAAAGGGGGATTTACTTCTCAAAAACGAGCCATTATTCTTTTGGACAGATTCTGAAATTGTCCTCAATTGGATAAACTCCGCATCATCATCGTACCAAACCTTCGTGGCCAACAGGATTGCCGCCATCCAGAGTCTATCACACGCCAACCAATGGCGTCACGTTAATTCCAAGGACAATCCAGCTGACCTCTTAACAAGAGGGATAACACCTGAAGAATTAAAGAACTGCGCCTTATGGTTTTATGGACCATTCTTCCTGCACGGAGATGAAGCTCTTTGGCCCCAGCCATATCGCGGCAACACCGAAAATACCCTGGAGAAGAAACGAACGGCTCTACCAGTGACTACAACCACCAGTTCTGAAAATCATTTTGTATATGACATCGACCATCGCAATTCATTCGCAAGGTTAAAGAGAGTCACGGCATATATTTTACGACTTGTAGACCGTCTCAGAAAAAGGAACACCACCAACAACCATTTCAAGGGACCATCATCGCAGGAGCTTCATCAAGCACTCCTAACCGTCATCACAGTGGTTCAAGGAGATCACTTCAAGGAAGAAATACAGCATCTAAGACAAGCCAAAGAGCTAAAGAAAAATAGTGCTCTAAATAGTCTCGCTCCTTTCATAGACGACAAAGGAATTTTGAGAGTGGGCGGACGTTTGCAGGCGGCAGACCTCCCGTATGATGCAAGACATCCCATCCTGCTCCCTTACTCGCATGCATTCACAAAACTATTGATGTCAGATATCCATATTCAACAAATGCACGTTGGACCCCAAACCTTGTTGGCCATCACCAGGCAACAATTTTGGCCCATAAAGGGTAAGACCCTAGCCAGATCAGTAGTTCAGCAGTGCGTACGGTGCACAAGAGCCAAACCACACATGTTTTCCCAAATGATGGGAAATTTGCCGCCCCATCGGGTCCAACCAGCCAGGCCGTTTGTAAATACTGGCGTCGACTTCTGCGGTCCTATATGGACTCACTACAAAATACGAGGCAAACGGCCTCACAAATCATACATCGCAGTCTTTTGCTGTTTCGCCACCAAGGCGACCCATCTAGAAGTAGTAAGCGACTTGACGACACAAGCCTTCATTGGCGCTCTAAAACGATTCATGGCCAGACGGGGATATTGCCGAAATATCTACTGCGACAATGCAACCAATTTTGTGGGCGCTAAAAACGAGCTGAAGGAACTGAGAGACTCAGTGCATTCTAGTGGAGCCAAATCGGAAATCGATGCTGCTTGCGCAACTCACGGAACCGATTTCCACTTCATTCCACCACGTGCGCCACATTTTGGCGGTCTCTGGGAGGCCGCCGTTAAATCCGCCAAGCACCTATTGACACGAACTTTGGGCAATGCATCACTAACATACGAAGAGCTTGAGACAGTGGTAGTTCAAATTGAATCCATTCTGAACTCGAGGCCGCTAACATCCATGTCATCAAATCCAAACGATCTATCAGCCTTGACTCCTGGTCACTTCCTCATCGGGGAGCCGCTCACCAGCACCATTGACCCAGAAGCAGAGCCCAGAAACGTCACGCTCCCAACACGCTGGAAGTTGATCGCTCATCTCAAGAACGAATTTTGGAAGCGATGGTCACGCGAATATTTGAACGAATTACAACAGCGTAGTAAGTGGACACACGGGAGTCCGAATGTTCAACCAGATACTTTAGTTATCATCAAGGAAGACAACATACCTTCGTTAAAATGGCCTCTCGGTCGAATCATCAAGGTCATTAAAGGAACTCGCACGAGTTGCTGACATCCGAGTTAAGGGAAACATTATACGAAGACCCATCCACAAGCTTGCACCACTCCCAATCCATACCGAAGGTACGTCGGCTGATCAGCTAGAAAAGACGGCAGAGCTCCCGAAAACACGACCAGATGAAACACCAAGCGATGATATGTACACTCCTGACACTGCGACAAACCAGGGTGAACGCCCAGCTTCACGGAAAAGGGCACGAATCTCCCTAGGACATGCCATCACCACGCTACTATTGACCTGTCTACTAATCCCTTCAACATCCAGCACCAATTCCACCCCAGTCACAGTAACGTCGTTTAAATCTCAACCTGGACTTCACTTCGAAAACCTCGGACCTGCCAGCATAATCTCCGACGAATGGAAGCTCATCGTTTATTACGACTTAACAGAATATTGGAAGGAAGTTGAAGGCTTTGAAAAGGCCAATAAAATATTAGAAAACCTCTGCCACTCGATCAAAAAGGAAAAATCGTGCGAAACAATAATCGCCCAACTCGCCCACGTGAAGGAAGAGATAATAAACAACAACCAGCTGCTATTGCCACACTCACCCCGCAAAAGGCGTGGTGCCATGAACTTCGTTGGCAGCATTGCCAACGCCCTATTCGGCGTACTAGACGCAGAATATGCAGAAACAATATCACAAACTATTAACGACGTAAATTCTAACCAAGATCACTTACGTCAATTAATAAAAAATCAAACATCCATCTTGGACGCAACCGTTAACATCATGCAAAAGGATCGGCAACGAGTGTATCAACAATTCAGAGACGTGGAGGCCCAACTAAAGTCTATGATTAACCATACACATGCAGTGGCAGCCGAGAATCATCAAGAAAGGCTTATGGTCTCGTTCACGACACTCTCCATTCAAATAATGCTGATTGCCTCAAATATTCAGAGATCGCAGTCATCCATCATCGACGTCCTTGCAGACACCCATCATGGACAAGCCAGTCCACAGTTAATCACGCCAAATCAGTTAAGGCAGGAGCTATTCCAAGTTAAGGGATACCTTGCTTCCCATTTCCGGCTTCCCGCTGAACTCAGCGACATTCTTAAATTTTACCCCATCATGAAGGTAGCAGCACGATCAACCGGCAAGCACATCATCTTCAAACTTAACATTCCACTATTAGCGCTGGAAAGGTTCGAGTTATTCCATGTCGTCCCGATTCCAGCACTAATTAACGATACTTTCCTTGCCATCCAACCATCCGCACCATTTCTGATCATCAATCTTCATCGTGACACTTACTACCCTCTGACAGAAGCTGCTCTACGTTCTTGTCTCTCGTTGGAAGAGGAGCACCACATTTGCAGACAAACTCAACCACTCTACAAACGGGGCTCTTCGGTGGGGACGTGTGAAGTTAACCTCATCAATGATACTCCCACAACATCAACTTGTCGCATTACTACCCTAATAGGCGATACTCAGTGGATTCAGCTAAACAAATTAAACCAATGGATTTTTGCGGTCAAGGAAAGGACGAATCTAAAAATCGTTTGTGGTTCTAAAGTCACCTCCACCAGCATTGAAGGATCCGGTCTCTTAGCAATAAAACAAAATTGTGTTATCAATAATAACTACGTCACAATACAGGGGCATAACATTCAACTACGCACCAGTAGAACATCATATAGTGCCATAAGTCCAATTTCGGACATAGCGAAGCCAGAGCAGATAACATCACTGATCAACCAAGTTCAGCAATATCAGTCAAACCAAACTGACCTTCAAGAAATAAAGGACAGGATCAACACTCAACTGCTTCACACTGACCTGGCCATGAAGATTCGACCACACGATATCCACCAGCTATCCATAGGATACATTGCGGCTATCGTAGCAGCTTCAACCGCCATATGGTTACTATGGAAATTCCGTCCAAATTTCTGCATACAACGCGAACAAAAACCAACACCTCGGCCAAGACAACACACAGCATCGGACTTCAGCATCAAC
This sequence comes from Thereva unica, assembly GCA_949987705.1. Classification (NCBI taxonomy): domain Eukaryota; kingdom Metazoa; phylum Arthropoda; class Insecta; order Diptera; family Therevidae; genus Thereva; species Thereva unica. Next base: position 39,713,172 of record OX465284.1, on the reverse strand, counting down.
ATGCCAACCCAAGATTGTTGAATCAATGCTTCAACGGGGGGAGGATGTTCAGGGACAACATAAATACCAATAATCAAATTCCTAGGAATTAAAATTAATGCAAAATGCAACCACACATTCTTATCATGATAAGAATTACCTCTAGAAATTGCATTTATCACGAAGATGGGCTCAGATTACGTCTGCTGTTATCTGAGCCTTTGAGTTCTTAGGATAGAAATAAATGTCAAATTTGCATCGTTGCAGTTTTTTATCGTTGGAAAAATTTGTATTTTGTCGTCCGAAATTATTTTTATGCATGTCAATGTTTTTTTGTTTTTGTTTTGTAACATATATATAAAGTCAGGGTAACAATAAATTAGTTCAGTTGTCAATCAACAGCCAAGGTGTTTTTATTTAAATTAATACCCTTTTAAACGTTTTCTTTTTTGCATTAGGTGCACTGGTACATAGAACCAGCTGCACTCACAACATTTGGCAAAGGTACCAAGAACCTTAGCTATTTTTCAATATTAATTATATGCAGTAATAATTGGTCAAGGTATCAAGAACCTTGGCCAAATAAACAAACTACATTATATTATCAAAGCAGTTACAGTGCTCCATAATTACTTGATGGTCAGCAAAAATGGAAACTACTGCCCAGCAGATTTTCAAGATAGGGAAGAATCAGGGATATTTATCGAAGGCGGATGGAGAACCGGCATTACACCATTAGAATCAACTCAAACTATTCACTATATAACAGACCAACCGCCGAAGCTATAAATTTAAGAGATATCCTGGCAAAAAACTTAAATTTAACTTTAAAACTTAAATATAACTTTAATAAAATAAAAACAATAAAAACAGTTAAAATTAAAAGTTTATAATTTCTTCCAGTAATGTTTAGTTTGTTGAGCTTGTCCCAGCACTTGTGCATTCTTTGGGGTCTTCAACAAATAAATCTGCAATTTCAGTAAATCATATCCATACTTCTTCGTTCTTCAGAGATCCACAGAAAGAAAGTTATTCGAAAGCAACGAAAAATCGTAAAAATATTCATAACATATCTCTAGCTTTAGTGATCTCTTTTTTCACTTCAATTTCAGAGATTTTATAAAAAACAAGTAATTCGAAAATAATTTTTTTTTTTTAAATAAAAACGTTTTGAAAACATATTTCCAGGGGGCAGGCGCCCCAAAAACCACCTTGGCTTGTCTCGATAAGGTGCAAAATCGTGCCCTCAAACTCATTGGTGATGGCCCCTTTCGCGCCTTCATAGACACCTTCAGCCACCGTAGGAATGTAGCAGCCCTCTCCATACTTTATCGCTATTACCATGGCGACTGTTCCACCGAAATTCAGGACCTTCTGCCTGCACGGCAATACTTTTCCCGCAACACAAGACTAGCCCGCTCGGCTCACCCCCATACCCTACAGCCCCCTCGTTCACGCACAATACGGTTTAGAAGTTCGTTTATGAATAGAACAACTCGACTGTGGAATGATCTCCCGCAGTCAGTATTTCCGAACTCGTACAACATGTTGGGATTTTGAATAAAACACACTTTATTTATAATATCTAATGTATAATTTAGTGTTATTTTTATTGAAGGACTGCACTCTATAAACTGCAGGAACCAAGTGAAGTTGGAACCTGTCAAAAGGTTAAAAACAATACAAGGGGGATGGAGTTGCCAGGCTCATAATCCAACACTCCTCCTCAATTCCATTACCCTTGTATAAATCTAAAGTCCTAATTCAATATACAAATTTTCCAAAATATAAATTCCAAAATTCTAAATTACATATATTTTCTGATCTTCAAAATTTTAATTATATTATTCAGTTTCTATAGTAAATCGCATACCAATTTGTTCCATATGTGACTTAAATGCTGGTCCGGTTAGATTTTTCGTTAGGCCATCGGCAGGTAGTTCTTTTGATCCTAAGTAGGTCAGTTGAATGTTTCCTTTACTAATTGCTTCTTGCACGTAATGGTATTTTGGTTTGATGTGTCTTACTTTTCCCAGATTTCCATCATTGTTAGCGATTCTTTGAGCTCCTTGATTGTCGTTTATCAGGGTGATAAATTTGGTTTCAATGCCAATTTCATTTAGTAAATTTTTAAAGTATACGGCATCGACTGTAGCTCTAGAGATTGCCACATATTCGGATTCACAAGATGATAGAGCTGTTGAGTCTTGCTTTCTAGATGTCCATAAGATGGGTCCTCCTCCTAGTATGAAAATGTATGCAGTTTGCGATTTGGCATCGTCGGAGTCTCCGCCGTAACTTGAATCGACGAAACCGTATAGAGGCTTATCAGGTTTCCTATACTGTAATGATACGTTTTGTGTACCTTTGAGATATCTGATGATACCCATTCCAGCGTCCCAATGTGCCTTCCTTGGGTCAGTGCAATACCGGGCTAAAAGATTAACTGGATATGCTATATCCGGTCTAGAAAATGATGATAGATGTAGTAAACTTCCAATGAGTTCTCTATATTTTCTTTCATTAATTTTGGTTATTCCTGTTCCCTCCTTTGGTTCTTTGGACAATTTAACATTTTGAGGAATCGGTGCTCTAGTAGGTTTGCAATCTTCCATATCATATTTTTTTAACAAATGTTTGACATATCGACTTTGACTGACGACAATTCCATCTAGATGACGAGAAATTTCAAGGCCGACGCAATAGGTTGGAAATCCCATATCGCGAATTTCAAAATTTTTCGATAAAGTTTCCGTCAATTTTTGGTACATTGAGTTATCGTTGGTTGCAATTAAGATATCATCTACATAAACTAATACGTATATTTGACTCTTTTGATCGTTTTTATAAAAGATGCATGTGTCCAGTTTTGAGGATGTGAGACCAAAAGTTTCTAGCACTACTCTAATTTTGGTATTCCATTGTTTTGCAGATTGTTTTAATCCATAAATAGATTTTTTAAGTAAACATACCTTGTTCTTATCTACATTGAAGCCCTCAGGCTGTTTCATGTAGATCTCCTCGTTCAGGTCGCCATATAGAAAGGCTGTTGATACATCAATATGATGAAGGTCTAGTCGCAGTTCTTGTGCAAGTGCCAAAATCATTCTAATTGAATGAATGCTAGCTACAGGAGCGTATGTATCTGTATAATCGATGCCGGCTAGTCTTGCTTTCCTTGTATTAATTGTTCCATCCTTGTTAAATTTACTCTTGTAGACCCATTTGCAACCAATTATATTTTTGTTCTTTGGTGTATTTGTTAATTCCCAAGTTCCTTGCTTTATTAATGCGTGATATTCGTTTTCCATGGCTTCGAGCCATTCATCAGCTATAGGCGAGTTTAGTGCTTCTTTAGAATTTTTGGGATCGATCATAAGTGTATTTTCAGCTTCAGGAATATCAGCGTTGGCTAGGCTATAGAATGATTCTTCTTCATTGATTCCCATGTCTGTTTTATCATAATTCTCTTGTATATGCTTATTTGGTGGCTTATCAATATCTTGTGTTGGGATGTTTAACCTATTAGGCTCTATTTCACTTTGGTGTGATGTTTTATGTTGGTCGCTTTGGTTCATTTCTGTATTTCTGTAAAAGATAACAGCACGAGTGTTGTCTAAAATATGAGAATTTATTTCTTTGGTAACGTTTTTGTAATATTCGTTTGTAAATATAACATCTCTTGCCTTTACTATAGTTCTGGAATTTGGTATCCAAAAACGGTACGCTTTAGTGTTTTCGCAGTATCCAATTGTCAAACATGGTTGGGTATCACGACCCCGGCTTCGGACGGACACACGGAACAAATAAAAAAACACAAATTAATTAAGTTAAAATGCTTTATTGAAAAAAACTCTTCTCGACGATGCGCGTCCTAACGGCACGATTTCTTTCTTCCTACTACTCTTCTTCTTCTTTTCTTTCCAAAAATATTCTTTCATTAGGGTTGCCATGTTCTGCGTCTGACAGCTCGGCCCTTCCTGACAGTAGATTGTCCTCAATCTCATCCCCGGAATCGGTCTCTTCTAAGTCTGGGCAATCCAGGTCTGGGCTGTAATAGCAAAATGGCTTCAGCTTTTCGGACGTGAAAACGGATGAAAATCTTCGTGATTTCCTCTGTGTATCTGGCAAGTCTTCAACGAGATATCGGTCATGTCTTAACACCTTGGTGATTACGTACGGGCCTCTATACAACGGTTCTAGCTTTCTTGATTCTCCAGTAGCTGGTGCGATATTTTCTAGTACGACCAAATCGCCTTCGGTATAAGGATAAGGACGTTTACGGTGCGCGTCAAATCGCTCCTTCCATTTCTTCCGTTCGGTAACTATATTAGCGGCTGCGTTCTGACGCCTTTCCTTTATGTCGACAAGGACTTCTTCGTCAAGATTTTCGGTTTGTACCGCTTGTATCAATCGATTATCGATAAGATCGCGTAACTTAAAACCGAACACAATTTCGTTCGGCGAATATCCAGTGGTATTATTCTTTTGAGAGTTTAGTGACCATTGGAGATTACGTATGTTTTGATCCCAGTTTTTAGGCTCCTTCTCTGAAGTTCGCAGAAATTGTAAAATAGATTTATTCGCTCGCTCGATCTGCCCATTAGCACGTGGTGTACGGACGGCTGTCTTGATGTGTTGAATCTCGTTGCGATAGCAAAATTCTTCGAATTCTCGCGATGTAAAAGCAGTTCCTCGGTCAGTGATAATGCGGACGGGTAACCCAAAGTACGTAGTTAATTCATTGATCGCATTTATCACAGGCTTCGTCTTAGTGTCCTTCACAGCTCTCAATATCACGTACTTACTGAAGGAGTCAGCAATTCCTAGAACGTAAGAATTCCCTTGTTTTGACTTCGGAAATGGTCCAAGATGATCCAGGTGTATAGTCCTAAATGGTATGGGCGTTACTTCGCCTACCTGAAGCGAACCTTCGGATTTTCCGGACTTGGCTATATTGAAACAACATTCCAAACACGAAGAGATGTAAGCTTTTACGTACTTACGGAGTTTCGGGAACCAGAAATGTTTTCGCAGTCGCTGTATAGTTTTCTCCAGCCCAAAGTGTCCCAGGTCGTCATGGAAAGTCTTAACTAATCTCCAGCGGACAGCTTCCGGTACGACAAATTTAAGGTCTTGTCCATTTCGACGATAGAGACGATTATTTTTCAGCACATACTCCTTGATGATTTGCGGATACTGCTCACATTTTTCCTCTTTTAGCAACACACGCTTAAGTTTTCGAACGGCTGGATCCTGATGTCGCAGACCGACAATCCAATCTTCGGTTGATAATTCTATTCGCATAATATTTTCGGTGACACATCGCGGTACAGTAGCGGGTTCAACTGGAGCTCTGCTCAGTGCGTCAGCATGTTGCATCTGTTCGGCTGGTCGATGAATAATTTCAAACTCATATTCCATAAGCTTTAACCACCAACGGGCGAAACGCGGTACTAGTGGCTTCGTAAGTTTAGTCGTGGTGACGGCTTGGCAATAGGTTATCACCTGGAATTTCTTTCCGAGCAAATATATTCTAAATCTTTCGATGGTGTCTACGATAGCGGGCACTTCTAGCTCGTGACTGGGATAGTTTTGCTCTGCCGGATTACATTGTCGACTGTAATAAAAAACTGGACGATAATGGTTACCTTCCTTTTGGAATAGAATACCAGCTATTCCATGCGAACTAGCGTCTGTATGTATTTGATGTTCTTTCTCAGGATCATACAGTGTCAATACAGGGTCTTCACCTAATGCTTGTTTTAGTTGGTTGAAGGCGAATAACTGTTCCTTTCCCCAATTAAATTGATGATCGTTATCCTTTTTTAGCAGCTGGGTTAAAGGTCTTGCTATCGCTGCGTACTTTTTAATAAACTTACGGAAAAAATCCTGTTAATCCTAGAAATCGTTTTAAGCTTGTAATATTCGTTGGTATTGGGAAGTTTCTTATGCTTTCAATCTTTCGAAACCCTGGTCTGATTCCCTCACTATTGATTTGATGACCTAAAAAGGTTATCTCTTCAGTTAGAAATAGGCATTTCTTCAATCGGAGTGTAAGCCCTGCTTGTGAAATTAAGCTCAGCACTTCACGTAATTTACATAATCCATCTTCTACATCCTCGGACGCGATGATGACTTCATCCATATATGCGATCGTTTTTCCTTTCATCGGAGCAAGCAGTTTAACCATCATTTCTTGGAAATAACTCGGCGCATTCATTAGACCAAAAGGCATTTTATTAAATTGAAAATGTCCATCATGCGTAACAAATCCTGTATATTTGCGCGAGGATTGGTCTATCGGAATCTGGTAAAACCCAGACATAAAATCCAAGACAGTGAAGTATCGCCCTCCTGAAATTGACGCCAGCTGTTCTTCAACCACAGGCATCTGAAAGGGTTTCTTCTGCGTAATAGCGTTAAGTTCCCGATAATCGACGCACATTCGGTCTTCTCCATCATGTTTCTTGACCATTACAATTCGCGACGAGTATTCGGAATCGGTAGGTTCTATAATCTTATTCTTAAGTAATTCCTCAATTATTTCGGTTACTTTAGCCCTTTGAGCAAATGGTACTCGTTGAGGTCGATGCACGATTGGCTTGTTTTCTTTCAATTTTATCGACATTGTTACGGTCTCGCAGCATCCTAACTGAGACAAATCACTTGCAAAGCAATGTTGAAATTCGTTCAATACCGTTTTTAGACGTTGCTCATCGTTCATAGACAAAGGGTTGAATTTGAGGTCCTTCGAATCCAAAACCTCCAAGCGGCATTTACCTCGTTCAATAATCAGTCGATCATCCTCTGAGCATAAAAGGTCTGCCCCTAACAGTATCGGATACTTTAGTAATTCATCGTTGACGATAGGAAGGCGTGCCTGTATTTCCTTCTCATCTATTTTTAAATTTACAAGAGCGACTTGGTTGACTTCTACTAACCCTCCGGTAAAATCCTCTAACAAAATAGGGTTGCTTTGCTCAAATTCCCCAAGGAATTCTGCTGTAGACTTGTTGATTAAACTTCGTTGGCTACCGGTATCGACGAATGTCTTCATCGGCGTCCCATTAACAATTACTTCTTTCGTCACCGTAATCGGTTTACTTCTTATGGCAGAAATTTTAAATATTTTATTAGACGGCTCATTTGTTTTCTGACTTCTCCCGGCTTTTTCTTGGCATTGTTCGGCTGCATGCCCCGCCTTTAAACAATTAGCGCAACGAATGCGACGTGGTGGCTGTGGACATTTTATCGAGATGTGTCCATGTTCGAAGCAGTTGTAACATTTTACACGACTCGTATTATGATAACGGGGTTGTCCTGCTTCCGCTGACTGGCGATGGTTCTACTGTTGGTTTATTTTCCTTATTCGTAAAATAGCGCGGCTTTTTATTAAATTCAAAACTTTCCCTGCAGCTGTTAGTTACGAATCGCCGAATTGCTAGTAAGAGCTCAGTCACGGTACCGAAATATGTAGTGGCTATCGAATTCTGAAGTGAACGATGTTTCACTCCATGGCGGAAATATTTAATGATGGCTTCGTCGGTTAGATTGCCATTCCTCCCTAGCGCAACAATTCTATAATAATAATCTTCGATAGACTCTGAAGTCTGTCTTGTTGCGTCCATTAAACGAAAATGAATGTCGGCCTCGGTTTCCGAAATTGGGAAATCACGCAAAAGCTGTTGAGAGAATAAAATCCAAGAGCTAAATACCTGGTCAAATCCTTCGTTCCAAACCTTCGCTGGACCTTTCAATTTTGCCTGCACTGCAAATAGTAACACCTTTTCATCCCATTGATATACGTCATTCAGCCTATTCACACGATTCACGAACTGCGTAGCATTCAACGACGTTTTTGAAGACGGATCAAAGACCGGTAAGACATCTATTACGTCTCTAACCTGGGAAAAAGTGCTGGCGTTGAACGACACACCGCTTGCGAAATTAGTTGCGTTTGTTGTTGAATTTGCGATGGGTATCACTGTGATTTCCGGTGATGTTATGATAAAAATGACAACCCGTAATTTAATTTTCACTTGAGTACAAGAAAACAATAAAACACGTCCGTTCGATTTGAGTTCAGTCGTAGACTGATTTTATTTCTCTAAATTCTTTTCCTTTGTTCCTCGTACAACTGTAACATTCATTGTTTGTATGTAAATTTTGAGCTATATCGAAATAAGTGTGTCTACTCAACTACAATATTAATTTACGGTTATTAAATTCTTATATTTTTTCTACATTCTCCCCGCGGCCTAATCTTAAGTTTAATAAATTCTATTATTATTTTTTTTTTTTAATTTTATACTATTTACAATTCAAAAATTTTTTTTTAATTCAATTCGAATATCAGATAATTCATTCCTTACTTAAATTTAATCTAGTTCCAATGGGTACAGGTGCTGTACGGGTCTCCTTAGCGTGGTACCATCACCTAATTTTATTATGCAAGCTCGTACCTTACCATCTCTTCCTACAAATATTTCTTCTACTCGAGCGAGTTTCCAATCGATGCGAGGTAAAGAATGATCTGCTATCAATACAACATCATTTAGTTTTAAGCTAGAAGATGAAGTAGGTTTAGTGTGATGCAGAGTCCTAAGATGCAAAAGATATTCTTGCTTCCACCGTTTCCATAAATGGTTGGCGCGACTCATCCTATCTTTCCACATTAAACGTATTTCGTCGTTAGTAATAGAGGTTAAGGGTTGCCTTTCTTCTTCGTTGGAAAGGGAGGACCCAATAAGAAAATGAGCCGGGGTTAATGGCGACAAGGATGATGGATCATCAGAATTATATGTGAGCGGCCGTGCATTAATCCAGCTCTCAGCTTCTGTTAATAATGTGCTCATTTCGTCAACAGTTAAAGTGTTCTTCAATATATTGGTTTTAAGAATATTTTTTATGCTTCTGACTAATCTTTCCCAGAAACTCCCCCACCAAGGGGCACGTTCTACTATAAACTTCCATCTAATTTGGTTAGTTGAAAGAAAGTTGTTTATCTTCTCGTTTCTAGAAAAATTCTGCAGTTCTTTCGCTGCTCTTTTAAAAGTACGAGCATTATCAGAATAAATAATGTAAGGTTTACCTCTGCGTGCCACGAATTTCCGAAAAGCCATCAGAAAAGTCTCCGTACTCAAATCCTTGACCAATTCCAGGTGGACAGCTCTCACAGTTGCGCAGGTCAGTAACAAGATGTACATCTTTCTGCTTTCGCCGTTATCATTCAGCACAAACAAAGGTCCAGCAAAGTCAAGTCCGGTTGTATGAAATGGTCTTGTAGTTTTCATTCTTTCAAGAGGTAAGGGTGCAAATGGTTGAGTTGCCGCTTTAGAAAACAGCTGTCGACATGCCCTACATTTATTTATAATCTTCTTGGATAACTGTCTTGCACCTTGTATCCAGTATCTCCGTCGCAGTTCAGTCAACATGGTATTAATCCCACTGTGGAGCGTTCTTTGATGAATGTCTAATAACAAAAGATAACTAATATGTGAATTTCTTGGAAGCAGTAAAGGAAAACGGTAATCTTCTTCTTCGAAGTTCTCTAAACGGCTGCCAACTCTTAGAAGCCCTTTATCGTCCAGCTTAGGGTTGAGTGTCAAAATCTTCGAACTTCGCTCCAAATTTCTTCGTTCTCTAAGTGCCCTTATTTCACTTTCAAAATATCGCAGTTGTTCTCTTTTTACCCAGAAAAATTCCCTCTTATTCAGAGGGGCCACACGATGCTTTGCACAGAAGAAAGAAACCGAACTAACATTCTCCTCCGTTGACCTGATGTATGCTACTGTACCATATCCCTTTGGGCTAGCATCTGCAAATAAGTGTAATTCGAATCGTACCAACCTGGTTCCAACGTTTGTCACACATCTAGGAATTGTCCAATTTTCTAAATAATCTACATCTCGCTTGCATGACGCCCATACTGCTAAGTGCTCCTTAGATAGTGGTTCATCCCACGTTTGTTTGGTACTCCACAGCTCTTGGAACAGTATTTTTAGCCGCATCAGAAAGGGTCCTAGGTAACCTAAGGGATCATAAAATCGAGCTATTACCTGTAGGACCGTCCGTTTAGTGGGTGCCTCGTTCAAAACTGCCTTAACTGGTCCAATATCAACCTTAAGTTCATCTGTCTGCGTACACCATATGAGTCCGAGTACCTTCTGCACTATAGGAGGACTGGAAAACTGACGGCGAAAAATTTTATCGTTTGAATTCCACTTACGCAAAGTCATGGAAGCATTTTGTAGAATCTTGTTAGCTTCCTCATGTAATTTAATAGCTGCCTGAACATCATCGGTTGAGCAGACGAGGTCATCAACATAAAAACACTGGCTTAGAACTGCAGCGGTGTCAGGGTACCTGGCCGATTCGGACCTAAAATGCTTTTGTAAAGTTATATTTAACATAAAAGGACTGCATGTCACTCCGAACGTCACTCTGTTCATGCGATAGGTTACAATTTTCTGCAAATTCTCAATATTAGTAATGGGACTCGCATACCAAAAAAATCTATGTGTATCACGTTCACTTTCACTCAGCACAAGTTGCAGGAATGCTTTTTCGATGTCAGCAACCAAACCGATGGCACCTCGCCTAAAATTTAATAAAATTCTGAAAATGTCTGGCAATAAATTTTGACCCGGCGACAATAAATCATTAAGAGATGGATTAAGTCCTTCGTGAGCAGACGCGTCAAATACAATTCGGAGGCGAGTGGTGGTGGATTCTTCTCTATATACTGGTCTATGAGGCAAATAATATTTTTTGTTGTGATTTTTATCGACGCACTTCACTTCTTCTGCAAAACCCGCACTAATAAAGTCCCTCATAGCTTTATCGTAATCTAATAATTTTTGCGGTAATGTTGCTAGTCTCCTGGTTAACGAAATAAGCCTTCTGTATGCACCATTCATATTACTGTGAAGAACCGTTTCTTTATTTTTCCACGGTAAAGAGAGCACATATCGATGGTTCACCTTTTTTACGCAATTTTCGGCATAATGTCGAGTGGTCACTGTTTCTACTTCATGTTCACTTTTAATACCGATTAGTTCTAAGTCCCATAGGGATTGAGGATCTAATTCTTCCATTGTATACGTGTAAAGACTATATCCAACATTACTTTCTTTAGCAGAAATGCGAGCGGAGCCTTGTATTGTCCAACCGAAAACTGATTCCACTGCTGTTAACGAACCTTCCAAACGCTTGATATTTCCGGTAACAAATTTCCAATACCTGTCAGCTCCTATAAGAATTGAAAGACCTGCAATTTCATAATGGTTATTTATTTTCGAATCTGCTAAATTTAAATTAGGAAAATCATCTTGCGCTGGCACTGGCACAACATCCAAGCAAATTTCAGGAACAACTATCGCAATTAGGGCGAATATTTCATTCGCATGTTGACCCTTCAAAAAAACACGAACAACATTACATAATCTTGACTGCACTGGTTCCGAACTTCCGAAGGGAATGACACTTAAATATTTTACACCGATCGACGGTAAATTTAAAGTTTTTGCAAATCTTTCGGTAACATACGAGAGCTGACTACCACCATCTAGAATAATACGACAAATCACTTTATTGCTTTTGTTCTTATTCATAGCAAAAACGCGTGCGGTTTGAAGATAAACGTCACTAACTCTTCGAGTGCATACGGACCCCGAGCAGAGACTCGTAGAATTTTCTGGTTTTTCTAAATTGCTTACAGACGAAGTCGACGCGGAGGTCATTTCTAAGTTTTTGGGCTTGTAAGTAGGATCGCAAACACAACTGGCGTGGCGGCCGTTACATTCTCTGCAGTTTATGCGAACTTTACAATTTTTAGCACTATGCCCACGTTTACAGCACTTAAAACACCGACTATCCTTTTGTAACACAGATTTCTTTTCCATAACGGACATCGCACTGTCGCACTCTTTGGTTTCGTGATCGCAGGACTTGCATATAAAACAACAGTTTTCACTTATGCCAACATGTAATCCAACAGCTGTCCGCGGTGGTTTACGTTTTATCGTAGTTTCATTGCTTGTATTTGATTTGGCTTCGCCCGCTTTTTCCAAAGATTCTACTTCTCTTTTTAGGAATTTAAGGAGAAAATTTACCTGTTTATCATTTATTTGTGCTGAGGAGGAGGAAACGGTTTTAACAGAAGCACCATCTTCTTCATTGTCGTCTACTATATTTCCGTCAACATGCAAATAATCACCACAATACTTGTGAAAATCGATTCTGAGCTCCTTTGGAAGAACTCGTAGTAAAACGCCCTTCAACATTACAAAGTATGTAGACGTGGGCACGCCCAGGTGCTCCAGTGATCTCGTAGCAGATCTTACCGTGTTGTAAAGCTGTCTTAGGGAATTTGCATCGGATTTATTTTGTATATATGGAATAGCCAACAATTGCTGCATGATGTGGTCGATTATTTTTTCTGTATTACCATATTCCTCTTTTAGCAAATTTATGGCGCTGCTATAACTTGCATCGGATGGAGTGAAGCCGGCTATTGTTTCTGCAGCTTTTCCCGTTAGCGCCGTTTCCAAGTAAATGAATTTGTCAATTGGTGCGAGAGCGCAATTTTCGTGCACAAGTGACCGAAACTGTTCCCAGAACGGGATCCATTCTTTAAAATTTCCTGAAAATTTTCTTAGTTGAAGCTTTGATAGATGCAGCATGCTTGATTTAGGAGTCGGTGGAGTTATAGATGACATAATTGGTGCAATAGTCGGATTTATTTTTTCTTGATAGAGTTTTATAGTTTTTAAGCGTTGATTTATCAAAGATATAGCGGTAATTGCCTTATCATTGTACTCTGCTGTAGATTCTGCTTCTTTGTCGAAATCTTCAACTTTAATACTATTTCTTACACTCGCGTTTGCCTTTCCTAAACTTTCATAAGCGGCTTTCACACGATCTAACAACACGTTAAGCTCTTCTTCGCAATTTATTAAAAAGTCCATGTCACATTCATGGTTCACTATACACTTTTGCAAAGCAATTTCCGTTGCGTTTACAAGCTTCGTTATTTGTCCACGATATACGGCCCGTGTCGATATTTCCATTATGAAGACACGATACTCTTGTCTCAAGCAATTTACAATAAGATGCGAATAACTAAAATATAAATCTCAGGCGATTAAACGATACGGTTAGAAGTCCTAAACGATCAAGCGATTACGATGTGAGATTCAAAAGTTAAGCGATGCGATAAAGTTTCCCGGGTTTCGGCACCATATGATAAAAATGACAACCCGTAATTTAATTTTCACTTGAGTACAAGAAAACAATAAAACACGTCCGTTCGATTTGAGTTCAGTCGTAGACTGATTTTATTTCTCTAAATTCTTTTCCTTTGTTCCTCGTACAACTGTAACATTCATTGTTTGTATGTAAATTTTGAGCTATATCGAAATAAGTGTGTCTACTCAACTACAATATTAATTTACGGTTATTAAATTCTTATATTTTTTCTACAGATGTGTTTCCTCCTGGCGGAGCGCTCGGAGTAGAATTTAACTCTTCACGGACATTATTATTTCGAGAATCCTGTGGACTTACTGCAATTGGAACGGTTGATGGAACCTCTTGTTGTGCTAGTCGTTGGGCTAATAATTCGACAGTCTGTGTCAGCTTTGTTAGCTGACTAGCCAACATGTGAAGTGACGCTTCGGCATTTTCGTTTTGCGCGGCCATTGCGTGAATTGGAGATTGATTCTCCTCGTCTCGCTCCATTTCGACTTCGTCCGTTTCCAAATGATTTATGATTCGCGCAATCAAATCGGTCTTGCAACCAGTAGTAGCTAATTGACGTTCGTTCAAGATCGATTTTAATTCAGGCACTCGTAGATGTTGTAGCTTCACTTTTACCATTTTATTTGTTAATTTTCTATTAACCTTCCTTTTTACCGGCACGATAATATTCAATATTTTCCGATTGAGCCAAATTTATTTCATTCACAGCTGTCAACACTTCTATACGTATTCTATAGATTCTCAACACTATATTCCTGCGCGCGTATGTATGTGGTTATCTTTTCATCGAACTTTATGCACGGAGCACGACTGCGTTGATAATTTTGCCTACACATACACTAACAATTTTTGGCAGTGCAACTGCTTACAAGATTTCCAATTGTACACACATACACAACTTCCAGTGACGCTGGGTCCTGGGTTACAATTTTCCACGAGCACTTTTTTTTTTTGGAATTCCACAATTTGCCGAAATGCCGAAATTTGCGAAATTAATATACGACGCTAACAATTTACGGGATTTAATATTGCACGGCGTTTAACGGCGATGTGCATGGCATGGCGACGGACGCGTTTTTTTTTTTGTATATTCGGGTAAATCGGCGACGGACGCACTTTTTTTTGGATAATCGTGTAACATCGGCGACGGACGCACTTTTCGGATAATCGGGTATATCCCACTTCTGAATTTGTCAAACACGGTTGGGTATCACGACCCCGGCTTCGGACGGACACACGGATCAAATAAAAAAACACAAATTAATTAAGTTAAAATGCTTTATTGAAAAAAACTCTTCTCGACGATGCGCGTCCTAACGGCACGATTTCTTTCTTCCTACTACTCTTCTTCTTCTTTTCTTTCCAAAAACATTCTTTCATTAGGGTTGCCATGTTCTGCGTCTGACACAATTAGTATCCCTAGTTTCGATTTTACTTCAAACTTACTTTTCGCAGTTGTATTTTTATTCAATATGTAGGCTTTTGTTCCTATTTCCATTAAGTATCGTACACTTGGTTTTGTCTTCGTCCATATTTCTTCTGGAGTTTTCTTGTGGTTTATTCTATTATGGCATCTATTTCTAATGTAGGCTGCTGTATTAATCATTTCTGCCCATAAGAATTCAGGGAAATTATTTTCTGTCAGTAGGCATCTTGCCGTTTTAGTTAATGTTCTGTTGGCCCTTTCAGCAATTCCATTTTGCTGAGGGGTATATGGAATGGTGGTCTGATGTTTAATCCCACATTGATCTAAAAAAAGTTTAAAGTCATTATTACAATATTCTAAACCATTATCTGTTCTCAAAATTTTGATTGATTTTCCGGTTTGGTTTTCAACATGCATTTTGAACAGTTTAAATTTACTTAATGCTTCACTTTTGTGTCTTAAAAAGTACACAAACATTTTCCTGGAATAATCATCAATAAAAGTTAAATAATAAAGTGATCTTGACATAGATTCGGTCTTCATAGGACCACATATGTCGGAATGAATTAGTTCTAATATTCCATTAGTTTTATTACCTTCATGATTTTTGAAAGGCTTAAAGGTTTGCTTTGAGCGTATGCATGTTTCACATTGTAATTCATCATTTGTAAATTTTGTTGGGAGACCATACACCATATTTTTCATTGCCATTAACTTAATTGAATTTTTGTTCAAATGGCCTAATCGTTTATGCCACATGTTCAATAAATCCATTTTCACAGTTTTGTTTTTATTATTAGATACTTGGGTGTTAATTAATTCTTTAGACGACTGAGCGTTTTCATTTAACAAGCAATTTGGTTTTATATAATCCACTACCATGTATAGATCATTTTTTCTTTTGACAAGTGGTAGAACTAAATTCCTTTTACGATCTTTCAACCAAGCTTTATTTTCATTAAAACTGATTTTACCAAATTTACGTGTAAGTTTACTTGTGGATATTAGATTACAGTTTAATTCTGGAACAAAAAGTACTCGATTAAGTTTTATTTCATTATAATTATTTCCTTTTTTAATATTCAATATTATAGATCCAATACCATATATTTTGAGCAATTGATTGTTCCCAAGTTTAACGTATTTAGTTTCTTCAGTTGCTTTGATATCACTAAAAAATTGTTTTTTATTGCAGATATGGGAAGTAGTCCCACTATCAAGATACCAAATTGACTTAACACTATTGCTATTACCTATTTCCTCAGGACTGATATTTGTGCAATTTATAGCATGTTCACTTGTTAATATAAACCCAAGTTCTTCTTCAGCTTCACGCGATGTACCAGCCACATTATAAGATCGTTGTTTATTGTTCCAACAGTTTTTTGTGTCATATCCCGTTTTTTTGCAGATTTTGCAACTGATTGAAATTTTTTTTGAATTTTTAGATTGATTATTATTGTAATATCGCCTTGGTTTGTATCGCGGATAATTTATAGTTTTATGGGCAACTGTGTTATCATGATTATTGTGGTTGTTGCGTTCACCTACTGCCACTAATCTTTTGTATACATCATCTAATTTTGGCAAGTCATGTGGTGCATCAAATGCTGCTCTAATGTCTTTATATTCTTCTGCTAAACTGTCAAGTAAAAGAACCACAAGCAGATCTTCGTCAATAAAATTAGTGCTTAATTCTTTCAATTTATTTACTGTGCTTTTAAACTCACGAATATATATATATATATATATATATATATATATATATATATATATATATATATATATATATATATATATATATACAGGGTGAGAGAAAAGTCCGGCACCGGTTCGATATTTCCTAAACGGTAGGTTTTCGTGAAAAAAGTTTGTAGCAAAAGTTGCTCAGCTTGGAGGGTAGATTCGTTTGAACACAAAACTCACCCCCACCCACTCACCCCCTCGCAGGGGGTGGGGGTAACTCTAAATTTTTAAATAGCAACCCCCATTTTTTTCACGGATTATGATTCTCCGAAGAAAAATATGAAACTTTCGCTTTAACATTTTTTTTATCCGAAGCTTCCCTGCACCCCCAAAATGAATTTTTGGGGATGGGGAATAGTCCGGCACCGTTTCGATATTTTCTGAACGGTAGGTTTTCGTGAAAAAAGTTTGTAGCAAAGGTTGCTCACCTTGGAGGGTAGAATTGTTTGAACACAAAACTCACCCCCACCCACTCACCCCCTCGCGGGGGGTGGGGGTAACTCTAAAATTTTAAATAGCCGTTATGAAAATTGAGACCTCCAGTATCCTGTTTTTCAAATCATGAATGTCAGCAGGCTTACTTTCGTAGAATGGATTTTTCAAGACAAGAACGATTTCTCAGAACAACAGGGTCTATCAGTGTAACTCCGCTTAATCAAAATTTCAATACTGTCTCTTTCTGAGAACATATCGTCTCGGTTAAGAATGTAACAAAAAAACAAGAACCTAACAAGAACGAATTCTCGTGGATACTTTTCAATAAACATTTGTAAAAGATCAGAAGGCAAGAGTGCAATTTCAGATCAATAGTTGATGCCTTTAAATTGGAAAAATCTTTTTCAAACTTTGAATACCGGCCTGAAATATCTGGTTTCATTTCCATTGGGATATCACACCTACGTTTTCTTCTAGAATTGTACTTGTAATCTAAGTTTATTTTATTATAACCATGCCTCTCACTGAACGAGAGAGGATTGAAATTTTGATTATGCGGGGCTACGGAGATCGAAAACGCTCTAATCAGGAGACTGCAAACCTATTTAATGAAACACATCCAGAACGTGCCATCCCGATAAACAAATCTACCGTCAAGCGAACAGTTGATCGGTTCGTAGAAACAGGTAAGTCCTTTAAATGGTTTTGCTGATTTGTTAGGTAAATGCTGCTTTTTTGCATTCAATAAACAGGTTCTGTCACAGACAGGCCGAGACTCGGACGTCCGAGAACAGCTACAAATCCTGAAACATCACTGAATGTTCTCCTCAACTTCACCGAAGATTGTCATAAGTCGACACGGAAAGTAGGTCAGGCAATGGGAATTAGCGATTGGTCCGTGCGAAAAATTTTAAAAACTAACAAGTATCATCCATACAAAATTTGCTTGGTACAAGAGTTGACGGACAACGATTTCGATCTGAGAGTCGAGTTTTGCGATGTCATGATGGATCGATATGATCAGAATCCAATGACATTTTTCTGGACCTGTTTTTCGGATGAGGCAAAATTTGAACTAAATGGAAATATGAATCGACACAACAGCAGGTACTGGTCTAGTATAAATCCACACTGGATGAGAGATTCTCACACACAATACCAGCAAAAAGTTAACGTTTGGGCTGGTATTGTTGCAAATCAGATTGTGGGACCATTCTTCTTTGAAGAGAATCTCACAGCTACGCGATATATGAGAATGCTCCAAGAAGAAATTGTACCTGCAATCCGAAATATCGTTGGAGATCAATTTGAGCTAGTTCAGTTCCAACAAGACGGGGCACCAGGACATTTCGGACTGCAAGTACGTGCGTATCTGCATGAGACATTTCCCGGAAGATGGATTGGTCGGAGAGGAGCGATCGAATGGCCGCCACGATCGCCGGACCTGACACCCCTCGATTTCTTTTATTGGGGTTTCTTGAAAAATCGCGTCTACGAAAGTAAGCCTGCAGACATTCATGATTTGAAAAACAGGATTCTGGTGGTCTCAAATTCCATAACGGCGGAAATGCTAGCACACGTTACAAACAATTTCTACCAACGGCTGGCTCATTGCCAAGCAGTGGAAGGTCAACAGTTTGAGCACCTGCTTACATAAGTGAGAGTGCGTCGAAGGTTTGGAGTCATTAAATACTGAGGGAGCGACGAACCTCGGGGTCCTTCAACGCTTCCACTTTAATAAACGGCCCTTTTCAGGGCCAAAATGATGTGTGAAATCCGACCTGGAACCTCCACGTGGTACACATCGGATAACGCTAATCCAGGAGGTGATGTCTGATCGTCTACTTGTCAGTAACCACACGTCAATACGTCGACAGTATTCATTCGGGAATGCAGGGAAGCTTCGGATAAAAAAATTTTTAGACGAAAGTCTCATATTTTTTTTCGGAGAATCATAATCCGTGAAAAAAATGGGGGTTGCTATTTAAAAATTTAGAGTTACCCCCACCCCCTGCGAGGGGGTGAGTTGGTGGGGGTGAGTTTTGTGTTCAAACGAATCTACCCTCCAAGCTGAGCAACTTTTGCTACAAACTTTTTTTACGAAAACCTACCGTTCAGGAAATATCGAACCGGTGCCGGACTATTCCCCACCCTCAAAAATTCGTTTTGGGGGTGCAGGGAAGCTTCGGATTAAAAAAATTTTAAGGCAAAAGTTTCATATTTTTCTTCGGAGAATCATAATCCGTGAAAAAAAATGGGGGTTGCTATTTAAAAATTTGGAGTTACCCCCACCCCCTGCGAGGGGGTGAGTGGGTGCGGGTGAGTTTTGTGTTCAAACGAATCTACCCTCCAAGCTGAGCAACTTTTGCTTCAAACTTTTTTCACGAAAACCTACCGTTTAGGAAATATCGAACCGGTGCCGGACTTTTCTCTCACCCTGTATATATGTATATATATATATATATATATATATATATATATATATATATACAGGGTGTCCCACATAAACTTACAAAGCGGCCGGCTGTGGATAGGTCTTGGATAGACGAACAAAAAATCGTATGGGGGGGGGGGGGGGGGGGGAAATCGTAACGGTTTAGCCGCTAGGGCGTTTTGAAGTTTTTTTGCTAGAGTTTTACATATCACCCTGTATTTTTGTAACCGTGTAACCCATTTTCATGATTATGTTTGTTTGATTTAAGTTTGGACAATTTACTATAATTAATGTATTACAAGTTTTATTCTAGGGCCTTTACTTTAGAAGTTATAAGCAATTTTAAAGTTAATATTGGCCTTTCTCGATGCTTATTTGGCACTTTTCGACAAAGCTCAGATGGAAAAGTACTAAAAAAGGACGAAATAGAGCCAATTTCAACATTAAAAATGCGTATAACTTCAAAAATAGAGGCTGTGGCGTAAAAGTTGTAATACATTATTTATAGGAAATTGTCCAAACTTTTTAATTTTGGAAAAAAAAGTTTAGGTTTATCACGTATTTTTTGGAGAAAAAGGTGGTTTTAGTTGAAATTTTAGTGAAAGAAATACAAAATTTTGACTTTGGCGACTCATAACTCCAAAAGTTTATAAGATAGGACCATTATTTTTACCGTCGTAGATAGGTGGGGGAATTCTGCGTACACCGGTACCATAATCATGAAAATGGGTTACACGGTTACAAAAATACAGCGTGATATGTAAAACTCTAGCAAAAAACTTCAAAACGCCCTAGCGGCTAAACCGTTACGATTTCCCCCCCCCCACCCATACGATTTTTTGTTCGTCTATCCAAGACCTATCCACAGCCGGCCGCTTTGTAAGTTTATGTGGGACACCCTGTATATATATATATATATATATATATATATATATATATATATATATATATATATATATATATATATCAATTGATTGACTTGGTTCCATTTTTAAGTTGACTAATCTTCGAAAATGTGTAACCTTTTGCCTAACAGCACTTTTTTCATATAGGCCTTTTAGGTATTCCCAAACTTCTTTTGAGGTTTTTAAATCACTAATAATGGATGCAATTGAAGGGTCAATAGCTAGAACAATTTCGCTTAGTGCGTCTTGATCTTTGAGATCCCATTCTGTAATTTTCTGTTGATCATTAACCGGGCAAACTTCACTTCCATCTACATTTTTGAATAATCGAAGCTTCCATGCGTTGTAGTTCTCTCCATTCAGAGAAACAATTCGTTGCGTCGACATCACATTTTCCATTGCCACGCTAAGCACTTTTAGGTTATGAAAAAATTTTGTTTTTCTCTTTCTTAGAAAAAGTGAATATTCACGTCAGAAAAAAAATAATTTTATTCCTTTACCGTTCTGGGCCCATAACCTGTTGGGATTTTGAATAAAACACACTTTATTTATAATATTTAATGTATAATTTAGTTTTATTTTTATTGAAGGACTGCACTCTATAAACTACAGGAACCAAGTGAAGTTGGAACCTGTCAAAAGGTTAAAAACAATACAAGGAGGATGGAGTTGCCAGGCTCATAATCCAACACAACATCTTAGAGTTCAAACGTGAGGTTCATTCGTCATTAGACCCCGTCTAACCTTTCCTATTCTCCTCTATTCTTCAAACCAAGCTACTACTAGACATTGCACCATGAACTGAACGACATGACGGACTGGTAGTACAAAGGGTTACACCTAAGCTTGGTTTTTTCATAAAAAAAAAATCCATTAATTCATTAGTTAAGGTACAACTTCCATTATTTCATTTGGTAGTTGCATCCTATGGTCATTGTAACCAAGATTGTCTTCACACACTAATTTTTCCCCATACTTGAAAATGTGGAAAAATTTGTCTATTTTTGACATTTATCAATTTTAGAGGAATATAGTTATTTATTCATTGCCTTAGTAATAACTTCCACTATTCCGTTTTGTACTTGTATCCTACGGTCGAAGTCAATATACGCTTCACGCATTAATTTTCCGCGTACTTAAAGAAATGGGATATCGAATCAGATTGCTCCACAGTTTTGGTAACAGAAGCCAAAAATTTATCCATTTCTGACATTTCTTTCGGAATTTCTTTCTCCAATGTGCTGTTACTAGTACATATATCAAAACTTTTGTCGATGGCATCAATATCATCCTCTAGAATACCTGGGGAATAGCATTCTTCGATAAAAATGCTTTCTGCACTATCAGTTGGTTTGAAGCTAGAATGCATTCTGCAATGAAAATAAATAGAAATTATTAACGTAAAACAAATAATAAAAAGAATTATACATACGATCTAGGTGCATAACAATCCCTAAGGAAATGCAAGCGGTCGAAGTGTTTAAACTTCACTTTATCTTCCGTTGATGCACTGCCCGAGCTTCCTTGCCTTCTCCTAACCTCTCGGAAATATTGGTCTCGTAATGAAATCCATCTTTTCCTGGCTGTTTCATCTGAAATCGGAACAAAAAAATTCAAAGAATGTACAATAAATTTGTTTATGTATTGTATGTAATTTTACCTGACATATTTAGCTTTTTTGAAATCTCCTCCCATGTCTTTGTTTTTAGTGTAGTATTTTTATACATTTTGCACTTTTTATTGTATAAAAACGTGTGCTCTGAAACGTATTCTATTAATTTCTCGTCCATCTACATATATAATATTTAAATATCCGCGCTTTAAATTAAATATCCTTAACTTTTCGTAATTTTGCCACTGACACCATTCACTGAAAAAAGTGAAGTTTTCCAGTTGTCAAATTCTCTCGTTGGAAAGCTCATGGGAAATATTGGACGTAGTCCAGTCACAGCAACTTCAAAATTAGAAAAGATTCTATTTTTCATCACGACGACGTTGGCGTTCTCATTGAGCGAAGTCGTGCAAGATTATTTATTTATTTATTTATTTATTTTATTTCTATTTACACTATACAATTAAGACATATGGGTCTTTTAATATGTATAGGCTATACACAAAAAGGTAGCAAAAATAACATTAAAAAAAAAAAAAGAAAAAAACAAAATCAATAAAGGAAATAAAAATGAATACATAGTAAACGAAAATTGATACAAATTTAATGTGAAGCAAAATACTTATATAAAATCGCTTTAAATTTTTTACTGCTGCTGCTTCGTCGTACATCTAATGGTAAGGAGTTCCACAACCTAATAGCACGAACGAAGAACTGTTTTTCGCTGTACTTAATGACAGGCACAATTAGAGTTAACGCTCTTGTGGAGTTCGCGAAATTAATTCTATCATAAAGGTACTTTGGTTGCTTTAATAAAATAATTTTATTTAGGAACCAGACAGTACGAAAATCAAAATATGAGGATAGCGTACATCCAAACACAGATCTGACGTATACTGAGACATGGTCGAAACGCCTAATATTGTACACATAACGAACGCAGGAATTAAACGCAACATTAAGCTTATTAAAGATAACAGACCCAGCCTTACAAAACAATTCACATCCATATGTCAGCATTGGAACAATAAGTGTTTTCACCAGCAAGAGTTTAGTATTCCGAGGAGTAAAGTAAGCAGAGACAGATAGTTTTCGCAGAACAGCATATACCTTGCTAACAAGAGAACTGATGTGATTACCCCAAGATAGGGTATTATCAAAAATTATACCCAGGTTTTTTACAAAATTTTTATAGGGCAAGACAGCGCCGTTAAGGATTACCCTAGGAAATTCGCTGCTGTCAACACCTGACCTGGATATAACAATTACATTAGACTTGTTTGCGTTGAGCCTGAGCTTGTTATATCTCGTCCATTCATATATAGAATGTAGATCTTCGTTGATTCTGGCTACCGCATCCTCGATTAAACCAATTGGTCTAGATATATATAATTGCGTATCGTCAGCATATAAATGAAATTTGCAGCTCTTAATAATAGCCGGAAGGTCATTAATAAACATTGCGAAGAAAAGAGGCCCCAAGATTGACCCTTGAGGTACGCCACAAATACACTTAGATGGGGTTGAAAAACAATTATTACAGAAAACGTATTGTTCCCTATCCTCCAAATATGACTGCACAAGTCTAAGAGTGCTGCGAGCAAAATGAAATTTGAGGCCAAGTTTTTCTAACAATAGCTTATGGTTTACCGTGTCAAATGCTTTTGAAAAATCCAAAAGTACCAGTACAGTAACCATGTCACTCACCATGGCTTTACGGATGTCATCTGAGATATTCAGTAATGCCGTCACACAGCTATGTTGAGGGCGGAAACCAGATTGAAAATCAGACAAAAGTTTACGGTCATTAATATATTTAAATGTTTGATGATGAAATAGTTTTTCAAACACTTTGCTGAGGAAAGGAAGGATAGATATTGGACGGTATTCAGCACAATTAGAGGGACCACTTTTCGGGATAGGAATAACTTTTGCTCTTTTCCAGCTAGATGGGTATACAGAAGTTAAAATAATTGTATTCAAAATATGTGTAACAGGAGAAAGGATAAGCGGAAGAATTAATTTAAGAAATTTCGGATGTAAGTTGTCCAAACCTACAGCATTTGATTTAATAGACAAGATAGCACTACCAACATCTTCTATACTAAAAGAAGATATAGTAAACCCAGTTGAGGAAAAACTACCAAGAAAATCATTACTCAGTTTTTCATGGTTATCGGAGAGGAATACTTCAGAGAACTTATCATTAATCACGTTAGGATCTTCTGCAACAATATGCGATTTGGTTTTTCCGAAGCCACAGGTATTCAGATTTCTCCACAAAGCTTTTGTCGGCAGAGAAGAATTAAATTTAGAGCTATAAAATCTTCTTTTGGAGCCCCGAATAAGAAAATTTAATTATTTGAATAGTTACAATTGACATTTGCATTTCTTTCTCGTTTCTGTAATAGCGGTCGTACATGCTGAGGTTGGTATATAAAAGTTATGCTCTGGACAAGAAGAATCATAACATCTAGCCTGCTAGCAGAAGCAACAGGAACATGGACATGGACTTGGACCATATATGTAGTTGCAGACCAAAGAAGGATCCTTAGGGAATTTAACGACCGGATGGCACAATTCGAATATTCGGAGCTGAAGAAGAAGGCTGTAATATGGATGTGTAGGTTTATGCTTATAAACCGCACCAGAGGACCTTGTTAGAGATGCAGGCGCGCCTACTCCCAGAGGCCAGAAAGGTGGGTGAGGAAGATGCAATCGATCCTGAACGTCGTGAGCGGACCACAGATGCAGACCATGGATGTCGTGAGCAGACTACAGATGCAGACCATGGATGCAGACCATGTTGTGAAGGAGGAGCAGATCCTATCCGAGGAGAGATGCAGCACCACCACCCCCAAAAGGAAACGAAGGACAGAGCTGGAGATACTGTTGCAAGACCTGCAACATTTGGATTGGGCCCTGATAAAAACAGAGTCTTTTATTAATAATGTATTTATTAAGAATGAAACAAAAGAAATATAAAGCGATAGCTTGATTTGAGGTTAAAACAAAAAAGGTTATTCCCGCTTGCAGAGCGTTGTGAAATTAACACAGGTCTGTCTGAAGTTAGCGTCAGTTCCAATATATATTAAGGGGTGTTTAGATGTGTAGCTCCACTATCAGCTATATTTTAACACTCCCACTTGATATGGTGCTACTGTAGTTTTTAATTAACTCTGATCCCCATTGCTGATCGACACCACTCATGCTTCTGACGATTTACTGCCTTTGTCAACGAATCGGCGACCATTTCTTCCGTTGTAACTTTGAAAAATTCCACCGTTCTTTTCTTTGCCGCGTCTCAAAGAAAATGATATTGCACATCTATGTGTTTGGTTCGTGCATGATGCAAAGAGTTCTTTGAAAGAGCCAAGGCACTTTGGCTGTCACTTCCAATCCTTATAATGTTTTCAGCGTTTGCTAACTGCAACTCAGCACATATCATCCTTAACCATAAACCCTCTTGAGTAGCATGGGCGAGCGCCATATATTCTGCTTCAGTTGTCGAGCGTGCTACTGTTTGTTGCTTCTTGCTTGACCAGCTTATAATGCCATTTGCTAGTTTGAATATGTAACCGCTGACCGACACTCTGTCATCTGGATCACCTGCGTAATCTGCATCAGCATAGCCAACAATATTCGTGTTTCCGTTTCGATCAAATATTATTCTTGCACTCATGGTACCGCATAACACGTTTCACAGCGGTCCAGTGGTCCTTTCCGGTATTGTTGTTGAATTTACTTAAAGCTCCCACTGCAAACGAAATATCTGGCCGTGTTGTTTGTGCGGCATACAATAGACTACCTATAGCCATTTTATACGGTATGTGTCGCATAGTCTCTTTTTCTTCATCATTGATGGGTGCCAGTTGTTGATTAAGCTTCTTCCCACATTCAATTGGCGTAGATACTGGCTTTGCGTCACTCATGTTGAAGCGTCTCAAGATTGCTTGGATGTAAGCTGTTTGATCTAATGCAATCGTACCTTGAATTATATCTCTTGTTACGCGGATTCCTAAACAATGTTGAACTTCACCCAGATCCTTCATGTCAAACAGTTGTGTTAATTCATCTTTTATCCAGACCTTTGATTCTACATTGTTGGTAAATATTAGTAGGTTGTCGACATATACGGCGATGATGATTACCTTCATTTTTCTAAAATGGTAATACACACATGCATCGAATTTCGCTTGAGTTAAACCAAGATTGCGTAGTTCCTTGTGTTCCTTGTCTAATTTTTCATTCCACAGATGACCTGACTGTTTAAGTCCATATATTGCCTTTTTGAGTTTGCACACCTTCTGCGAATTCTTGACGTCTTTATATTTTTCGAAAAGCTTTGGTTGAGTCATATAGATGTCCTCCTTTAATTCAGGTTGCAACAATGCTGCTACTGCATCCATCTGGCCAATGTTCCAATCTTTGAGGGCAGCCCATGCAATCAAGAAACGAAGTGTTGTTCCTCGCACAACCGGGCCGAAGGTTTCCTGAAAATCCACTCCATTAACCTGCATACAT
Source organism: Thereva unica (assembly GCA_949987705.1). Taxonomy (NCBI): domain Eukaryota; kingdom Metazoa; phylum Arthropoda; class Insecta; order Diptera; family Therevidae; genus Thereva; species Thereva unica. Next base: position 39,686,848 of record OX465284.1, on the reverse strand, counting down.
CCCCGAACAACTAAACGAGCTTTGTAACGAGATGTTTCTCCAGCTCCGTTCTTCTTCTTTCGTAGTACCCACTTGCACGAAATCGCCTTTCTGTGCTTTGGTAAATCAACTAACTCCCAAGTCTCCTTTTGGATAAGTGAATCGTATTCCTCGGTCATAGCTTGTCTCCACATATCAGCATCACTACGTGAAAGGGCTTCTTCTACACTTTTCGGATCTCCATCTCGTTCTATTTCCATGGCAGCAGACATAACAAAGTCATCGAATCGCTTTGGCAGTTCATGATTCCTTTGCAGATGCTCCCTGCCATTGTGTTCTTCCTCTTCCTCTTCTCATTTTCTTGTGGATCTTCTTGACGTTTGTGAGAAGTTGTGGTAGTTTCGTCAACAGGATCCTTAACGATTTCTTGCGTCATTTCTTGATTAAGCTCATCTGCTGTATGTATGTCTTCAACTCTAACGTTATGTAGTTCATCGACTATATATTCTTCATGGGGAAATTTGGATCTTTGTCGGTTGTTTTCGAGATTATCCATTCTTTTATCTTCATCAAAGATTACATCTCGCGATTTCTTTACCTCATTCGTCTGCATATTGATAAGTCGGTAACCTTTGGAATCTGCACAGTAACCTACAAATAAATATTCTTGTGACTTGGCGTCCCACTTTCTACGTTTTTCCTTAGGAATGTGTACATGAGCGATACAACCGAACACTTTCAAATGGCTTAGATCTGGTTTTATACCGGTCCATGCTTCTTATGGTGTCTTGTTATACACCGCAACAGTTGGGCTAATATTCTTCAAATAGCATGCCGTATTTACAGCTTCTGCCCAATACATCTTTGGCAAATTTGCATCGCATAACATTGATCTTGCCTTTTCCACTAGGGTTCGATTAATGCGTTCAGCAACGCCATTTTGTTCTGGTGTATACTGTATTGTCGTTTGATGTTGTATCCCATGCATTCTTAAGAACTCTTCAAACTGCTTATTGACATACTCCTTGCCATTATCGCTGCGAAGTGCACGTATTTTGCACGTACTCTCATTTTCAACCCGTTTCTTGAATTCCTGAAATCGGTACAGTACTTCATCCTTGTTAGCTAAAAAATATACAAAAGTTTTTCGTGTGAAATCTTTTTCCACTTATCGAATATTCTTCCATGGGTCCGGCTAAATCAGTATGGACTAATTCTAACTTACTCTTAAGGCTAGTTCACACTAGGCCAGTAATTTAGTAGAGTAGCGAGTAATTTAGTGACTGCGGCCACTAATGAACTCGACTAAAGCAACAGGTTCGGACTTGTTTAGCCGGTGAGCAAGTGAGCACGGACGCGTGGTGGGAGGCGCTACTCGCCCGATAAAATATAGTAAAATGGATCGACTCGACTAAATCATTCACTAAACTACTTGACTAATTGTTTAGGGTTCGCACACATTTAGTCACTAAATTACTCGCTACTCTACTAAATTACTGGCCTAGTGCGAACTAGCCTTTAGCCCGCTGAGCTGTTCCTTTTGGAAATGGAACTCGATGTTGTTTTCCTTTTATGCATCCATCACAAACATTGCTGTTAAGCTGATTATTAAAAACAATGCCTTTTGCCATACCATCTCGAAGTCTTTTCATGCCATCTATGCTTAAATGCCCAAGTCGACGATGCCATAAATCATAACTGTTGCTTGCTGATGTTGCATAACATGTTGACTCTAACGATTTACAAGCAAGCTTGAGCTTATATAAATCCTTTTCCGTCGAACAAGCTTCAGCAATAATTTCTCCAGTATCACGATCTCTCAATTCACATTTTGCATCATCTATAATTATGGTCATAATACCCTTTTTACCTAACTGTTTACATGATATAAGATTAAATTCTAGACCAGCAGCATATCTAACATTTCGAATTGGTGTGTTAATAATTTTTCCATTTACATCAAGCAATACACTTGTATCTCCTATGGCAGTGATTTGAATTTTCTCCCCAGATGCGATGATTACTTTTTCACCATTATTTAGTTGTTTAACGTTTGTCAACCAATCTTTCCGTCCTGTGAGATGTACTGATGCATCTGAATCTATGTACCAATCATTGACGTTGAACTTTCCAACTCCAAGAGCCGTACTTTGATGTAATTTCACTATAAGTCCTTTTTCCGTACTTTTCACATACTTCCTTGCATTACGGCAGTCTTTGGCTCGATGACCAATTTTGTCACAGTTAAAACATTTCCCGCGAAACGTATTTGTTGACACTTTCTTTCGAGGTTGGGACTTAGTGTTTGTGGACAATGCCGATTCGTTGCTACCGTTACTGAATCTTTAGGATTCTGATAATAAACGTTCCTTCACTAGATCTGTTGTCAAGTCGGCGCCACAATTTTCAAGGGCCATGATTAATGGTTTGTAGCAATCTGGAAGGCTCACAAAGATTAAAGCAGCAAGTACACCGTCCTTTATCTCATTATCAGTTGCTTTGAGCTGTTGTGCAAATTTAACTTTCTTGTTTAAGTAATCCATCATATCCTTGCATTCATTGTATCGAATTCCCACTAGCTGTTCAATGAGCGATGCTACCCTTGAGAAACCTACTGATTCATACACCTTTTTGAGTCTATTCCAAACTTCTTTTCCGGTTTTCATTTCACGAATTTCAGTAAAAATGTGTGTTTTCACTCCAGAGACAATGGCGGCAAGTGCCCGAGATTCTTGTCTTTCATTTATTTTAGCACCAGTCACGTATTCCCATAAATCACAATTTATTAGATGTATCTTCATAGTGTATTTCCAATCCATGTAGTTTGAGCTGCCGTCCAGTTTTTCAAACGATGGTGAGACTGCTGTGCTGACTGACTGCATATTTATGCTTTCTTCGCTTTCAGTTTTAACCTCTTCTTTTTTTATTTTTACTTCTGAATCACACATCTACGGGATGCCTTTCTTGTTGTTATGATTTGTTTTAGCGACCATCTGGGCCCATAACCTGATAAAAACAGAGCCTTTTATTAATAATGTATTTATTAAGAATGAAACAAAAGAAATATAAAGCGTTAGCTTGATTTGAGGTTAAAACAAAAAAGGTTATTCCCGCTTGCAGAGCGTTGTGAAATTAACAAAGGTCTGTCTGAAGTTAGCGTCAGTTCCAATATATGTTATATAAATTGTTATATAATATTTTTTACTCGCGTTATTTCTTAATAAATTTCCTAGTTTATTCACAAACAAACACCTTTTATGTTTTTTTATTTATCGGAAATCAGGCAATAGATTTATTTATATAAAAATTTACCGCAAAACTAAATTTAATTATTTCACAAGTTGCTTTTTAATAACTTTCTTACTTTATTCACAAACAAACACAAAAGTCGATAATTCTTATTATTAATTTATCGGTAATCAGGCAATAGATTTATTTATATAAAAATTTACCGCAAAACTAAATTTAATTATTTCACAAGTTGTTTTTTAATAACTTTCTTACTTTATTCACAAACAAACACAAAAGTCGATAATTCTTATTATTAATTTATCGGTAATCAGGCAATAGATTTATTTATAAAAATTTACCGCAAAACTAAATTTAATTATTTTACAAGTTGTTTTTTAATAACTTTCTTACTTTATTCACAAACAAACACAAAAGTCGATAATTCTTATTATTAATTTATCGGTAATCAGGCAATAGATTTATTTATATAAAAATTTACCGCAAAACTAAATTTAATTATTTCACAAGTTGTTTTTTAATAACTTTCTTACTTTATTCACAAACAAACACAAAAGTCGATAATTCTTATTATTAATTTATCGGTAATCAGGCAATAGATTTATTTATATAAAAATTTACCGCAAAACTAAATTTAATTATTTCACAAGTTGTTTTTTAATAACTTTCTTACTTTATTCACAAACAAACACAAAAGTCGATAATTCTTATTATTAATTTATCGGTAATCAGGCAATAGATTTATTTATATAAAAATTTACCGCAAAACTAAATTTAATTATTTCACAAGTTGTTTTTTAATAACTTTCTTACTTTATTCACAAACAAACACAAAAGTCGATAATTCTTATTATTAATTTATCGGTAATCAGGCAATAGATTTATTTATATAAAAATTTACCGCAAAACTAAATTTAATTATTTCACAAGTTGCTTTTTAATAACTTTCTTACTTTATTCACAAACAAACACAAAAGTCGATAATTCTTATTATTAATTTATCGGTAATCAGGCAATAGATTTATTTATATAAAAATTTACCGCAAAACTAAATTTAATTATTTCACAAGTTGTTTTTTAATAACTTTCTTACTTTATTCACAAACAAACACAAAAGTCGATAATTCTTATTATTAATTTATCGGTAATCAGGCAATAGATTTATTTATATAAAAATTTACCGCAAAACTAAATTTAATTATTTCACAAGTTGTTTTTTAATAACTTTCTTACTTTATTCACAAACAAACACAAAAGTCGATAATTCTTATTATTAGTTTATCGGTAATCAGGCAATAGATTTATTTATATAAAAATTTACCGCAAAACTAAATTTAATTATTTTACAAGTTGTTTTTTAATAACTTTCTTACTTTATTCACAAACAAACACAAAAGTCGATAATTCTTATTATTAATTTATCGGTAATCAGGCAATAGATTTATTTATATAAAAATTTACCGCAAAACTAAATTTAATTATTTCACAAGTTGTTTTTTAATAACTTTCTTACTTTATTCACAAACAAACACAAAAGTCGATAATTCTTATTATTAATTTATCGGTAATCAGGCAATAGATTTATTTATATAAAAATTTACCGCAAAACTAAATTTAATTATTTCACAAGTTGCTTTTTAATAACTTTCTTACTTTATTCACAAACAAACACAAAAGTCGATAATTCTTATTATTAATTTATCGGTAATCAGGCAATAGATTTATTTATATAAAAATTTACCGCAAAACTAAATTTAATTATTTGACAAGTTGTTTTTTAATACTTTTCTTACTTTATTCACAAACAAACACAAAAGTCGATAATTCTTATTATTAATTTATCGGTAATCAGGCAATAGATTTATTTATATAAAAATTTACCGCAAAACTAAATTTAATTATTTCACAAGTTGTTTTTTAATAACTTTCTTACTTTATTCACAAACAAACACAAAAGTCGATAATTCTTATTATTAGTTTATCGGTAATCAGGCAATAGATTTATTTATATAAAAATTTACCGCAAAACTAAATTTAATTATTTTACAAGTTGTTTTTTAATAACTTTCTTACTTTATTCACAAACAAACACAAAAGTCGATAATTCTTATTATTAATTTATCGGTAATCAGGCAATAGATTTATTTATATAAAAATTTACCGCAAAACTAAATTTAATTATTTCACAAGTTGCTTTTTAATAACTTTCTTACTTTATTCACAAACAAACACAAAAGTCGATAATTCTTATTATTAATTTATCGGTAATCAGGCAATAGATTTATTTATATAAAAATTTACCGCAAAACTAAATTTAATTATTTCACAAGTTGCTTTTTAATAACTTTCTTACTTTATTCACAAACAAACACAAAAGTCGATAATTCTTATTATTAATTTATCGGTAATCAGGCAATAGATTTATTTATATAAAAATTTACCGCAAAACTAAATTTAATTATTTCACAAGTTGTTTTTTAATAACTTTCTTACTTTATTCACAAACAAACACAAAAGTCGATAATTCTTATTATTAATTTATCGGTAATCAGACAATAGATTTATTTATATAAAAATTTACCGCAAAACTAAATTTAATTATTTCACAAGTTGTTTTTTAATAACTTTCTTACTTTATTCACAAACAAACACAAAAGTCGATAATTCTTATTATTAATTTGTCGGTAATCAGGCAATAGATTTATTTATATAAAAATTTACCGCAAAACTAAATTTAATTATTTCACAAGTTGTTTTTTAATAACTTTCTTACTTTATTCACAAACAAACAAAAAAGTCGATAATTCTTATTATTAATTTATCGGTAATCAGGCAATAGATTTATTTATATAAAAATTTACCGCAAAACTAAATTTAATTATTTCACAAGTATTTTTTTAATAACTTTCTTACTTTATTCATAAACAAACACAAAAGTCGATAATTCTTATTATTAATTTATCGGTAATCAGGCAATAGATTTATTTATATAAAAATTTACCGCAAAACTAAATTTAATTATTTCACAAGTTATTTTTTAATAACTTTCTTACTTTATTCACAAACAAACACAAAAGTCGATAATTCTTATTATTAATTTATCGGTAATCAGGCAATAGATTTATTTATATAAAAATTTACCGCAAAACTAAATTTAATTATTTCACAAGTTGTTTTTTAATAACTTTCTTACTTTATTCATAAATAAACACAAAAGTCGATAATTCTTATTATTAATTTATCGGTAATCAGGCAATAGATTTATTTATATAAAAATTTACCGCAAAGCTAAATTTAATTATTTCACAAGTTGTTTTTTAATAACTTTCTTACTTTATTCACAAACAAACACAAAAGTCGATAATTCTTATTATTAATTTGTCGGTAATCAGGCAATAGATTTATTTATATAAAAATTTACCGCAAAACTAAATTTAATTATTTCACAAGTTGTTTTTTAATAACTTTCTTACTTTATTCACAAACAAACAAAAAAGTCGATAATTCTTATTATTAATTTATCGGTAATCAGGCAATAGATTTATTTATATAAAAATTTACCGCAAAACTAAATTTAATTATTTCACAAGTTATTTTTTAATAACTTTCTTACTTTATTCACAAACAAACACAAAAGTCGATAATTCTTATTATTAATTTATCGGTAATCAGGCAATAGATTTATTTATATAAAAATTTATCGCAAAACTAAATTTAATTATTTCACAAGTTGTTTTTTAATAACTTTCTTACTTTATTCACAAACAAACACAAAAGTCGATAATTCTTATTATTAGTTTATCGGTAATCAGGCAATAGTTTTATTTATATAAAAATTTACCGCAAAACTAAATTTAATTATTTTACAAGTTGTTTTTTAATAACTTTCTTACTTTATTCACAAACAAACACAAAAGTCGATAATTCTTATTATTAATTTATCGGTAATCAGGCAATAGATTTATTTATATAAAAATTTACCGCAAAACTAAATTTAATTATTTCACAAGTTGTTTTTTAATAACTTTCTTACTTTATTCACAAACAAACACAAAAGTCGATAATTCTTATTATTAATTTATCGGTAATCAGGCAATAGATTTATTTATATAAAAATTTACCGCAAAACTAAATTTAATTATTTCACAAGTTGCTTTTTAATAACTTTCTTACTTTATTCACAAACAAACACAAAAGTCGATAATTCTTATTATTAATTTATCGGTAATCAGGCAATAGATTTATTTATATAAAAATTTACCGCAAAACTAAATTTAATTAATTCACAAGTTGTTTTTTAATAACTTTCTTACTTTATTCACAAACAAACACAAAAGTCGATAATTCTTATTATTAATTTATCGGTAATCAGGCAATAGATTTACTTATATAAAAATTTACCGCAAAACTAAATTTAATTATTTCACAAGTTGTTTTTTAATAACTTTCTTACTTTATTCACAAACAAACACAAAAGTCGATAATTCTTATTATTAGTTTATCGGTAATCAGGCAATAGATTTATTTATATAAAAATTTACCGCAAAACTAAATTTAATTATTTTACAAGTTGTTTTTTAATAACTTTCTTACTTTATTCACAAACAAACACAAAAGTCGATAATTCTAATTATTAATTTATCGGTAATCAGGCAATAGATTTATTTATATAAAAATTTACCGCAAAACTAAATTTAATTATTTCACAAGTTGTTTTTTAATAACTTTCTTACTTTATTCACAAACAAACACAAAAGTCGATAATTCTTATTATTAATTTATCGGTAATCAGGCAATAGATTTATTTATATAAAAATTTACCGCAAAACTAAATTTAATTATTTCACAAGTTGCTTTTTAATAACTTTCTTACTTTATTCACAAACAAACACAAAAGTCGATAATTCTTATTATTAATTTATCGGTAATCAGGCAATAGATTTATTTATATAAAAATTTACCGCAAAACTAAATTTAATTATTTCACAAGTTGTTTTTTAATACTTTTCTTACTTTATTCACAAACAAACACAAAAGACGATAATTCTTATTATTAATTTATCGGTAATCAGGCAATAGATTTATTTATATAAAAATTTACCGCAAAACTAAATTTAATTATTTCACAAGTTGTTTTTTAATAACTTTCTTACTTTATTCACAAACAAACACAAAAGTCGATAATTCTTATTATTAGTTTATCGGTAATCAGGCAATAGATTTATTTATATAAAAATTTACCGCAAAACTAAATTTAATTATTTTACAAGTTGTTTTTTAATAACTTTCTTACTTTATTCACAAACAAACACAAAAGTCGATAATTCTTATTATTAATTTATCGGTAATCAGGCAATAGATTTATTTATATAAAAATTTACCGCAAAACTAAATTTAATTATTTCACAAGTTGCTTTTTAATAACTTTCTTACTTTATTCACAAACAAACACAAAAGTCGATAATTCTTATTATTAATTTATCGGTAATCAGGCAATAGATTTATTTATATAAAAATTTACCGCAAAACTAAATTTAATTATTTCACAAGTTGCTTTTTAATAACTTTCTTACTTTATTCACAAACAAACACAAAAGTCGATAATTCTTATTATTAATTTATCGGTAATCAGGCAATAGATTTATTTATATAAAAATTTACCGCAAAACTAAATTTAATTATTTCACAAGTTGTTTTTTAATAACTTTCTTACTTTATTCACAAACAAACACAAAAGTCGATAATTCTTATTATTAATTTGTCGGTAATCAGGCAATAGATTTATTTATATAAAAATTTACCGCAAAACTAAATTTAATTATTTCACAAGTTGTTTTTTAATAACTTTCTTACTTTATTCACAAACAAACAAAAAAGTCGATAATTCTTATTATTAATTTATCGGTAATCAGGCAATAGATTTATTTATATAAAAATTTACCGCAAAACTAAATTTAATTATTTCACAAGTTGTTTTTTAATAACTTTCTTACTTTATTCATAAACAAACACAAAAGTCGATAATTCTTATTATTAATTTATCGGTAATCAGGCAATAGATTTATTTATATAAAAATTTACCGCAAAACTAAATTTAATTATTTCACAAGTTATTTTTTAATAACTTTCTTACTTTATTCACAAACAAACACAAAAGTCGATAATTCTTATTATTAATTTATCGGTAATCAGGCAATAGATTTATTTATATAAAAATTTACCGCAAAACTAAATTTAATTATTTCACAAGTTGTTTTTTAATAACTTTCTTACTTTATTCATAAATAAACACAAAAGTCGGTAATTCTTATTATTAATTTATCGGTAATCAGGCAATAGATTTATTTATATAAAAATTTACCGCAAAGCTAAATTTAATTATTTCACAAGTTGTTTTTTAATAACTTTCTTACTTTATTCACAAACAAACACAAAAGTCGATAATTCTTATTATTAATTTGTCGGTAATCAGGCAATAGATTTATTTATATAAAAATTTACCGCAAAACTAAATTTAATTATTTCACAAGTTGTTTTTTAATAACTTTCTTACTTTATTCACAAACAAACAAAAAAGTCGATAATTCTTATTATTAATTTATCGGTAATCAGGCAATAGATTTATTTATATAAAAATTTACCGCAAAACTAAATTTAATTATTTCACAAGTTATTTTTTAATAACTTTCTTACTTTATTCACAAACAAACACAAAAGTCGATAATTCTTATTATTAATTTATCGGTAATCAGGCAATAGATTTATTTATATAAAAATTTACCGCAAAACTAAATTTAATTATTTCACAAGTCGTTTTTTAATAACTTTCTTACTTTATTCACAAACAAACAAAAAAGTCGATAATTCTTATTATTAATTTATCGGTAATCAGGCAATAGATTTATTTATATAAAAATTTACCGCAAAACTAAATTTAATTATTTCACAAGTTATTTTTTAATAACTTTCTTACTTTATTCACAAACAAACACAAAAGTCGATAATTCTTATTATTAATTTATCGGTAATCAGGCAATAGATTTATTTATATAAAAATTTACCGCAAAACTAAATTTAATTATTTCACAAGTTGTTTTTTAATAACTTTCTTACTTTATTCATAAATAAACAAAAAAGTCGATAATTCTTATTATTAATTTATCGGTAATCAGGCAATAGATTTATTTATATAAAAATTTACCGCAAAACTAAATTTAATTATTTCACAAGTTGTTTTTTAATAACTTTCTTACTTTATTCACAAACAAACACAAAAGTCGATAATTCTTATTATTAATTTGTCGGTAATCAGGCAATAGATTTATTTATATAAAAATTTACCGCAAAACTAAATTTAATTATTTCACAAGTTGTTTTTTAATAACTTTCTTACTTTATTCACAAACAAACAAAAAAGTCGATAATTCTTATTATTAATTTATCGGTAATCAGGCAATAGATTTATTTATATAAAAATTTACCGCAAAACTAAATTTAATTATTTCACAAGTTGTTTTTTAATAACTTTCTTACTTTATTCACAAACAAACACAAAAGTCGATAATTCTTATTATTAATTTGTCGGTAATCAGGCAATAGATTTATTTATATAAAAATTTACCGCAAAACTAAATTTAATTATTTCACAAGTTGTTTTTTAATAACTTTCTTACTTTATTCACAAACAAACAAAAAAGTCGATAATTCTTATTATTAATTTATCGGTAATCAGGCAATAGATTTATTTATATAAAAATTTACCGCAAAACTAAATTTAATTATTTCACAAGTTATTTTTTAATAACTTTCTTACTTTATTCACAAACAAACACAAAAGTCGATAATTCTTATTATTAATTTATCGGTAATCAGGCAATAGATTTATTTATATAAAAATTTACCGCAAAACTAAATTTAATTATTTCACAAGTTGTTTTTTAATAACTTTCTTACTTTATTCACAAACAAACACAAAAGTCGATAATTCTTATTATTAATTTGTCGGTAATCAGGCAATAGATTTATTTATATAAAAATTTACCGCAAAACTAAATTTAATTATTTCACAAGTTGTTTTTTAATAACTTTCTTACTTTATTCACAAACAAACAAAAAAGTCGATAATTCTTATTATTAATTTATCGGTAATCAGGCAATAGATTTATTTATATAAAAATTTACCGCAAAACTAAATTTAATTATTTCACAAGTTGTTTTTTAATAACTTTCTTACTTTATTCACAAACAAACACAAAAGTCGATAATTCTTATTATTAATTTGTCGGTAATCAGGCAATAGATTTATTTATATAAAAATTTACCGCAAAACTAAATTTAATTATTTCACAAGTTGTTTTTTAATAACTTTCTTACTTTATTCACAAACAAACAAAAAAGTCGATAATTCTTATTATTAATTTATCGGTAATCAGGCAATAGATTTATTTATATAAAAATTTACCGCAAAACTAAATTTAATTATTTCACAAGTTATTTTTTAATAACTTTCTTACTTTATTCACAAACAAACACAAAAGTCGATAATTCTTATTATTAATTTATCGGTAATCAGGCAATAGATTTATTTATATAAAAATTTACCGCAAAACTAAATTTAATTATTTCACAAGTTGTTTTTTAATAACTTTCTTTCTTTATTCATAAATAAACACAAAAGTCGATAATTCTTATTATTAATTTATCGGTAATCAGGCAATAGATTTATTTATATAAAAATTTACCGCAAAACTAAATTTAATTATTTCACAAGTTGTTTTTTAATAACTTTCTTACTTTATTCACAAACAAACACAAAAGTCGATAATTCTTATTATTAATTTGTCGGTAATCAGGCAATAGATTTATTTATATAAAAATTTACCGCAAAACTAAATTTAATTATTTCACAAGTTGTTTTTTAATAACTTTCTTACTTTATTCACAAACAAACAAAAAAGTCGATAATTCTTATTATTAATTTATCGGTAATCAGGCAATAGATTTATTTATATAAAAATTTACCGCAAAACTAAATTTAATTATTTCACAAGTTGTTTTTTAATAACTTTCTTACTTTATTCACTGTTCAATTCCTCACAACATAATATAAATCTCCCTAGTTTATTTTTCATTTTTTCTTTTCCTTCTTCGTTCACCATATCACCTTAGGGCACGTTAATACTTTTTATTTCAGAAAAATAAAGCCGCATTAGGAAGCCAGATGCAATTACATACACTCCTGGGCAATTACATATGTAGAAACAATCACGGTCATTCAGCTCTAACAAGGGAACAACAAGAACTTATCAACAATTAACATCATCTTTGTATCACATGGACATTGAGTAGCATCATTTAACATCATTATCATTGATACTAATTTAACTTTAAGAATCCAAAATTTTCTTAAGAACATTCACTCAAAAATTCATACATTCACTCGAATAAATATTTACTCTGGTAACACTTCTCACCTCAACACATGCACAATTAAAATTTTCATTCCCACTTGCATTATTCAAACAAAAATCACTTCAGTCATCCCGTTATATATTTCTATCCCCACTTGAATCGAATTCAAGTGAGTTAACAAAAATCGTTGCACCCATGAATCTTCCTCTCTTTGGATACCGGACGCTTCGAAGGTAAGTTGACTTGAACTTTTATTTTCCTCCATTTTAAAGTTCTTGGGAATCGACCAAGAACTATTCCTAAATTTTTCCTTAGTTCTCAGGAATAGACCGAGAATTACTATTACTAATTTTTCTCTTAGTTCTCGGGAATAGACCGAGAACTATTACTAATTTTCCTTAGTTCTCGGGAATAGACCGAGAACTTCAACTATTTACTAATTTTCTTTAGTTCTCGGGAATGAACCGAGAAGTATTATTACTAATTTTCCTTAGTTCTCGGGAATAGACCGAGAACTATTATTATTAATTTTTCCTTTAGTTCTCGGGAATGGACCGAGAACTATTATTACTAATCTCTTCCTTAGTTCTCGGGAATAGACCGAGAACTACTATTACTAATTTTTCTCATCTCTCGGGAATAGACCGAGAACTAATATTAACAACTTTTCTTTTCCCTGTTCATGGGGACAGACTATGAACAGTAATTTCTAATTCCTCTTTCCTTTGCCCTTGATTTTAACAATCCCTTTGTCCGTAACCAAGTTAAAGTTCAAGGCCAACTTTCAAGGTCAGGTGAGTACTTAATTACAACAATACAATATTCATATTTTCATAATTTTTTTTTTCCTTTTCTTCTTTAAATAATAATATTTGATATGGTGAACGATTTTTCTTACGATTTTCTTGATTCGCTACAAATATATTATAATTTGCTTCTCTGCTTTGAACTTGAAGTGATTTTAGTGATCAGCGGGGATGAGGAATTTAATTAATTTGATATTTTAGTTTCCATCGTTGTTGAGGTGATCAAGTGGATTGTTTATTTTAGCTAACACCGTTGATGAGGGTGATTAATTATATATTTTTGAGTGGATGTTCACATCGAGTGAATATAGTAAACTTTAACTCAAGCCAAGCTTATAAACTAACCCTTTCTATAATTCTTATTTATTATTTTCTCTAATAACTGCAAAGCTCTTAAATGTTTAAAATTTCTTCAAATTTAATTACATTGGTTACGTGAATTGTGTACTTAAGATATAAAACCGAATTATTAAAATAAAAGTGAATTATAATTTTAAAGTGAACTTTGCTCTTTTGCTTCTTTTTGCCAGTGTGTGCTGTAAATGGAGGCCAAATGGTGTTAAATAATTTTCATTTGTTTTAAAGCAGTTTTTCTTTGAACAAAAAACATATGGTCCTTCGAGCCGGATGTGCTTCTAAGTGCAGTGCATATTGTTTAAAAGTTTCAGTGGAAGTAAAGTTCCTAAACTCATGCAACCATTCGAAGAATATTAGTGTCAACCATTCATGTGAACCTAGTGCTCAGTGACTTTCTATTTTTAAGACCAGTGTTTCAATTTATTATTTTCGAGGCAAGTCCCTCACCTATAGCAAGGTCTTACATACCAAGCTATTTTTATTTCGAGCCTGGTCTTAAAATTTATAATTTTCTTGAGGCAAGCCCCTCACTCATAGCAGGGTCTTACAAACCAAGCTATTTTTATATGAACCTAGTTCTTGGTTCTTTTATATGAACCTTGTCTTACACGCCAGGCTATTTTTACATGAGCCTATTTTTTTTTTTACATTTTTATTATTGAAATGTTTCTTGAGCCAAGCCCCTCACCCATAGCAGGGTCTTACAAACCAAGCTATTTTTATATGAACCTAGTTCTTGCATTTTATTACCGAACATTCGAGCCTAGTCCTCAAATATATTATTTTCCCAAGGCACAGCCCTCACTTCAATCAATTGTAAGGTGTTCATACCGAACAATTATTCGAGCCTAGTCCTCAAATATTAATTTCCCGAGGCGCAACCCTCACTTCAAACAATTGTAAGGTTTTCATACCGAACAATTATTCGAGCCTAGTCCTCAAATATTAATTTCCCGAGGCGCAGCCCTCACTTCAAACAATTGTAATTTCAAAATTGGAAGGTTTTCATACCAACCCAATTTATTACACGCTCGAGGCAAGTCCCTCACCTGTTGCAAGGTCTTAAGCACCAAGCAAATTTACATGAGCCTAGTAATAGTATTTAAAATCAAATCAATTGGAAGGTTTTCATACCAACCCAATTTATTACATTCTCGAGGCGAGTTTCTCACCTATATCAACGTCTTCCACACCAAGTGTTTATAATATTTTAATTCTTACATATACGCCCAATTTACTAGAGCTTAGTCTTTAACTCATTAATTTCAGGGGATAACGCCCTAACTTTGATCAAGTGCAAGTGATGCATTCGTGATAAAATCAATTTATAGTTGTTTTGCAAGGTTTGTGATCAACTAGTTCAACATGTTTACAGAAACCTTACCTAAATTAAAATTAATTTCATCTCCTAATAATTGTAATGTCTTTCTTAGCTCATCTAAACCAATTTGCTACACAAGTAATTCGTTAATCAATGTTAACTCATTAAATTTTAAAAATAATATGTTACCTACAATTAGCCACAAGGATACTGTGAAATACTCAACTGCTACGGAAACAGTTAGAAGTGAACGCATCGCAAGCATCTCAATGCAAGGAACGATTTCCAACACCCACCGCAACACCAGTAGCTCCTAATAAAAATAAACGTAGCTTAGGAAAACCAAAATCAAATGTTTCTTCGTATTTTATTAATATTTCTTCAAAATAACCCTCATATTCTAACTTTCCTAACAATATTCTACCCAATCAATAAATGCCAGTAACTCAAACAATACAACTTTAACTACTTCATAAAATAACTATTATCCCTCTCAAATTCAATAGTCCTCGAATTGCAGGTAAGTTAATACAACAACCTGCACAACTGCGCACTGTGCAATCTCAGGGGATGATTTCATATCCTCCTTTAAAATCAGAACAACCATAATTAACCTACATAACAACTGGCTATAATTTATGCCTTGAAATACAGTGTACAGAATTCAACTTTCTTTACCGCCTGAAACACAATCATATAAATCCCACATATATATAAAAAAAATATTATTTTCTTTTAACATAATTGAGAATTTCAACAGGTATCAAACTAATTACATGCCCTGTACTAAGGATTACGCATTCCCAGTCTGAAAATGGATTCCTAATAAACCAAATCTAACCTAATGTCCGTTAAACGAATCGAATTTGATTTCTTCAGTCTATCCACTCTGCTTCATTTTCAAATCTAGTTGTACAAATCTCTTCATTAACAGCCTCAATAGTCATTTAACCTTAAACTTGAAATTAGATCAGCTGTAACTAAATTCCTTATAATAAAATTTTTTCTAACAGTTGAGTATTAACAATTCTGTTACCATAAAAGGTTCGCTCTCTCAAACCCCTTTGTTATCAATTAATTATTTGTCACAGCTATCTTTGAACAACTCACACCGATCATTGCATATACATACTATGTACGAAAACGCAAACAAATATGGTACAAAAACAGTCGAGTCATAGGATCATCTTCTCTTACAAAGACGTGACCGAGTGTACGATGGTTAGTCTGTGTAGCGGCGTTATAAAATACGACAACTTGTATTTACTTAGCACTCCTTTTAAATAAAAATATTTCGATAAAAAACAAAAACTATTCCGTTTTTTCCTTCTTGTTTTATTATAAAATTTCTTCACACTTCTTGCCTTATTATAAAATTTTCTTCACAATTTTTTTGTTTTATTATAAAAAAATGTTTCCACAATAAATACACCTTATAATTTATTATTTCAAATTCAAGTTAACAAGTCTCCACAATAAATGCACCTTTATAATTTATTATTTCAATTTCTCTTTAAATAATACAAACTAAATTTTCTACAAGTAACAAAGTTTAACAATTTAATTATAATTCTAGTAAATTCACTATCACTTATAAAAATTTCTTCACAATTTCAATTTTTCTCCTTCTCTGAAACCAATTGTTAACATGCTTGATGCGATGCAGGAAATTGCATGTTTGCACCTTGCAGGTTAACGATTAATATATTTTAATTGAAGGCTTGATGCCAATTACTGACATGTATGCCAACTATAAATTAGCAAATTTATTACCTTCCCTTTGTTTCCTTGCGCGTATATTCTCCTTAGTTCCTTCGCATCTGAAGTTGCTTGCCGTGGATGTCTTCTTGGAAACCTGGATTTTGGTTGCACGTGATCGTCCCTTTCACCTCCTTTAAACCTGGATCTTTCTGAAGCTCACCTTTATTTCACTCACTATTAACCTTTTTAAAAACTTTTTGCAAACAAGAGGGCTGTCACATCTAATGTCGCACTTTTATAGGCGAAAAAAATTCCCATTAAGGACATTCCAAAATCCTTGGAAATACTGGTATAATTTTCCAAATTTGCTCTAAAAATAAAGTAATTGTTGCTATCCTGCTTCCACCTAAATTCTCTTTCTAGCTCATTACCATAAAGGTAAAAATGTATTTTCGCGAAAATTTAATTTTTGAGGTAATATGCATCCATTCTGGCACCACCATTCGATTCGCCGGAAAAATTCATATTGTTTTGACACCTCAAACGTCGCGAGGTGTCAAAGTTACGCGGTTTCCGAATTGGTTGTGTCGCGAGTGTTTAGTTACCTTTTACTTGCTAATTCACGGAAATTCGTTGTGTTACAGGTGAGTGCAGTTTAACTTAGGTGGTGGTTTATTGTTAGTTGCATAAATTTACATAATTTGTGATCATTTTCGGTATTTTTTATACTTTTTCATTTTGGGGTTATGTTCATTCCAAAACCCTGTAAAATTCATTTAATTCAACTAAATTCGATATAATATTATTGACTTGCGTTTAATTCATGTTGTATTTCGTTGATTTATGTCTATTATGTAGTTCCAGTTATTTAAATTCATTTTTTTTCTCATTGTTTTTGTTCTTGTTTTTTTGTTGTTGTTTTTTTGTTGACATTTTCATTTTTATAGTATTTCATTAATTTTACATCTTATTTTAGGTATTTCCCTTGGAATGTGCCTGTGTTCACCCAGGCACCAGGTATTATCTGAATATTTTTGAGTTCATACATATAATTGTTTTTATTTTTAGGGTTTCAGGTTGAACATCCTCCCCCCCGTTGATCGTTCTCGATCAACATGTTACGTATTTTTGAGATTCCTCTTTTCCGATAGTGGTGAAAGAGGATGTTTCCGTCGGCCTTTACCTTAACCTTCGCTTGATAACGGCCGGGGAGGTTGATCGTCTGCTCCCTTCCCCTTCGTCGTTGGATTTTTTCGAAATCTATTTTGCATAATACCTGTTTGGACAGAAAAATGTCGACACCTTCTCTCGTGGTAAAACGTTGAAAATCGTTGTTTTCTCTGTCCTTATATTCCTTTAGCGTACGTGTTGGTCGCAGTATTCGTAGCGAAGAGACGGGTCTCCCATTAATGTTTGCTGGTTCTTCGACAGCTGAGACAGTGTACCTGGTTTGCTCCGGTAGCGCGGGTGGATATTCCTGGGTAGTTGTAGAACTTTGTAATGTTTGATTAAGAGGGCTCGTCGAACCATCCGGTGTAGGAGGCGATAACGAGACCTCTTCGTCGATGTAGAGGTAACTGTCCCAGTTGTCCCAATAGCCTTGTTCTTCGCATTCATAACGATTACCCATCTGAAATATTTTGATTTTAATTGTTTGCTTTTAACTACATGACATTAAGAGACGACACTTTGGACGAACATGACAATTAAAGTTTCTTATGCCTGCATGGGCAAGAGACATAGTTTGGTGACTGGACGTTTAAAAAGCCCTAACTGAGTGCGAACTTGCACCACCCGCACTAAACCATCATTCCCTGGGTAGACTTCTTCAACTATTCCAAGTGGCCAAGCTGTAGGTGGAGTGGTGTCGCCTTTCAACAGAACAACTTGTCCGGGCTGGATGTTACCTTGTTGCTGTTGCCACTTCGGACGTTGTTGGAGTTGGTTTAAATAATCCTTCGACCACTTGTCCCAAAAATGTTTGGTCTGGTTTCGCGTATGTTGCCATCGTTGTTTCAATGAAGCGGTGCCTGCATCTGACTCTGGTAGAATTGTTAGTGACTGACCAACTAGGAAGTGACCAGGAGTTAAGATGAGTGGATCCTCAGTGGTATTTGGTACATAACACATTGGTCTGGAGTTGAGGCAGGCTTCAATTTGTGTAAGGATGGTCGTAAATTCTTCGAAGGTGTTGACTGCGTTTCCCATTGTTCTTTTGATGTGGTACTTAATTGACTTGACACCTGCCTCCCAGAGACCTCCAAAGTGCGGGGCTGCTGGTGGATTAAAGTGCCAGTTTATTGCCAAATTTGTTAAATATTGACCAACTGCTGGACTGGATTCCTTAATTGCCTGTTGTAGTTCTTTCTCCAATAGCTTTCGCCCTCCTACGAAGTTGGTGCCACAGTCGGAATAAACGTCGGTACATTTGCCCCGTCTGGCAATAAATCGCTTGAATGCCGCAACAAAGGCTTCTGATGTTAGGTCTGATGCCAGCTCAATGTGAATCGCCTTCGTTGTCATGCATACAAAAATGCAGATGTATCCCTTTGATACCTTGGCATTGCGGAGCTTCGATGTCTTGATGTTAAACGGACCGGCGTAGTCAACTCCTGTATTCGTGAAGGGTTTGGACACATTGGTTCTGCATGATGGTAAGCTGCCCATCAGTTGGTGGGTTGTAGTTTGACGATGTCTGGCGCAGATGATGCATTTGTGGAGTCTCGTGGTGATACATCTCCTACCATCCAATATCCAATATTTATTCCTGGTTGTGGCTAAAACCAATGATACGCCACCATGCAGTGTCTCAAGGTGTGTTTTATCGATGATTAGCCTTGTAACATGATGATCTCGTGGTAACATGATTGGATGTTTCTGCGTGTAAGGGATCATAGCATTTGTTAATCGTCCTCCAACTCGAATTAGGCCATCTTGATCAAGAAACGGATTCAATTTCAATAAGCTGCTTTTTGACGAGAGTGGTTTATTATGTTGTAAGTTGTCGTAGTCACCTCTGAATGCGAGTTGCTGAACCTGTCGAAGAATTATTGTTTCCGCTGCCTTCAATTCATCTGTTGTTAATAATTGTGTTTTTTTGGCTGTAGGATTCCGTATGTTGTATATAAAACGAGATATCGTGGCTATTATGCGAACTAAACGTGTGTATGACGAGTAATGAAGTGTTACATCATCTTCAAGTTTATTTAGCAGGACTGTTGTAGCTTCCTTCGACTCCAAAGTTGTTTCCTCCTTTATAATAGCACCGATTGGCCAGTCGTCTGGATTCTTGATCAACCATGGTGGACCATTTAACCAAAGTTTGTTGTTTATTAAATTGCTCGCAGTGGTCCCTCTACTTGCTAGGTCCGCGGGATTCCATTGTGTGGCGATGTGTCTCCATTGATCATATTTAATAAGTTCCTGAATCTCAACGAATCGGTTTGCTACGTAGGTCTTCCATCGAGCCGCATGCTGTCGAATCCATTGAAGGACAATCGTAGAATCCGTCCAAGCGAAGACTGGAATATCTTGAAAATGCATAGTCGATACAATTTCCTTCATTAAGCGAGCTAAAAGCAGTGCACCGTTTAGCTCAAGTCGAGGTATGGTAACTGGTTTTGTAGGCGCGACCCTCGTTCGTGATGTTATTAATGTTGATGTAACATTGCCCTTGTCATCCATAACTCGAAGATATATGACCGCTGCAAAGGCGCGTACAGACGCATCGCAAAACCCATGTAGCTGCATGTTGCATTGTGGTGAATAGTGAATCCATCGAGGAATGGAAAACTTGTTTAGGCATTGTAAATCCGTTTTGTATTTTATCCAGTGTCCTTTGATGTGTTCTGAAACGGGTTGATCCCACGAGCATCCGGTTACCCACAAATCCTGTATAATCATTTTAGCTAAGATAATCACTGGCTGAATCAATCCTAGGGGGTCGTATAGGGAAGCTACATCTGATAGTATCGTTCGTTTGGTTATGGTGCTGTGCTCCTTGAAGGCCTTGTAGTTAAATGAAAATTGATCAGAATATGGTTGCCAGCGTACACCTAGAGTTTTAATGGAATCTGCTTCGGAAAATGATACGATGTCCTTATGTTCCCTGTAATCGGTTGGCAGATGTTCCAAAATTTTCGGATTGTTGCTGCTCCATTTCCTGAGATTGAAACCACCCGATTTCAACATAGCAATTAATTGGGATTGCAAGTTTAGTGCTGTGTCCACGTTGTCTGCACCCGTCAACAAATCGTCAACATAAAAATCACATTCGGTTGCCTTCGCTGCGAGTGGAAAGGTTTGACCTTCATCCATTGCGAGTTGGTTGAGTGCACGTATTGCCAAGTATGGAGCTGCTGTAGTTCCGAAGGTGGCTGTAGTTAGCTGGTAATCTTGTACGTTGTGTGAGGATGAGTTCCGCCAAAGAATTCTCTGATACGTCTGATGTTCTGGTGCCACTTGAACCATCCTATACATTTTCTCTATGTCTGCGTGTACAGCAATTTGGTGTTTTCTCCACTTCAATAGAGTACAAAATAATTTTGGTTGTATCGTTGGACCAGGTAACAACCAGTCGTTTAATGATTGACCATTTGTTGTCTTGGCCGACGCATCAAATACCACCCTCAATTTAGTTGTACTGCTGTCTTTTATTACCGCATGGTGAGGAATGTAGTAGTTTGGTTCATTGTTGTTCGGAGGTCGTGTTTCGATCATATGTCCTAATTGGATGTATTCGTTGAGACAAGCTGTGTATTCTTCCTTTAGTATTGGGTTATTGTTAAATCGCCTTTCTAAGCAGTAGAGCCTTTTTAGAGCTAATTCACGTGAATCGCCCAGGATGGGTTCCTTGCGTTGTCTGAAAGGTAGCTTGACTTCGTACTGCCCAGTTTTTAACCGCTTGTGTGTTTCTGTAAAATAGTCAGAACATTCTTGCTCGTCTTGAGTTAAGTTTGGCCTTGTGGGAAGTTCCTCTTCCTCCCAAAATTTTTTAAGTTGATTCCCGAGGTCTTGATTTGTTACTTGTATACTGAAGTTGTGTAAATCAAACTGTTTCGTGTGGGTTACATCTCCTCCAACGATCCATCCAAGGCTGGTGTTGATTGCCACTGGGCTGAGTTCTGATCCTCGGCGTATACCTTCTTGAACAATTTTTGCGTAGGCGCTGATGCCAAGTAAAATATCCACGTTGCCAGGTTTCCAAAATTCTGGATCAGCTAGTTCGAGATCCTGAAGATGGCTGCATTCCTGTAGTGATATCGTAAACCTAGGTAAGGCGTCTGTGATTTTGTTGACTACCAAAAGTGTTTCTGTTATTAGGAAGTCCTTAACAATGCGTGATTGTAGGGTGAGCCTCGTTTGTTTTGTAGACCTTCCCGTTGCAATTGCTCCCATGACTATTATGTTGCAGTCAGCAGGACTATAATGTACTCCTAGTAGTTTGCAGGCGCTCTTGGTTATAAAAGATGACTCTGATCCTGGATCCACTAGACATCTGATTGTGTGTTGTTTTCCGTTTGTTCCCTTTATCAGTACTAAGGCTGTTGACAGCAATGCACGTGAATCCTCCCTAGTGCAGAAGGCTTGGACATCATTTGGTTCGGTACCACTACAGGCTGGCTGGTCAAATTGCTGATTTGTTGTTGTGTTCGCATCATTTGTTGTATGCCTCACAAGATGTGCTTGTATGTTTGAGGTGTGTGTGATTGCGTTCTTGGATTGTTGAAGGGTCGAATTTGCGTTGGAAGAACCAGGTTGAATCTCATTGTGGAGAGTGGTATGGTGTTTCTCCTTGCACTTTAGACACCTAAATTTGCTTTTGCAGTTTTGTGATCCATGTTCCTTGGACAGGCAATTGTAGCAGTGACCAGTGGTTGTGACCAATTTTCGTCTGGCGGTTGGGTCCATGCGTAAGTATTTGGAGCATCTCTGAAGCCAGTGTCGTTCGTTGCATGCTGAACATCTGTTGTCCTTAACTATGTGATGAACCCTTGTATTAAGTTTTGAGTGACTTGTGTGTGGCTGTTGACTCGTTGAGATGATATCTGAAATTGATTCCAACACCTTGTGTCGCTTACACAAAAATGTATGAAATTGTTTGTATGAAGGAAGATCTTGCGAAGCTCCTTGTTCTTCTTCCCACATCTTCAGTGTAATGAGTGGTAGCCTTTGAATGAGCATGTGTACAAGCAGGAGATCCCACGATTCTGTGTCTATTTTCAAGTTGTTTAGTTGTTGCAAGCAGTCATCGGTTGTGGAGATAAACGTTCTAAGGCCGCTAGCAGTTTCTGTTGTAAGTTTGGGTTGGTTTAACAGCGTTTTTAAATGGTGGTTTGCTAAGATACGTTTGTTTTCGTAACGTTGCTTCACCTTGGCCCATGATGCATCGTAATTGTCGTTGGTAACAGGTATATGCCGTATTAATTTCTCAGCATCTCCAATTAAACATGATTTAAGATGATGGAATTTTTGTACCGGACTCAAATGCGTATTGTTGTGCACCAATGATACAAACAGGTCATGGAATGAATACCATGAGTCGTAATTTCCATCAAATTTTGGTAGATCGATCCTAGGCAGAATTGTGTCATGCCTAATTGGCGTTGTTTGGGTCGATTGCACTTCCATTGATGTAAACTTCCTAAGTCCTTCAATCACTTCACTCAAGTAGTCAGAATATTTACACTCTAAATTAACGTAGGCATCATCAGGGATTGCGGTGTCCGGTTGCTCGATTATGAGCGCTTCCGACAGCGTTTGATCTGCTTCCTTGTATTCCATCCATAATTCCTTGAGTTCTTCTAACTTTACTTCATAAAACGATCTTGTCCGTTTAGCCGTAGCTGTTTTCCTTGCATTGTCAATAAGCCTTTCGATGCGACCTCTTAATGACTGCTCCCGCAGCATAGCCTTCTTTGATACACTCATTATCGAAAAAATTTTTTATTTGAAATTCACTAAACAAATAGATTGCCGTTCCTGGATGGAACCACCAAAATGTACGATGGTTAGTCTGTGTAGCGGCGTTATAAAATACGACAACTTGTATTTACTTAGCACTCCTTTTAAATAAAAATATTTCGATAAAAAACAAAAACTATTCCGTTTTTTCCTTCTTTTTTTATTATAAAATTTCTTCACACTTCTTGCCTTATTATAAAATTTTCTTCACAATTTTTTTGTTTTATTATAAAAAAATGTTTCCACAATAAATACACCTTATAATTTATTATTTCAAATTCAAGTTAACAAGTCTCCACAATAAATGCACCTTTATAATTTATTATTTCAATTTCTCTTTAAATAATACAAACTAAATTTTCTACAAGTAACAAAGTTTAACAATTTAATTATAATTCTAGTAAATTCACTATCACTTATAAAAATTTCTTCACAATTTCAATTTTTCTCCTTCTCTGAAACCAATTGTTAACATGCTTGATGCGATGCAGGAAATTGCATGTTTGCACCTTGCAGGTTAACGATTAATATATTTTAATTGAAGGCTTGATGCCAATTACTGACATGTATGCCAACTATAAATTAGCAAATTTATTACCTTCCCTTTGTTTCCTTGCGCGTATATTCTCCTTAGTTCCTTCGCATCTGAAGTTGCTTGCCGTGGATGTCTTCTTGGAAACCTGGATTTTGGTTGCACGTGATCGTCCCTTTCACCTCCTTTAAACCTGGATCTTTCTGCAGCTCACCTTTATTTCACTCACTATTAACCTTTTTAAAAACTTTTTGCAAACAAGAGGGCTGTCACATCTAATGTCGCACTTTTATAGGCGAAAAAAATTCCCATTAAGGACATTCCAAAATCCTTGGAAATACTGGTATAATTTTCCAAATTTGCTCTAAAAATAAAGTAATTGTTGCTATCCTGCTTCCACCTAAATTCTCTTTCTAGCTCATTACCATAAAGGTAAAAATGTATTTTCGCGAAAATTTAATTTTTGAGGTAATATGCATCCATTCTGGCACCACCATTCGATTCGGCGGAAAAATTCATATTGTTTTGACACCTCAAACGTCGCGAGGTGTCAAAGTTACGCGGTTTCCGAATTGGTTGTGTCGCGAGTGTTTAGTTACCTTTTACTTGCTAATTCACGGAAATTCGTTGTGTTACAGGTGAGTGCAGTTTAACTTAGGTGGTGGTTTATTGTTAGTTGCATAAATTTACATAATTTGTGATCATTTTCGGTATTTTTTATACTTTTTCATTTTGGGGTTATGTTCATTCCAAAACCCTGTAAAATTCATTTAATTCAACTAAATTCGATATAATATTATTGACTTGCGTTTAATTCATGTTGTATTTCGTTGATTTATGTCTATTATGTAGTTCCAGTTATTTAAATTCATTTTTTTTCTCATTGTTTTTGTTCTTGTTTTTTTGTTGTTGTTTTTTTGTTGACATTTTCATTTTTATAGTATTTCATTAATTTTACATCTTATTTTAGGTATTTCCCTTGGAATGTGCCTGTGTTCACCCAGGCACCAGGTATTATCTGAATATTTTTGAGTTCATACATATAATTGTTTTTATTTTTAGGGTTTCAGGTTGAACACCGAGATTGATAGTGAGATAAAAATAACTTCAGGAAATTACTTTCATTGAGATAATTAGAATTCATATTTTGGGCCACTCAGTTGATTTCTCGAGATGTTAGTGAAAATTATATGCACTACACATTATATAGAAACCCATTACTTAAAATGATAAAATTTCAATTTCATGCGTCTCTTAAGGATAAGATACTCCTGACGGGATAAATTAACACAATTAGTTTGTATTGTTTTGCTTCCCTTTAGCCAATCCCATTGATCATTTACCTATTCAATTCTAGAATCATTGTTATTGTTGATATGCTACTTAGTTTGAAACGATGAAGATAATAACTATGCTGAAACGAAAATTTTCATTTAAATATTTATTGCAAACGTCCCGACGCAAAATGCGTTTTCATTTTAGTAATGGAGACACTATTAAAATTAAGGTATTGCAAAACGGACTAATAAAAGTTACTTGATTCTAAAGTCATTGTTTATTTATTTATTGCTTCTCTATTTCCTTTTCTCTCATTCTATTTTTCAATCCATCAAAGTCGACTTAAGTTAATAAACGATAATGAGTCTAACTTCATTGTTTCAGTTTATCTATTGTTTCTTCCTCTCTTCCTCTTCTCCCATTTAGTTTCAACACCTCAAGGTGATTTGTCAATTTACTGTTTTGAAACATATCAAAATGTCTCAACGGGGGGGAGTATGTTCAATTCTTCACAACATAATATAAATCTCCCTAGTTTATCTTTCATGTTTTCTTTCCCTTCTTCGTTCACCATATCACCTTAGGGCACGTTAATACTGTTTATTTCAGAAAAATAAAGCCGCATTAGGAAAACAGGTGCAGCTACATATACTCCTGGGCAATTATGTAGAAACAATCACGGTCATTCAGCTCTAACAAGGGAACATCAAGAACTTATCAACAATTTACATCATCTTTGGATCACATGGACATTGAGTAGCATCATTTAACATCATTATCATTAATACTAATTTAACTTTAAGAAACCAAATTTTTCTCAAGAACATTCACTCAAAAATTCATACATTCACTCGAATAAATATTTACTCTGGTAACACTTCTCACCTCAACACATGCACAATTAAAATTTTCATTCCCACTTGCATTAGTCAAACAAAAATCACTTCAGTCATCCCGTTATATATTTCTATCCCCACTTGAATCGAATGCAAGTGAGTTAACAAAAATCGTTGCACCCATGAATCTTCCTCTCTTTGGATACCGAGCGCCTCGAGGGTAAGTTGTCCTCAATTTTATATTTCCTTCCTCCATTTTAAAGTTCTTGGGAATAGACCAAGAACTATTCCTAATTTTTCCTTAGTTCTCGGGAATAGACCGAGAACTATCAATACTAATTTTCCTTTAGTTCTCGGGAATGGACCGAGAACTATTATTACTAATTTTCCTTAGTTCTCGGGAATAGACCGAGAACTATTATTATTAATTTTTCCTTTAGTTCTCGGGAATGGACCGAGAACTATTATTACTAATTTCTTCCTTAGTTCTCGGGAATAGACCGAGAACTACTATTACTAATTTTTCTCATCTCTCGGGAATAGACCGAGAACTAATATTAACAACTTTTCTTTTCCCTGTTGATGGGAACAGACTATGAACAGTAATTTCTAATTCCTCTTTCCTTTGCCCTTGATTTTAACAATCCCTTTGTCCGTAACCAAATTAAAGTTCAAGGCCAACTTTCAAGGTCAGGTGAGTACTTAATTACAACAATACCATATTCATATTTTCATAAATTTTTGCATTTTCTTCTCTAAATAATAATATTTGATATGGTGAACGATTTTCTTACGATTTTCTTGATTCGTTACAAATACATATATTATAATTTGCTTCTCTGCTTTGAACTTGAAGTGATTTTAGTGAGGAATTTAATTAATTTGATATTTTAGTTTCCATCGTTGTTGAGGTGATCAAGTGGATTGTTTATTTTAGCTAACACCGTTGATGAGGGTGATTAATTATATATTTTTGAGTGGATGTTCACATCGAGTGAATATAGTAAACTTTAACTCAAGCCAAGCTTATAAACTAACCCTTTCTATAATTCTTATTTATTATTTTCTCTAATAACTGCAAAGCTCTTAAATGTTTAAAATTTCGTCAAATCTAATGACATTGATTACGTGAATTATATTGATTATTTATCTATTTTTATTTTGAATTGTGTACTTAAGATATAAAACCGAATTATTTAAATAAAAGTGAATTATAATTCTAAAGTGAACTTTGCTCTTTTGCTTCTTTTGCCAGTGTGTGCTGTAAATGGAGGCCAAATGGTGTTAAATAATTTTCATTTATTTAAAGCAGTTTTTCTTGGAACAAAAAACATATGGTCCTTCGAGCCGGATTTCTTTATTTTCTGGGTTTTTGATACAAAAACACCGAGTGCCTCACTGCTGGCGTCCGTTGTTAGATTGAACGGTTTTTCGAAATCAGGGTATATCAGCAGTGGTGGGGAGACTAAAGAACGCTTCACCGTTTGAAATGCCTTCTCGCATTTTGGCGTCCATGAAAATTTCACGCCCTTTCTTAGCAAATTGGTTAGGGGGTGTACGATCTTAGAAAATTCTGGGATGAATTTTCTATAGTAGTTGGCAAGGCCCAAAAAGGACTGGACTTGCCTGACGGTTCGTGGCGCCGGGAAGTTTTGGACACACTCCGTTTTTCTGGGGTCTGGTAGGGCTCCCTTTTCAGAGCATACATGACCCAGGTAGACTACTTCCTTTTTCAAAAATTGGCATTTCTCCGGTTGCAATTTGAGGTTGTTTTCTCTCAACCGGTCGAATATGCGTCGTAGCTTGGAATTATGGTCCTCAAGGTTCTTACCATAGATGACTATGTCATCTAGGTAGACGAAGCATTCGAGGCCTTGTAGACCAGTAAGGACATAATTCATTAGTCGCTGAAACGTAGCCGGGGCACCTTTTAACCCGAACGGCATACATTTGAACTCATAATGGCCATAGTTCGTGCTAAAGGCCGTCTTGGGGCGATCCTGTGGTTCCACTAGTACCTGGTGGTAACCACTGGCCAAGTCGAGGGTAGAGAAGTATCTCGAGTGACCGAGCTGGTCCAGGATGTCCTCGATCCTTGGTAAGGGATACGCATCACCTATTGTCTTTTCATTAATTTTGCGAAAATCCACTACTACGCGCCATTTTTTCTCACCGTCGGGGCCCGGTTTTTTCGGTACCACTAGTAGGGGTGAGTTCCACGGACTTTTACTGGGTTGGACAATATCGTTGTCCAACATTTCTTCTAATTGGTCATTGATGACTTGTCTCTGAGTTTCCGGTAGTCTATACATTTTTTGATTAATGTATTGGTTGTAGACCATGGGGATTTCGTGTCTTAGAGCTTCCGTGTAGGTTAGCTTGTCCCCTTTTAAGTGGAATATGTCGGCATATTCGTAACAAAGATCCCGTATGGACCGCTTCTCGTCGGCCGTTAGAGGGTGGTCGAGGCTGAGTTCCTCGTCTAGCTGTTTGAAGCGCGTTTCACGCTCAAGGTCCGGATCCTCATGGTCCGGGAATATGTATCGCAGATGACAGATGGAATCGATTTCCTTTTCATTCGTTCCCAACTTCACTTTTGCCCTTTTTTCCTGGGGTATACCTTGTGGGATTGCACCATTATTGGATATACTTTGGAGCCTTGCTTTAGATGACGATGGGGTACTGGCGTTCCTGAGACCGTCTGGTTCAGAGCCTGTAAGATACTCACATACGTCATTAGCATTCGTTGGAGACTTAGAGTTGTTGTTAGAGGCTAGGTGAATAGTCGTGTAGTCTTTGATTGGGGCGAGCGTAAGGGATAGGCTCTTCAGGACTACTGGTTGGGTGTTAACGTTGATGAGACCAACATACACTGTTTTTGTCCCAGTTGGCAAGAGGGAATTGGCGAGGAATACTCCTTCGCTCGGCTCGTAAGATTCACAGAGCATTTCCTCCTCTAACCTTAGGGGAATGGGGACCACCATTTGAGACCGGCTTGGTAGGCGAATGGATTTCTCCAATGCCACGTTATATTTGCCTGAATTGGTCTCATAGTCGTTGGAGTTGTTTTCCAACCTTGAACCATCTAGAAATAGGCAGCTGGTATTCCTCTCTGAGGGTACTTGGGAGACACCACCGGGGTTTATCTCAGCTACTACGAGTTGAGATTCCCTAGTTTGGGTTTGCTCCTGCTGCTCCCTAGGGTTTGACTTGGCGGACCCATTACGTAATGGAATTGCAATTTCTACTGGGTTGATTTCCGTGCGAGGAAATCGCAGTGTTTGGTTTGGGCCTTCTACGTTACAGTTTTTGGAAAGAAAGTCGTTTCCTAACAGACCATCGTTAGGGATTTCTTGTGTATTTTGCACGATTTGGAAGGTGCATGGGAGGGGGTGTTTAGAATGATGTTCCCCTGACAGCTCCCTAATGTTTTTTCTTGGCCGTATGGCGTTTGTAGTGTGCATTTTTTTGTTGGATCTGGTAGGTTAGGATCCTTTAGTTTTTTATGTTTTACTATACTGACCTCAGCGCCGGTGTCCACTGCTAGATCAGCTTTGCCGTTAAGGCTTATGTCTAGAGGAAGAGTGACGAGTGGAACACTTGGTTCGGGCGCATGAGGCCCCCCTTTAGTAATATTTTGAGGACTTATTGTCGGGCCGGGGTTTCTTGGTCCGACTGCGGGGAGTTTCCCGCTTGTTGTGATTCCCAGCGCTGTCTTTGGTGACAGTCATCCACCGTGTGGCCACGTCTGTGGCATAAATCACATCTACATCTAATATTAAACACTGACCTTGTGTTATTGGCTACTTGTTGACGGCCATCGGGTTGGTTGGATCCATAATTCATGGGTCGACTGGTTGGTTGTCTATTATTATTCTGGTTAGGGGGGTGTTGGTCGGAATAACGATAATTACCCATAGGTTGTGACCGCCGGTCTGGGTAACGGTTGTTACCTTAGTACTGAGACCGCTGGTTGGGGTAACGATTATTATTGTTATTACATGAAGTCCCTTGGTTCTGGTAGCGATTATTACCATTATTGTATGAAGTCCCCTGGTTTTGGTAACGATTATTGTTATTAAACGAGGACCGTGGGGGCTCATTTGGTTGGGGGCAGTCCCTCGCGTCGTGCGAGTTGGACCTGCAGATTATGCAGAAGGGCGTGTTTTTACGTTTCAAACAGTCTGCATAAGTATGCCCTCTGTTTCTGCAATAACTACAGGTGATGTTTAAGGGTTTATTTTCATTTTTCTGCGCGGGGCTTACAGTCGTTACTTGGTGGGCGCTTTGTAGTGGCGCCGGTGGTATTGTTTGTATTGTGTTTGTTGGGTTTGTGGGTGGGGCATATGTGGTGTACATCACCTGTGGATTTATCGGATTCTGGAGTGTTGTTTGCGGCGTTGTTGGTGTTGGCGGGGCGGTATACTGAATGTTTGTACTGGGCGTATGTGTTGGGGCTATTTGGTAGATATT
The DNA here is from genome assembly GCA_949987705.1 of Thereva unica. Lineage (NCBI taxonomy): Eukaryota > Metazoa > Arthropoda > Insecta > Diptera > Therevidae > Thereva > Thereva unica. The sequence goes on along the minus strand of OX465284.1, from coordinate 39,655,942 downwards.
TTCCGGCTTATAGGTAGGGACTGTTTGTCCATAAGGGTTATATGTCGGTTGAGGCACTGTCATTTGATAGGAGGCATACATAGAATTTTGTTGTAGCTTCTCCATATCTAGTGCCTTTTGGGTTAGGCTGTCAAGTGTATCCTCTCCCAGAGTTAGTAGGTACTGGCAGAGGTGGGGGTTGATAACCCCACTCCGCAGGGCATTTTTTGCGAAATCTTGCAGTTGGGCCTTTACGGCCGGTGCTGCCATCGCACCATATTTAGTGGTGGCCGCCTTTTCGCATAGTGACAACTGCTGTTTGATTCGTGTTGCGTAGGTTGTTAGAGGCTCTAGGGGGAACTGGCGTAATTGAATTAATTTATTGACCAGTTCCTGATATGTTTCTCTAGGAAGATAGGTCCTGTTTAGGAGGTTTTCTGCCTCCTCAAAAGTGGCAGGTTGGGAGGAGGCAATTAATTGGTAGGCCTCTCCCCGAAGCCTAGTTGGGTAAATTTGAATAAAGGCGGCCTTTTCTTGTTCTGTCAGGCACTGTAGTACCCGACGGCAACAGCCTAGGAACATTTGTAGTTCCGTTGCCATCGTCGGGTTTTGGCCGCCAGAGAATAGAGGGACTAGTTGGGCCGTTAATTTGGCGAATTTAATATATTCGTCGGCCATGGCTGTAGGGCATTCTTTTAGTATTAAAGATTTAACAAGACGACTGTCTTGAAAGGTCGCCTCCTCTTCCTCTAGGAGGGACAAGGATCGGGTTGAGAGATCGACCCAATCCGCGAGAAGATCTATGGGCGCGTAATCGGGCTCAGGCGGTTCTGTGTTATCTGTATTACTTTCACAATTGTCCCTATCCTCTATGCTAAACTTATCTACTACCTCAAGGGGGCGTGGGAGACTATTTTTGAAATTGAGGAGGTCCTGTTAGGGCCTCCTCTTTGAACGCTTCTATTTTCGCCTTTCTTTCTAGGCTGGCCCTTTGGATTTGTTTATCCACGGCCTCAAAATGAACTATATTAAATTTGCCTGTCTCCTGCGCCCGCTTAAGTATATAATCTAATCTTTAAGTTAAACCTACTTGTTTTTCTCCTTCTCCTAAGATGGTTCCACTTCGGAGACGTCTGGGGGATGTTTGGGGAGTTTCCGATGAAGTTGTTGGAGTTTGACTTGTCGTTAGTGGGGTTGAAGTCCCTCGCTGATTGAACTGGCAGGACGCTGGGGTGTCGCTGGTTCCTGGTACCGTTGAGGGTCCTGGTGTTGTTAGGTCACTTGATGATTGATGGTCCCTCGGTGGGGGAGTCTCGGATTAGTTGTTTTCCCCTTGTTGGCCCTCTGACATAGGGCGTATCCTGGGCAGGGATGAAGCCCACTAAAAGTCCCGCGATTTAAAAACTTTAGGGGGGTAAATGCGTGCTCGCCTGGAGCAGAGGCACCTATAGATGATTACCCCCGAGCGTTGATTCGGAGTCGTCGGCCTTGTCAATCGCAATCGACAAAGTATTAACTGTGGTCTCACCCGGATCCTACCGGCTGCGCCAATTGTTATATTACTTTTTTGTTAATTTTTCTCTTTCATAAATATTGTAAATCTCAAGAGATAATAATCTTCCTTTTCACCATTTAAGATGCATTTGAAATTAGTATTTCACAGTTTTTATGGTTCTTCTTACACGGTTACAAAATATTAATCGGGTTGGTGTGGGGTTATTATTGTTATTGTTGCCTGTTTATTTTTAATTAGGCATTTTGAGAATAGGGGGTTTTCGCTTGTTAGCTATGTTATCTTTATTTTCTGCTAACCTTGTTTTTTTTTTCATAAATTTTTTGTTCCAATCCGTGAACAAACACAGAAATCGTGGTTGTTTTTTTTTACTTTATTTAATACAAGTTAAAATTTCTATTTCGATATAATTTTCCTTTATCACTTAATTACAAACTGCTATTTAACGAATATTTAATAAACGCTAAAATTCTTAATAAACTTTAAAATTTCTATTCAACGCTCAAATTTTTATTTCGATATAATTTTTCTTTATCACTTAATCACCAAGCTAGACTTTCTATTTCGGTATAATTTTCCTTTATCACTTAATTACAAACTGTTATTTAACAAATATTTAATAAACGCTAAAATTCTTAATAAACTTTAAAATTTCTATTCAACGCTCTAATTTTTATTTCGATATAATTCTTCTTTATCACTTAATCACCAACAGTTATTTAACAAATATTTAGTAAACGCCGCCGCCGATAAAGGTAAAAACAGAAAAATCTGTCTAAATGATGGTTAAGGGTTTCGATCGACAACACTCTCTTAATTATCGACGCGCCCGCCGCCGCTTGTGGATAGAACAACACTCAATTACTTAAAATTTTCACCCGCCGGTGGTGGCATGGAAATTGTCCACCGGCTGGGAAAAACGTGCCCTTGAATTCGTTCCCACCTGCGCAACTGGCTTACCGCGCGTTTCTCACGCGGCGCTTTGCAAGTTGCGCTTGATTATTGTTGGGTGGGTCAAAAGTACGTTCCCCCGTGTATGTTAAAGTCAAGATCACTGTTTTTCTTGTTTTCTAATCGCCAGAAAAGCTTGGGAAGGGTGCAAAGGTAATTGCGCACCTTGCAAATCTCACAAAATGCGCGCGGATCAGGTTACGTCTGGAAATGTTACATTTTCCGTTGGAGTGGATTTTTGTACGTTGAAGATTTGTCCGTTAAGGAATTTTGTACATTTGAAAATGGAAATAAGATAATTATTTTCCGTTTAGGATTTGTTGTTCACAGGGAACTCATATTGCATCAAATTCATTGCGAATTTGATGTAAAAGGCTCCCTGTATGAAGGGATATGAGAATTTGCCTAAGGATTTCGTTTTTCACCGAGACCTTTAGAAATTCTGTATGTAACAATTCGGAAATTCCCGACGAAATTGGTTCCAGTACCAGGTAGCTGCCCTATCCTTGAGTAAGGATGATACGTTGGTACAAAGCTCTTGATCAGATACGGATGCATGTTTAGCCTTGCTTTCCAGTCTGAACATGAATTGTTCAGCGGTAAGTCTACTAGATTGTCCTGAGAACGTGATGTTCCAAGACAAAACCACAGATGAGTGGCGTGTAGCCTGTTGGGATTTTACGGGTCTAGCCATAAATCGTAAATCAGGTGTTTTGATTTGACTATATAAGGGGTTGGGCTCTACGGTTGAGCTGGTTGGGTCTACTTTTATTGGAACGGGGGCAGGTGCTGCATTAGAACCGGTCGGCATAGCAGCCAGTTGGTCTTTCAGCTTAGCTATCATTAGCTCAATTCGCTGCCGTTCCGACAATTGTGTCTCACTATTTATTTGAGTGTCACTGAACCCATGAAAGGACGGGCTGGCGTCACCCCCAGGGGCTTCAGACACATCTGGATGTTCAGAATCTGACATAATGATTAAGCAAGATAAGGATTTACTATTAACCGAAAGGAATTTCACGGAGGAGACTTGCCCCCTCTTGTTTTTTTTTCTATATGAATATATAATATTGTAACGGCCGCCTGTGAAAATTTTATTACTTGCGAAAATATATGCCAATAAAAATAAAAAAATTAAAAAAATAAAACAGCGGCAACCCCGACCCCGACAAAGCAGCAAAATTCGGCACCAACACCACGTCAAAATCACGAAGCCAACTCCGACGACACAGTAACGACGAAGGAGAACAAAAAAAAAAGGCACCAGGAATGTAGGATAACGGTGCGGTTTTTTTGCCCCGGCCTGGGAGATAGCGCCTGATCGGGCGTTTTTGCTTGGTGGAGAAGAAAAAAAGAAAGCAAAGGGCAGTATTGAGTGAACAGGCGGTGAAGTGAGTTAATTTTTTGGAAATCTCTAGTTGGATGTCTTTCTTTTTGAAAAAAATAAGGAAACAGGCGGTGAAGAAAATGGTGAAGAAAACGTAGTTTTCTGATTGATCGAGTTTCTTTTTCGTTGAGATTGGATTGGTCGCGGTAGCTGAAAGGATCATCCCGGTGCTTGGAAATAAAAGATAAGTCCATAATCCTTTTTTTGAGTATATTAAAAATATAAGAAATTAGTAAATTATAATAAATTATAATCTATTATTATTGGATTCGTTCCATTACCACAAAAAAAAAATTTTTTTTTGTTGAATTACCCATGGTTTCAATGGGGAATTGAAGGAAAAATATTCACTTGAGATTTAAATGTTTCCTGGGGGGGTTGTTAACTATATTTTTTTTTTATCAGTATTCGATTTTCATGATTCAAATTTTTTTTAGTTGCTGCTGTTAATCACGTTCCAAATCTTGAAAGAAAAAAAAAAATGCACGTGATCCTATAAAAAAACCTGAAACGAGACGATAATGGCGGAGTCAGTTTAAGTACAATCTATTGTTTTTACTATTTTGATGAGTGGCACGTAAGTAGCACCCTTTTTATGTAAAACAGGTGTTGAAACAGGTGAATAAAATAAGCCTGGCTTCATGGGCGCTAGATAACGGGTTAATCCTATGCACTACATGACATGTTCTGGAATTTTACGGTACGTAAAAAGACAAAGAAAATTGCCGTTAACGCGAGTATCAAAAATGGCAGTGGAATTCATCGAGTGAAGAGTTTTTTTTTGTTGGGTAGTCCTTCCCGTGCAAATGGCGAAAAAGGGGGAAAAGCATTCTTTTAAAGTTTCTCGGTTTGGTTGTTTTTGAAAGTAGTGACGGTAGTGATCGATTATATTGGTATGTTAAAGGAAAAGTTATTTTCTAAGATAAGTTCCGAGTTAATCAAAAAGCACCTCCAAATCTGGGGTGTATTAAGTGTTGGATAGTACTAGTTTTTTTCGGCTGGTGGATTTGAACATAAATTGAATTGAAACTCCAAATCTGGGGTGTATTAAGTGGTGTATAGTAATAGTTTTTCGGCTGTTGGATTTGAATATAAATTGAATTGAAACTAAAAATCGGTTAGCCTTTTCTGAAGATAAATATTGAATTTCTAATGTCATAGGAAGTCATAGATTTTGTAGAAAGAAAGATTTCAGCACAGGGGCCATTTGCTTTACATTATATACATATATAGTATAGCCACTTTGAATATTACATGAATTGCGTGTCTTTTAAGGTGAGACAAAGAATCCAATAATTATCGAATCGTTTTTTTTTTTGGGATCTTGATTTTGACTTTCCGTGGTCTTCAATAATATTCCTATCACTATATTAATGTCGTCTCTCATTCTTTTGTCATTTATATTTCTTTATATTGAGTAAGCTAATAATAAAAAAGATTTATTGAAGCAAGAAATCAGTAAGGTTTTCTGTTTAAAACCCCGAAGAATTTGGACTGTATCTGTGGATTGATAACACGACAAAGAGAAGAAGTTATCTTGTGGTTTTGTTGGATTATAGCACGTAAGCACGTACAGGAAGTGACATTTTTTTGAAATATTTCAGGGGGATTGAATATTTCTGATTTTTTTTATTTTTTTTTTATAAAAGTTATATTTAACACCTTTAGTTGAAACAAAAGATTTAAAATTTCTTTCTATTTATAAAATTTATATTTGACACAAATAATAAATGAAATAAAAATAACAATAAACAGGAAGAATTATAATAATGGAATAATAATAAAACCAATTGAAATAAAAATAATAGAGGAGATAAAAACCGATAATACATAGAAAAATATCAAGAAATAATAAATGAAATAAAAATAACAATAAATAGGAAGAATTAGAATAATGGCCCGATTAAAAATAATTTCATGGTTAATTTCCTTACTAGCACGCACGCGCCCGCAGCTAGCACGCATAGCGAACAAACAGGCACGCCACAAAAGTACGTACTCTCCCGCCACAGGCACGCACGCTCCCGCCACAGGGATACACGCTCCCGCCACTGGCACGAAAATCTAAAAATTTGTTCGCTAGAGGGATGCACTCTCCCGCCACAGGTATCCACTCTCCCGCCACACGCACGAAAATCTCAAAATGTGCCTGATGACGACTTTACATACATATATAATACTCTTCTCCATCTTTTTTAAGAGGCGTAGAATTTTTATTCTAGGAAAAAAAATTTTTTCTTTCATTTTAAATTTGAGTTTCGTGCGTACCAGCTGCATGCTAGCTGCGGGCTAGTGTTATTTTCACTCAGGCGTGCATGCTAGCTGCGGGCGCCGTGCGGGCTAGTGCATGCCAGCTGCGTGCTAGCTGCGGGCGAATTTCATTTTTACTCGTGATTTATAATATTCGTGCGTACCAGCTGCATGCTAGCTGCGGGCTAGTCTTCAGGCGTGCATGCTAGCTGCGGGCGCCGTGCGGGCTAGTGCATGCCAGCTGCGTGCTAGCTGCGGGCGAATTTCATTTTTAATCGGGGGAATAATAAGAAAACTAATTGAAATAAAAACAATAATAGATAAGAAGAATGATAATAAATAATAATAAATACTTGTTTTTCGAATGATGATACAGTATGAAACCCATACATTTCTGAGGAAGAACAAATAAATAAATAAGTCAATGAAGTAAAATAAAATAAATGAACTATAATCATAAAAAAAAAAAAAAAAAAAAAAAAAAACAAATAACTAAATAAGTTAACAAAATAACTAAAATAAAGGAACAATAAACATTTGTCACAAACAACCAAATAAACTAATAAAATAAACCAAAATAAATGGAATGGAATAAATGGAATTTTTGAAGGTCTAATCCATTAATAAAATGATCGAATAAAAGCCCTCACGTGAGGCCCTCGGGAATAATGATACCTCCGCGAAGGGCGAGTTCCTTTCCGCTGGATACCACCGGGCACCTAGCCTCCTAGAGTATGACCGTTTCTCGCTGACCAAACCACCCCTTACGACCCTTACGATCGGCCCCCTCTCGTTGACTTCAGTAGATCTGTCTCTCCGCCGCCGCCTCTCTTCTTAATTTCAATTTCAGGCACGAGTTAATTCCTAATATACTGTCATTCTTCGGCATCCCTGTACCGCGAACCCCACCCCATCCGGCGAGCTAGTTCGCGCCTCGCACGTCGTGCCGACAAACGGTGCAGCGGATGCCTAAAACTTCGGCGATATTCCTCGGCGGTCAAGTCATCTCAGCCACCTTTTTTCTGACCCTTTTCTAGTTTTGTGACGATGGTCGTTGCCCTATCTCTTTTTCATTGAGATTATTTTTTTTCTTTCTATTTCGTGCCATGGCACTGATATTCCCGACAGTTACAAATGGCGCCCAACGTTTGGCTAAGGAGCTTAATATCCTTTGAGCTTCTTAGTCTAACGGTCTGATGACATGGACATGACTGATTGTCACCTGTTGACATTTTTAAATTTTCCCTTCGGCACTTCATATCCTTCTAGTTTGTTTTCCCTCCCATGTCATCGGTTTTAAATACTTTTTTTGAAAATTTCAGCCGAGTTTTCTTGTGAAACTTTTCTTTGTGGCTCAGGCCAGCGAGAGGAGCCAGGAGTGGACTTCCTTCATACGTACAAGTTCCAATTCTCAGTCCAAGTCCCCCCGGCTATTGGGTATTGGGCGAAGGTACTTACCGCGGTACCCTAGCCCTCTAAACTTCTTCTGCTTCCTCTTTCCTATCTTTCTTCTTCTTCACCCACTTCAACTTTGACTAGCTTTCTGCGGTAGCCTCTCTATTTTAATTAGTTCCGGTCAGACAGACTCGGAGTCTGGCTAACAGGCGCCTATCGCCTGGCACTGCGCGAGTTAGAGCTGACGACGGAACCTACACCATTTTTTTTTCTACTGCTTCGTTACTTAGAATGGTCGGATGGACACCTTGATACCGGATCTGTTCTCGTCTGGGTTGACAGGCGTGATACCGCCTGACCTTGCGACGGGTCCGATATCAAGGTTCAATTGTAGTGTGTTTTTCGGAGGGATCTGGCTGCAAGTGACTGATGTTCGCTTGGCCAGATCGATTGGTTTCGCCTGGTGGCAATTGTGGATGTCCCCATTAAGTCATCCGATCCCGTATAAATGGAGTCTTTCTGTCTTCCCGCCTTCCTGGGACTCAGCAGAGTTGCTGACCAGTCGTGGTGGGTTGGCAGAACGCTCTACCATATCTCTACAGTGAGGCTTCTATCACTTCTTCTACCTCTTCTTCCTCTTCCTCAATTGGTCATCGGGATCCGGTCACCGTAGGGGTCGCTGATGTCCGATGGTAGGGACGTCGATTTTGGGACTGTTGCTAGGCAGTGGTCTAGCGGCAATCCTGATATTGGTCCCACCAGTGGAAGCACTGTGTTTGCTGACGACGAGAATGCCACTCCGCGCCGAAGGCAATCTGACTGACATTGCCGCCGCCAGTCGCCGCCGCCTTGTTGGGGGTGTTCTTTTCCGGAGGGCCCCTTTATAAGCATTACTATCACTTTTTGTTCATAGAAATTTTCACGTATATTTGCTTGATGCTCACATTTTGTATGACAATATTGTTTTTGTTCAAAAACATTTTTTTCAGGATAACATATTTTTATACATTCGTATAAGTTTTGATATATTTCACATATTCTTTTAGGATAACATACGTATTACACATTGAATTTTTTTTTGATATATTTCATATATTCTTTGAGAATGAAATACTTTTACACATTGAATTTTTTTGATATATTTCATATATTCTTTTAGGATAACATACGTATTACGCATTGAAATTTTTTTGATATATTTCATATATTCTTTTAGGATAATTTACTTTTATACATTGAATTTTGATATTCCATATATTCTTTTAGGATAACTTACTTTTATACATTGAATTTTTATATTCCATATATTCTTTTAGGATAACATCTCTTTTTTTCATAAAATTTTTGATATTGCACACATTTTTGGGTCTTGATAACATATCCTTGCTTTTGAATTCTTTGGTAGTTATGTTTTTCTATGATAATATTTTCCACATATAATTTTTCCCTCACACCCACATCGAAAGCAAAAGGAATTTCGGTCTTTAGTCTTACACCCTACATATTCGCATTGATTTTAGTCGAAGTAGTCTCCCCAACTTAGTGCCTACCACGGGTAGTATATATCTGTGAGCGAATAGTGACCTAACCAGAACTGGCCATTTTTTTGTTGTCCCAGGGCAGTCCCTACGCTCCATCATGACTGGCCGGACTAAGCCTAAGAGGAAAGGGACAGCCGCTGCCCAAGGGGCCGATGATCCTACTGGCGCATCGGACCAACTGGAACCCTCTGACCACTCCGGTGTTGAAGATGAGACAGCCGGCCAAGACTTGCCGGGGGCCGCCGGAGAAGGTCCCTCCAAAATCGCTAAAGCAGACCTGAAAAGTGCCATCGACAAGGCTATGCCCTATTGCTCCTCGGAGCCTGAACGTGTCCTCCCAGAGGCACCCCCCAGACCTGCCAGCCTTCAGGTCCCACTGGCTTTAGATTTTCGCCAGAGGACTACTAGTGTTAGCGCCCCTCCCTCTCCCAGAGCGTACGCATCGTACCCTACAGCGTGTCATCCGGGACCCAGTGACGTATGGGCAACCGTACCTACTATGGGGCCCCCATTACCCCCAGCTGAAGTCCGTTCCTCAGCAACCCCGGCCAAGTACAAGTCCCCGGTAGTCCACTGGAAGATCCGATTCTCGGGCCGCGAAAATGCACTCCCGGCAGAAGAATTTTTGTTCCGCGTGCGGACGAGAGCTGAGGACGAGGGAGTCCAGCCACCCGAACTGCTACGTAACATTTCCGCGCTACTAACCGAAAGAGCTGAAGAGTGGTATTGGACACAGTTTCGGAGAGGTTATCCTACTCCCACTTGGCAAGATTTCCGCATGAGGTTCGTGGAGCAGTTCGGCGGTCAAACCTCCGAGTACCAGGTCATCAAAGAAATACTAGAGACCAAGCAGGGGAACTTGGCCTTTGATGACTATGCAGCCAAGATTTTCACCCTCCATAATCGGCTATCGAGGCCGATGCCCCCGACGGAGCTGGTTCGCATCTTGATGCAAAACTTGAACGTCTCCCTAGGGTCCGCCATCATGGGATCCTCGTATCAAGATGTGCGCCAGCTTCGCGAGGCTTGTTTGAGGGTGGAAAGCTGGCAGCGGGAAAGGAGGGGCGAGCACCGACACACGCCCAGGATCCACGAGTTCGAGACACCTCAACCCCAGCCTTATTCAAACCATTACCAGCCCTACGCCCCGGAGTCTGGCTGCCGCGCGGAATCTCACACTAATCAGCCGCCCACCCTTGAAGAAGTCCGTAAGGCTCAGCCCAGCCGACCACCTCCCAAGTGCTGGAACTGCCGACAAGAGGGACACGGGTTTATGACGTGCACCTCCCCTACCCGCAGCATTTTCTGTTATCGATGCGGGCGACCAGACGCGTATGCACCAACTTGTCCCAGCTGCTCGGGAAACTAGATTCGGGGTGCGAGACTCCCAGCGAGGCCGCACCCTGCTCAGGATTCCCTACTAATAATGTCTACCCTGCCATGTCACCTATTTCCATAGATAGTCCGGATCTGCCGACAATAGATCCCTTACCGGTCTTCCCATCTCCTCAGGTCAGAGCCTCCTTCATGCAGCGATGGGCTAACTATCACAAAATCCGTAAACGAATTTTCGAAGTACCCGATAAGACCATACCAGCCTGCAGAGTCCCACACATTCGGCAGCGTGCAATTGAAAAGCGGACTCACGTCCGAAAGATCATCGCCACCCTGTTCCAGGATGACGGCGATGACCGACCCTTCGCCAATGTGCAGATTCACAACACCAGTATGTCAGGATTATTGGACTCAGGCGCCAACATCAGCTGTTTGGGAAGAGGGGCAGAGTCGTTCCTCCTGCATAACCCTGAAATTAAGCTGCACCGGCTGCACACCTCCGTCCAGGTAGCTGACGGCAAGGCAAAGAATGTGCTGGGTTATATTGTCGTACCTATCACCTACGCGTCCCGCACCATCGTGATGACTCTGTATATAGTACCTGACTTGTCTCAAATTCTGTATCTTGGCGTCGATTTTTGGAGGGCCTTTAAATTGGCCCCACATATTATAGGGGAAATACACCACACCCCATCCCCGGACCCCAACAGTCATCACCTTGACGAGTCCCAACAGGAGCGATTGAACCAGGCTCGAGCGCGGTTCCCGTCATTCGACACCTGTGGACTTGGTAGAACGCACCTGGAACAGCACGTGATCGACACTGGCGAGGCGGTACCCATTAAGCAGAGGCACTACCCTGTCTCTCCCGCCATTCAGGCCCTCATGTATGAGGAGGTCGATCGCATGCTGAGTCTAGGTGTAATCGAAGAGTCCAACAGTCCCTGGAACTCGCCCGTAGTCTTGGTTCGCAAGCCCGAAAAGGTTCGCCTCTGTTTGGACTCGCGCAAGGTAAACACAGTGACAGTGAAGGATGCCTACCCGCTGCCTCACATAGATGGCCTTTTAGGACGGTTGCAGGATACCCGCTTTATCTCGGCGATTGACCTCAAGGATGCCTTCTGGCAAATCCCCTTAGAGGAAAAGTCTCGAGAGAAGACGGCCTTCACCGTGCCTGGAAGACCGCTCTATCAATTTAAAGTGATGCCGTTCGGGCTCTGTAACGCCCCGCAACGCATGTGTCGCCTCATGGACAAGGTGATCCCAGGCTCTCTTCGAGAACGCGTTTTCGTCTATTTAGACGACCTACTGGTGGTGTCTCCAGACTTCGAGACCCACGTTCAGATGCTGGAACAGGTCGCAGACTGTCTGCGAGGTTTTGGTTTAACAGTGAACTTGAACAAAAGCAGGTTCTGCGTCCGGGAAGTGAAATATTTGGGCTTCATCATCGGCGATGGGTCTCTCAAAACCGACCCCGACAAGGTTGCAGCCATCAGGGACTTCCCAGTTCCAAAGTCTGCCAAACAGGTGCGACGGTTTTTAGGCATGACGGGATGGTACAGGCGCTTCATAAGTAATTATGCCAGCATTGCCTCACCCATCACCGACTGTCTAAAGAACGGCAAATTTGTTTGGACAGACGACGCCCTCAGGGCATTTGAGGAACTGAAGGAGTCCATGATGTCTGCTCCTTTATTGGTAACCCCAGATTTCGCCAACCCCTTCTTTATCCAATGCGACGCCAGTAAAACCGGAGTAGGGAGCGTCCTGTTCCAACGACGCGGCGATGAAGAACACCCCATCGCCTATTTCTCGAAGAAACTGAATAGTGCCCAGCGCAATTATTCGATCACCGAGTTAGAGTGCTACGCTGCGGTGCTGAGCGTTAAGAAGTTCCGGGCGTATGTGGAAGGGCATCCCTTCACCATCATTACCGACCATGCCAGCTTGAGGTGGCTCATGAGCCAGACTGACCTAAATGGCCGCCTAGCACGGTGGAGCCTAAAGTTACAGGGCTTCCAATTTTCAATTGAGCACCGCAAGGGTAGTCAGAACGTGGTGCCGGACGCGCTGTCACGAGTCGACTGCATTGATGAAATGCAGCTCTGCCGTGACGTGGACCTTACGTCTCCAGCCTTCAGGACAGAGGACTATCAACATCTCGCTGATAAAATCAGCAAAGATGCTGACCGGTTGCCTGACCTACAGGTTTCAGACGGATATGTGTTTCACCGCTCGGCCCCCCGTACTGGCGACCCTGAGACGGATGACCTAATATGGAAATTGTGGATCCCTGCAGAACTAACCACTTCTTTGGTCGAGTCCGCTCATGCACCCCCTCAAGCTTCACATGGCGGTATCCGTAAGACACTCGCAAGATTACGCGAAAAATATTACTGGCCAGGCATGGCAAGCCAAGTTAGATCTTATATCGCAGCCTGTGACACATGTAAAACCACTAAGGCCCCCAACAATATCCTAAGGCCCCCTATGGGTGAAGCCATGGGTGTACAACGTCCTTTCCAGGTCTTATACGTAGATTATATGGGACCATACCCCAGATCCAAAAAAGGCTATACCGCCATCTTTGTGGTCTTAGACGCGTTTTCCAAATATACGTTCCTCCACCCCGTACTCGCTGAAACCTCTAGTGCAGCAACCAGCTTTCTCGAACACCGTATATTCCATGCTTATGGAGTCCCGGAGAAAATCTTTTCCGACAACGGGAGACACTTCACCTCTAAGGAGTTCGAGAAGCTATCAACGGACTACGACATACAACACTTACGCACTGCAGTCTATGCTCCGCACCCCAACGCGTCTGAGCGGGTAAATCGTTCAGTGCTGGCTGCCATCCGCGCTTACATCGGTACCGATCACCGTAACTGGGACAAACACCTGTCGGCTATAGAGTGCGCCTTCCGTAGCGCTCGTCATGAGTCCATCGGCACCTCTCCCTATCAGGCTCTTTTCGGATACCCCATGGTCCTTCACGGATCAGCGTATCCACTGCTGAAAACCCTGGGAGCTTTGAAAGAAGGAGAGATTGCCGTACTACCGGCTGTGGACCGCGGACAAGCCCTACGTGAGCAAGTAGAGCACCAGCTCGCTGCAGCACACGCTAGGCACCAGAAAAATTACAACCTACGTTGTAAGGCCGTACGTTTCTCGCCAGGTCAGACCGTGTATTATAGGACCTTCCCAGTCAGTAAGAAAGCTGAACGCTTCTGCGCCAAACTAGCTGACAAATTCACAAAGGCACGGGTAAAGAGACCGATAGGCACCAGCCGATATGAGTTGGAGGACCTGACAGGGCGTAGCCTTGGTATCTACCACGCCAAAGACATTAGGTCCTGATGAGCTAACTATTGGAAAGTAGCCCCCCGACCGTGAGTTCAGGACGACGACAATATGGCATCGCCGGAGGATCGAATCCATGGGCGAAGGCACTTTCCGAAGGAATGACTTAGCGCTTCCGTAGGGATTTTTCGGGACAAAGTGGATTTGCCTCGAATCCCCCTTCGGGAACACTCATTCACTCCGAGGCGATTAGGTTACCAACAGTTTCACCATGTCGCGACCCAGCCTGTTTCGAAGCAAGTCCAACCCCGAGTAGCCCTAATAAGGCATCTCGCCGGCTTCACCGGTTAATAATAGGGTACCCGGCGAGGTCCGCTTAGGTAGCTTCCCTAGCGGATGGTACACCTCGTTGTTACGCTTGGTCGTCTGGGACCAAGTTTTAATGTCAACATTTATCCTAAGGCTGCCAGACCAGTCTTCATGTCATGACGCTTCAACCTGGAGCGAGGAGTTCTTAGACCCGGGCTTCGCGACGTCCACTTCCGATAGTAGCACTACGACACGGCCGGCAGTGCGCTGTATTTCGACGCACGCCACAGTTCCACTAGGTCCCGACGCACTTAGAATTTCAATTACTTTGGTTCTCTTCTCGAAACTGGATACCTGATAAAAGAGTGGTTCCACCTTATTAAACGACCCTACAACTATACCAAAGGATAGGAGTACGTAATCATTTAAGAATGGGCTCGACCATCCCCGTACCTCTTCAAGGAATGGATGGATGATTCATAATCCTCTTGACCAACAACAGAAAGCCCATTACGAGCATATTAGATACGTAATCGATTGAGTTTAGATGCGAATTCAATGAAAATTTTCTTACTTCACTAATACCTGTATGCTAGGTTCGTGGGTTGGTGAAACTATCAACACGTGCGGCTTTCCAATCGACAAATCTTGGTTATCAACTAACGAATCGTGAACAATAAGTAGAAGAAATGCGGCCGTTTTCTCGGAACCAGTCAGAACACAAGCCATCCAAACACGTTTAGCCATTAGTATTGGAATAGCATTTTATTGATCGGTGTCGGTACGGTATGTCCTGGCTTCCATTCATTTTCCAAGAAGAAATTTTAATCCAGAGTCTTGAAAGGAATTGATAACAGGTGGTGTCCCATTAGTAATTTTGATAGGAATCTATTCGTATTTGTCAAAAATAATTCCACTGTTGATTCCCGAACTGAAGATTTCTTCTTCATTGTCTGTCGAAAATCTCTCTTGGTTTTCCTGTTGCCGCACCCCCCCCCCCCCATCTCCACGCTCTGCGTCGTGTTTTTCTTCTTCCTCTCCCACCTCCTTCTTGACCACCCCTTTTACCAAAGCAATATCACGAGTCTCAAATCCATGTTTATGGTCCTCATCAAGTTGTTCTGAGCCTCCAATACTTCTATGAGCTTTTTTGCCTGAAGCCATCGCTTCTGTCACCATCATCGCGCCGACCGCCGAAACCTTCGCCACCAACTTCCATGGAGACCTTACACCGCTTGGATTATGTCCGTTTGAGTATGGAGCCGACGAATCTAGACACCCTCCCGGCTCATGAGGCCCAATCGACCCTGTAAGACGTCTGCCGAAAAGAGCTCGAGCGACATGTAGAGTTAGGGTTATTCCTGACGGAACAAAAAGTCACTTGTACAACACTTAGTAGGAGACGCATGGTGTAACGGTTTTTAGGAAAACTAAGCCATGGCCATTGACGAGCGCCGTTGTCCTAAATGATTGCTCGTACTCGAGGAAATCCACTACGAGGCGGATATTATGGAAACATTTAAAAGGGCGTCACGCTATTTTACCTCCGAAGGCGCGGCGGAATGACCGATGCATGTTGCCTCATACCACTATCCGGAGGACGACTCAGCAGAACCTGAGGAAATTTTAACCTTACCTCCTCTAAGAAGAAAACAAGTGGCAGAGCATGAGACTCTCTCAGGGAGTGGGTGAGCCACACGTTGGCCAAAATCACCATATCAGGCCCCCGTTTATTTTTCTTCGTGTCCCCTCTCCCCTGGCGACATCTAGGTGACGCGCGCTGTAACGGCCGCCTGTGAAAATTTTATTACTTGCGAAAATATATGCCAATAAAAATAAAAAAATTAAAAAAATAAAACAGCGGCAACCCCGACCCCGACAAAGCAGCAAAATTCGGCACCAACACCACGTCAAAATCACGAAGCCAACTCCGACGACACAGTAACGACGAAGGAGAACAAAAAAAAAGGCACCAGGAATGTAGGATAACGGTGCGGTTTTTTTGCCCCGGCCTGGGAGATAGCGCCTGATCGGGCGTTTTTGCTTGGTGGAGAAGAAAAAAAGAAAGCAAAGGACAGTATTGAGTGAACAGGCGGTGAAGTGAGTTAATTTTTTGAAAATCTCTAGTTGGATGTCTTTCTTTTTGAAAAAAATAAGGAAACAGGCGGTGAAGAAAATGGTGAAGAAAACGTAGTTTTCTGATTGATCGAGTTTCTTTTTCGTTGAGATTGGATTGGTCGCGGTAGCTGAAAGGATCATCCCGGTGCTTGGAAATAAAAGATAAGTCCATAATCCTTTTTTGAGTATATTAAAAATATAAGAAATTAGTAAATTATAATAAATTATAATCTATTATTATTGGATTCGTTCCATTACCACAAAAAAAAATTTTTTTTTGTTGAATTACCCATGGTTTCAATGGGGAATTGAAGGAAAAATATTCACTTGAGATTTAAATGTTTCCTGGGGGGGTTGTTAACTATATATTTTTTTTTATCAGTATTCGATTTTCATGATTCAAATTTTTTTTTAGTTGCTGAGGCTGTTAATCACGTTCCAAATCTTGAAAAAAAAAAATGCACGTGATCCTATAAAAAAACCTGAAACGAGACGATAATGGCGGAGTCAGTTTAAGTACAATCTATTGTTTTTACTATTTTGATGAGTGGCACGTAAGTAGCACCCTTTTTATGTAAAACAGGTGTTGAAACAGGTGAATAAAATAAGCCTGGCTTCATGGGCGCTAGATAACGGGTTAATCCTATGCACTACATGACATGTTCTGGAATTTTACGGTACGTAAAAAGACAAAGAAAATTGCCGTTAACGCGAGTATCAAAAATGGCAGTGGAATTCATCGAGTGAAGAGTTTTTTTTGTTGGGTAGTCCTTCCCGTGCAAATGGCGAAAAAGGGAGAAAAGCATTCTTTTAAAGTTTCTCGGTTTGGTTGTTTTTGAAAGTAGTGACGGTAGTGATCGATTATATTGGTATGTTAAAGGAAAAGTTATTTTCTAAGATAAGTGCCGAGTTAATCAAAAATCACCTCCAAATCTGGGGTGTATTAAGTGTTGGATAGTACTAGTTTTTTTCGGCTGGTGGATTTGAACATAAATTGAATTGAAACTCCAAATCTGGGGTGTATTAAGTGGTGGATAGTAATAGTTTTTCGGCTGTTGGATTTGAATATAAATTGAATTGAAACTAAAAATCGGTTAGCCTTTTCTGAAGATAAATATTGAATTTCTAATGTCATAGGAAGTCATAGATTTTGTAGAAAGAAAGATTTCAGCACAGGGGCCATTTGCTTTACATTATATACATATATAGTATAGCCACTTTGAATATTACATGAATTGCGTGTCTTTTAAGGTGAGACAAAGAATCCAATAATTATCGAATCGTTTTTTTTTGGGATCTTGATTTTGACTTTCCGTGGTCTTCAATAATATTCCTATCACTATATTAATGTCGTCTCTCATTCTTTTGTCATTTATATTTCTTTATATTGAGTAAGCTAATAATAAAAAATATTTATTGAAGCAAGAAATCAGTAAGGTTTTCTGTTTAAAACCCCGAAGAATTTGGACTGTATCTGTGGATTGATAACACGACAAAGAGAAGAAGTTATCTTGTGGTTTTGTTGGATTATAGCACGTAAGCACGTACAGGAAGTGACATTTTTTTGAAATATTTCAGGGGGATTGAATATTTCTGATTTTTTTATTTTTTTTTTATAAAAGTTATATTTAACACCTTTAGTTGAAACAAAAGATTTAAAATTTCTTTCTATTTATAAAATTTATATTTGACACAAATAATAAATGAAATAAAAATAACAATAAACAGGAAGAATTATAATAATGGAATAATAATAAAACCAATTGAAATAAAAATAATAGAGGAGATAAAAACCGATAATACATAGAAAAATATCAAGAAATAATAAATGAAATAAAAATAACAATAAATAGGAAGAATTAGAATAATGGAATAATAAGAAAACTAATTGAAATAAAAACAATAATAGATAAGAAGAATGATAATAAATAATAATAAATACTTGTTTTTCGAATGATGATACAGTATGAAACCCATACATTTCTGAGGAAGAACAAATAAATAAATAAGTCAATGAAGTAAAATAAAATAAATGAACTATAATCATAAAAAAAAAAAAAAAAAAAAAAACAAATAACTAAATAAGTTAACAAAATAACTAAAATAAAGGAACAATAAACATTTGTCACAAATAACCAAATAAACTAATAAAATAAACCAAAATAAATGGAATGGAATAAATGGAATTTTTGAAGGTCTAATCCATTAATAAAATGATCGAATAAAAGCCCTCGCGTGAGGCCCTCAGGAATAATGATACCTCCGCGAAGGGCGAGTTCCTTTCCGCTGGATACCACCGGGCACCTAGCCTCCTAGAGTATGACCGTTTCTCGCTGACCAAACCACCCCTTACGACCCTTACGATCGGCCCCCTCTCGTTGACTTCAGTAGATCTGTCTCTCCGCCGCCGCCTCTCTTCTTAATTTCAATTTCAGGCACGAGTTAATTCCTAATATACTGTCATTCTTCGGCATCCCTGTACCGCGAACCCCACCCCATCCGGCGAGCTAGTTCGCGCCTCGCACGTCGTGCCGACAAACGGTGCAGCGGATGCCTAAAACTTCGGCGATATTCCTCGGCGGTCAAGTCATCTCAGCCACCTTTTTTCTGACCCTTTTCTAGTTTTGTGACGATGGTCGTTGCCCTATCTCTTTTTCATTGAGATTATTTTTTTTCTTTCTATTTCGTGCCATGGCACTCATATTCCCGACAGTTACAATATTAACGCAAAAGATACAGATAAGTTTTAATGAATAACGTTTAAAATTACGCGAAATAAAAACCTTAAATAGACTCGGGACGTGAAATTTATTAACGATAATTATTTAATTGAAATTAGACAGCAACCGCCTGAAATTATGCAGGACTTAACACTCGTATTCATAAACGAAAACGTCAATTGTTATTACTAACGCGATAATTTAATTAAGTAAATGGGACCGGAGCATGGTTACTGGCGGAGAGGATATGCAGCCCTCACATTACAGCACTTACCAGATAGGGATATATCGAGGAGAGTGGCAGGTACCACCCGTCTCGACCGACCATACAATTCACCATCCAATCCCCGACCGCAGCGGTCCACATGGCTGTGACGAAATAAGAAGGGATTAGAAACTTCCATTGGATTTAAGTGGTCCCTATTTGTCAGCCACGACGGATCAGTAACGTAGACAACTGAAATTCCGGAAGGCCGAACAAACAGGGATCCATTCGGGACCGCGTTGAGGAAGAGACAACCGACATACCGCACTGGCAGGCCACTGCCTGTTATCAGGATCTATGTATGTCAGTGGTCCCCCCACCAACTTGGTCATACTAAACAAGATAGAATTAAGAAAAACTGAATTGAGCGATATTGCTC
The DNA here is from genome assembly GCA_949987705.1 of Thereva unica. Taxonomy (NCBI): domain Eukaryota; kingdom Metazoa; phylum Arthropoda; class Insecta; order Diptera; family Therevidae; genus Thereva; species Thereva unica. The sequence goes on along the minus strand of OX465284.1, from coordinate 39,636,500 downwards.
CGTTCATGGAAGGGACACCCAGATGATGACCCCCGCGCAAGCCATGTGAACATCAGCCACATGAAGCCAGACAGCAAGAGGCCCTCACCAGTTGCCCCACCAGAGTCGTCGCACTAGCAAGCGAAGCGCTTCGTACTAGGAACTGACATACTCACATGAGCGAGCAAGGTATACAATTTGGAAGTTGCCGCCGAAAGAAGTTATTGAACCATACGTTCGGAGAAAATGAAAGCAGACTATAAGCCGTTAAGGCTAAACTGAGAAGACATAAGCTGTAAGGGAGATGATACCGCGGCAGGTACCAAAACCCATACCCAAATGGCCGGAGGGACTTGGAATGAGAAGGAGGGACTAATATTGAAGAAAGTCCACTACCGGTCTCTCTCGATGGCCGATGCCACAAAAAAGCTAAAATACCGGTCTTACAAATGGAAAGACTACATAATAATAAAGAACCATAACTCGGAAAAAGACACCTTCCAAAAGGAAGAAGAAAACAAAATTGCCGAATAAAAAAGGTAAAGTCAACCAGTGACTAACAGACATAACCGAGTTAATACAGAAGACTAGTGGTACTAGCCTACGTTGGGCGCCATTTTTGTAACTGTCGGGAGGTTGGTTGAGCTTATGCTCGAAGAAGGAAAGAAGAATCTCATTGCCACCAAGGGCCGTAAACACCTTACAAAAAATGGAAAGGGAAGGGGTCACTAATGACCAAAAGTGTGGCTGTACGAGGTCCAAAGGAAGGGATATCGCCGAGAAAAACTTGGGTGCCTCCACTACACTTGGCTGGGCACGTCTAGCGATACTCTAGCTAGCTCGCCGGATGGGGGGGTTCGTAGTGTAGGGAGCCAACGAAAGGGGTGACAGTTTGAAATAAACTAACGAATATCACGTGCCGCTGAGAATCAACCGGAAATGAACTTCCAAAAAGGGGCGATAGGGTGACCCGTCCGGGGCCATCGAGAGAGCTTAATGGGGGTTCGGGGTCGCAGCCATGCGAACAGATGCGGTCGGAGTTGGGATGCTGAAAATGAATCTAAAGCATAATAGTACTTACGTATGGCGGAATGGCACACAGCCTCCCCGCCTGATCTCCATGCCCGCTATCCACCCGTTACTTACTTACATGTTCAACACGATGATCAAGAAAAAAATTCCGAAGAAAGAAGAAAGAAAAATTTAAAAAAAATTCCTTTTGAATTATGGTTTCTTTTTTTTCTTGGTTTCAACACAAGAAGCTTCTACATAGGATCAACACAGAGAAATTAACAGAATAATAAACTAAGACAATTTTCAATGCCCTTAATAAAACATAGGAGAAATACAAAAATTCAATTCCTTATGTACATACCAGGGGCAAACCTAGGTTATTTTCCCTTTTATACAAAAAAAAAAACTTATAACTATATTAGGTCTTTCTTTTTCTTTTCTTAAACCTAAAAAAATAAATAATTAAAGCTTTTGCTGTTTTTCCTTTACTCTTTTTAAATCTTTTTAATACGCTTTTATTAGCTTCACTTGTAACTATGTAATAAAATCTTTTAAGTTAAATTTGACCCACTTCCCGGTTTCCGATTGACCTGAAATTTTGCACACACGTTTAGTTTGGATGACAATGCACTCTGACTATTTTGTAAAAAAATCAAGATGACGGATCCTGGACCCGGCGGCTGAATTTTGCCATTGTGTTCGCCGACCCCCCGACATGGATATCAAATGGATGGGTATGCCAAATACAATACTATTAACTGTGTAGCGTAATTCTAAATTCAAAATGGATATGTGTTAATTAGCTGCACAACTATGCAATAAAATCTTGTAAGTTAAATTTAACCCACTTCCCGGTTTCCGATTGAGCACAAACGTTTAGTTTGGATGACAATGTAATCTGACTATTTTGTAAAAAAATCAAGATGACGCACAGTGGGACCAAATCCAAAAAAGGTGGCCAAAAGTCTAAAAAAAAAGTTTATAGATTGCGGTTTTTTTTGGGGGGGGATGATTCGAGGACACTTCCAATAGTGAGCAATCAGTCACGGAAGGTTAGATTTTTTTCTACGCACTGAGAAATTGTAGTTGCTACTTTACTCTTTTTGCTTATTTTTAAACGTTAATATTGTGAAAAAAGGTTAACGTTTTCAAAACGCTATAAAAAATTAAGTAACCAAGCAATCGTGGTCGTGTAAAGTGGAATTTTCTTTGGAAGGTATGTAGAGTATAAAAAAATTGCACTATACCCATTAAGCAAGTATACAATACACAGTAAGCATCTATTACACGTGCTTTTTATGAATTTGGATTGTAAGAATGCGATATATATTGGACAAAAAGTAATATTGCTCCACTCTGCTCCACTGGAAAACTTGCTGGGCGTTGTTGGTAAAGGTGTATTCCTTCACCTCCAAAAAAAATCCGCTGCCCAAAATTGCCCCTCCGTGTTTTAAGGGGTCACATACGTCCAGCACTAGCCCATGGAAATGGTACTTCAATATTGCAAAAACTCGGGACAAGGTTTTATTTTTGGGATGTGTAGGGGGGTTCAGTGTGAGCTTAAATCTGAGTTTTCGGGATTCTAACCCACTCCCCCCCCCCAATTTGGCCGCCATCTTGGAAAAGGTGCGCAAAGGGTTTTTCCATTATATATCTCCGTAACAGTACATCTTACAGAAAATTTGCAAGGGCACTTTTTGTTTATAATTAAATTATCTACAATATATTAGCAAAATATTTTTAGGTAAATTTAATAATTAAGAAGTTATAAGCCTTAGAACACCAAAATTAGTCACAGTATTTTCTTTTACTGGCTATAGCTCTGAATGTTCGACATCAGAAGATAAAGATACAACTTTTACTTGTATTCACAATGATTTTCTTCTGTAATTGCATTCTTAAAAATTCTTATTTTGTTTTTCTAATAAACAATAACTTCCTAATAAAATAACTTGCTTATAAAAAAATTAATCAAAAGTATTAAACATTATATTAAAACAAATTTTGTGATTTTTTTAAGAGGTTATGTTAACCATATTGAGTCCGCCATTTTGAAAATCGAAATTCCGACACTGGATTCGTCATCAGCGGCCCCGAAAACCCCTAAGTGAGATGTTTTGGTATCATTTACTAAAGTTTTTGACTATTTGGAGAGGTTATGTTAATCATATTGAGTCCGCCATTTTGAAAATCGAAATTTCGATTCGTCATCAGCGACCCCGAAAACCCCCGAGTGTAAAATTTGAGATCATTTAATGCACTTTTTGACTTTTGGCCAGCTTTTTTGGATTTGGTCCCACTGTGTGACGGGTCCAGGATGGCGGACATGGTGTGTTCCGGCGACACTAAAATAAAAGCCCACCTGAAAAAAGCCAAAACAAACTCCTGAAAGGAAAGCAAAAATCAAGCAAAAAGGAATTAAATAAATAAAACGCCAAATTTACTATTTCTTCTATTTTTATTCAGTAAACAAACAAACTACATAAATACACAAAAGTACAAAAAAAACACACGTTAATTGACAGCACTACACAACAAAAAACAACAAGAAATTCGTACCTGCAAATAGAAAGAAATTATTAAAATATAAATACTAAATATACAAGTACTTACCTGTTTTTAAAAGTTGAAAAACAATCCAGAGATCCTTCCAAAGAAGATGCCAAAAAGCCGTCGGCAAATCGCAAAATCTATAAACAAAAAAAGATTACTAAAAATTGCAAACATGTTCCACAAAAAATACTTACCTGTCAACCCCAACGAAATAAGCTCAGGCTCCTCCTTGGTCATCCCCACTTGAATCCTGAAAATATTAACTAAAATTGTTGTTGTTGTTGTTGTGTAGAAAAGTTTACTAGCAGAGCTAGTGAACCCTGAAACAGGGTTTCTTACTGGTCCAGCCTTGCAGCTATATAGACCACGATTCAAGATTTATGATAAATTTAAGGCGGTCAATCGAAGAAACTCTCTCTCTGTGTCATTTCAGTCCCGTACTACCTGACCAAGTAGAGGGCATATGTCAAGTTAACTTAAATTCTATCTTAAGACTAACATCTTATATTGTAACATAGATAAGAAAAATCCGATAAATTTTGGCAATTCAAGTCTCCACAGCTGGACGTGATGGTAAAATGCAAGATAGACACGAAAGGAAGCAGGAGTTGGACAATAAATCTCATCTAGAATTAACATCAAATAGATATGTTGGTCTCTACAAGAAAGCTCGCAAGGATCGAGGCCTTCACCATGTCAAAGGGCGCAAGGACTGTTAGAAGTCTGTTCGACTGAGTCAGAATAGGATACTTAGATCTAATTTGATTATATTTAATACACTTTAATATTATGTGTTCGGCGTCATTGTTAGCAATACACAGGTTACACAACGGGTTATCTTTAATTTTCCAAGACGTTAATCTCACATCATCATATGTGTGTCCCACAAGGATTCTGTTGATCATTCGAAAGATTCTAGGGGGAAGGGATAGCTTTGAAAACCAAGGAGAGGCGGGAAGTGTGGGGAAAATTGTGGAGAAGAATCTCGCCTTTTCCTGAGATGCATAGTGGTACCTTCTACTCCATTCTTGAAATATTTTAGATTTAACATTTAAAATGAGATCTCTGGTGCTTAGTTTATGTGGGAAAAACTGACCATCAGTGATGGCTTCACTAGCCAAGGTGTCAGCTCTCTCGTTTTCGGGAATACCACAGTGGGAAGGCACCCACACAAATTTGACACCTTCCAACCTACTTGCGGTGAAGATAATGGACCGGACAACATGATTTTCTCGTTTTGTATCTCTAAGTGCTAGACAGCTATTAAGGCTGTCTGTCAGGATAATGACTTTTTTTTGCTTTTCAGAAACGGCAATTTTTAAAGCCAAATCAATGGCAGAGAGTTCCGCAGACAAGGTTGACATTAACCAAAGTGTTCTGAACCTCTTATCTACTAATGGACCTTGAAAGTGGATTCCTAAACCAACGGTGCTATTTACAATGGACGCATCCGTGGCAATAACCAGCGAATCAGAAGAAAAGGTGTCTCATTTTTCATTCATGATAGAGTTTATGGTGGAATTGGCAATTTGTGATTTGTTTCCCAGACCGTGTAAAAATTTGAGGTCAAAAGATAAGTTAGAGCAGCTAACAGGAGTGTCAATAGTAGGATGAAGAAGATCAAATAGTTCTTTGTATTTTACAAAGATTTTATCAAAGGGAGAAGAGGGTAGGGTAAGATCAAGAAGGCTCCTAAAATTTTTATTGACAGTGAGGATACGTAATAAATCCTTTGTGGTGATTAAATCGGCCCTCAGATCGGTAGGGATTTCATGGGCAAGAGCATATATAGTGTGAACCGGAGTGGAGTGAGTAAGGCCCAAACATTTTCTCAGGAAGTTATTTGTGATGGTGGTAAACTTTTTTTCAAGGGTTTGTGACTCTTGAAAGGACAAGGATCTGGCATATTCCAGCTTAGATCTTATCAAAGATCTATAGAGTAGCATTGTAGTAGCAGGAGCAGCTCCAAATTTTTTACGACTCAGAATGGAAATAATTCTATTGTTGCTGTTCATTGTCTCTAAGGCAATGTTGAGATGTAGTCTGCTCTTGAGATTACTCGTAAAGGTAAAGCCTATAAATTTCAAACTTCTGACATTTTGGACCAAGACATTCCCCAAAGTGATGTTGATGTTTTTGGAGGAGCCAAGGGGCATTGCCTTGGATTTGCTTAAGTTGACATTTAGCTTCTTTTTAAGAACCGAGTCATTAAAGGCATTTAAGGCTAATTGTAGTTTAGATTCAACTACCAGAGGTGAGTCACCAGCAGCGATGATGCAGAAATCATCTGCAAATTGGAAGATGTCCACGTTCCAGGTTGTGGTCTCGTGAAGAGAGGCAGTATAAAGTTTGAATAGGATGGGGCTAAGAGAGCTGCCTTGAGGTAGCCCCCCAGAGCTCTCACAGAAGTGTTATGAAGTGTAAGGATCCTGTTGGAGAAAAATTTTGTGATCCATTGAATGTAAGGGAGGGGAATATTGAAGCCTAAAAGAGTGGTGTATAGGATAGTAAGATCCACTCTATCATAAGCGTTGTCTAGGTCCAAGACTAACAGGGCCACAAATTTATGATTTTCCTTAGGTAGGAAATAGTTTGTTGGATGGAGCCTAGACAAGTGGAAGCTGATCTCCCTTTCCTATAGGCGTATGAGGTCACAGGCAGGTAATTATTGGATTCGATTAAGTTGTTGATATGGTTTTTTATAAGAATGTTAATTAACTTCATAGGGACGCAAATTAGGGATATGGGTCTATAGCTGGATATAGACACCGGGTTTTTGCCACTTTTTAGCAGGGGGACGATTTTATTTCTGAGCCACTCCAAGGGTATGCTGCCAGAAATGAAAGTGTTGTTTAAGAAGGATGTTAGCGCCTTAAATCCACTGGACGAAAGATTTTTGACCATTTGAAAGGAAATTTTGTCTAGGCCGGGGGCCGATTTAGAGCATTTGTCTTTAAGAATGTCTAGCAGGTCAGAGACCGACCAGTTAGGGGTGGAGTTGAGGGAAACTGGGGTAAGCTCGGGGACAAATGAGGGAATAGTTATTTTGCTGCACAGGTGATCTAAGTAACTGTTAGCCGGTAAGTCATTTGCTAGAAACTCGTTGTTGTGCTGTCTGCCTTTAAAGCGTTTAATGACGTTCCAAAATTTGCCAATGTGGGTACGATGACAAAGATCATTTATGAAATTGGTCCAGGAATTCCTTTTTGCCTTTTTTTGTCCTGATAAAGAGAGCATTTAATTTGTTATGTTCGAGGAGGTCATACATGTTTCTGAACTTATTGTATTTGGCCAGAGCGGCCGATTTGAGACGAAAAAGTCTAAGAAGTTCAGCATTCCACCACGGCTTTGGGATAAACAAGGTATGTTTACCAAAAATTTTTACAGTCGCTTGATCTATAATTTCAGAGATTTTATCAAGAATGTGAGGGTAATCAGTTTCCGCAAGTTCGAGCTTACTCAAACTGTCCATCACTTTAGAGATAGAGACTTTTTGATTTGAGAGCTCTACCACTTTTATAGTCTTTAATTCAGTAATTATCGGAATGTGAGGACTCCCACATAGCGAGACAAATTTAGGAGTAGAAGAAAAACTAAGATCTGAGAAATTTGAGAAGATGAGATCAATGACCGAGTTTGAAGAGTTTGCGGATCTCGGAATGCAAGTAGGCATACCATTATTGTGATTGGAAAAATTGGAGCAGGACATAAGATTTGCCAGGATTTGGCCTCGTCTGTTGGTAATGCTATCACCCCACAGTCTAGAATGATAGAACGTTGAGACTTAGATGCTACATCTAGTACTTTGGAGATAGATTTTTTAAAAAGGTTGTTGCTTGACTTGACCTCTGCATAAACGGAGAAGATCGAGAAATTGACCTCTAAGTTTGTGGTCGTGATGGAACACGAGTTGAGCATGTTATGGAATTTCAGTTCTTTGAAGGTAATATTTTTTTTTATAAAGATGGCTGTACCTCCATAGCCATCGTGTCGATCCTTTCTTATTATGTTGAAATTGCGGAGTTTGACTTGGACGGAAGGCAGTAGCCAAGTCTCGACCGCCACAAAAATGTCGATGTTATTTAAATTTAAGAACAACTCAATTTCGTCTATATTTTTTTTCAAGCTTTGAACGTTAAGTAAAAGAATCTTTAACATTCTGTTGATTTTTCAATTGAGATTGTGCCTTCCGTTTTATTTAACCATTCCATAATTAAATTCTTCAAAGCGTTTCTAGTTATCTCGGAGATTTGTTTTCTCTGAGTAACATTGTCAAACATTTTGATAGACAACTTCTCTGATTCTCTCTCAAAGTTTCGGACTAGATCGACAAGAGAATTATTGTGAGGTACAAGTGAAATTGGTCGAATTCTACCTTCCTGCCTTGCCTTCTGTGGGGGGTGCTTAAGCACATCTGCAAAGAGTGGGGGAGTTTTCGTATTAGACCCAGTAGGAGAGGGTATTTCTGTTGTGATACCAGGCTTTTGGTGAAGTGTCTGTGAGAATTGGGATCTTTTCCTCGCATTTAGTATCCTCCACGCATCATGCCTGTTATGGTTTCCCAGTCGCATTATTTTGGTTATCTCTTTTTCTTTGAGCCACCTCGGACACAATTTATCATACGACGGATGAGAACCACCGCAATTTACACACAAAACTTATTTAACTTGTTAAAAGCACATTTTTAAAATATCACAAAAAAAACACATTTAAAAACTATTGAAGATGCAGCTAAGTCGAGTCAAGGTGCTGTCCCGTCCGTGGACAGAGAGAGAGTGATTAACTAAAATTAGTAAATAAACTAAAATTAGAAGAAAACACTTACCATGTAAAAAAGCCTCCATTTGACAGCCGTAAGATAAACAAGAACAGCTGATCGGACATCGCAAGCCGATCTAGTACATAAACCCGAAATTATGTACTTCGAGAACGAAGCCCCCTGCCAAAGGATAGCCGCAGGTATTGTTCGAGTAAAAATAAATACCGACGCACAGACGGCGTTAAATCAGATTGCTTTTAATCTTTCTAGAGTCTTGAACTAGAAGATAAAATCTGTATTGAGGTTTTAGCAATAAAGCAATTTCAAAGCCTAAGTATCCAACTTAGCATTCTGGAAAGACATAATTGAGGTCTTTTCCCAGTAAAGCCCGAATTAAAGACAGTTTTGAAGTAACTTAATCACCAAAATTGATTTCAGCAGTTACTCTAACCAACCACAGAGGGACGAATTTGCGAAGAAACAAGGCAAAGCAGTCCAGCAAGCCACAACCAGGGCAGCAAGCAGCAACCAGGCAGCAAGCAACAAGCAAATCCCAAGCGATTCACAAGAAACGAAACCAGAGTGCAGCAACACAAAGGTTATTCCTGGCTGTTCTAATTGCAGAACACATCAGTCGAAACATCAATCATCACGCTGACAGATAGGTGGCGTTATTCATTTAAGTTACCAGAGCAAGCAATATTTTGGTAATTTTTATTTACAAAACAAATACGAAATTTCAAGTAATAAATAACGAATTAAAGATTGAATTGAATTATTTTGGCAATTTGTTGAATTTTTATTGAAGTTATATTTGAGAAAATCTAATAATTAATTGAAAATAAATAGTAATTTGATTAGTGGAAAAAGTTATCTTTTTATTGAATCACACCCTTCCGGCACCTTTTTATTGAGTCAGAAATTAAATTGCTAATTCTGAACATTGGTCCTTCGAGCCGGATAGTGATTCAATAAGATAACTCAAGCCGCAATTCAGAAACATGGAAGAATTACTCAATCATCAAAAACGACTTCGAGAACGCATCGAGAAGGCATATCGCAACTTTTCCAAGGATGGACTAAGTAGAAAAACGGAAACATACTTCCAAAAGAAACTCGACGGTCTCGATGACAACTGGAAAAAGTTCCGCAATAACGAGGAGAAAATAATGAGCAAGACGCTAAGTGAAGTCGAACACAAGCATCCATACTTCAAGGACGATTGGTACGCAGAAGTGAAAGAAACTTACATAAACACCTATTCTGCAATCAACGAAGAATACCTCAAGATCCGTCCAGCCGCAGACCCAAGAGCCGAGCAGTCATCAACAGACCTAAATAATAGTCAAATTGCTCACCATAACAACGAGGTAAAACTTCCACGAATCTCAATACCCACATTCGCAGGCGACTTACAGAAACTACCGACCGAAACTCACGAGCAGTGGGAGCAATCCCAGAGTACTAAGTCAAGACAAACCATTCCGACATGGCCACAACTGCATACTTTCCTCGAAACGAGATTCAGGACGTTAGAAGCTGTCAACAACCCATCAAACAGCAAGCGTGAACATCACGAGAGCAAAGCCAGGGAGCACCCAAGAAGAAGAACCCAAGCCTTCCACATCACAAATCAAAGCGTATGCATCCTGTGCAAAGGCGCACATGCCATAGGGAAATGCCCCAAATATGTGCAGTTCAGCATCGATGATAGATTCAAAACAGTCAAATCAAAGGATCTATGCATCAATTGCTTGAGAGCAAGCCATCGCTCATCACAGTGTCCCAGTAAAGGTAGATGTTTCCAATGCGGAAAGACCCACCATACAACCTTACACAGAATCCAGTCAGCGAGTCAAACCAACAGCAGCGTTTCACCGCCCTCAAGCTCAAACGATGAATTACCATCCAACCAAACACACACATACTTCGCTCAGGCAGCACCCTACGACTGCCGACAAGTACTATTAGCTACAGCCCTGGTCACCGTAGTATCTCCAAGTGGACGAGAGCAGGTATGCAGAGCACTCATTGATCCCGGATCTCAATCCTCATTCGTACGTGAGGCAGTGGTTCAAAATCTACAACTCAAAAAGGAGCCAATACAAACAGCATTAACCGTGATCGGTAACATGCCAGCGGGGAAAATCACAAAATGGGCCTCGCTGCAACTAAAGACACGAAACCAACAGGCGAAGAACATCCAGGTCCAGGCAATGGTAATTAACAAAATAACTAATCCATTACCAAATAGTGAATGTTCTAGCAAGGATTGGACGCACTTAGAGGGTCTCGAATTAGCGGATCCAACGTTCCACAAGCCGGGTCACATCGACATCCTTTTGGGAGCAGATGTATTCCCCATGATCACCTTGGCCGGCCTCAGGAAAGGCAACGAGGAAGCCCCAGTGGGACAAAACACGGTGTTTGGGTGGATCATCTCTGGGAAGACCACTTCAGCTGCACGAGCAAACACACATATGAAAACATTCTTCACTCAGGCGACTTCTAACGATGAGCTAAAGAGATTCTGGGAACTAGAAGAACTTCCATCAAGATCCAAATGGACAACAGAAGAAACCCGTTGCGAAAACCACTTCAAACACAACGTCACCAGATGCAGCAACGGACGTTACCAGGTACGGCTTCCATTTGTAGCTGATAAAATACAACTTGGCGCATCAAGACACATCGCCATTCGAACATTGATGCAAATGGAGAAACGATTCCAACAAGATCCCGATTTGAAAGCGGACTACGTCAAATGCATACAAGAATATTTGACGTTAGGTCACATGGTGCCTGCCACCACCCCCGAATCAGCACTTCAAAACCAACTGCCTAACGGCACGACAACATATCGATGTTGTTACCTGCCTCACCATGCTGTCATCAAACCGAGTAGCACGACCACCAAACTGAGAGTAGTTTTCGACGCATCCCGTCCGACTGCCAACGGAACCTCACTCAATAGCGTATTATTGAATGGTCCAGTGATACAAGACTCTTTGATGTCCACACTCATGCGATGGAGAAAATACCGCATTGCTTACATGGCCGATATAGAAAAGATGTATCGCCAAATACGAGTTCATCCAGACGATGCCGATTCTCAACGAATTGTTTGGAGGGAATCACCAGATCAGCCTATACGAGACTACAAACTCTTAACCGTGACGTTCGGAACAAAGAGCGCTCCTTTCTTTGCCATCCGAACCATGCACCAATTGGCGAAAGATGAAGCAGAATCATTCCAAATCGGCTCTAACGCCGTACTCAACGATTTTTACGTTGACGATTTGATGACTGGCGCAGATAATATAGAAGAAGCAAGACAAAAGCAAAGGCAATTAATTCAGCTTCTCCGAGCTGGAGGGCTAGAGCTCCGAAAATGGGCCGCGAATCACAACACCATCTTGGAAGAAGTTCCGGCAACCGATCGAGAGGTCTCATTTCCACTCGCAGTGAATGCAGAAGAAGTCAAAGCTCTTGGCTTATTATGGAATCCTGCCAGCGACACACTGTCGTACAAGGTCAGCATGGAGTCAGCACCAGAAATATATACCAAACGGAAAATGTTGTCCGAAATTGCGAAGCTGTTCGACCCCATCGGCTGGCTAACCCCAGTAACAATTAATGCCAAAATTTTAATACAAAGTCTTTGGCTGACAAAACTCGACTGGGATGAAATAGTCCCGATCAACATCGATCAACAATGGCGAAAGTTCCGAGCAGACCTCCAAGTCATCCAAACTATTCAAATCCCGCGATGGATTGAAGCTCCCAACAAAATCCAGAACATCGAAATCCATGGATTTTGCGACGCATCCATCAAAGCATATGCAGCAGCCGTAAACATCCGGACACAAGACGAAGACGGTAACTGCCATTGTCACTTAATCGCTGCCAAGAGCAAAGTGGCACCCATCAAGACCATCTCACTGCCAAAGCTAGAGTTATGCGGAGCACACTTGTTGGCCAAATTACTGGCGTAAGTAAAGGACGACATGAAGTTCGAGCAGGTAACTACACATGCTTGGACTGATTCTACAATTGTACTCGCATGGTTGAGAAAACATCCATCATCATGGGAAACATTTGTGGCAAACAGGGTCTCACAAATACATCAACTGCTAGACCAAAGTAGCTGGAATCATGTTAGAACAGAAGACAACCCTGCCGACTGCACCACAAGAGGACTATCACCGAGTGAATTGAAACCACATAAGTTATGGTGGACAGGCCCTCATTGGCTCCAACAAACAAGGGATCACTGGCCCAAACGGAAAGGAATCAAAGATACCACGACAGGATTACGAAAAATCATCACCAATATGCATGTCGAAATAGATTCCTCTAATAACGACCAGATCAAAAGATACTCTTCATTGACGAAATCGCAACGAGTGACAGCATATTGTCGACACTGGCTAAAGGCATCGAAATCAACATCCTGCCATACCCAAACCAGCTACGCAGAGTCCTTAAAAATACAAGCAGCCCTAAAGTGGTGGAAATTAATAAACGCACGAAACGCAGTAAGACGTCCCAATCACAAATGTATGCAGTGTTTTCATCAATCAACAACGAACCCTAAAGAAAAATTAGTGCAATGGCGTTTCCGCCGGAAAACAAAACCTTCTTCATCAGCTTCCTCGAAACACTTTTTTTGAAGCTTAACGCTTCAAGGCGGGGAGAATGTTCCGGCGACACTGAAACAAAATCAAGCCTAAAAAGAATCCTAAATGTCATAAACCTGCAAAAAGCACCATCTGCAAAAACCATATCTGAAAAATAAAGAAGGGAAGGAAGCAATAAATAAAAACACAAATTTCCGCACGATTAGTAAATTCATTTATTCCCCTTCTCTATGAACAAAAACAAAAGCTGCAAAACGCCCTGAAAATGAAGAAATAAAAGAGAAAAAAAAACAACAACAAATGAAACCCAAATGAACTTTATTTTTAACTATTTATTATAAAGATCACAAAAAACACACGTACAAAGACATCACTACACAAAAGTAAACACAAAAACTCATACCTGAAAATAAACAGATTAATCAAAAAATTAAATTGCTAATTCTGAACAGTTGGACTATCGAACTATCTGCATTATCTGGAGCTAAAGGCTGGTTGTTGAATTGCTGGAAGTTTGTTGCATTTTCGTTATATAAAAGATTTTCAGGTAAATATGAAGATTGAATTGGAGGAATTAGTTGTAGATGATAAGCAGAACTGGATGGAAACTGTAATTCATTCAACACCGTGAGAAACTTTATTTTTGCCTGAGCAATTAAGGGTGGCGGCAGTTTTTTTACATTCATAGCTAAACTTTGCATAAACAAATCAACGTCATCTTCTTCTTTCTTTTTTGTTAATTCAGCCAACATGTGCATCCTCTCATTTGATCTGGAATTCTTGAGCAAGGTTAGAGATGTTTCTCTTTCGCCGTTGGTTTCTAATTTCAGGCGGAAAAGATCTAGAAATTGATGGGAGAGGAGAGGAATTGTCAACAATATTGTGATTAATGCTGCAGTCTGTGTCTTGATTATCTCTAGGTTCCTTGGAATGCACGCCCTCAATATCAGTATCACATTTCTCCTCAGTAAATAGATCTGTTTGTACGTTACTTTTGATCATAAATAAAATTAAGTTATTACATATTAACACAGTTCAAGTATGTTTTCATTCAAGTATGTTTTCCTACGCTCTTTTCTGCTTAATTATATTTAAAAATTGTAGTTTTTCAAAAAGAGCCCACTTAGGCGGACGCGATGAAGAAGCTGAACCTGTTGCAAGTTTTTCTTTTATTTTATGTTGTCCTTTATTGCCTTCCACCTTTTTTACAATTATCCACTGAAAAAACAAAATAATATTAATTAACAATTTTTTCAGGTTCCTTGCCACGGGAGAGTCGTATAGATCGCTTTCATTTGACTTTCGAATATCGCATAGTTACATCGGCGTCATAGTTCGAGAAACTCTTACTGTTCTAAGAAAAAAACTTTTACTAATATTATTGCCTACAACGGAAAGCCTTAAAAGACGAGCAACAGGATTCGCCGAAAAATGTGACTTTCCAATTGCGTTGCTGCGATTGACGGAAAGCATATTCGTATTTTCTGTCCTAGTAATTCTGGTTCTTTATATTTTAACTACAAGAACTATTTTTCATTTGTACTCTTAGCACTTGTAGATGCCAATTGCAAATTTATGGTAATTAATGTAGGCTCATTCGGAAAAGAGGGAGACAGTGGCATTTTTGGGAATAGTCCAATTGGAAAGTTAATTCTTTCTGGAAAATTCTTTCCAGAAGATAATATGTTGCCAAACACGAATAAAATTCTACCATATGTTATTGTCGGCGATGAAGCTTTTCGTTTGCATAGACATAAATGAAGCAATTTCCAAAAACATCGAATGTAAAGGAAAAAAATGTGTTTGATTACAGACTTAGCAGAGCGCGAAGAGTTTCAGAAAATGCATGTGGTCTTTTATGTCAAGTTTTTAGGATTTTTTATACGCCCATAGCTGTTATGCCAGATACATGTGACGATATTATAACTGTATGTTGTTGCTTGCATAATCTTTTAAGAGATTCTTATCTGGAAGAGAACGGAGATCCATTTTACAAATGCGACCCCAATGCGGAGCCCTCACGATTTGTAAATCCTTTAAAACATTCTGGCGGATACGCTGATGAGAACGGATTTGGTATCAGACACGACTTTATGGAATACTTTCTCCAACAAGGTGCTCTACCACGGCAAGACAAATATATTTCTCGACTCAGCAGTAAAAATACATAAATAACACTTAACTAACTTATAAAATTGTAGTATCTTATAGCCAAAACAGCTATAATAAATACATATTGATAAAATTTGTTCATTGTTTTTACTTAATAGATTTAACAACACTTTCCGCAATATTTTCCCATATACTATTTTTTATCAATACATTTTTGTAATCTTCAAGATTATAAATTGCAGGATGTGCCTGAACAAGTTCAATAAGCTTTTCATCGTCGTCAAAAGAAAAATTTGGTGGCATTTTGGAACACTGCACTTTCTTGTAAAAAAATCACTTCTAGTGGCTGCGACTGCGCTTCTTGACTGGTTCAACAGCAGTCGAGACGCAACAGCTAGCTGCTGACAGCTGCCGCCTAGCTGTTAGGCAGTGTGAGCAAAACTGCCAACATGTGCATACCATAAGAGCAGTCATTTTGTGCAGCGAGCTTTGTCCGCTCGCTGTTAGCGGCCGCCGCCGACAGCTCCCAGCGAAACCGTACCTTTAATATTGTTCATTAACTCATCTTTTTATTCTAGTCTTCTATTGCCCACCGAGTTAGATAGTCGGTGCTGATGGAATAGAACATCCACAAATGAAGGACGCAAATGCAATTAACTTTATAACAACAATGTGCGCAAATTGTAATATGTAAATGAAATCTTTTTTTTTTAAAAAACTTCCTATTTTTTATTATTTTATATTAATAATTCTTTCATCATTTCATTTATTCATTTATTCATTTCATATCACAAATATAATAGAAAATAATATTAAAAAACAAAAAATAAACTCAATACTTCATTAATATTGGTTAGTTGTCGATTGCTTACCTTGTCACTGATGCGTAGTGATAAAAAGGTAAAACCTGTGTCGACAATTAAACATACCAGTTGTGCCCAGTGAATGTAAATCACCTTGACTGGTTATGCAATGATAATAATAATCGTGGCAATTAATATCCCAGGTTAACTTAGAAATGAGAACAGCTTTGATTTAGTGTAAAAAAAAATAATTCTTTATTCATTAAATATTTTTTCTTAAATTTAACAAAAATTGATTAGTATCTGTGGGTTTTTTAAATTGGTATTACAAAAGCTGCATATGTTATTTCCACTTCCACCAATATGGCATATGTGGAACAACTTTCCCAAACTGCTGTGTTGTACCAATAATAATAATATCGTATTATTGTTAATAAATTTATTTTTACTTGTACCAATTTCCAGCACCTTTCTTTTCCTTTCCTCAAACATGCATCTAATTCTCAAATTTCACCAGTTGTTCTGGCATGCATGAGAATACTCACAATGTTTGATTTTGTTGAATCCTTCCTTGAACTTAATTTGAACTTAGAGTTTTTTAGCATTTACAATTTTTCACCTATTGGCATATAATTGCGATCACTTTGAACTCAATCGATGAAAGAGGCTGAGTCCTTGTTGGTACTAGGGTTGCCAATTTTTTGAGTAGCCCGACGAGGACATTTCGAAAAAAGTAAAAAAAACAGTTAACAAAAGAAAAACTAAACTTTATTCAATATATTTATATATAAAAAAAACAATATTATTTATAAATTCTAGTAAATATACTACTTTTGTAGTTAACAAACAGAGTCCTATTGCGATTGTCGACTAACGATCGACCGAAAATCTAAGAAGCACGCTTAAAACGCTTCAAATATAAAACTGGCGCTTGACAATCATTCGAAAATCGGCAGTCGCAATAGAGCCAGATAAATAAATTTAATTACAAAAAGAATATTTTTTGCTGCTTTTCGCCTTTTTCAGTAGATCGCTTTCATTTTTTATATAATTATAAAATTCAAGACATGACAATTCATAATTAAAGTAAATTATTAATTCTGCTTTAATAAGTTCGGGAAGACACCTATTTCTCTCTTCTCTCCACTTATTATTCATGACACTGCATATACGTTCTACATATGCTGAAGAACCAGGAACACTTAAAAAATATGACACAAAGTTAAACAAATTTGGAAAATCTCCCGATTTTAAAATGTTCCTCCAATTTTCGCTGCATTGTAATAATTGAAATTTAGGCCAATCCTTAATATTATTAAAAATCGTTTCGGCACGAATGAACTCATTAAATAACTTATCTGCATTGACATTTAGCCTCAGCGATTCCGTGACCGTTACAAACTGATCAAATGTTGGAAATGAAGTTTTTAAGCTGAAAGAATTTACCTGTTTTAGAAATTCAAATCCAGTATTTTTCTCTATATTAGTTTTCAAATAAGATATACCCGTCTTAATAAAATCATCAAATTCTTTCAGCATTCTTTTCTTTTAGTCCAGTCAAATACGGCAAAAAAGGGGTATCCCCAGTAGGCCTAGTCCATAGGTACCATGCAAAAAGGCTGCTTGAGTTCTACTTCCAAGGTGGTGAGGAAAATAATGCAGCGCGATGCTCGAGTTTTCTCAGCTCCATATCTCGAAAACTATTGATTCTACGTAAATTCTGTACAAGACAGTTTTATGCAGATTTGTCTAATGAACAAAGTTTACTCAACCAAAATTTGCGTAAAGCCGATAATTTACGAGATATTTGCGAAAAACTGATTTTTGTGACCTTTGACCTCTAATATCTCAAGACGCGGACACGAGATTATATGTGACTTTTGACACATCATGTAAAATGCCAAAACAAAGCTTCATGCCAATTTTCAGCTTATTACCTCAAATTCCGAGGTGAAACCCTAATTTGACTGGACTATTTGCAACTTCACATTGAATGTTGCTAAGTTTTTTTCTAACTTCATGTCCATAAAATTTATGGATTTTTCGTGATTCTAATTCATTTAAAAACTGTGTTAATATAGTAAACAAGTCCATTACAGTAGTATTATTTGATTCTATTATTTTTACGGTATTTTGAAAAAGATATGAAAAATGGCAGATAAAAAGAAAATATATTTCAATATTTTCATCAATTTTATGATGGCTTATATTAAGAGCTCTTGCATAAACTGCCGTTAATTCATTATTTCTTGAGAGTTCCTCAAAATATTCTTTTAAAGCTGGCCAAGACATCAAGGTTCTTTCCACTGCTGGTAAGAGCGAAAGCCACCGTGTTGGACAGTGTTTGAGCAATTCTTTAAATTCCATGTTAAAAAAGTTATGGACATGTTTTAGGGATTCGCGGCGTTTTGCAGATTTAGCGAAGTAGTGAAAAATCTTGTTCAAAATATTTTCAATGTCAACTGATAATTGTTCAATACAATGCTTTAAGCAGTAATGCATAATGTGTGCATAGCAATTAGCTTTTATTATTCTAGGATTTTCATTATTAATCCGAGTATATAGTGAATTTCTACAACCGAAATTGTAGTTCGTGTTGTCAGCACTTAAACTAGTGACATTTTCAAAAGACAATCCCAAATACTGTAACGAATTCTTTAAAGATAAAAATAAACTTTGAGCAGTCTCTTCTGTTATTTCATAAAAATCCACAAGTTTATTTTTAATTCCCTTTTCTAAAGAAAAATATTGCACAACTAAAGGGATGAACTTACGGTTTTTGTGATTAGCCGCATCTAATTGTACAGAAAAATAAACATTATTACTTTTTATCCTCTGCAGTACATCATCAATAATTTTGGGAGCTAGTAGTCCCATTACTATAGCCTCAGCTTTAGTTCTACCACAAGATATCATTTTTCCTATATTAGAATCGGAATGAGTATGCTTTGTTAATTTTAAAATACAATCCATAGCATTATAAGATTGGTTATGTTTCACGCAGTGATAAATATGAGCTATTTCACTTGCAATGACTAGATCTGCATCTTGGGTATTAGGTTTAATAAAAAATGCCGTAATTGCTTTTGACACAGATGCGGCAGTCTCATTTTTACGATGTTGACCAGATGATTTATGATCAACCACAGCGCGAAAGCCTTTATTTGCTACCGAAAACTGAATTTTGCAAAATACACAAAATGCTTTTTCGTCTGAAATCCTTTTGAGCTATTTATTTGTATTCAGCCAATCGCTATTAAATTTTGTAGCTCTCTTAGGTTTTTTTGGTGGTGTGTTTTCCATTTTCTTAAAAGATTTCTACAAATATAAATTAAAATTGTTATGAAGTACATTAAGCATTTAATTTGAACATTACCTGCTCGTTAAATGTCAAATTCGCGTTTACATTTTTGTACAACTGGTTACTGAAAAATGAATCTTCTTCTTTTTTAAGTAAGAAGTTCTGTAGTTCTCTGTTTTAAATATGTATTAGATAAATACTTTTTGAAGTAGTAGAAGGAGAAAAATTATTTATAGCGCTATTTTTCTTTGTAGCATTTGAGTTTTAATTTAATTTTGTTAAAGAAGTTGAAATTTCACAAATATTATAAATTTTTATGAAGTCACGAGGATTACCAAAGCGCGACGAGGACTGAGGACAAAACTCATGAAAAGAGGACAATCCTCGTCAAACGAGAATATTTGGCAACCCTAGTTGGTACCACCTTTTTATATCCTGAAAAGTGGTACTTAGGCAAACTGCATTATCAAAGTCCACTAAATTTCTTATTTTCTTATATCAGGAATTTGCCTTGAAATAATTATCTCCATTATTCTTCTAAAATTAATTCCTGAATTTTTCATAATATTTGCAATTTTATAGTTCATTTTTCCAATATTTTTATTCTTTTCGAAAATGCAACTAATTCTTATTTTACCAATTTCCGTCATCCATTTTTACATAATTATTTTTTATCTAGTTCTGTTTTTACATAATTAGCTTCTCTTTCACTCTTATTAGCCTTATGTAAAACTATCTTTTTTACAATACCTTTCTAAATATACTTTTATCGTTTTTTATGGCAGTTCCATTGAATTCGACCTAAAAAATAACATAATACGGCGAAGTTTTTTTATGCGTCAACGTCAAGTTTGACGTTTAACTCGCCGTCAAAGTTTCGGTGCGCGCGCAGCGGTTATTTTGCGTGTTTCTACCTGTTTTAAGTGATGTTATCAGGTAAGTGCTACGTGTTTTAGGTGTAGGTAGTGTTTATGCAGTGTTTTCAATGTTTAGTGTAGTGACTAGTGTAAAAATCGCTGGGAATTGGGTTTGTTTATATACCTAACCTAGTTCCTCGATTTTGCTTTTCAATTAATTTTTTTTGTTATTCATGTACTCATTGTAGTATATTTAATAGTACTGACATGTACTAATTTGTGTGATAAGTTTATTTTATGTAGTATTTATTTATTTATGTTCGTTTTTAAAGTTAATTGAGTGTTTTCCTTTTTGTTGTTGTTGTTTTCAATCTGCATGTATTGTTGTTGTTGTGCGTACACAAATTCGTGTTTGTTGTTTTTGTAATGTTTAAACTTGATTTTATGTTACTATTTAATTTCTTTTGTTTACTTTATTATTATAATTTTATTTATTTCTTTTTAGATATTATCTTCAGGTAAGTATATGTATCATGTTTTACTTAATTCATTTAATAATTCTTTTTTTCTTTTTTAGTCTTACATCATTTACGTTAATAAAAATTAAACATAGGTATAAATAAAAACAAATAAAGGGCCCCGCAAACTTCCTATGGAAAAACGGTCTCCGTCAAATCACTTGATATTGTGATATAAGATTCTTCGTACCCTTCTGATGAAAAGTCATCACGGGCACGAAGCACGAAACCTGAAATTTTTAGTCCAAAATGCTGTTTGAAAACTTCGACTTCGGCCGAAAGTCAATTTTTTATGTTTGACTGATACTGATCTTTCAACTAAAGAATAAAAAAGTAATCGCTATCACATGTTAGTACGAAAACATTTATAATGATAGCAATGTCCCTTTGCAAAAATTGAATTTTGATTGTGTGTTGTTGAAATACGATATTTAATGCATTCAAGCGACAATTTGATGGAAAATAATAAAAAAGAAGCAAAAACCTACATTGAAAAAAATTTATTTTCGGCCGAAGTCGAAGTTTTCAAAGGGCATTTTGGACTAAAAATTTCAGGTTTCGTGCTTCGGGCCCTTGATGACTTTTCATCAGAAGGGTACGAAGAATCTAATATCACAATATCAAGTGATTTGACGGAGACCGTTTTTCCATAGAAAGTTTGCGGGGTCCTTTCATTTTTCTTAATGGTGAGATTTTATTTATTTATGATTTATGTATTTGTTTGTGTTCAGTTTGGGGCTAAACATTCTCCCCCTCGTTGAACGCTTGCGTTCAATAAACCGCTTTGTCTTGCGATTCCCCGTTTATGATGATGATGGAAGATGACCGTACCATCGGCTTTGACCTGCAGCCGTACTTGGTACTTGTCTGGTATGTTGGCTGTCAGTGCCTTCTTTTTTCTGGTTTGTATTTGTGCGGAGTTTAATCTTTGTAGCACATGTTTTGGGATGTATAAATCTTCTCCTTCCTTGGTGATGAAGCATTAGAAACCATTATTAATTCGTGCTTTCAACTCCTTAACAGTTGTTGTGGGTCTCAGCAATGCTAAGCTATGCACTTGCCGTCCATTTATTGTTATTGGACTCTGCTGTTCCGGCTACACTGAAAAGAAAAAAAACCAAGTGAAAAGGGATCAATAAATAAAAACACAAACTTTTATATTTCTTGTATTTTATTAAAAATAAACAAACAAAACTACATAAATGAATACAAAAGGTACACAAAATTCCAAAAAAACACACGTAAAAAGACATCACTACACAACAAACAACAACAACAAATTCGTACCTGAAAATATAAAAAGTTAATAAAATACAAATACTAAATATACAAGCACTTACCTTGAAAATAATCCAAATTAACGAGAAACACCAACGAGACTATCCAAAGAAAACCCATCAAAAAGCCGTCGGCAAATCGCAAAATCTATAAACAAAAGGTTAATTAAAAATATACAACAGATTCCACAAAAACACTTACCTGTCAACCCCAACGAAATAGTTGCCGGCGCCACCTCCTCAATTTTATCCCCCACTAAGAACAATCTAAAATATAAACTAAAATTAATATAAATTAAGAAAAAAAGGAACAGGATAAAAAATACTTACCAGAAAACTCCATTTGACAGCCGTAAGATAAACAAGAACAGCTGATCAGACATCTAGTACGTAACCCGAAATTATGTACTTCGAGAACGAAGCCCCCTGCCAAAGGATAGCCGCAACTATTGTTCGAGTAGAAATAAATACCGACGCACAGACGGCGTTAAATCAGATTGCATTCAGTCTTTCTAGCGAATTGGCCTAGAAGATATAAAATCGTCTTGAGGTTTTCGAAGCAATTTCAAACAAAAAAAGCGGTATTGAAGCTTTTTCCTATCTTAGAATCTGCTAAAGTACTGAGTTAGCATTCTAAAGGGAATCACAGTGAGATTTCTCACCAAAAACTTAATACGCAAAAATTGATTTGCAGCAACTATCGAACACGAGAGGGACCCCGATACCCTGAGAAACAACAAACACACCAGCAGCGAGGCAGTGCAGCAAAGCGGTGCGCAGGCAGCAAATCAGTGCGCAGGCAGCAACTATCAAAGGCAGCTTCTATAAGTTATTGCATCTGAGTACAACAGGCAACATTCCTGGCACTTGGGCAGTTAATTGCAGAGGTCCATCGAAAACCATACAACCCGACATCCAGGTGGCGTTAGTAATTTTTCCAACAAAAACAACTAAAATATTAAATCTTAACAAGTAAATTCATTTAATTAAGTATATCAAAATTATATTAGAATTATATTCGAAAGGATTATTTATCAAATCAAAATAAAACATTAGTTAGTTATTTGCAAAGGTTCATCTTTTATTGAATCGCACCCTTCCGGCACCTTCATATATATTCAGAAATTAAAGTGCTAATTCTGAACACTGCAATGCTTCGCTTGCGTTACCTGTCTTCGCAAAAGTTGACGATGCTACCCTGGTTGATGGTTGTATGTTTCTGGAGATTGGTTTGTGTGATGATCCGTCCTGTATTGGATTTGCGGTGATGATTGTCGGTTGCCCCTTTTTGTCCCGGGTTGCTTGTCGTTTGGAAGGGGGTGCATCTGGTCCGGTTAAATCAATTATAGCAATTGCCTGTTTTTCTGGATCATTTAGCTTCCGCTTCTGCTGTGGTTCCTTTGCCCTTGGATGTTCTACTTTGGCTGAGTTACATTGCTGGCTGCTGGAGACGGGTTTTGGTGTTGGGGGCTGCCGTGGCTGTGTCCGGACTCGGAATTCTGGCCCACACGGCATTGCCTCGAAGTTCCTCCTAGGAATGGGTCGAGCTGGAGAGCTGGTCCAGGGCCTTAGTGTAACTTCTCGTACCGTAGACCTTGGATGTGTTGCTGGTTTCGCTGGACTCGCTGGCTTTGGATGATTTGGGGTTGCTTGGGCTGGTTTTGCTGGACCATCAAGAGCTGCTGACAGTTCTGCGAGTTCTGCAGCAAAATCGCCGTCGATTTCCAGGAATGGACTTCTCATCGGACCAGTAGAACCATATAACCAGTGGTCTTCGGCTGCTGCGAGATCTTCCTCGGGGTAAATGTTAGAACATAGGCCTCGCCTGGCTATGAATCTCCTTAATGCGGCAACGAATGCATCAGTTGATAAATCGGATACTAATTCAATGTGGATGGCCCGTGTAGTAAGGCAAATTAGTATGCAAATATATGCCTTTAATAGTTTTGCATTGCGAATATTTGATGAATTATTCAATATTGGGCCGGCATAATCAATTCCAACGTTGCTAAATGGTTTGTCAATGGTCACTCTAGGTGCAGGAAGTTGCCCCATTAGCTGTGTTAGGGTCTCTCCTCTTTGCTTAACACATGTGACTTTGTGTATACGAGAAGCAATACATCGTCTGGCGTTCAGGATCCAATATTTCTGCCTACTCGTGCTTAGTACTACCGACACTCCGCCATGCATTGTTCCAAGGTGTATCCTATCAATGATTAGCTGTATAACGAAGTGCTCCTGGGGTAGAATAATTGGGTGCTTTGCATCATATAATATCATGGCCTTCTGTAGCCTGCTACCGACTCGTATAATTTTATCGTTATCCATGAATGGGTTCACCTTTAATAAGCGGCTATTTCTTGCTAGTGACTTAGCCTTTGACAAATTGGTATACTCTTCAGGAAAACTTGATTGTTGTACAAGTCGTAAAATCGTTTTTTCGGCTTCTTGCCACTCACCGATGGAGAGATGATTTGCTCGTTTGAATTCTGGGTTTAAGCAATTGTGTTTGAATCTCTCTATCCATGCAATGATGTGTGTGAGTCGTGTCATTGACGAATAACGCAGCAATATATTATTTTCGAGTTGCGAGAGAAAGCTTTTTACTTTTGGTTTCTTTGCTTCTAATTCGGTTTGTTCATTTATGTCTCGAAATTTAGGCCACTTTTCAGAGTTTGCAGCTCCTCTCAAAAATAGATTGGGCGTAGGTAGGTCAACGGACGCTCATTGACGATATTCTCAGCTTCATCCAATAAAGTTTGTAGCTGCTCTAAGTTTTGTAACTGTCAGGGTAATTTGTGCCGGAGCACGAAGAAGGGAGTGGGCCCTAAAGGCCAGAAAGACATCGTCACAAAAATAAGGGGTGGAGAAAGGATGAATGAAGAAGGGGTAGCAGGGACGGTTCGACCGCCGGGAGGGTATCGCAAAAAGCTTGCATCCTCTGCATCTGAAGTCGGCACGACTTGCGATGCTCAAGCTAGCTCGCCGGATGGGGTGGGGTTCGTGATGCAGAGATGCGGAAGGGGTGACAGTTAAACCGTTTAAAAAAAACTCGTGCCATTTAACAGAATTAAACGAAAGAAAGGGGCGATAATGGGGTCACTTGAGCCGTCCGGGACCAACGAGAGGAGGGTCAAGAAGAGAGAGAGGGATGGTGGTCAATGGGCACCAGTCATGTTTGGGCTTCCTTGTGAAGTACACTTACCCCAGTTAGGGCCGCCCATAATCCCGAGGGCCACCCTGGGGTTGGGCCTTACATAAACCTCATTTTTATCGTGGTAAGTCCTCTTTAATCAATGTGGCGAACAGGATAGATTAAGTTCCTGGCGTGATCGTACCGTCTAGTCGAGAGTGGGTTCTTTTTGTTAATTTGCGGCAGGTTATCAGAATCTTATGTGTCACTTGTGGGAAGTAACATTCCGCCTAGCGGGGATTATCTCATCATGTAACCCCGCCTTATAGTCCGTTAGTAGTATGTCGTTTGTGTTCGTAAGATCACGAATCAAGTTCGGTAGTAGTAACTGGGACCCTGTGTGGGTGCCTATTTAAACCGGAATTATTAGAAGAGTACACCAAGTGGGTGGAAGTTCAGTAACCTAAGTATAGGTGTAAACATAGCTCTCTAAGAGCACTCATCCAAAGGAAAATTGACCTTCGCGGTATATAGGTAACAAAACAATGTGGGACTCTTACATATATTTCAGAATATAGAAACCTATTTTTGTATATACTCACTTAGCAACCGAGATTCGCAGCTTATAACTCCATCCTTATCTACTCTCTTCAGACGTATTACAACTGAGGATAATATTCGAAACTGCACAAAAAAAATCAGCCATATTCTCAATAAAGATTCCGACTTTCATATATAATTCAAAAACCCTGTTATTGCCTATATCTAAACGCACTTTTCAAACGAGATTTACAACTTATAGCTATACTCATCTGCACTCTTCAAGTGCACTACCAACTAAGGATGATATTCAAAACTGCAAAAACAGTCATATTCTCAATAAAGATTCCGACTTTCGTATATAATTTCAGAAACCTGTTATTACTTATATCTAAACGCACTTTTCAAACGAGATTTACAACTTATAGCTATACTCATCTGCACTCTGCAAGTGCACTACCAACTAAGGATGATATTCAAAACTGCAAAAATAGTCATATTCTCAATAGATATGCAGACTTTCATATATAATTGAAGAGCGATATTCCAAAACGTACTAAGTCAATTTTTGCTTAATTTTAATATTGTATTGCTTTCCAATCTATGACGTAGTAGTTATGCATTCACATAAACATTTATCACAAATCATACTCATTCCGATGTATAATGGGTCATACAAATGAATTTTCCATCAATTTCAATAGCTAGTATTCATATTGAATTTTTTAATGTTTTTTTATATTAAAAATAAAGATTTGAAAAATACTATTCTTTCTTTTGCTGGGCTGAACTTTCTGAGGACTGAAAACATTTACCATAGTATCATAATTTTACTATGAAATTTTATTTCAAAATGTACTAAGTAATTGACTTAGTACATTATGAAAATGTACCACCATAAATAAAACCATTTTTTTTTCATATAAAATGTAGCAAATTTATTTATATTTTTATAAATAATAGTTTCTTTTATCGGTTTTTTGAGAAAGGAAATAATATTACAGCCCTTTAGGCGAGAGTGAAAGTGATATTCAGTTTTTTTTATTTCCCACTAATTACATCATAAGAACTTAGCACGTTTTGAAATATCGCTCTTCAATTTCAGAAGCCTGTTATTGCTTATATCTAAACGCACTTTTCAAAGGAGATCGGCAACTTATAACTCTATACTTAACTAATATATTCAGACATCCTACAACTCAGGATAATATTTAAAAACTCCAGTAACAGTTATATTCTCAATAAAAATTCCCACTTTCATATGTAATTCAAAAACCTGTTATTCCATATTTCCAAACGCACTTAGCAAACGAGATTCGAAACTTCTATCTATACTCCTCTGTACCCTTCAAATGCACTCCCACTCAGGATGACATTCAAAACTGTCCAAAAGTTATATTCACAATCAAAATCCCAACTTTCAACTCTAATTCAGAAACCTGTTATCCCAAGCGCACTTTTCAAAACTAGATCGGCAACTTATCACTGTCTACTTAACTACTATATTCAGACATCCTACAACTCAGGATAATATTTAAAACTGCAGTAACAGTTATATTCACAATAAAAATTCCAACTTTCATATGTAATTCAAAAAAACCTGTTATTCCATATTTCTAAACGCACTTTTCAAAGGAGATCGGCAACTTATATCTCTATACTTAACGGTCGTTTTCAAAAAAAAAATGCCACCTTACGGAGGTTACTATTCAAAACGTTCGCGGAAGGTATTCTTTTCAAAAAAATTTTTTTTTTTTTTTTTGGGACATTTCTATCTATATTTCAGAATCCGGCCAACTTTTATCGCCTCTCTTTGAACGCCCTAACGAAAGTCATAACTTATCATCCTCTGGATTAGTATTCCCAAAAACTTATAGCTAGATATATGTAAATATATTTATAAAAATACTTATCTACTTCCTTTCACTTTTCCTAGTCCCTTCACTGCCAAATAATCTTGCCCTTTGGTGATCCTTCGCTTTTCAATCATCCGCTTCTGACAGGGGGAAACCGCCAACTCATTTTTTTTTTTTCTCTTTTCTCCAACTATTTTAATACGCACTATATCTTTTCCATGAATCCTAAAACAAATTAATTAGCGCACAACAACCGCAACACCTTACCCCTTATTTTCCGGGAACCCAGGTTTTTCCGTGTCTTCCTTCTTCCTCTCAAAAAAAAATCTCCCTCTTCACTGCACGACGCACAGACCAACAAAAATTCATCAAAAAGGGCAATTTTAACTATATCCCATTAGTTATCGCGACTCCTCCATCTCCCAGGACACTTTTCACATCCACAAAAAAAAAGAAAATTCAAGAAACAAATTTCTGATCTATTCTCGGATCCGACTCCTCTTCACGAGATTCAGCTATCCACTCACTAATTATTCACCCAACGACCATCTCAGAATCAAAATCAACCGTTTTATCCCTTCCTCTCCGTGACCAAGTCTCGACCGCTCACCAAAAAAAATCAAAAATTGCCTGTCATCACCAAAAGAAATTCTCCCCCCATACATCACCGGCCCAGAGCAACTCCGTTAGCTTGCATTCCTTTGCATTTCGTTGTGTGTTCTTACATTTATTTGGCCAGGAAGTTGCCAGATCAGGATAAAAAGAAATTTTATGAATTGAAAATTTTTTGTTTGTTTTTTTTTTTTTTTTTTTTTTTTTGATTTTGAGTTATTACATTTGTGTCCGAAGTTCGGTTGTGGGGGTAATTTAATGCTCTTTAGAGGCTTGCTCCATGGGGCGGCCGTTACAACACGCGCTACTTGGACGCCGCCAGGGGAGAGGGAGCGCGAAAAAAAAAGAAACGGACGGACGGTTTACAAGGTTAAGGTTTCATACGCAACGTGGGGCTGACCCACCCCTGAGATTAAGAGTCTCATGCTCTACCGACTGAGCCAGCCGGGCGGTCGCGGATTGGCGTAAGGCCCAATAATACATTTAAACTGACCACACTTTGCTTACGATCAAAATTGATGATTCTGCATGTAGGACTCCCGCTGTGGTGCCAAGGCGATGTGTAGGTCTTCTATGGACTTTAAGTTTAGGAGCTGCCTGAATCATTACTAGTCTCTGCTTCAACAGGGTCGACTATCTTCCTATCATAAGTACCCTTCGGACTATCACGCTCGTCAACAGCCTCTGCAACATCCAAGCACCATGCGTTCCCTGTTTGCTTCTAGGACGTGGCTAGTGTGCCAACAAGAGCATAAAGGTTATCTGTGAAGTATTGGAATCATAGGCGAACGTCTTACAGGGTGGGCCTCGTGAGCTTTGGATGTCAGGATGATAGGAGAACTGAGTCGAGGCTATACGAACAGAGAGACTTTTGAATGGCCGCAGCCCGTTATTTCTGTGCTGAACGAGTCATAACCTGCTGGAACACGGTTTTCTTGGCAGCACAGTAGGAGTGCGGAAAATATTAAAGGCGTTAGGTCTGTCACGTAATGCGGTCCGTATGGCTCAGCCATTAGAGCACGAGGCTGAAACCTTCAGTGGGTGGCTGAGGCGTCGCGCATGGTTCAGTATCTGGGTTTGCGGCTAATGGAATTGGCGGACCGGGAGAGTTGAATGGAATAGACGGTGGTAGGCAGGAAAATATTGGGGTGAGGTCATCTATTGGTAGGTTTTTTTTCTTTTTCTGGTACTTTCCATAATGACAAATTCGTTTAATTTATTCTTCTGTTTTATACTAATATCAAAAGTGAAATATTAAATGAGATAAGAATAAAAATTAAAATGAAAAATTTACAAAAACTATTTTGCCATAACCATAGTACACATACATTTTCTCCATCCGAACCATTAATTATAAAAAAAATTTACTTTTATTAACTGAGAAAAGAAAATTTCTTGTAAGTTAGATTAACTGTTATTCATCAATAAAAATCAACGGAAAAATCAATAGCGAAGAATTTGGAATTAAAGTTTCTTACTATTTTGGTTTTTGTTTCAACACAAACACCGTTATTGAAAAAAAATACAATAGATCTATACTATTAAACATGCCACAACAGTAACTCCACCAAGTTATAACCGAGCTACAATCAAGAAGACGTCTACCTGAAAACTTGGCGCCAGACGGCCAAGTACAACAAGGGTGGTGTACCATCCGCTAGGGAAGCTACCTAAGCGGACCTCGACGGGTACCCTATTGTTAACCGGTTAAGCCGGCGAGATGCCTTATTAGGGCTACTCGGGGGGGGACGTAGTTGCTTCATGGACCTAGTCTAAAACGCGTCACAAGCCTGATCGAACTCTAGAGGGACTTCGCACATCCGTTGGGAAGATCGAGGCAATTCCACATTGTCCCGAAGGGTCCCACTGAGCGCGAGGTATCTCGCTCGGAAGACGTCTCCTGCCTCAGGGACTCAATCCACCGACAATACCACATTGTCGTCGTCTTGAGCCCCTGATCCACGAGGTCACCTTCCACTACTCAGCCCGTCAGGCTTTGAGATCTTTGGCGTGGTAAATACCGACAGGTTTCCCTTTCAGGTCTTCTAATTCATATCTCCCACTCCCAAGCTTTCGCCTCACGCGAGCTTTCATGAATTTATCTGCTAATTTTGCGCTAAATTGTTCAACCTTGTTGCTTACAGGGAAGGTTCGGCGGTAAACCACTTGGCCGGGCGAGAACTCTACTGCTCTGCAGCGCAGATTGTAGTGTTTCTCATGTCTCGTGTGGGCCGCGGCCAAGTGATGTTCGATCCGGTCACGTCGGGACTGCCATCGGTCTACTGCCGGAACTACGGTTATATCTCCCTCTTTCAAGGCACCTAAGGTCTTCAAGATAGGGTACGCGGATCCGTGCCGGATCATTGGACACCCGAACAGGGCCTGGTATGGGGAGGTGCCAATGGACGTGTGATGGGCGCTTCGTAGGGCACATTCAATTGCAGACAGGTGTAGGTCCCAATCCCGATGATCTTCTTTCAAATATGCTCGGATAGCAGCTAATACTGAGCGGTTCACCCGCTCGGAAGCGTTGGCTTGTGGGGAATAGATAGCAGTGAGTTGGTGTTTGATGCCGTAATCGGACAACAGCTTCGCGAATTCTTTGGAGGTAAAATGACTTCCATTATCAGAGAATATCACCTCGGGGACTCCGAAGGTGTGGAAGATCTGATGTTCAAGGAAATTCACGGCAGCTTTGGAGGTTTCGCCTACTACGGGGTGGAGAAAACTGAATTTGGAGAACGCGTCTAGTACTACCAGCACAGCCGTGTGGCCTTTCTTCGTCCTCGGGTAAGGGCCCATATAATCGATGTATAAGAGTTGAAAGGGTCGGCACACATCCATGGCTTTACCCTTAGGGGGCCGAAGGGGTGTGTTTGGAGCTTTCGTTTCTTTACATACTTCACAGCTCGCGATGTACTTCCTGACTTGGCTAACCATACCGGGCCAATAATATTTTTCTCGGAGGCGTGCAAGGGTCTTGTGAACACCGCCATGGGCAGATTGAGGGGGCCCATGAGCTGACTCGATCAAGGGAGCAGTTAATTCTGCAGGGATCCACAATTTCCAAATCAGATCGTCCGTCTCGGGGTCGCCAGTCCGTGGGGCCGAACGGTGGAATACGTATCCCTCCGAAACCTGAAGATCAGGTAACTGCCCAGCATCCCTACTGATTCTGTCAGCGAGATGTTGGTAGTCCGCTGATCTGAAGGCGGGGGACGTTAGGTCCACTTCACGACAGAAGGTCACTTCATCGACACAGTCGACTCGTGATAGTGCGTCCGGCACCACGTTTTGACTACCCTTGCGGTGCTCGATTGAAAATTGGAAGCCCTGCAGCTTTAGGCTCCACCTCGCTAGGCGACCGTTTAGGTCGGTCTGGCTCATGAGCCACCTCAAGCTGGCATGGTCGGTAATTATAGTGAAGGGCTGCCCTTCCACATACGCCCGGAACTTTTTAACGCTCAGCACCGCCGCGTAGCACTCGAGTTCCGTGATGGAATAATTACGCTGGGCGCTGTTGAGCTTCTTAGAGAAATATGCGATGGGATGTTCGTCATCGCCCTGTCTCTGGAAAACGACACTTCCTACCCCGGTTTTACTGGCGTCACACTGGATGAAAAAGGGGCGGGAGAAATCTGGGGTAACCAGTAAGGGAGCAGACATCATTAACTTCTTAAGTTCCATGAATGCTTGTTGGGCTTCGTCGGACCAAGCAAATTTGCCACCTCTTAGGCAGTCCGTAATGGGTGAGGCGATGCTCGCATAGTTGCCTATGAAGCGCCTATACCATCCGGTCATGCCTAAAAAGCGTCTCACCTGCTTGGCTGACTTTGGAACTGGGAAGTCCCTGATGGCTGCCACCTTGTCGGGGTCCGTCTGACCCATCGCCAATGATGAACCCCAAATATTTCACCTCCCTGACGCAACCGGAGCGACGAAGGCAGTCAGCGACCTTTTCCAACAATTTGAGGTGAGTCTCAAAGTCAGGAGACACCACCAACAAATCGTCTAAGTAGACAAACATATTTTCTCTAAGAGAGCCTGGTATCGCTTTATCCATGAGGCGACACATGCGTTGCGGAGCGTTAAAAGCCCGAACGGCATCACTGTAAATTGATACAGCGGTCTTCCTGGGACGGTGAAGGCCGTCTTTTCCCTCGACTTTTCCTCTAAGGGAATTTGCCAAAAGGCGTCCTTAAGGTCAATCGCAGAGATGAACTTCGTGTCTTGCAAGCGCCCCAGGAGACCGTCTATATGAGGCAGTGGATAGGCATCCTTCACTGTTACTACATTAACGTTGCGGGAGTCCAAACAGAGGCGGACCTTTCCAGGTTTACGAACCAGGACCACGGGCGAGTTCCATGGGCTGTTGGACTCTTCGATCACACCTAAACTCAACATGCGATCGACCTCCTCATACATGAGGGCCTGAATGGCGGGAGAGACCGGATAGTGCCTCTGCTTGATAGGCACCGCCTCGCCAGTGTCGATCACATGCTGTTCCAGGTGAGTTCTGCCGAGTCCACAGGTGTCGAAAGACGGGAACCGCGCTCGGGCCTGGTTCAGTCGTTCCTGTTGAGATTCCTCAAGGTGATGGCAATTGGGATCCTGCTGTGGGGTATGATGGAGTTCCCCTATTATATGAGGGGCCAACCTAAAGTCCCTCCAAAAATCAACTCCTAGGTAAAGGTTCTGGGCCAAGCCAGGAACTACATATAAGGTCATGGTGATGGTTCTCGATCCATAAGATATTGGGACGGTAATGAAACCGATTACGTCCTTAGGCGTGCCGTCAGCTACCTGGACATCGGCGCGTAAGCGGTATAGTTTGATGGCCGGGTTCTCTTGGAGGAACAACTCCGCCCCTCTACCCAAGCAACTAATGCTGGCGCCGGTGTCCAGCAGGCCTGTTATGGTCACACCTTGAAGCTGTACGTTGACGAAAGGTCGATCATCCCCGTTCTCATGTAATACGGCGGCGACGATCTTTTGACTGTGTGCCCGCTTTTCCATTGCACATGACCTAATACGCGGGGCTTTGTGAACTGGTGGTTGTTCGCCAACGTCATTAAATATTCGTTTACGGATTCGATAATAATTGGCCCATCGTTGCATAAAGGAGGCTCTGACCTGCGGAGAAGGGAAGGCCGGCAGAGATTCCATTGTCGATAGGTCAGAGATATTAGACAGGCTGGTAGATAAATCCAGTGTAAAGGGGGAACTTTCAGGGACTAAGTCGGGCGCGAACCTCCCCGTGGCCTCGCACCCAGGTTCCGGTTTCCCGAACAGACTGGACAAGAAGTAGTGTAGACTTCGGGGCGCCCACATCTATAACAGACAATCTTCCTATGTGTAGAAGGGCAATCCGAGAACGGGTGTCCCTCTTGATTGCAGTTCCAACACGTGACGGGGCGGCGCGGAGCAGCGTCAGCCCTCATCTCTTCTACTGCAGTAGTTGGTGTGTCGCGAAGGTAGTTGGGATGGGACAAGGCCGGTGGCTGTGGGTGGAAGTCGTCCAATTCATGTACTCTGTGTGAAGGGCGGCTCTCCTCCTTCTTGGCCTTCTGCCATCTCTCCACACGAATGCACGCTTCGCGGAGCTGGCGTAGGTCTGTGTAGGTAGATCCGATTATGGCGATCCCCAAGGTCGCGTTTAAATTAGTCATAATGATGCGCATGAGCTCGATGGGGGGCATCGGCCGCGTTAGGCGGTTCGCCAGGGCTATTATCTTTGACGAGAAAGTGTCGTAGGTTTGGTTGAATTGCTTAGTTTCTAACATCTGACTGATTGCTTCATAGTCTGTTTCAAGTCCTCCAAACTGACCTACTAGACCAGACTTGAAATCCGCCCACAAGGGACTGGAATGTTGTCTCCGGAACTGGGTCCAGTACCAGTCCTCAGCGGGTCCTGTCAGTAAAGCGGCCACATTCCGCACCAATTCCCGTGAAGATATGTCCTCATCTCGAGCTCGGGTGTCGAGTCGATAGAGAAATTCCTCTGCCGAGGTTTCTCCCGGGCGACCCGTGAACTTGAGGTTCCAGTTCAAGACTGGCGACTTCTGCCTGATGGCAGAGCCGGTATTTTCAGGGCGGTAATGGGGACGCTCAACGATGCTGCTGGACCGCGGAGGAATGCCACTGGGCCCCGCTCCAGGCGACGTAGGCAGGTGTAGAAAGTTAGACACAGTCTCATTTAGGGGTGGTTCTTGGGGGCCGCGCTGTTTCATCCGCTCCATTTCGTGTTGTAGGGCCGCCACTTGCTCAGCCAGGGCTGTCAGCACGGCGTCCCGTTCCAGATCTCCTTCTTCAGATGGAGTGTTCTCATCGTCTCCTTCAACCTGTTTACTTGGGGCAAATTGCCCCTTTTCATTCCGATTCCTTGACATGGTTGGGAGACCGACTAGCAGATAGTGACCTAGGGAAACCCAAAATTTAAGAAAATGGTACGACTGTTGTTAGCAAATTCTGTGACCGTCCAGTAATAATGGCTATCGCCAAAAGAAATAAAACTCGGAAGGAAAACCTGGCTCAATGACGCAAATCCGAAAATCGAAATTAGAAGAGAAAATCTATATGTATATTTAGTTATAATAAAGTAGAGGGAGCAGAATGCTCATACAGTGACGAAAATCCGAATGACGAAAATCCGAAATTCAAAATTAGAAGACAAGAGAAAAAATCTATATATATATATATTTATTTTTAATAAAGTAGAGAGAGCAGAATGATCATACAGTGACGAAAATTTTTATTTACTTTGTTTTATTTAATCTTCGATGTGGCCCCCAGGGAAGGATGTCCCCTCCAAGGGTACGGTGGCTGACGGCGCCGATGACAGTCTGCCTGTACTCCGTGCAGATTGGCATCCACGTCATCAGAAACACCAAGTGCATTCACCTTCGGGATCAGTGTTGGGGTTGGCGTTAGACTGGTGCCTAACAACACCCCCAACACCGATGTCCCTATCATCCGATATACGGCAACCCCTTATCATGACCGGATCCACTGTGACCAAGAAGAAAGAGAGAGATAGAAGCCTCCACATGAATTTGGGGGTGAATGTTCTGGCAACCCACCACAACTGGTCAGCAACTCTGCTGAGCCCCAGGAAAGCGGATTGCCAGAGCGTTCATGGAACGGGAGGCGTGGTTGCATTCTGCAACATCGATTCTGTCGCAAGGCCAGGCGATAGGACGCCTGATAGCCCAGACGGGACAGAACCGACGTTCCAGAATAAACCCACCCATGCTACAAAATGAAGAGAAGGAAATTAGAGAGTGGTGTTCTCTGTCAGTGTAGGCTCGCGCAGAGTCAGGCGTTGTACGCCTGTTAACCAGACTCCGAGCCTCACTGACAGGAACAGTACAAAGATTTAGGGAAGCTACCGCTGAAAGATAATGAAAGTTGAAGTGGGTGAAGAAGAAGAAAGATAGGAAGGAGGAAAGAGAAAAAGTGATAAGGGCTAAGGCCCCGCGGTAAGCACCTTCGCCCATTTCCAGAAGCCGGAGGAACTTGGACTGAGAGGTGAGATAAGGGAGAAGGAAGTCCACTCCAGACTCCTCTCGCTGGCCTAAGCCACAAAGCGAATAACAAAAAGGTCGGCTGATTTGAAGAAGGAACTGATTAAGAAATGATGGCCTGGGATGGAGAACAAAATACTAGAAGAAAAAAATGCCGACGGGGAAAGTTAAAATGTCACTGAGTGACACACAGACTTGTCCATGCCATCTGTCCGTTAGACTAAGGAACTCAACGTGAATTAAGCTCCTTAGCCCAACGTTGGGCGCCATTTGTAACTGTCAGGGTAATTTGTGCCGGAGCACGAAGAAGGGAGTGGGCCCTAAAGGCCAGAAAGACATCGTCACAAAAATAAGGGGTGGAGAAAGGATGAATGAAGAAGGGGTAGCAGGGACGGTTCGACCGCCGGGAGGGTATCGCAAAAAGCTTGCATCCTCTGCATCTGAAGTCGGCACGACTTGCGATGCTCAAGCTAGCTCGCCGGATGGGGTGGGGTTCGTGATGCAGAGATGCGGAAGGGGTGACAGTTAAACCGTTTAAAAAAAAACTCGTGCCATTTAACAGAATTAAACGAAAGAAAGGGGCGATAATGGGGTCACTTGAGCCGTCCGGGACCAACGAGAGGAGGGTCAAGAAGAGAGAGAGGGATGGTGGTCAATGGGCACCAGTCATGTTTGGGCTTCCTTGTGAAGTACACTTACCCCAGTTAGGGCCGCCCATAATCCCGAGGGCCACCCTGGGGTTGGGCCTTACATAAACCTCATTTTTATCGTGGTAAGTCCTCTTTAATCAATGTGGCGAACAGGATAGATTAAGTTCCTGGCGTGATCGTACCGTCTAGTCGAGAGTGGGTTCTTTTTGTTAATTTGCGGCAGGTTATCAGAATCTTATGTGTCACTTGTGGGAAGTAACATTCCGCCTAGCGGGGATTATCTCATCATGTAACCCCGCCTTATAGTCCGTTAGTAGTATGTCGTTTGTGTTCGTAAGATCACGAATCAAGTTCGGTAGTAGTAACTGGGACCCTGTGTGGGTGCCTATTTAAACCGGAATTATTAGAAGAGTACACCAAGTGGGTGGAAGTTCAGTAACTTAAGTATAGGTGTAAACATAGCTCTCTAAGAGCACTCATCCAAAGGAAAATTGACCTTCGCGGTATATAGGTAACAAAACAATGTGGGACTCTTACATATATTTCAGAATATAGAAACCTATTTTTGTATATACTCACTTAGCAACCGAGATTCGCAGCTTATAACTCCATCCTTATCTACTCTCTTCAGACGTATTACAACTGAGGATAATATTCGAAACTGCACAAAAAAAATCAGCCATATTCTCAATAAAGATTCCGACTTTCATATATAATTCAAAAACCCTGTTATTGCCTATATCTAAACGCACTTTTCAAACGAGATTTACAACTTATAGCTATACTCATCTGCACTCTTCAAGTGCACTACCAACTAAGGATGATATTCAAAACTGCAAAAACAGTCATATTCTCAATAAAGATTCCGACTTTCGTATATAATTTCAGAAACCTGTTATTACTTATATCTAAACGCACTTTTCAAACGAGATTTACAACTTATAGCTATACTCATCTGCACTCTGCAAGTGCACTACCAACTAAGGATGATATTCAAAACTGCAAAAACAGTCATATTCTCAATAGATATGCAGACTTTCATATATAATTGAAGAGCGATATTCCAAAACGTACTAAGTCAATTTTTGCTTAATTTTAATATTGTATTGCTTTCCAATCTATGACGTAGTAGTTATGCATTCACATAAACATTTATCACAAATCATACTCATTCCGATTTATGATGGGTCATACAAATGAATTTTCCATCAATTTCAATAGCTAGTATTCATATTGAATTTTTTAATGTTTTTTTATATTAAAAATAAAGATTTGAAAAATACTATTCTTTCTTTTGCTGGGCTGAACTTTCTGAGGACTGAAAACATTTACCATAGTATCATAATTTTACTATGAAATTTTATTTCAAAATGTACTAAGTAATTGACTTAGTACATTATGAAAATGTACCACCATAAATAAAACGATTTTTTTCATATAAAATGTAGCAAATTTATTTATATTTTTATAAATAATAGTTTCTTTTATCGGTTTTTTGAGAAAGGAAATAATATTACAGCCCTTTAGGCGAGAGTGAAAGTGATATTCAGTTTTTTTTTATTTCCCACTAATTACATCATAAGAACTTAGCACGTTTTGGAATATCGCTCTTCAATTTCAGAAGCCTGTTATTGCTTATATCTAAACGCACTTTTCAAAGGAGATCGGCAACTTATAACTCTATACTTAACTAATATATTCAGACATCCTACAACTCAGGATAATATTTAAAAACTCCAGTAACAGTGTTATATTCTCAATAAAAATTCCCACTTTCATATGTAATTCAAAAACCTGTTATTCCATATTTCCAAACGCACTTAGCAAACGAGATTCGAAACTTCTATCTATACTCCTCTGTACCCTTCAAATGCACTCCCACTCAGGATGACATTCAAAACTGTCCAAAAGTTATATTCACAATCAAAATCCCAACTTTCAACTCTAATTCAGAAACCTGTTATCCCAAGCGCACTTTTCAAAACTAGATCGGCAACTTATCACTGTCTACTTAACTACTATATTCAGACATCCTACAACTCAGGATAATATTTAAAACTGCAGTAACAGTTATATTCACAATAAAAATTCCAACTTTCATATGTAATTCAAAAAAACCTGTTATTCCATATTTCTAAACGCACTTTTCAAAGGAGATCGGCAACTTATAACTCTATACTTAACGGTCGTTTTCAAAAAAAAAAATGTCACCTTACGGAGGTTACTATTCAAAACGTTCGCGGAAGGTATTCTTTTCAAAAAAAAATTTTTTTTTTTTGGGACATTTCTATCTATATTTCAGAATCCGGCCAACTTTTATCGCCTCTCTTTGAACGCCCTAACGAAAGTCATAACTTATCATCCTCTGGATTAGTATTCCCAAAAACTTATAGCTAGATATATGTAAATATATTTATAAAAATACTTATCTACTTCCTTTCACTTTTCCTAGTCCCTTCACTGCCAAATAATCTTGCCCTTTGGTGATCCTTCGCTTTTCAATCATCCGCTTCTGACAGGGGGAAACCGCCAACTCATTTTTTTTTTCTCTTTTCTCCAACTATTTTAATACGCACTATATCTTTTCCATGAATCCTAAAACAAATTAATTAGCGCACAACAACCGCAACACCTTACCCCTTATTTTCCGGGAACCCAGGTTTTTCCGTGTCTTCCTTCTTCCTCTCAAAAAAAAATCTCCCTCTTCACTGCACGACGCACAGACCAACAAAAATTCATCAAAAAGGGCAATTTTAACTATATCCCATTAGTTATCGCGACTCCTCCATCTCCCAGGACACTTTTCACATCCACAAAAAAAAAGAAAATTCAAGAAACAAATTTCTGATCTATTCTCGGATCCGACTCCTCTTCACGAGATTCAGCTATCCACTCACTAATTATTCACCCAACGACCATCTCAGAATCAAAATCAACCGTTTTATCCCTTCCTCTCCGTGACCAAGTCTCGACCGCTCACCAAAAAAAATCAAAAATTGCCTGTCATCACCAAAAGAAATTCTCCCCCCATACATCACCGGCCCAGAGCAACTCCGTTAGCTTGCATTCCTTTGCATTTCGTTGTGTGTTCTTACATTTATTTGGCCAGGAAGTTGCCAGATCAGGATAAAAAGAAATTTTATGAATTGAAAATTTTTTGTTTGTTTTTTTTTTTTTTTTTTTTTTTTTTGATTTTGAGTTAGTACATTTGTGTCCGATGTTCGGTTGTGGGGGTAATTTAATGCTCTTTAGAGGCTTGCTCCATGGGGCGGCCGTTACAGTTTAAAGTAGCTTTGGCGATGGTCACCTTTAAAATATTTTTCACGCTTTTTATTAGCCGCTCCCAAAAGCCTCCCCACCAAGGAGCTCGTTCCACAATAAATTTCCATTTAATTTTATGACCTGCTACAAAATTTGCAATAGATTCGCTACAGCCGTGCTAAGTAAGCGATGGAAGCTCCTTCGATGTTTTCTTAAAAGTCTTTGCGTTATCAGAATAAATTGTATCGGGTATTCCTCTCCTTGCCACAAAGCGTCTAATTGCCAACAAACAACTTTCTGCAGTGAGATTTCGTACTAATTCCAAATGAATGCATCTTAAAACAGAACATGTAAAGATTAGTATGTAAACTTTCTGGGAGAGTTCAGGATCTTTAGCTCCCTTAATATAAAGTGGTCCAGCAAAGTCTATGCTGACGGTACTAAACGGTCTTACCAATTGCAACCGGTCCTTAGGTAATGGCGCGAATGGCTGAGTCATTGGTTTGGAGTTCGTCTTCCGACAGATTATGCAGCTCTTAATGATTCTTTTTATTAACTGTCGGCCCTTTATTATCCAGAATTTGTCTCGGATCCTCGATAGCATGGAGTTCACTCCGCCGTGAAGTATACTTTTGTGTACATCCTTAATAATTAGCCGTGATAAATAGCAGTCGGGTAAAATAATCGGATGAACTATGTCCACGTCTTCTTGCAGGGCTTGAAGTCGTCCGCCTACTCTTAACAGCCCTTCAGTATCAACCCAGGGGCAAAGTGACCAAAGCTTCGATGAGTTAGGAATGTTTTTTCCGACACGAATCGCTAAAAATTCATTAGAAAAGTGATTGTGTTGAATATACCTGATCCAATAATTTTCCGCGGCGATCAGCTCTTCAGCTTGAACAGTTGGATGTGCAGGTGGGTTCACCTTCTTAAATCTGCAGAACCTTATAACATATCCAGTGACTCTCAGTAGACGTTTCCAGCAGCTAAAATCTTGGTATGATAGTAAGGGTGGACGTTCAGCACTCGTGATATATTCGTCTAGAACCAATAATGATGCTAACGTTTGCGGCATTGGTACGGCCTCCGACTCAGTGTTAGGCCATGTTGAAGTATCCTGATTCAACCAGCTCGGCCCATTCAACCAAATTCCTTCATTTAGTAGACACGCGGCGGTAGATCCTCTCGTTACAAGGTCCGCAGGATTGTCTTTACCAGGAATGTGATGCCAGTCGTTTGCATTCGTTAAACGCCTGATTTCGCTTACTCGAGCAGTAACATAGGATTTCCATTTCTTACTGTCTCCTCGAATCCAATGTAAAGTAATCTGCGAATCAGACCATAAAAAAATTCGATCAAAAGATATTTTTAAAGATTTTTTCAAATAAGACACCAATCTAGCAGCAATTAGCGCAGCGGTTAGCTCCAAACGAGGGAGGGTCAATTCCGAGCACCCACTTTCCTTAAGTGGGGCTACCCTGCTTTTTGAGCATAATATTTTAGCTGAAATGTCTCCAGACTGATCCTCGATCCGAACGTAAGCCACGGCTCCATAGGCTTTCTGACTTGCATCAGCAAAAACATGTAATTCCTGGACTTTTATTCGGCTGGTCACACAAACGTTACGTGGTACATAAAACTCTCTTACCGCTAATACCTCGTTCAAACAAGAGCGCCAGTTCTTATTTAGCTCACCATTTAACGAAGCATCCCAGTCCAGTTTTGCTTTCCAAATTTCTTGAAAAATTACCTTCAATCCTATCACGACCGGTCCAAGTAGTCCCAAAGGGTCGTAGATTCTGGATATGCATTGCAGCACATTTCTCTTGGATCCTTCTCGATGATTTTCCAAAAAGTTGACAAGAGAATCCAAACACGGGGCAATTTCATCCGTATAAGTGTTCCACTTGATGCCAAGTACTTTCTGCTCAGGTGGGATGTCATCTTCCTCAAACATCTTACGCACTTCGCTAGAATTGCTATTCCATTTCCTTAACTGCATGGACGCTCGCCTCATTAACTCGCTGGCCTCGG
This sequence comes from Thereva unica, assembly GCA_949987705.1. Lineage (NCBI taxonomy): Eukaryota > Metazoa > Arthropoda > Insecta > Diptera > Therevidae > Thereva > Thereva unica. Next base: position 39,595,078 of record OX465284.1, on the reverse strand, counting down.
TATGAATTCTTTTTGCGGATTCTTCATCACTTGTCACTTTTGAATGAGATCATCCATGTAAAACGAGTCTTTCAAAACGGAACGAGTTTCCGGATAATCGGTTTCCTCAATCTCCAAATGTTTCAATATTGTTGCTGAGAGTAGAAATGGGCTGGAAGTGACACCGAATGTGACCCTAGTCATGCGAAAAGTCGACAGTGCTGGTAAATTGGTTATTTCCTTCACAGTGTCAGAAAACCATAGAAAGCGGTGACTGTCGCGATCTTCGCGTTTAAGTAAAATCTGTAAAAATGCTTTCTCAATATCCCCAATGAGGGCAATTTTCCCTAGGCGGAAATTAAGGAGCATTTTTAGTATATCCGGTAGTAAATTTGTACCTGTATGTAGGTGATCGTTCAACGATAAGGCAGCAGGTGCATGTGCAGACGCATCGAACACAATTCTTATTTGTGTCGTTGGCTTATCAAGTCGGTAAACGGGCCTGTGTGGCATGTAATAATGTCGTTCGCCTTCATCCTCATTTTTCACACGCTCAGCTACGCCAGATCTAAAAAGTTCATGCATCGCTCTGTCATATTCAATTAGAGCCTCAGGACACTTGGACAGCTTCCTTATTAATGACCTTAATCGATGCAGTGCATTGTCCTTGTTATTTTCGATATGGGCATACGAATTCCAGGGCAACGCTGCCTCATACCGCAAACCTCGTTTAATTATACAAGCTTTTTGAAGTTCGTTCGTTAATTCATTCCTTTCCAATTCATCCGCTTTGATCCCGATGGACTCTAATTTCCAAAATTCAGAAATTTCTTCAGTCGCGAACGAAGCTAAAACTTGGGAAGATTTAGTAGTGTTCGATGTAGCTGATACGATACTCACCGGACCTGGCCAATCCAGCGTCCAACCAAGAAGTGTCTGGACAGCTGACAATGTTGGTGTTAATCGCCAGTCAAAACTTTCCAATAATAATCTGCTCCAATTAAAATGCTTAATCCTGGTTCCTGCTCATAACGTGTATCGTTTAAATCCGCCAAATCCAGCTTATACAAGGCGGCTGCCCTTTGGTTTGGAATCGGTAAAACATCAGCACATATATCCGGTACGGCCACTGCTTCCAGCAACACTTCACCTTTGCCATCTTTGCCCTTCAAGTTCAGGGACACTAAATTGTATTCCTCAAAGCAGTTAACCTCAGCACTTCCGAAAGGTAAAATATTTAACTTCACGACACCCACAACAGGCAATTTTAATTTCTCGGCCACTTGTTTACGTATATATGTCCTCTGGCTTGCTCCATCAATAACAATTCGGACGAATAATTTGACACTTGATCTTGGCGAAAACGCAAATACACGGGCAGTTTTTAAAAACACATCGCATCTGCTGTCGGATTCTGTATACGCGCTCAAATTGGCCGATTTTTCTTCCGAATTAACTACTGCTACCTTCAAAGAGGTGCCACTCTTAGATAATTTTTTCGCAAACAACGGATCGCACATTGCTGTCACATGCCTACCACAACAATTATTACACCTCAAATCTCTCATACGGCAAAATTTAGATGTATGACCTTTGTGTACACACCGAAAACATCTCCCTTCTTGCTGCAGTATTTTCTTTTTGGCCTCTAATTTTATATCACGATCACAGTCCCGCGTTAAGTGTGTATTCGATCTACAAAAAACACATTGGGGATCTTGATTTATCGTTAACAGGCCGGCGGCTGTTGTTGGAGCGCGTTTAACTTTGTGATCCAACGCTGGTTTACTACATTTAGAAATAGAAGCTCGCTCCAGGGATTCAACCTCTCGCTTCAAGAAAGTCAAAACACTTCGCACTTGCACATCTCCACAAGACACTGATGAACTACAGACGCTCACACTGTCGTTTATATCAGCCTCTTCTCCAGAATCTTTCGGTTGCTTTGATTGTAATGTTTTTTCACAGCGATGATATTCTAGTCGCATATCGGAGGGAATGGCTGATAACAAAATTGTTTTCAGCATAATACATCAGAGGGGATAAATCCTTCAATTGCCCTTGCGGCTTCTCCTGACAAAACGGATTGCAAATAGTGAAATTTTTCAACGCCGGACAAGGTGGAATTTTCGTGCACTGCTGTACGGAATTGTTGCCAAAACGGAATCCATTCCTTTTGATTTCCGAAGAACTTCTTGAGTTTCAACCGCTCCAGCTTCGTGCACCCATGCTTTTCAGATGGCGGTTTCGTACCTGGCTCACCATTGTTTGCAGAACGCGATTTAATTCTGATTTTATTAAGACGCACCTTGATGCGACTAATAGCATTTATAGCGGTCTCTTCGTACTCGACAATTTTCAGGGATTCCCGCTCATAATCCTCCGTTTTGATTAAATCCTTTTGGCGAATTTCATTGTTTACAGTGCACAAACTATCATGTGCTGCTGTTAATCTCTGCAGGTATGACTCCAGCTCTTCTTCAATTTCATCGGCGTTTTCGGTATTCTTCGATTCAGGAGAACTTAAATATTCGATAGCTGAATTTGCGAGACGCGTTACCTGACCACGGTATGCGGCGCGAGTTACGGTTTCTTGGTTCATGTTTTCGGTTTTAAAAAAAAGCGCAATAGATTTTCGTTATTTGTTATCCGTTTCCGTTCCCGCGTTTCGGCACCAAAATGTAAAAAATAGATAAATAACCCGGCTATAAAAAAAGGGAAAATAAAATATACTGCGATTTTCGATTTATAACTTGTTTATTAATTCGTAGTTAAACATGAACTGAACTTCGTACATGAAAATTTGTATAGAAGTGGATATTAGGATAGCGGGATCCTTTTTCCCGCAATACTTCAGGAAATTAGAAGGGGAAATAAAAGGGGGGTCGTCTAAATGTGTACGGCATGGTGTTGGTCGTTAAAATTTTCCACACTGCTTGTTAGCCAATTTGGTCCATGCCACCATAAATGATTATTTACCAGACTTGCTGCTGGTATACCTCTTGATGCCAGATCTGCTGGATTGTCGTTGGTCGGGATATGTCTCCACTGATCATAACGTATCACCTCCTGGATCTCCACCACACGATTCGCTACATACGTCTTCCACCTGGACGGGTGCTCCTTAACCCATTGAAGTGCTATGGTAGAATCCGTCCAGGCATATGTTGCAATGTGTTGCAAGTGCATGTCAGTGATCGTACCTTTGATTAGTCGTGCTAGGATGACAGCTCCGTTTAGCTCAAGTCGCGGTATTGTGGTAGGTTTGGTTGGTGCGATCTTGGTTTTAGCTGTGAGCAGGGTGGATGTAATGTCTCCATTCTCGTGTTCGACTCGTAGATACAATACGGCAGCGTTTGCCTTTGTAGATGCATCGCAGAATCCATGTATTTGTGCATTGGCACCTGGGGAGTATTGTATCCATCGTGGAATCTGTAATGTTTCCAGGTCCTTTAGCTGTTGGTTGAATATCGACCACTGGGTTTATATTTGAGGGGATACCTGTGTATCCCATGTGTTGCCAGTAATCCATAATGTCTGCATCAGTATCTTAGCTACGATTATGACTGGAGATAACCATCCTAATGGGTCATAAAGTGATGCTATGTTGGACAGCATGTTGCGTTTTGTAGTTAATTTGTGTTCACGCATTGGGATGACTGAGAATGTAAAATAGTCAGGTCCAGGATGCCATCTGATGCCAAGAGTTTTAACCGTGTCGTCATCTGAGAATGTAAGTATGTCTTTTAGCTCACGATGTTCTAGGGGTAAATCCTTTAATAGTTCTGGTTCATTGCTCGTCCATTTACGCAAGTTGAAACCACCTGCACGAATTAGGCTAAGAAGCTCAGATTGTAGTTGTTTTGCCTCAGTGATACTATCAGACCCAACTAGCAGGTCGTCGACATAGAAGTTTGTGTATATGGCCTTGGACGCTAGATGCCACTTCTGTCTCTCGTCTTCTGCAAGCTGTTGAAGTGTGCGTATTGCCATATATGGGGCATATACGGTACCAAATGTTACAGTGTTTAATTGGTAGTCCTGTAATTGTGAAGTTTCTGGATGTCGACAAATGATCCTCTGAAACGTTCTGTGGTGTGGATGTATGTCAATCATGCGATACATCTTCTCGATATCCGCATTCATCGCGACCTTGTATTTCCTCCAATTGAGTAGGGTCGCGAATAATTTAGGTTGCAAAGGCGGTCCTGTCAAAAGGTTCTCATTGAGTGAGACTCCAGCAGTAGTTTTGGCAGATGCGTCGAATACAACTCTTAATTTTGTCGTGCTGCTTTCCTTGAAAACGGCATGGTGAGGAATGTAGTAGTGCTCTTCCTCACTAGAAGGAGGGTTGACTGCCTCCATGTGTCCCAGATCAATGTACTCATCCAGGCATTTTGAATATTCCCTTTCGAATGAAGTACTTTTGCTGAACTGGTGCTGTAAATATTTAAATCGTTTTAGGGCTTGTGGCCTCGATTGTCCTAGAGCTGGTAGTTGCTCCTGCATGAAAGGAAGGTTTACTTGATATCTTTCGTTTGATTTTCGTACATGTGTTTCTGTAAATATACGTTGGCAGAGTTCGTCTTCTTGTTTCAAAATCTGCTGTGTTGGACCTTCTTCTAGTTCCCAAAATTGTTTGAGCTGCCTGCTCAAGTCCAATTCTGTGGTTGTGACTGTGCATGCTGTCACTTGGTTGAGATGTGTGTCGCTTGTTGGTCCTACTAGAATCCATCCAAACATTGTATTTATGGCTGTTGGGGCTGTGTCAGGTCCTCGTCGGATACCTTCTTCTACGATTTTTGCATAAATCCGTGCTCCCAATAGTGCGTCAATATTTGCTGGCTTCCAAAATGTTGGATCTGCTAATTGTATATTGTTGAGATGATCCCAGTTCCCTCTCCGTAATACCCTTGTTGGTAATGGATCGGTGATCCCATTGAGGACTAGAAACTCATCTGTTACTGTAGATTTATTAGGACGCCGTGCTTCTAATGTGAGCCTTACTTGTTGGCGTGCTGTTGCTGCTGGAATTGTATCTATTCCAGTGATTACTATTGCTGTGTTTGTGGCAATAGCGCCAAGCCGCTTGCATGCAGCTTGTGTGATGAACGATGCCTCCGAACCAGGATCTATTAGGCATCGTAATATCTTCCTTCTGCCATTTTCAGAATATGCAGTTACTAATGCTGTCGATAGTAATGCATGATGATCTTTTGTAGCTAAGAAGGATTGTATTGCGTTAAATTCATCAGTATTGCTGTCTGATGGTGTCTTCATGGTTGCTGGAGAATGGTTTGCCCTGCTGATTCCTTCATGAAGCTGTATGTCGTTGGCTCTGGATGATCCAGTGCTCTCTCGTTTGAGTTCGTTATGTAGTGTTGTGTTATGCTTCTGTTTACATTTATGACATCTGTATTTACTTGGGCACGCATTTGTTTCGTGCTGTGTGGACAAGCTGTTTGTACAATGACCGGCTGCTTTTAATAACTTGTATCTTGTCTCAGGATTCATCTCATGATACTTCTTGCACTGACGAAATGTTTTTGCTGGCAGGCGGGGCAGCTGTTCTGTCTCCTTGCATGATGAGCATGTGTGTTACCTCTAGCTGGAGTTGGCTTCGGTTGAAATGTAGGCTTGGACCACGTCTGCAATTGATTCTAATACTCGTAGTCAATTGTTAAGAAATGCGCAAAAGGCTTCATAGGTTGGAAGAGTTTGAGTTTTTCCTTGCTCTTCTTCCCATAGGCGTAATGTTGTAAACGGCAATCTTTGAACTAGTAAATGAATCAGGATGACATCCCAAGAACTTGTGTCTACGTCAAGACTCTTCAGCTGTTGTAAACATTCCGACGTTGTATTAATTAAGACCTTGATACCCTTTGCTGTTTCTGTTGAGAGCTTTGGTATGTTCATGAAGGTTCTTAATTGATGATTAACTAATACCTTCTTATTTTCGTATCTTTCCTTCAGCTTTGCCCATGCTGGTGCATAATCCTGGTTGGTGGTTGGGATGTGTGTCAGCAGTGCTTCTGCTTCCCCAACTACACATTCCTTCAGGTAATGTAGTTTCTGTACAGGAGCCAATTTAGGGTTGTTGTGAACTAATGACACATAAACATCGTGAAAGGACCGCCATAAGTCATAGTCACCGTTGAATTGTGGTAAACTAATCCTTGGTAATTTAATATCATGAGATGCTTGTATTACAGGAACAGAGTTGTCAATAGGGGCAGTAGTAGTACATGTAGTGCACTTCCTTAATCCGTCCATCAGTTCCGACATATACTCTGTGTATTTGAGTTCTGCTTCGCTGTACTCTGCTTCATGTGCGGCCTTCTCAGAGACATCTGGTGTGGTTTGCGATGTCATTTTTTTCAACTCCTTCCATAGTGCATTTAATCCAGATATTTTAAGCTCGTAAAACCCTTGCGTTCTCCTGGCTATGGCAGTTTTCTTCCCATTGTCGATGAACTTCTCTATCTGTAGCTTCAGGACTTGTTGCGTTTGGTATAGTTGCTTCAATGATGTCATTGTTGACTTTTTACTTTCAGAGCTGGTCTCCATTTCAATATGTAATCAAACTAGAATATGTTGCACGACGTCTCGGTGGAACCTCCAAAAAATGTTTAGTTGCCGATTGCTTACCTTATCACTGATGCGTAGTGATAAAAAGGTAAAACCTGTGTCGACAATTAAACCTACCAGTTGTGCCCAGTGGATGTAAATTACCTTAACTGGTTATGCAATGATAATAATAATCGTGGCAATTAATATCCCTTCCTTCTTCTCAGTACTGAACTGTTTCTGCGATAGATTTTGCCATTTTCTAATTTTACTAAAAAGGATCTTGGAGCTGAATGTTTTGCCTGAATACTACCTTTCACCCAAACTTTTCCTTCTTTTACCCATACTAGGTCATTAGGTTTAAACTCCGGACTTGATCTTGTATGCATATCATAAAATTGTTTATTACGTACATTTACCTTATTTTGACTTTTAAGAATTTCTTTTGATCCATTGCTATTCGTTTTGAACAATTCTTCTTTTGCAGGAATTAGTGTCCTTGTTTTTCTCCCCATTAACATTTCTACTGGTGACATATTTGTTGCTTTCAGTGGTGTATTCCTATATTCAAGTAAAGCTATCCACAATTCTACATTACTTTCTTTTGCCTTTTTAATTAAATCTTTGGAGATGTGTACGTATTTTTCCGCTAATCCATTTGAGCGAGGATAGTTCGGGCTTGTAGTTATAATATCAATATCAAAAGTTTTACAAAATTCCTTAAAGCCGTAAGAATTAAACGGCATATTATCACTGACAATTGTTCGAGGTATTCCATGAATTGAAAATATATCCTTGAGTTTAGTTATTACACAATTCGCAGTCTTATTTCTTAATTCTCGTATCTCTAAGTACTTTGAATAATAGTCAACAAGAACTAAATAATTCGATCTACCTATTTCAAAAATATCTACTCCTATTTTTGAGAAAGGGTACTGTGGAACTTCATGTTGTAATAAAGGTGCGCGGGGATTTGATGGCCTATACTTTTGGCAAATATCACATTTGCTTATCATTTCTTCTATGTTTTCATTTATTCCCGGCCAATAAACTAACGTACGCGCTCTTGCTTTTGTTTTTTCCATTCCCAGATGTGGTTGGTGTAATAACTTCAGGATATACGGCCTAAGCGAGGATGGTACTATTACCTTTTCATTAAGGAAGACTAAGTCATCATTTGCTATTAGATTATTTTTTAACTTCCAATATGGCTTAATCTCCTCCTCAACATATTTCTTTTCAGTTGGCCAACCATTATTTATAACTCTTTTTAATTTCGACAATATGGAATCTTCAGAAAGAAAAGAAAAGAAACTAACAGTAATTGTGAGTACTTATATATTAATTCAGTCAGCAATACTAATAATAAAAAGAAATCAGATAAAGAAAATATAAAGTCATGGACTGAAAAAATAAAAATTCAAAATTATTTTATAGAATTTAAATTAGATACAGCATTTTTTTTTTTCGTCTGAGTAAGACCTTCAAAGTGAATAGACGCGAAAATCGAGTGATAGAGTGATAAACAGTGAAAGTGACAGTAAACCCCAAATATCCACAATGTCATCGGCATCCGATGGCAGAAACCTCTACCCTGATGCTATAGATCATAGCACCTATAAAGTAATAGTAAGATCTAGCAGCACAGCACCAATAAGCAAAATTAAAACAGGCAAAACCATTATTCAAACATTTCAAAACTCTAAAGAACATATTAAAGAAATAAAAAAAGTAAGTAGAAATACAGTAATTGTAGAGACTACGAAGGCACAGGTCGCGAATGATATAGTCCTAAACGATGCGCTAAAACAACAAAACTATAATGCATACATTCCGATTAACTTCATCACACGTACCGCAATAATCAAAGGAATAGACCTTGATATAGACGAAACCACTCTGCTAAACGAAATAGAAACGCCAATAGAAATCCACTCGCTTCAAAGATTGAAGAGAAGAACAAGAGACGAAAACGGAAAAATCACATGGGAAAATTCACAAGCAATAAAAATTAATTTCAACGGTAAAAAAATACCAGAATACATTTATTTATATAAAGTACGCATACCATGCGACACATATATCCAACCGACCAAACAATTCTATAAATGCTTCAAATACGGACACACAACGAAATTTTGTCGCAGCCAAGAAGTATGCATTAATGTAGCGAAAACCCCAAGCACAATAACTGCTCTACACCTGCCAAATGCAGTAACTGCAAAGAACATCATATTGCAACACACAAATATTGTCCAGAGAAGATAAGACAGAGGGAAATTAATGAAATTATGGCGATACGAAATTTGAGTTACCTAGAAGCTGCACTTGAAAACCCGCGCAACAAAAAGAGTTTATTTTCTAGGATAACAAACAACCGATTTTTAGACTTGGATAGCGATGAAGAATTTCCTACACTTCCATCTCCTATGTCATTCGACGCTCCAGTACCCCATAAACACAAACCTCAAAATAAGCAAAAAATCACCAGGTACCAACGCTCAAGATCAACATCAACAAAAAGAAAGAGAGAAACAAATACCGACCTAACTAACGAACACAAGAAACAAAACATTATAGTAACAAGAGAAAATTTAGCCCAAACAAAAACTAATAGTGTTACATCAGAAACCACACCAATTACAAACCTCAACACAGCTTCATCAAGCACTACGATAAATATAAAAAAACCAAACTTCACTCTCCCCATTAACGCCATAAACACATCAATTCAAACAACAAATGAAGACCAAGCGTCCACTCGATCAGATCAGTCAACAATCAGTAAGAAATCAAGAGGAAGACCAAAAAATAAACGTTAAATAAAACTATGGATCCTAGGACTAATCTAACAAACAACTTTATCCTACAGTGGAACTTAAATAGCCTATATTCCAAACTCCCTGAACTTCAACTATTGATAAATGAAACCAATCCACTCATAATATGCCTACAAGAGACAAGATTAAAACCACAACAATCCTTTCAGCTAAAAAATTACAAATTGAAAGGAACGACTACAATAGTGGGGGTAATACATGCGGGGGTACCCTAATAGCAATTAAAGACAGCATAGCATACGAACCACTGCCACTACAAACAAACTTTCAAGCAATAGCAGTAAAAATTAATTATCCAATAAAAACAACAATTTGCAACGTATACCTTCCGAATGCACAACAGCTAACCTACAATGGATTAAATAATATTATAGCCCAACTGCCAAAACCAGCACTCATAGTAGGCGATTTTAATGCACACAACACCATTTGGGGATCCGAATACACAGAGTACAGAGGGAAAATATTAGAAGGTCTGATAAATCAACACAACATGTGTATCATGAACAAACCATACGTTCCCACACACTTCACAACAAACACAGGAAAGACAAGTATAATTGACCTAACTTTAAGCATCGATCACCAACTAAATAGGTTTCAATGGAACACACACATAGATCTACACAACAGCGACCACTTTCCTATATTAATTCAACATGATAAACATAAAATTAGTGAAACAAGAAGACCGAAATGGATCATCAAAAAAGCAAACTGGCAACAGTTTAAACAATTAGTTGAAATAAAGGATAAACAAGAATATAATATAGACGATGAGTGTGATTACATCACTGGCCAAATAATTAGTGCAGCAGAAAAAAGCATACCAAAAACACCACGTTTCTCAAAGAGACCACTAGTACCCTGGTGGAACAATAACATAAAAAATGCCATCAAAAACAGGATAAAATTGAAAAATAGATATAAAAAAAAACCTACAACAGCTAATCTTATTATTTTCCAAAAAGCAAAAGCTACTTCCCGACGAACAATTAGAAAAGCCAAAAGAGAGACATGGATAAGCTTCGTTCAGAACATCAACTTCCTAACACCTACACCGACAATATGGAACAACATCAGAAAAATAAACAGCCAACCAAAATCCGCCATTATAGACCATATAAATAGTAACAACAACATCATCAGTGACAAGACGGAAATTACCGAGATAATTGCCAAGCATTACGCCAAGATTACATCCACACAAAATTACAAAAAAACCTTCAGAGATTATAAAAATGCCATCGAAAACACCCAAATAGAATTTAATAACGACAATAGCGAAACATATAATCAAAAAATAACAATAGAAAAATTAAAAAACGTACTTAAATCCTGTAGAGGATCATCACCCGGGCCAGATAATATCCACTATATGATATGTTAAAAAATCTGAACGACAAACACCTCAACCTGATCTTGGCTTTTTACAACAAAATTTTGCTCACGAATAAATTTCCGGAAAAATGGAAAATTTCCCTTGCCGTCCCAATACCAAAACCTGGACGAGACCGATCCCAAATAGACAACATCAGACTAATTTCGCTAACCTCGTGTCTATCAAAAACACTAGAAAAGATAATCTCTAACAGACTGCTATGGTACCTGAACGAGCAAGAGGTAATAACACCATTACAATGTGGGTTTCGTAAATATCACTCCACGACGGACTGCGCTGTCAGACTACAACAAGAAATTCTGCAAGCTTTCATAAAAAAGGAGCATCTAGTTGCAGTATCCCTCGACATTAATAAAGCGTACGACACAACATGGAAATATCTTATACTACAAAAAATAAAAAACATTGGCATCGAAGGACATTTAGCTGAATACATCAGAAATTTCCTAACAGAAAGAAAATTCAAAGTAATAATGAATGATATTGAATCTAATGAATATAAAATGGAAAATGGTTTGCCACAAGGATCCGTATTGAGCGTTACATTGTTCCTCATAGCAATCAATGACATAATAACCAACTGTACTGGACCAGTTAAAGCATTGCTATACGCGGATGATTTTTTAATATATATGAGACACGAATCGACAAGTTTTATACAAGAACAAATACAGGAAACACTTACAAAACTTCAGAATTGGTCAAATACAGACAGGATTTACATTCACTTCAGAAAAACAACAGCCATTCACTTCACAAACAAATACAAAACTACAAACCCGAGGATCACAATCGGAAACAGAGAAATAAGATACAAAAATTAAATAAGGATACTTGGAATAACGTTTGACAGAAAACTCACATGGAAAACACATGTAAGAAACATTAAAAACAAGAGTATGCAAAGTATGAATATAATAAAAAGTCTCGCTAACACTCAATGGGGAACAAATAGATACTCTCTTCTTAAAATATATCAAGCTATCATTTTACCCATCATAGACTACGGTGCCATAGTATACAACAGTGCAAATAAAAAGGAGTTAAAACAACTAAATACTGTCCAAAATACAGCATTAAGGATTGCAACAGGAGCTTTTAGAACTACCCCGGTGAAAAGTATGGAGGTTGACACAAATATTATTCCGCTCAATTACAGAAGGGAGATTTTACAGTTCAATTATATCTTAAAAATCAGGAGCCTACCATATCACATCAACTACGACATAGTCCAAATGCCGGAAAATCAAGAACACCCAGGAAGCAAATTCACACTCAAATTATTACCCAACAGAACCAACACCATAATACAGTCTATAAATTACAATAAACCTACAAAACCCTACCAGATACTACAACCAAAATACCCACCCTGGGCTACACAAACTGCACAAATAATAAAAACTTTGGCCAAAAGAAAAAAAAAATGCACAGCCCCATCAATCTATAGACAGGAATTCCTAGAAATACTCAACAAACATACAACATACACACAAATATACACCGATGGATCCAAAACAGAAGACAGCACAAGTTTTGCAACGATCATAAATGATAACGCCACAAAAATCAGAATTCCAACCAACAACAGCAGCTTCAACGCCGAATTAAGGCCCAGTTATATAGCAGAAATGAAAACGAACAGAAATGAAATGAAATGAAACGGGGAAAACTCTGCAATTATATATACGAACGACAGAATCAGTTTTTGACATTTGTTATTGAGTGGCGCCTTTGGCTAAAATAATATATAATAATTGATACAATGGAGGATATAGAAATGGACCTTATAACAGTGCTTTTAATTAGGAACTTATTAAGAAAAAAGCAAAGAAGATATCGTCTGTGGAGTGTTCGAAAAGTGAACAGAAATAGAGACAAGATGGGATTTTTTAAAGTAATGTTCTTAAACATAAAAAACGATCCTGAACAATTTTTCAAGTATACTCGGAAGACAGTCCTTTTCCGTTCACAACTTTTAAATAAACTTTGAAATATACTGCTTTCGCTTATATGTACGTTCACAACTTTTAAATAAACTGAAATAAACTGCTTGCCGAACTGTCAAAGTAACGGGCTGAATAGCTGAATAGAATACCGAAATGAAATAAATTTATATCGTTCGTTCCGTTTCGGTTCTGTTCGTTAATATAACCGGGTTCATACATTTTCATATAATTTATTTCGTTCTTTTCGTTTCGGTTCGTTTTCGTTTCTGCTATATAACTGGGCCTTTACATGCAATACAATACGCTATAGACGAGGTACATCATCACAACTATATCAAGAATGCAATAATCATAACTGACTCTCTAAGCTCGTTAAACGCCATTAACAACAAATTTAGTAAAAACCCTATGATCTGGAAGATAAATGATGTACTTCACCAAATCCATGCGCTAGGTAAAAATGTAAAATTCCTCTGGATTCCAAGCCATATTGGGATCAAAGGTAACGAGCAAGCAGACACTGCAGCAAAAGAAGCATTAACCGGCACAATCAACCCTGAATATCTCCCGCTTTACACTACAATAGCAGCTGAGTTAAAAAAATACATAAAAAGACAATGGAATGTAGAATGGCTCCAAAGCACAACCCAATTAGCAAAAATAAAAAAAAACAATAGAACCATGGGAAACCACTAACCATCAAAATAGACAAATAGAAATCTGCATCACCAGGCTAAGAACAGGACACACCAACCTCATTCACAAATGGATATTACAGAAAGAACAACCACCCACCTGCAACGAATGCAACACCCAAATTACAGTTACACATATCCTTATAGAATGCCCCAAATACAATAACGTAAGAAGAAAACTCAAAATCAAGTCGCAAATAGAGGAAATACTTGGAAACAATCCTGAAGACATACAAAATTTGAAAAGCTTTCTAATCGTGACAAAACTCATAAAAGAAATATAAAAAAAATGTATAAAATATGAACATACACAGAGGGTACAAATACAAATAATCTAATTTTAGGTTGGACACCCTCTATAAATAAATCCATAAAAAAAAAAAAAAAAAAAATTAGATACAGGTTCGGAAGTGAATGTATTACCTGAAAAATTCCTAAATAACTTTAAAAATGTACGAGTGGAAAGTTAATAGCATATGGCGGTGCAAAGATAAAAGCATGTGGTAAAATTGATCTTGTGTGCACATATAAAAATAGGACTTCAATGCAACGATTCATAGTAGTAAAAGACGATGAAAAACCATTATTAGGTCTTCGGAGTTGTTTAGATTTAAAGTTAGTTCAAAGAGTTAACTCGGTAGATATTTATGAAGATAGAGAAGAGTTTATTAAAAATAACGTGGAAGTATTTGAAGGATTAGGTTGTTTCAAAGACAGTTATAGTTTAAAAATATTAGCAGAAATAAATACAACTGCAATAAATGTATGCAGAAGCATGCACATAGACAGTGTCCGGCATATGGTAGTATATGTAACAACTGCAATGGCAAAAATTACTTTGCAAAAGCGTGCAAAGTGAATAAGGTACGTGAAATTAAAAAAAAAAAAAAGAAGAAAGAAGTAGATTGAAATTAGAAGTAATAAGCATTATTTTGTTCCTGGCTTAGTTTATCATTTTTTTTTTGGATCTCTATATCTAAAATTAGATTTATTATTATTTGAAATGTTTATATTTTGGGCTAATCTCCCATTTTCCCAATTGCTACTACTACTACTATCATATTTTGGAATACTTAGCTTATCTACCAACATTGTGTCCGCTCTCGTTATTGTACCCTTCGAATTGTCGAATGGTTCCCCTGGCGCTTGATTTCGGCTGAAGAATATATACGATTCGTAAGCTATATTCTTTTTTGCTTTACAGAAAGTCTCAAATGCTCCTATTACTTCTGAGTACTTTCCTTTTTGTTCTGTTGTCAAATTAAAGGAATTGTATACTTCAACCGCCTCTGAGCCGATTGCGTTAAGGAAAACCGCAACTTTTACAGCATCAGGTTTTTTCCCTAGCTCTGATGCTGTTAAGAAAATATCGAAGTTTTGGTAGAAAACTCGCCAATTTTCAGCCAGATTTGTCCCATGTACTTCTAAATTGTCTACTTTTTAAACTCTTTTCTTTACTTTCACTTCGGAGCATCAAATCTTGTAACGTTAATTTAACCGCCTTTTACTCAATGCAAATGGATGAAACTTTGCAGGCATACATATTCCCGATGACAATACACGAATATGACATTTTGTTACATTTTTTGTTGTTGATTTTGTTGTTGAGTAACAAAAAACGATTTTTAATAAAAAAAAAATGCTTGGAATTATTCGTTCTACTCAATGTAGAGTCTTAAAATTCACTTCCATTCAATAAAAATTGGTAAAAATTAACAGACATGTGTATTTCCGACGAAAACACACGAAAATGATAGTTCCAAATTAAAAATGGCGGCCAAAAAAATATGACGGATTAAATTTTTCTTTACAAGCCACTCGTTCGATATGGGTATCAAATAAAAAGTTATAACAAGTTGAATACAATTAGCGTCATCTTAAATTCAAAATGGCGGTAGAAAAATGGCGGCATAAAAGTGGCGGCCAACAGAAAACAGAGGATCAATTTTTCTTTACAACGCGCTCGGCATGGGCATCAAATGGAAGGGAGTGACAATTAGAATACTGTTGTCTGTATCTCGTCATTTCAATTCAAAATGGCGGCCAACACAAAATGGCGGCCAACACAAAATGGCGGTTTACCCTTTTATTTACTTCGCTCTCGGTATGGATATCCAATGAAAGTGTATTAAAGTGAGTAAGAAAGTAAACTGTATGACGTCGTTTTAAATCAAATATGGCGTTCACTAAAAAATGGCGGAAGACATAACATAGCTACCAATAGCAAATAAAAATATGATTTAAAAAGATGCAAAAAAATATGTTTCCAGTTTTTAGTTTTTATTGCTCCAGCCAGTATACGCGAGCACACTACCTTTCAAAATGTAAAAAAAAACGTAGGGCGCTATTAGATTTTTGAGGCGTCATCAAATTGTGCATTTTTGGGCTGCACTTGAGAACTGTTGTAAAGAAACAAAAACAAAACATGTAAAAAAGTTTCCTTATTTAACATGATAATCTAATTAAAAGTTTGGAAATTGTAATGTATTAATTAACGCTATTCGTTACTAAAAAGTAAAAAATAAAGAAAAAGAAAAAAAAATTTAAAAAACTATTTTCTTTACCTTAATATATTGATCAGTTGTGAACACAAAATTAATATAAATACTAAAAAAATCGACTAAAAGGTAAAAAATAAGAAGATTTTAAACAATATAAACTTTTAAATCAAAATGGAAAAAATCTCACACATTCCTTAAAGAAAAGCGTGGGGCGCCCATACCAACCTGAACTTAAAAAAACATGACTGCCGTGAGTACATTTTAACATTTCAGACAGCTACGAATTTTCACTAATTGAGCATTTTGTTTCATAAAAACGCACCCCACGCTTTTCTTTAAGGAATGTGTGAGATTTGATTTTTTCCATTTTGATTTAAAAGTTTATATTGTTTAAAACCTTCTTATTTTTTACCTTTTAGTCGATTTTTTTAGTATTTATATTAATTTTGTGTTCACAACTGATCAATATATTAAGGTAAAGAAAAGAGTTTCTGAAAATTTTTTTTTCTTTTTTAAGTGATCCATATTTTTATATTCAATTATATTTCTCGTCTTGGGCGGCCGTCCACGTGGTTTCGGTTATATTACATGGGTATTTTTCTTTACTCTTCCCATTCACGAGTTTATTAAACGATTACTCACAAATTTTTTAACTCACGTTGTAATTTCTTGGTTATGTTTTGTTCATCTGTACATATTGTTTTACCACGTTAATTTTTAAATTTTTTTTTTTTCAAACTTCTTAAAAGACCCGATATTACACGTACTTAGATTCTTTATATTATTGTTCTTAACTCCATGAAAGTAATTTAAATACCAGACATCACGTGTTTTTGTAATTTTTTACCGCACTTTTTGCCATTGATAGACAAAAAAACAAAAAACCCCGACCAAAGAACGAGATTCAAGCACTTTTTTTTTTCAATTGAAGGGCACTACCGACTGCGCCATGTATTATTTTATTGAAAGAGCTTTATGACTTTTATGTGACTTTATTGAAGTTCGGAGTACAACTGGCCACTCTTAGTGGCAACCGATATAAGGAAGGGTATAGTGTAGTTTGACTTTAGTTTGATTGTATTGAAATAGTCTTAAATAGTCAGACTATACTACAGATTAGTATCTGTGGGTTTTTTAAATTGGTATTACAACAGTTGCATATGTTATTTCCACTTTCACCAATATGGCATATGTGGAAGAACTTTCACAAACTGCTGTGTTGTACCAATAATAATAATATCGTATTATTGTTAATAAATTTATTTTTACTTGTACCAATTTCCAGCACATTTCTTTTCCTTTCCTCAAACATGCATGAGAATACTCACAATGTTTGATTTTGTTGAATCCTTCCTTGAACTTAATTCGTTTGGACTTAGAGTTTTTTAGCATTTACAATTTTTCACTTATTGGCATATAATTGCGATCACTTTGAACTCAATCGATAAAAGAGGCTGAGTCCTTGTTGGTACCCGCTTTTTATATCCTTAAAAGTGGTACTTAAGCTAACTGCATTATCAAAGTCCACTAAATTTCTTATTTTCTTATATCAGGAATTTGCCTTGAAATAATTATCTCCATTATTCTTCTAAAATTAATTCCTGAATTTTTCATAATATTTGCAATTTTATAGTTCATTTTTCCAATATTTTTATTCTTTTCGAAAATGCAACTAATTCTTATTTTACCAATTTCCGTCATCCATTTTTACATAATTATTTTTTATCTAGTTCTGTTTTTACATAATTAGCTTCTCTTTCACTCTTATTAGCCTTATGTAAAACAATCTTTTTTACAATACCTTTCTAAATATACTTTTATCGTTTTTGACGTGACAACGTCTATTAAAACGATGAACGCCGGCTGCATGCACGAAAAATGATGACTCATTGTCCCGTTATGTCCCGTTATGTCCCGTTATCTCCCGAAGTAATTTTAAAAATTTGATCGTAGTAATCTTAAAAATTTGATTAAAATTGTCAATATTAATTAGATTAAATTATTGTCAAATTGTCAACAATAAGCAAAGCAAGCCAAACACTCTGTCTCCTAACTGGGTGCCGGTGTATAAGAAAATAGTTAACATTACACTGACGAAAACTGTGAAATGCAAACGAAAACAGTTTCCTTGCGTTCCTGCTTGTGCTATTACCATTCACAAGTCGCAAGGTGGGACGTTTACTGTTATTATCTATAATATAAAAATAAGTCGGGTTTTCCTTCCAGACGCTATAATTAGAGAACGCACGATCCGATTTCCACGGTTTTGCATTCGTTGGAAAGGTCTCGGGCTCCGTGAGGTTTATAGCAAAAAAATTTCAAAAGCAGGCGCTTGGTCCATAGCAGCCATCTCAAGAGGGCGGATTACCATTTTCTTTACAACCCCTCGACATGGATATCAAATGAAAGGTTATGGTAAGTAGAACACCAAAAGCAATATAGTATACTCAATATATCGTTTGGTCCATGGCAGTCATCACAAGAGAGCAGATGACCATTTTCTTCACAACCCATTCGAAATAGGTATCCAATGAAAGAGTATGATAAGTAGAACAATATAAGCAATATAGTATACTCAATATGTCGCTTGGTCCATAGCGGCCACCTCAAGAATGCGGATTACCATTTTCTTCACAACACCTTCGACATGGATATCGAATGAAAGAGTATGATAAGTAGAACACCATAGGCAATAAAGTATACTCAATATATCGTTTGGTCCATGGCGATCATCTCAAGCGGTCGGATTACCATTTTCTTCACAACCCCTTCGAGATGGGTATCAAATGAGAGAGTATGATAAGTAGAACACATAAGCAATATAGTATACTCAATATATATCGTTTGGTCCATAGCGGCCATCTCCAGAGGTTGGATTACCATTATCTTCACACCTCTCGATATGGATTTCAAATGAAAGGGTATGATAAGTAGAACACCATAAGCAATATAGTATACTCAATATATCGTTTGGTCCATGGCGGTCATCTCAAGAGGGAGGATGATCATTTTCTTCACTACCCCCTCGACATTGGTATCAAATGAAAGGGCATTATAAGAAGAATGCCATAGACTATGTCTTTAGATTCATGGCGGCCATCTCAAGAGGGCGGATTGCGATTTTCTTCACAACACCCGAGACATGGGTATCAAATGAAAGGCTATGAAAAGTAGAACACCATAAGCAATATAGTATACTCAATTTATAATATGGTCCATGGCGGCCATCTCAAAAGGGCGGTTTACCATTTTCTTCACAACTCCTTCTAGATGGGTATCAAATGAAAGAGTATGATAAGTAGAACAATATAAGCAAATATAGTATACTCAATATATCGTTTGGTCCATAGCGGCCATCTCAAGAGGGCGGATTACCATTTTCTTCACAACCCCTTCGAGATGGGTATCAAATGAGAGAGTATGATAAGTAGAACACCATATGCAATATAGTATACTCAATATATCGTTTGATCCATAGCGGCCATCTCAAGAGTGCGGATTAATATTTTCTTCACAACCCCTTCGACATGGGTATCAAATGAAAGAGTATGATAAGTAGAACACCATAGGCAATATAGTATACTCAATATATCATTTGGTCCATGGCGGTCATCTCCCGAAATCAATTTTCCCAGATTTGTTCTTTATTCACTATAGCTTTTTCCTATCGCAGAGTGTGTCCTCATAATCTTATTTTATTGAAAGGCGTTGCAACGTACGCGGGTTTTTGCTAGTTTAATATAAATGATTCAATTTTATTCATAAAAGTATGCAATCATTTCATCAATGTTTTCTCATGACGTTGTCACGTTAAACTATCGTCCGTAAACCCTCTTTACAGACAACAAATTTTTTTTTTTTATGGCAGTTCCATTGAATTCGACCTAAAAAATAACACAATACGGCGAAGTTTTTGTATGCGTCAACATAAAGTTTGACGTTTAACTCGCCGTCAAAGTTATTTTGCGTGTTTCTACCTGTTTTAAGTGATGTTATCAGGTAAGTGCTACGTGTTTTAGGTGTAGGTAGTGTTTATGCAGTGTTTTCAATGTTTAGTGTAGTGACTAGTGTAAAAATCGCTGGGAATTGGGTTTGTTTGTATACCTAACCTAGTTCCTCGATTTTGCATTTCAATTAATTTTTTTTTGTTATTCATGTACTCATTGTAGTATATTTAATAGTACTGACATGTACTAATTTGTGTGATAAGTTTATTTTATGTAGTATTTATTGATTTATATTCGTTTTCAAAGTTAATTGAGTGTTTTCCTTTTTGTTGTTGTTGTTTTCAATCTGCATGGATTGTTGTTGTTGTGAGTATACAAAATCGTGTTTGTTGTTTTTGTAATGTTTAAACTTGATTTTATGTTACTATTTAATTTATTTTGTTTACTTTATTATTATAATTTTATTTATTTCTTTTTAGATATTATCTTCAGGTAAGTATATGTATCATGTTTTACTTAATTCATTTAATAATTCATTTTTTTCTTTTTTAGTCTTACATCATTTACGTTAATAAAAATTAAACATAGGTATAAATAAAAACAAATAAATTTCATTTTGCCTAATGGTGAGTTTTTATTTATTTAAGATTTATGTATTTGTTTGTGTTCAGTTTGGGGCTAAACAAATATCTTAAAATAAAAAAATTAAATAAATTTCTAGTGTCTGTATAAAATATTACCTATAATTATCGCAAATATTTAAAAGAAAAAGAATGACAAAAAACTAAAACATAAAAAATAAACTCAAAAATTCATAAATATCTTAAAACGAAAAGTAAATCCATTTCAAGTATCTCTATAAAAAATTATTTAGATATCACAAAATGTAAAAGAATGACAGTAACACTATAAAATAAACTTAAAAATTCCTAAATATCTTAAAGTAAAAAAAAACGTACTAAAGGTCCAGTCTTGTGCAGTCTTTAAATTATTCTTAGTGCAATGGTTTTTTCATGTTGTACCGTAGAAATATAGAAAGTAGCATTATGTTAAAATACCCAATTATAGGAAATATCGCAGTACATATATATTTCTCTTTCAGTGCAAACACTAATTGAAACAACTCCTTTCGGACTTTATGCTTATGCTCTGTGGGTATCTCCTGCAGCAAACGCATAATAGTGGTTGAAATTAATTGATCGGTGCGGGGTTGCGTTTGTGCTACTTCCGATTCTACCTTTGTTTTTACAGCCGCAGCAGTCTCTTCGATACCCTTCAGTGCTGATTCCACTGTTCTCTTTCTTTTTTTGGGTGGAGTTTCATAAACGGTCGAAGCTATGAATTCTGGGCTTTCGCCTATATATTCATAATCTTCTTCCTGTAAGTCAGGCTGACAATTAAGACCCCGCATTTTCTTTGTTTTGGGTAGTTTCTTTGCTCCTAGTACTAAAAAAACCCAAAATAATTGATTTTTATATTGTTTGCCTCAGCATATTCTGTTAGGATTAAAATTTACCTTCTTGGTTGTACAAACTTGGTGAGAAAACTCATACTTTGAAAATATGGCCAGTTGTCCTCTTCAGCACCACCAGTGCTAGTTTTTTTTGGTTTAGTTTTCCTCACAAAAGTTTCCCTAAGATGTTTTCATCGTGTTTTGCATTCTTTAACAGTTAACAAATTTGTTTTTTTTTTAGTAAGAATCAACTAATATCAAAATACCGTTTGTGTTGTTTATTGTACAGCCACGAACAGTTTTTAACTAATTCAATCAGTTCTTCATTAAAACTATTGTTTATTTCCATTTTTTTAATTTATTGGACGCTTTCCCAGACTCGATTTGTTTACCTTTTACAAATGTCAAAACGTCTTAAGGCTATTATAGCTGAGCTTAAGATGTGACAGATAATTAACCAGTCTTAAAAGAATTTGACGAAGAATCTTATGACGTCTTAAGATCATTATAGTTAGGGCTGTTTAAAACTTAACTAATTCATAATAATTACTGGTTTTTCCTGATTATTTCTGTCACTCACCGCCGCGAGAAGACAACGGTCTTAATACTAAGGAACTCAAAAATGATATCTACTCTGTGTTGCCGTTAAAATAGACATGATTTTTTTTAGAAATATCACCAAATGTTTTTGGAATGTTTTTTATTGTATGGAGTAAATAAAACCCATCAAAAATAACAGAATCGAACCGTTGTGGTATTTCGTCACTAGGGATATTTGCTTGTAAAGCTTCAATCGTTGGTGATTTTGCAGTTTTATGAATAGTTCCATCTTCGTGACAAAGTGACTGGGAAATTTTTTCTTCGAATCTCCCTCCGTTTGTTGAGCATTCAGAAATAAACTTCTCTTTCAAGTTTTCACCGATGTTTAAAAAATTTAATGAGTACTCTTGTACTACGCTTGAAGCTACTGTACCATTACTAACGAAACCATTTATATTTTTCGTCAGAGCGGGACACCTGCGGAATGTTTAACAAAACAAGAACTAATTGCTGTTTTAACTGCTTTTTATTTACTAATAATAAGGAAGTGAATGAATTTAATTAATATAACGTCTCTAGACACTTGTTTTATATTTTTCGGCGGAACAAATCTGTTTCAAAATATCGGGTCTCGTTCTCAAGTAATAATGGAGCTGATTACATGATTTGTTGATGTTTTTCTTGGTGATCAATATGGCTTTCAAACTCCAAGGCTCAATTGTGTTTTTCACTTGTCCATATTTTATTCATTAGAGAAAAAACTCTTTCGACAGGTGCGTTACTTCCAGGCAAACATAAAACGTACTCAATAATTACACGAAAGCTCGTAGATTTGAGATTGTTAGCACGGAAGTGAGTGAACAACTCCACCAAACGGTCTTCAGTAGCAACATTCTCACCATTCCAGCTTGTTATTTTTGCCTCTGTAGGGTAATTGCAAATAAGAGAAAACTCGTCGAACACTTCAGCAAATCCGTCACATTCTGAACTTCTTCCCATGTAGGTACTTTTGTCAAATTTGTCCATTCAAATACCTCTAGTTCTGTATTGAACTGACACCGTTGCTCCAAGTATTCCTTACTTGTCTTATAAAATTCAGCAGCCGCAGTTTTCACATTCTCCTGATCAGTTTCCTGTCATTTTCCCAGTAGATTACGGACAGTGTGAGGAAGGAAAGGTAAATTCTCTTTAAGTGCCAAGTTATCTCGTAAACGATTAATTTCCTTCGAAGTTTCTATTGCAGACACCTTTTGACCCTCGACCTTCAACATGACGATGAAAAGTCGCTGCTTGTGCCTGCATAAAATATAACCACAACTCAGAGCTGGGATTTTCGAAGAATGCTAAAAACTAGTTGGGATGTTGGTTCGACCCTTTCGGTCCACACGATCAACTTCCCAGTATGATGGATGTTGAATATTATGATTGGATATTTTAATAATAAATGACCAATAGGCAATATAGAATATATGCATAATACCGAGAATTTGTCACAATTGTTTATCAATATTTTCGCTAAAATGTCAAACTAAATGTGCGCACTTACAAGATTAGGATGACGAAAATATATAAAAAATTGATGTATTAATGTTTTTCGGCACCTCAATGAAGTCGATATAGTTTTTAGTTTGCACGGTATCGTGCAGATACAAAAATCACTTAAGTCATTTAAACCAAAAACCCGCTGGACCGAATATTATAAAAATCTTTTCAGATTATATTGTCGCTAATACGCTTCGAACGGCACCTCAAGTAAGACAATATCTTTCGTGGTTCGGGCGATATCGTGCAGGTACAAAAATCACTTACGTCGCTCAAACAAAAAAACGGCTGGACCGAATTTCATGAAATTCTTTTCAGATCATATTTCGGTTAATACGCTTCGAACAACACCTCAACGAAGTCGATATCAGTTTTGGGTCGCGCGATATCGTGCAGGAAAAAATGACCACATCCGTACGCACATACACACACACACACACACACACACACATACTTCCACCCAATTTTTTGCTTAAAATGCTCCTGGGACCTTGAAAGATGAAAATACGTTGAAATTTTCGATTTCGATTTTTGGACCGATTACAATAACTTCCTATACTGGGAAGTTAATAAAACAAATTACCTGTTTGTGCCGTCCAATTGTCCTTGAACTATGATACTGCTGATCCAACTTCATTTCAGGTGAAGGTCATGGTGGTATAAGTAGCCAGCTATGGGAACGCTCAAATAGAGGCCGGCTCTTGGGACAACCGAACCGAGGAAGCAGCAGATGACCCCTTACCCACGCCATCACGACGGCCGTTCCTGGAAGTTAGCCCAGAGGATAAATAAATATAATTTGAATTATACTAATAAATACCGAGATATTATAAGTTAATACTTACTCTGAATTAAATTTTGGCACTGTAACTCGAATTGTAAGACGATGCACGGCCCCTCCGATGGTCCTAACCTCGTCCACTTTAAACCAACGATTTCTCTCGAAACTTCATATTCCTTACAAACCTAAAGCACGATATGGCCTAACCAGCACACAGGGAGTGCTCCAACGTTTACGAATTTTAAATTAAGGATCTACCCCGGAATTTCTAAAAATGTGGCCGAAAGCTGTCAAGCCCCGATTTTAATTTTATGTTACAGGCGAGCCCGAGCCTTGAAAATTTTTCCGGAGGTAGAAAAAGGAATGCCGAGTCCCAGCGCACATTTTGGTAAACAAAATTAAAAATTAATAATAATAGTATATTACCGACTCCAATGTACTGGAATCGATTGGAATATGCGCTGGAAAACAGGAAATAGGGGGCATTTCCTAATAAAAACCGGGCCCCTGGAGCGGTCAGGCAGTCAAAATTTTTCGATGTACTAGAGAGTGTGAAGGTGTCAGTGAAGTTAATCAGTAATTAGTTGAAGCAATCAGTGAAGTTAAGCAGTAATTAGTTGAAGCAATTGTGGAAGAGGATTAGGATCACCGGTGGAGCACCAGTGGATATCAGTTGGAACAAATAATTAGCTTCCCAGTATAGGAAGTTATTGTAATCGGTCCGAAAATCGAAATCGAAAATTTCAACGTATTTTCATCTTTCAAGGTCCCAGGAGCATTTTAAGCAAAAAATTGGGAGGAAGTATGTGTGTGTGTGTGTATGTGCGTACGGATGTGGTCATTTTTTCCTGCACGATATCGCGCGAACCAAAACTGATATCGACTTCGTTGAGGTGTCGTTCGAAGCGTATCAACCGAAATATGATCTGAAAAGATTTACATGAAATTCGGTCCAGCCGTTTTTTTGATTAAGCGACGTAAGTGATTTTTGTACCTGCACGATATCGCCCGAACCACGAAAGATATTGACTTACTTGAGGTGCCGTTCGAAGCGTATTAGCGACAATATAATCTGAAAAGATTTTTATAATATTCGGTCCAGCGGTTTTTTGGTTTAAATGACTTAAGTGATTGTTGTACCTGCACGATATCCCGCGACTATAAAAGATATCGACTTAGTTGACGTGCCGTTCGAAGAGTATTAACCAAAATATGATCTGAAAAGATTTTCATAAAATTCGGTCGAGCCGTTTTTTTGTTTAAGCAGCGTAAGTGATTTTTGTACCTGCACGATATGGCCCGAACCATAAAAGATATTGACTTACTTGAGGTCCCGTTCGAAGCGTATTAGCGACAATATAATCTGAAAAGATTTTTATAATATTCCGTCCAGCGGTTTTTTGGTTTAAATGACTTAAGTGATTTTTGTACCTGCACGATACCGCGCGAACTAAAAACTATTTCGACTTCATTGAGGTGCCGAAAAACATTAACACATCAACTTTATATTCATTTTCGTCATCCTAATCTTGTAGGTGCGCACATTTAGTTTGACATTTTAGCGAAAATATTGATAAACAATTGTGACAAATTCTCAGTATTATACATATATTGCCTATTGTTCATTTATTATTAAAATATCCAACCATAATATTCAACATCCATCATACTGGGAAGTTGATCGTGTGGACCGAACGGGTCGAACCCACATCCCAACTAGTTTAAAAGTTAGTATCGATTATTGGTATTAATAGCTCGAAAATTCCATTTCTTGGAATTTTATTTTTTTGTTTTGAAATTTTTATAAGTACCGAAATATATATATATGCATATTGTGATGATTATGCGCCATCTGTTTGTCGAGAGGATGAATCGACGATTTTCGGTTGTTGTCTGAACTAAGAATTTATGTACTAAACTAACGAGCAATAAGCGAAGACAACTTCAAGCTGGTCGAAACTTAACGAAATAAAAGAACATACCACTAGGCTCGAGAAAAGGGACTCGAGAAGGTTCCAGAAAGTAGACAAAGGTGAAGCTGCCTATATAAAAGCGCCTGGCAGCCGCTATCGAGTCAGTTTTGATTATAAAGGCGATACAAGTGTTTTAAAGTGAGAACAGTGAAAAGTAGTGAAATAAAAAGCGATAATTAGAATTGAATAGTGCGAAATATTGAAATTGCTAGTGATTATAGTGAACTCTAAGAATTGTGTTTATTTTTAAATTGTGTTTGGTTTGTAATAAATAAGTTTTGTTTGGATAATTAAAAAGTGTATTCCTTAATTAATCCTACGAATCCGTTAAGCCGTAAAAACGTAACAATTGGTGTCAGAAGTGGGATTAATTAAGAGACAAGTGAAATAAGTGAATTTTTTTTAAAAAAAACTATTGTGACCGGAATTTAATTTTGTGAGTACGAACTAAAGACATAATAATAAAATGGGTCGAAAATTAGTGGATTTGCGCATTGTGGAGTTGAAAAGAGAATTAAGTAAGCGCTCGTTATCAACGGTGGGGGCTAAAAATGCCCTAACCGCCCTGCTTCGAGAAGCTATGGTGAACGAAGGTAAGGATCCTGAATCCTACATGTTTGAAGGCGAGGTAGAAGAGGAGCCAGAAGAAACGACAGTGAGTATGGCAGAACTTTTCAAAACATTGATGGTGATGAAGGAAGCGCAAGAACGGTCATCAGCAGCGCAAGAAGAGATGAAGGAAGCGCAAGAACGTGCATCGGCAGAGATGAAAGAGGCGCAAGAACGGTCATCGGCAGAGGTGAAGGAAGTGATCACGGCGGAAGTGTTGGCGTTAAAAGATGAACAGAAATTGTTAGCAGTAGCTCATGAACGCTCGTTAGCAGAACTCAAAGAGTCTATGGAAGAACAGAGAAACCAGATGGAGCAGAAATTCGAACTAATGTCACTCTCTGTTGATAAAAAGCTGGATAACGTAAAGGAAAATGTGAGGAATGATCTGCAAAATCTCGAATCTTCCATTAAAGCAAATGTAGAGAATGATCTGGAAAAGCTCGAAAATTCCATGAGGGAAAATGATGAAAAGTTGAAGATTGAGCTAGAATCGGTCAGAGCCGAGCTAGAAAGGGTAAAGATTCACCACCCAGCGACAGCATCACATGAAGTCATCGGAGCAAGGAAACTGCAGCCTCCAACTTTCGACGGGCAAAGCCCATGGCCTACTTATAAGCTCCAATTCGAAGCAGCAGCAACAGGCAATTACTGGACTGAGGAGGAAAAAGCAACGGCCTTAACGTTGTCACTAAGGGGCACAGCAGTAGAAATATTGCAGTCAATACCAGCAGAACATCGCAACAGCTACGGGTTCTTAGTTCAAGCGCTGGAAATGCGTTACGGTGATCAGCACATGCAAGAGGTTTATCGACTTCAACTTCGCAATCGACTTCAAAAGCCAGGAGAAACTTTACAACAACTATGCGCAGATATCGAGAGGTTAGTGCATCTGGCTTATCCTAGCTTTGGACAAGACTACATCAACGAAGTAGCAAGAGAGACTTTCCTTAACTCTTTTGCTGACCGGGATCTACAACAGGCAGCCAGATTGGCCGGAAAGAAGAATACCGCAGAAGTTTTGGCTTATGCTCTGGCATACGAGGCAGCGAGGCAAGCATCAAGAAGTGCAGTCCGCCTCAGAGAGATCCACACAACAGAGGATAGTTGCAACAGAATGAATGCAACGGAGGTACGCGGTCGACTCCGATGCTGGAACTGTAGCGAACCGGGTCATTTGCAAAGGAATTGCAGAAAGCGAAGGAGAGCAGAGTCTCCCGAAAATAGGAGTGGCGGAACTTGCTGTGAAAAATGCGGACATCGGCAGAAAGGTGACCAGAGGGAGGCCGAAAACAATGACTCCGTGTCTCCCCGCAGACAGCAGCAGGGAAACGAATAAAGACTAACTCCATGGGGCGGGAGTTAGTCGGGGAAATCGAAGCCCCCGGTGTCATCATCACCACTATAAAACAACTGCAGCGTAGTGGCAACAGCCTGGTCATCGATGGAAAGATTGGAGCGGAAAAATGCACAATAACTGTAGACACTGGTGCTTCAAAATCTGTTATCCGGGCTGACATGGTCGGCAATAAATGGCTGAAAGACGCACGACAATACAGACTGAAAACTGCAACAGGAGAGCCAGTACGATTACACGGGGAAATTATGTTGGATGTGGTTCTTGCTGACATTGGATTTTCACATTCATTCCTGGTAGCTGATATAACAGACGAGTGTATTCTCGGTCTGGACTTTATGAAAGCACATAAAATTCTACTGGACATTAGAGAGGAAATACTGAGATATGACAACAAGGAGATTCCAATGGCCACAGGATCCACTTGTTATTCGCAGCTTAAAGTCGTCGCTCGTGAAGATACCGTGCTTCCTCCGTGTGCTGAGAAATTGGTACGAGCGATAGTCGATGGTGATCCCGGGAGCTACCGATTTTACCTTATAGAACCAGAAAAAACGGAACAAAGCAAAAATATAGCGATTGGAAAATGTCTGGTGAGCATCGACGACAAGAAGGAGGTATTCGTGAGAGTACTAAATACTAACGAACGAGAAGTACGATTGAAGAAGGATACGGTTTTGGGGAAATGTTGTATTAAAAAACAACACGAGTTGAGTTTATTTATTTTTTCTTTTTCTTGTTTTTTATTATTAGTTTTTAGCACTATTAACTATTAACACTGTTTTTGGGAGTAAGTTGGAATTTTTGTTTTTATTTATATATAAACTTACAAATGTTTTGCACAATAATATAAACAAAAAACTAATATCGTAGTAGTGATACCAAAAAAAACGATTAATACCCAAAAAACTTAATTATTAAAGAAAATTAAACTTTCACACACTTTTTATTTTTTTATTTATACTTTTGTATATAAATTTATTTTTATCGAACCGACGACCCGCCGCCGAGAACCGAGAATCTCCTTTTTAAAAGTTACACCCGCTGGTGGTCACGGTTAAAACAACACTCTATTTTTTTATTTTCCACCCGCCGCTGTCCGCGGTTATAACAACACTCTATTTTTTAAAATCCATCCGCCGGTGTCCGCGGTTATGACAACACTCTATTTTTTTAATTTCCACCCGCCGGTGTCCGCGGTTATGACAACACTCAACAAATTAAAATTTCCACCCGCCGGTGGTGGCCAGGAAAATTGTCCACCTCTGGGGAACGCGCCCTTGATCTTTTAGTTCCACCTGCGCAATTCGCTTACCGTGCGCTTCTCACGCGGCAAGTTGCGCTAGGTTATCTTCGGGTGGGTCAGGTTACGTTCCCCCCGTGGGTGTCTATGCCTTTAGATATATGAAAGAAGAAAAAACTAGCCCCTTAGAAGGTTTGATAACCCAATTCCCATACGGATACCGACGCATTTTTCGCTTTGCTTTGGTTTTTAATGTTTTTCAAATGTGGGAAATATCAGCGAAGTTTTTCAATGAAAATTATCTTGGGGTGGTTCAAATTTTGTCTGGGCCGTTTCCGTTAAAATTTAAATGTGGAACTTATGGAAAATTTATATTTTTTGGATAATTTAATAAATTTTCCCTTCTAGGATTTTTTTTTACATAACATTCCTTCCCCCCTGGAACAAGAGAATCGCTAAGTAGTAGAGCGATTCTCGTACTCGAAGGAATGAGGGGATGAAGGAGGTTAGGGCGGGTGGCCGTACCTAGTACTTGAATGGAGCACTATTTTTTATATGGGAAAAATTATGCAATTATGCGGCAGGGTCATTTGCATCTTACGGTAACGAGAACAGGAGATTAGTTTGGAGTTCCTGGATCGGATCATATGGATCAGTAACGAGGTACATTTTTATGGGGTACCCTAGCAACATTGTTGGTTATAGATTAAGGATCTGCCCATGACTATCGTCCAACACGGCGTTTTACGAAATAAAACGTGCTTGGGTATTCATTGAGCAGGCCGTCAGTTGATCGTCTAAAGTGACCTTTTATCTTCATAAAACGGCTTTAAACGTTTGTTGTGGATCGTAACTAATTTCCTGTTTCGTACTATGATTGTTTTTTTGTTTGAGATCAGACGAGACGTGCCGTGGGGTCCTTAAAGACGCCTTTGAGGGGTATATGGTCGGTCAACACATTGAATTTGCGACCCATTAAAAAACATGGAAGTCTCCTTGAGAGGAGGCTGTCCTGAGGGCCTCAGTACTGGCGCCCGTTGTGAAATTGAGCGGTTAGCTGAAATCTGGGTATGAGTAGTGGAGGGGGGACTAGAGAGGACTTAATTGCCTTAAAAACGTCTTCGCATTTGGATGTCCCGGGAAATTTAATGCCTTTTCGTAGTAAATTTGCTAAGGGACGGACTAATTTGGGGGAATTAGTCTTGAATTTTTTGTAATTGACAAGGCCCAGGAAAAACTGCATTTGCCTATCTAGATGGGGCGCTGGGAAGTTTTGAACGCACTCCGTTTTTCTGGGGTCTAGTAAGGCTCCTTTTTTAGAGCATGTGACCCAGGTAAACCGTTCCTTTTTGGAGGAATTACCATTTTTCCGGGGGCAATTTGAGATTATTTTTTCTCAATCGCTCAAAGGCTCTTCGTACTTTTTTACTGTAGATGACGATGCCATCTAGATAAACGAAACATTCGGAGAGTAGCAGGCCTGTGAGGATATAATTCTTAAGCCGTTTTTTCACACCATTGAGGCCCGGTTGTTTAGGGACCACTAGAAGGGGTAAGTTCCACTGACTTTTACTTGGTTGGGCAACGATGTTGTCCAACACTTCTTTAAATTGCTCATTTATGATCTGCCGTTGTGTTTCAGGTAGTCTGTAAGTTTTTTTACTAATGAATTGTTTCAAGTCTTCCGTGTAGGTAAACTTGTCCTCTTTTAAATAAGATATCTTGGCATATTCGCCGCAAAGTTCCTTTATGGGCCGCTCCTCATCGGCCGTAAGAGAGTGCTCGATGTTGAGTCCCTCTTCTAGTTGTTTGAGGCGGGTTTCGCGCTTATGATCTTCCAGATCGTGATAATTCGAGAATATGTACCGTAGGTATTGGAGGGAATTGTTTTCTATTTCCTTTTTTCCTAACTTGAATTTTGCCCGTTTTTGTTTGAGTATACCATGCGGGATTGCACCATTTTTGGGTATACTTTCGCGCCTTACGTTAGAGGACGATGGGGTATGGGCGTTCCTGAGACCGACTGGTTCAGAGACTGACAGATACCCGCATGCGTCGTTAGCGTTGGTTAGAGGCTTAAGGTTGTTGTTGGGGGCTAGTTGATTGATAGTGTAGTCTGTTTTTGGGGCGAGCGTGGGAGTTAGGCTCGTCAGGACTACTGGTTGGGTGTTAACATTAAGAAAACCAACAGACACTGTTCTTGTTCCAGAGGGTAAGAGGGTATTGGCGAGGAATACGCCCTCGCTCGGCTCGTATGATTTACAAAGCATTTCCTCCTCTAACTTTAGTGAAATCGGAACTACCATTTGAGACCGACTTAGTAGGCAAAGAGGTTTGTCCAATGCTACCTTTTGTTTTATGCGTGAAGTGGTCTCGAAGTCGTTGAGGTTGTTTTCCAACCTTGACCCATCTTGAGATAGGCAGCTGGTATTCCTCTCTGAGGATACCTGGGAGACACCACCGGGCTTTATCTCGGCTTCTACGAGCGGAGTTTCTCTGGTTTGGGTTTGCTCCTGCTGCTCTCTGGGTTTATACTTGGTGGATTCGTTGTGTAGTGGAATGGCTATATCTACTGGATTGATTTCCGTGCGAGGAAATCGTAGTGTTTGGTTTGGGCCTTTGATGTTATAAGGTTTTGAGAGAAAATCTTTATCTAATAGGCCATAGTTGGGGAGCCCCGGTTTGTTTCGCACAATTTGGAAGGTGCATGGGAGTGGGGTTTTTAGGCTGAAATTCCTCTGACAGCTCCCGAGGGTCTTTCCTTGGCCATATGGCGTTTGCCACGTATGTTGTTGAGTGGGATCTGGTAGATTGGGATCCTTAAGCTTATGTGTTTTAAGAATATTAACCTCAGCGTCTGGGTCCACTATTAGTTGGACATTGCCGTTTAGGATTATGTCAAGTGGAAGGTTGACTGGTGGGCCACTGTTAATGGACGTCTGAGGTCCGTCGTTTATTTTACTCTTATTAATTATGGTCGAACCAGGGCATCCTGGTTCAGATAGTGAGAAGTCTCCCCTTTGTGAGGACTCCCAACTCTGTCTTTTTCGACAGTCGTCCACTTTGTGGCCGCGCTTTCCGCAAAAGTCACAAATGAAGCGGATATTAAATATCCTTCGGGTGTTACCGTTCGCCTGATTTGGGCTGTTTGACGGTTGTTGGCGGGGGTGCAGCTGTTGGTGGTTCTGTTGTAACCGGTTATTATTGTTCGTAGAGGGATTTTTACTATTGTGATTAGTGCGCTGTACTTGAAAATAGCCACTGTTAGGGAAATTTGGTTGTGTACGTTCTTGAAGGCGTCGACAATCTCGCGCATCATGATTAGTGGCCCTACAAATGATACAGAAAGGGGTGTTTTTCCTTTTGAAGCAGTCTATATATGTATGTCCCTTGTTCCGGCAGTAACTGCATGAGACTTTCGCTTCTGGGTTCCCTTGTGATATTTGAGGCGCTGACGATACGAGTGGCGCTTGTAATATTGGAGTATTTTCTGAGGGACCCTCAGGAAAACAAAATAATTGGCTACTAAGAGCAATGTGATGTGGAATGTTGTAACCGCTAGGGGTGGTGTTAAGTGGATTGATGGCGGTGTTTGGTGTTGTTTGCGGCGGTATGGGGTTCGGCAGTATATTATTCTCTGTGGGTGTAGAATGGAGACCGTTCAGGCCTAATCGTGAGGCGAGGATGCATTCATATGGGAGGAGATGACTCGGTTTAGGCACGACATAGGTTTGGGTACCTTGGGGCATTTGAGCCATTTGATGTTGTGCATGCACGTTTAGTGTCATTTGCTGGAGTCTCTCCATGTCAAGGGCCTTTTGTATTAAATTATCCAGGCCATCTTCGCCCGCTGCCAGCAAATACTGGCATAAATGAGGGTTTGTTACTCCTCTGCTTAGGGCATTTTTGGCGAAATCTTCCAATTGCGCTGTAACTGGGGTCGCTGTTGCACCATATTTGAGAGTAGCTGAGTCCACGCATAAAGTGAGTTGTTGTTTTATCCTATTTATGTAGGTAGTAAGAGGTTCTAAAGGAAACTGGTGAAGTTTGATTAGTTTGCCTACCAGTTCTTGGTACGTTTCCCTTGGAAGGTAAGTCCTATTGAGGAGCCTTTCAGCTTCTTCGAAGGAAGCTGGTTGATTTGAGGCTATTAATTGATAGGCTTCACCTCGAAGTCTTGTAGGGAAAATTTGTACGAAAATCGCCTTTTCCTCTTCTGTGAGGCATTGTAATACACAACGGCAACAGTCTATAAATATTTTTAGCTCGGTCGCTAGGGTCGGGCTTTGCCCGCCAGAAAACAGGGGGACCATTTGGACTGTTAATTTGGAAACTTTCAGGAGCTTGTCGGCCATGGCTGTTGCTTGTATTATATTCGGTATTTGGGGATTGGAATTCGACTCTTGTTTTGAGTCTAGAATAATTCTGCCAAGACATATATGTAGAAAGTGGACGGGTTCGGCGGCGTGAGTGGTGTCGGCGAGTGTGTTTTTATATTAGCACTACTTTTTTTTTATTCTTGTGTGTAATATATGTATATAGATATTATACCTAAGTTCAAACGTTCAATATTAATTTAAAAAAAAAAACTTTTTTTTTTTTTTTCATATAAGAAAAAACAAGGGAAAATGTTTTTTTTTTGTTTTATCAAATTTTCGTTTTTGCTATTTTTTCCGTTTTTTTTTTTTAATATTTTTTCCAAAAGTTACGTTTAAACTAATGCTTTTGTCAAAAACTATAATAATTGAATGGGATAACAATTCGAAGATTTCTGAATAGAATTAAATCATAATAGAGAAAAGATTGATTGTTTAAAAGAAAATATGAAAATATTGGTCTTTTATATCGTATGTACTTGAATTTAAATATGTACGTCTAAATACTCATTTACTTTACTTTGTTTGTTAAATTCTCGCGTATTCTATTTTAAAACATAATATTTTTTTTTTAATTTATCTAAAATAAAAAGTTGTACTACTTGTTTAAACTATTCATACATATGTAAGTGACCAATTTATTTTGTAAGCTTATTCTGGCTTTTTTTTTCTTTTCTTTAATAAAATTTCGAATGATGTTGGCACTCGTTTTGTTTTTAAATAAAAGAAACACGAACTAAGAGCTTATCTAAGACTACTTTTCTAACTATTATAACTAATATGTATATCTGTTTTTAAAGTATTAAGTTATTACATACAGTAAACTAGCGTTCGTAACTAGGGTAGCCGATAGTGTTGTGGTGTGGACAAAGCCTTCTAGTCTGGAGGAACTGGAATAGACGCTGATGTTGTTGGGTGCATCCCTTGTTGAATATCCTGGTCTACCGAGGTGTCGGTGGGTCGTGGTAGGGCTGAAGGACCTGTGATGTATTTGTCCCTCGGTGGGGGATTTGTTGATGATGTTGTCCCCTTGTTGGCCCTCGGACATAGGGCGTCTCCTGGGCAGGGATGAAGCCCACTAAAAGTCCCGCGATGTAAAAACTTTAGGGGGGTAAATGCGTGCTCGCCTGGAGCAGAGGCACCTATAGATGATTGATTCGTGGAGGATCTGGGATATTTTACGCACTGTTGCTGTAGACGCTAACACTGCCCCCAAGTCAGGCTCAGCCTTGGGTTGGAGGTCAAAGGAGCCTTGACCAGCAGCATTAACGTCTTTTTAGTTAGCGCACCCAGATCCTACCGGCTGCGCCAATTGTTATGTACTTAATTGTTATCGTTCGTTATATATAACTAATAGTCGTATATCATGACTATCTCACATGTACATATATTAAAAACAAACACGAGTTGAGTTTATTTATTTTTTCTTTTTCTTGTTTTTTATTATTAGTTTTTAGCACTATTAACTATTAACACTGTTTTTGGGAGTAAGTTGGAATTTTTGTTTTTATTTATATATAAACTTACAAATGTTTTGCACAATAATATAAACAAAAAACTAATATCGTAGTAGTGATACCAAAAAAAACGATTAATACCCAAAAAACTTAATTATTAAAGAAAATTAAACTTTCACACACTTTTTATTTTTTTATTTATACTTTTGTATATAAATTTATTTTTATCGAACCGACGACCCGCCGCCGAGAACCGAGAATCTCCTTTTTAAAAGTTACACCCGCTGGTGGTCACGGTTAAAACAACACTCTATTTTTTTATTTTCCACCCGCCGCTGTCCGCGGTTATAACAACACTCTATTTTTTAAAATCCATCCGCCGGTGTCCGCGGTTATGACAACACTCTATTTTTTTAATTTCCACCCGCCGGTGTCCGCGGTTATGACAACACTCAACAAATTAAAATTTCCACCCGCCGGTGGTGGCCAGGAAAATTGTCCACCTCTGGGGAACGCGCCCTTGATCTTTTAGTTCCACCTGCGCAATTCGCTTACCGTGCGCTTCTCACGCGGCAAGTTGCGCTAGGTTATCTTCGGGTGGGTCAGGTTACGTTCCCCCCGTGGGTGTCTATGCCTTTAGATATATGAAAGAAGAAAAAACTAGCCCCTTAGAAGGTTTGATAACCCAATTCCCATACGGATACCGACGCATTTTTCGCTTTGCTTTGGTTTTTAATGTTTTTCAAATGTGGGAAATATCAGCGAAGTTTTTCAATGAAAATTATCTTGGGGTGGTTCAAATTTTGTCTGGGCCGTTTCCGTTAAAATTTAAATGTGGAACTTATGGAAAATTTATATTTTTTGGATAATTTAATAAATTTTCCCTTCTAGGATTTTTTTTTACATAACAGAAAGGAGAACCGGCAGAACAGATTACATTAGTGGAGTGCGCTAACATCGAAACGGTTCCAAAACCAAAGCCAAAGGCCACGAAATTAGTAAACGCAGTGCTCTCAACTAGTTGTCTTGAACAAAAACAGTATCTCCAGGCAAGGAAATTAGTAGAGGATTTCAGTGATATCTTCGCCATGAGAGATGATGACTTTGGGAAAACGGACATCGTTCAACACAGGATCGACACCAAAGATGCCCAGCCAATTAAACAACCGCCGAGAAGACTACCACTAGCCAAGCGGGAAGAGGCAGCCGGTATGATTGAAGATATGAGAAGACAAGGCCTTATAGAGGAGTCGAAAAGCCCTTGGATGTCTCCCGTGGTTCTAGTCAGAAGGACAAGTGGCAAGATGGATAGAGAGACTTCAGTCCTACGACTTCAATATAGACCACAGAAAAGGAAGAAACCATGGAAATGCAGATGCACTCTCCCGGCGACCATGCGTACCAGACTGCAAACATTGTGGACGTATCGAGGAAAAGTGTCAAAGGACGACAGTCGAGCCAACGACAGGATGGGATGACCAGGGACTCCGAGACGCCCAACGCGACGACCCGGATATTTCTTCAATTCTGACATGGAAGGAATACGAGGAAAAGCCTGAATGGAAGGACATTGCTGAGAGGAGCGAGACCCTGAAGAGCTATTGGGCCCAATGGGATTCGTTGTACATGGAGCGAGGAGTATTAAAGCGCAAATGGGAAACCGCTGACGGTACCTCTCATCGAATGCAGGTATTAGTCCCTCGCGTTAGAATAAGGGATATTCTCGAGGAGTGTCATAACGGCGCATCAGGAGGACATCTGGGAGTCAATAAAACTTTGGCAAAAATAAGAGAGAGATTCTATTGGCTTCACATGCGAGACGATGTTGCAGACTGGTGCCGTAAATGCACAACTTGTGCCAGCAGCAAGGGCCCTCGGGTAAGAACAAAAGGAGAAATGCAGCAATACAACGTGGGAGCCCCATTTGAAAGAATCGCAATCGATGTGGCGGGACCTTTTCCGGTGTCAGACCGAGGAAATCGATACATTTTGGTGGTCATGGACTACTTCAGTAAGTGGCCCGAAGCATATGCCATTCCAAATCAGGAAGCAATCACTGTTGCAGAGGAATTAGTGAACAATTGGATCTGCAGATTTGGTGTTCCTCATGAGCTTCATTCTGACCAAGGGAGAAATTTCGAATCTCAAGTTTTTCAAGAAGTATGTAAGATACTCGGAATGAAGAAGACCAGGACGACGCCCCTTCATCCCCAATCCGATGGAATGGTAGAACGATTCAACAGGACAATGCTAGAGCACTTAAGGAAAGTCGTTAGCGAGCACCAGCGCGACTGGGACAGTTATATCCCTATTTTTCTAATGGCATATCGGACAGCAGTTCATAATTCCACAGGACAAACCCCTTCTAGTGTGATTTTTGGAAGACAAATCCGGCTGCCAAGCGACTTGAAATTTGGGACACCTGTGGAAAGCAACGAATCTACTGGCGGTTATACAAATGAACTTCGCGATAGACTTGCAGATATCCACCAGTTCGCAAGGAGGAATCTCAAGATAGCCAGTGACAGGATGAAAACAAGGTACGACCTCCGAGCAAACTGTAGCGGATTCCAGGAAGGCGACCTCGTTTGGCTGTTCAACCCTCGAAGACGGAAAGGCAAGTCTCCGAAACTTCAGCGTCAGTGGGAGGGGCCCTATAAAATCCTAACACGGATCAACGATGTGGTCTACAGGATTCAACAAGGACCCAAAGCAAAGAAGAAGATTGTGCACATAGACAGGCTGTGCCCATATCATCAGCCGGATCCAGGATGGACAACTGTTCGGGACGAACAGTCCTAAGAAGGGGGCAATGTGATGATTATGCGCCATCTGTTTGTCGAGAGGATGAATCGACGATTTTCGGTTGTTGTCTGAACTAAGAATTTATGTACTAAACTAACGAGCAATAAGCGAAGACAACTTCAAGCTGGTCGAAACTTAACGAAATAAAAGAACATACCACTAGGCTCGAGAAAAGGGACTCGAGAAGGTTCCAGAAAGTAGACAAAGGTGAAGCTGCCTATATAAAAGCGCCTGGCAGCCGCTATCGAGTCAGTTTTGATTATAAAGGCGATACAAGTGTTTTAAAGTGAGAACAGTGAAAAGTAGTGAAATAAAAAGCGATAATTAGAATTGAATAGTGCGAAATATTGAAATTGCTAGTGATTATAGTGAACTCTAAGAATTGTGTTTATTTTTAAATTGTGTTTGGTTTGTAATAAATAAGTTTTGTTTGGATAATTAAAAAGTGTATTCCTTAATTAATCCTACGAATCCGTTAAGCCGTAAAAACGTAACAATATATTATATTATAAAACGTGAAGTGTGATTTATGCAAGGAGAAAGTCAGGGAAGTTTAATAAAGAAACATTATATTTTTTTTTAAAGTTGTGGTTCTTTTTATTTTTTTATTGTTTATCGTATATCCGGTTCGTGGACCTTAATAACCACGTGGTGCCCTCCGAATACATAGTACACGTGAGCCCACACCTAACCGCTGAGTTGCCGGCAAACTTAGCACGTAACATTTGGCGCCCAACGTGGGGCTCGAACCCACGACCCTGAGATTAAGAGTCTCATGCTCTACCGACTAAGCTAGCCGGGCGTCCAACATGTGCTATTCTATTAGTTGTTGGTTTGAATTTTTTTTTTCTCGGATGTCAAGTCGAAATGTCAAACCAGTTTTACATTTCAAATAGACAGGAAAATTGAAAGGATAAATCTTCATTTGTTATATAAGGTGTACTCTATTTTGTTGTGCTGATTAATTTTTGTAGGAAATAATTTCATTAAAAAAAAAGGGGGAAAATAATATTTTGGTGAAATTGTGGAAAAAAAAATCATAAAGATATTCGGACATTTTGAAAAATAATCGACACTCCCACAGTGAATCAAAATTCACTCGGTCGGGGGCGGTGATCTCAAGGCGAGTGAACCGAGTGAATGTTGCTCTGAGTGGGTTGCGCGAGAGATAGCAACAAGTTGCGAAATACCCGGGTAAAACAAGTGTAGCGAGAGAATATGGTTGTTGCGAAACAAGTTGATAAGAGACCTCGTGCATTTTAAGGAAAGAAAAAAAAACACGAATATAATTATTTGTACGGTTACTTACCATTGTTTATCCTCCGTCCGTAATTTGATTCCAGAACTTAAAATTTCTTTCCACATCTCTAATTTAGATTTTTTTTGTTTTCTCTCCTTTTCTTCTCTTCAATTAATTTTGCACTTCCACCATAATTTTTTTTCTTCTCAAATACACTTTTCCTACACATACTTAATTTCTTTTATTCGTCAGTATTTTACTTTTCTTTCACTTTTATTCTGTTTTTTTTAATTTAACTTAAACCATAAATTTTTTTTAGAAATATTTTTTTTTTGCCTTCTCACTACTGGCATTTAGTACGAGGACCACTTATGGTGCATCCACACTACGCGGACTTAGGTCATTCGCGCTTTTGCCTCTTTTTTTCATATAGAGTTTAATGCCTTTTTTGCGATATTTTTAATGGCAAAGGCAGTACAGCCAAACTGCGCGGACCAAAGGCTGTGCTTAAAAAGGTACATTGTACGTCTACACAATACGGGCTTTTCAAAAGCGCGTATGTTTTTTCAAACAAAAATTGATTTGTTTTCTCAATTTGCTCACGATTCAGAACTCATGCGCGCTTTTGTCAGAGGCCGTACAGCGAAAAGCGCGTAGGATCTAAGTCCGCGTAGTGTGGACGGCCCATTACGCGCGCACGATCAAGACTGATCGTACGATAGTACCAGCGATTACATCAATGGATTGCGATAAACCTCAATGAGAGTGAATTGAGGGGATTTAGGGTTCTCTCAGGAGGAGAGGGATTCATTAGTATTATCAATCGGAGTTCACCCGCGTAGTATTCTCGAGTTGTTAGCACTGGCGAAAAAAAAAGAATTCATCGAGTATTGTTAGCTCCTGACCTAGTCACCCAATTTTTTTTTGTTTTCTGAGGATTTCGAGGGCATTATTGGGGATCGACTTTGTCGTACGTCCTGGTCGTTTTTTTTAATATTTTTTGCGGAACTTAGAAGATCGAATATGGAAATCAATCGGTTAAATCAGGAGGAATTAGGATATGAGATGGCTATCAGGGGGCTGCCCATCGGGAAAGTGGACGATATGAGGACAGCCTTACGGGCAGCGTGGAAGGTGGAAAAAGAGTGTGGCCCAACCCTAATAGAACCGTACCCCTTTTCGTATGAGGATGACTTACAGGCGCTACGGAAAAAATTGGCCGAAATAAATCTTCTTTATGGATCGTTCCAAGGGGATGCGGACTCCAGCGAGTACAAGAAACTGTTCACGAAGATCGAGTGGGCCCTGGTAAGGATGAATCGAATGCAAGCGGAAAACGCAGACCAGACTAAGGAAAAAACCAGTATCAGAGCGGAATTAATTGTGCTTTTAGGTTCGCTCCAAATTAAGGCAGACGGGGAGGATGACGAGGACGACTCTTCAGATGCCGCAGAGCTGTCTATTCCAGCCACAGTGATGACGAGCCATAGAGTGCAAGCGCAGATTCATAAATGGGGCATACGATTTTCAGGAGAACAGGGACAATCGGTGAATTCGTTCTTGGAAAGAGTTAGTGAGATGGCCGAAGCGCGCGGCATTAACAAAGGACAGCTGTATCGTGCCGCCCTGGACTTGTTCAGTGACCGAGCATTGATCTGGTACAGGGCGTACAAGGACTCATGCCATTCCTGGAACGACCTGGTCAGGGAATTAAGGAAAGAATTTCTGCCGCCAGACTATGATGACCGGTTGTTGGAAGAAATACGTAGAAGAACGCAGGGTAGGGACGAAGCAATCGGGCTGTATGTGGCAACGATGAAAAATATGTTCTCCCGGCTGAGCGACCCCCTTTCCGAGGACCAACAGATGAAGATCTTGAAGAGGAACATCCACCCCTTTTATCAGACACAAATTGGACTGATGGAAGTGGACTCCATAACTCGCTTGGTACAGCTGGGACGTCAACTGGAAGCCGTGAGGGTCTCAGCAGAAGCTTTTATTCCACCTCCGTCAAGGCGTAATCACACCTTACTGGAACCAGACCTGGCATATGTGTCGAGTGAAGCGTCAGGAATTGCGTCCGTGCATTGGAATAATAATAGTGCGACAACAGGTAGGAAGTGTTTTAGGTGTGGTCGTACGGGGCATCTGGCGAGACAATGTCAGGGAAGGAGATGTTTCGGATGCGGAACACCGGGTACCATTCGTCCACAATGCCCAAGGTGCAACCAGAGAACAGAGGCAGGTGATCAACAGCCCAGACCAGAATCGGGAAACGACCAGGGAGCCCGAGCCTAAACGGCGGGTCGGGTAGTCCCAGTGACGCCGTGGAATATGGTAAGAGCAACGAGTCGTCGTCGGTAGAAAATGGAGAAGAAGAGTACATATTTATGGATTATCTCTTCGATACCAGTGAGAACGATGCGCGTCCCCACCTTAGGGTGGAAGTTTTCGGGGTAACATTCCGTGCGCTACTAGACTCAGGGGCGACGAAGACTGTCATAGGCGGACCAGGCTGGGAAAAATTTAAACGGATGGATTTGAAGGTCAAGGCGGAAACGAAATCAGCAAGGTTAGCAAATGGGACACCTGTTGAGATTATAGGCGTCGTAACCATCCCAATCGCATTGGAAGGTAAGGTAAAGGTTAAGGAGGTCTTGATAATTCCGGAACTACCACACTACTTAATACTAGGGATTGATTTTTGGAAGGAGATGCGCATCCTGACAGACTTTACGGACGATAGGTGGCGGTTCGGCGATGTAGAGACGGAGATACACGTGAACGCGTTGGAAGGTAAATCAAAGCTATCACCGGAGCAGCAAGGAGAGTTGGAAGGAGTGGTCGACGAGGCAAAGGGTAAGATGGGGACCAAATTAGGTCGCACCAACATGGTGGAACACACTATCGAAACTGAAGCGACTCCCATTAAGCAGCGTTACTATCCCGTGTCACCCGCAATGCAGAAGATAATCAACGAGCAGCTAGATGAAATGTTGAACGCAGGGGTAGTAGAACCATCCAATAGTGCTTGGTCTTCACCGGTAGTCTTGGTCAAAAAGATGGATGGGAAGTACCGGTTTTGCGTGGACTTCCGGAAATTGAACAAAGTAACCAAGAAGGACGCTTATCCCCTACCATTTGTGTCAGCCACTCTCGATAAACTACGTGACGCGCGGTACCTATCGTCGTTAGATATTAAGTCCGCGTTCTGGCAGGTGCCCATGGCGGAGAAATCGAAGCAGTATACGGCCTTCACCATCCCAGGTAGAGGACTGTTCCAGTTTAATAGGATGCCTTTCGGACTCTCGAATTCCCCAGCTACCTGGCAGCGCTTAATTGATAGGGTTCTAGCAGGAACATTAGATGACCGAGTTTTTGTCTATCTGGACGACGTAATTATCGTGACTCAAACTTTCGAGGAGCATAAGCGAGTGTTACAGGAAGTCCTAGACAAACTTTGGCAGGCGGGCTTGGTGATTAACTTTGAAAAGTGTGAATTCTGTAGGGAGGAGCTGAAGTACCTAGGATATATAGTGGGAGAAAATGGGTTACAAGTAGACCCGGAAAAGGTGAAGGGTATTTTAGACATTCCTACCCCGAAGTCAGTCCCCGAGGTAAGGAGGTTCATAGGTATGGTATCCTGGTATCGACGATTTGTCCCAAGTTTCGCCACCCTGATCGCCCCAATTACGGAATTACTAAAAAAGGGTCGTAAGTTTCTATGGTCGCAGCAGTGCGAGGAAGCCTTCCAGAAAGCTAAAGATGGACTGGTGAGTGCACCCATTCTAACCTGCCCAAACTTTGAACATCCATTCATTATCCACACGGATGCCTCAGGTTACGGACTCGGAGCCGTTCTTACCCAAAACATCGATGGCCAAGACAAGGTTACCTCAGTAGGTCATTAAGTCGCCCGGAACGCAATTAATCCACTACGGAACGCGAGTGTTTGGCAGTGCTTTGGGCTATCGAAAAGTTGCGACCCT
The DNA here is from genome assembly GCA_949987705.1 of Thereva unica. Taxonomy (NCBI): domain Eukaryota; kingdom Metazoa; phylum Arthropoda; class Insecta; order Diptera; family Therevidae; genus Thereva; species Thereva unica. The sequence goes on along the minus strand of OX465284.1, from coordinate 39,551,833 downwards.
ACATCGAAGGAACCAGGTTCATGGTAGTAACGGATCACGCATCCCTGGTATGGTTACATAACCTAAAGGAACCTACAGGACGTTTGGCCAGGTGGGCGATTAGGCTCCAACAGTATGATTTCGAGATCATCCACAGGAAAGGCAAGGAGCACTTATTGCCGGATCTGCTATCAAGGTCAGTCCCCATCGTAGAGTGCATCAATGAGGAAGTTTCTAGGACAGACAAATGGTACGAGCGGATGGTCACTCAAGTACGAGAGGATCCAAGACGTTTACCAAACTGGAAGTATGAAGACGGAAACCTGTGGAAACATGTACGAACGAAATATCCGGAGTTGGTCGGAGAAGAAGCCAGTTGGAAGAGAGTTATCGCAAAACCAGAACGAAAGAAGGTGATGCTGGAGGCACATGATACTCCAACGGCGGGACATGAAGGAGTCAGGAAGACGTACGATCGACTGGCGCAACGAGTTTACTGGCCGAAGATGAAGAGTGATGTCTTGACTTATGTTAAGCGTTGTACGGTCTGCCAGTCAACCAAGCCAGAGCGCAAGAAGGTTAGCGGGCTGATGTCGCCGAGGGTAGTAGGAAATCGACCTTGGGAATGCATTTGTATAGACCTTATAGGCCCACTACCTCGTTCCACCCGTGGAAATAAATACATCCTGACCGTTGTTGATTATTTTAGCAAGTTCCCTTTAGTTTTCCCGTTGCGATCTGCCACCGCCCCTCCCATTTGTCGTATCCTAGAAGAACATGTTTTCCTGATCTTGGGGGTACCTAAGTTATTAGTTTGTGACAACGGCCAACAGTTCAAGTCGGGAGCATTTAAGGCTCTCAATGACGAGTACGGTGTAACCATCAACTACACTGCATTTTACCATCCTCAAGCCAACCCCACTGAGCGTATGACCCAGAACATCAAGTCTATGCTCCGCGCCTACGTGGCGGACAACCATCGTGTATGGGACTCATATTTGGCCAAGATAGGATGTGCCATCCGCACGGCGACTCACGAAGGTACAAAACTAACCCCCTACTTCATCAACTTTGGGAGAGAGATGACAACACGCGGCGACGAGAAACAATTATTAGCTCAACGGGAGGATCGGGGGGAAACGCGTGCAAAAGCACTGGAAGAGGTCCGGAAGGATGTCAGGGAGAGATTGAATAAAGCAGCGGAAGTCGCCAGGCATGGTTATAACCTCAGGAAGAGGGATCAGAGGTTCTATGCGAACGACTTAGTTTGGCGGAAGAACTACGTATTATCAGACGCCGCTCAATACTTCAGCGCAAAGTTAGCTCCGAAGTACATTGGACCATTCACGGTAACAAAGGTATTGTCGCCTTGGACGTACCACCTGAAAGATCAGGGAGGCAAGGACGACGGAACGTGGCACGCGAAAGACCTGAAACCTTATGAGCATTCCACTCCACCCGGTTAAAATTAGCATGGGAAATTATGATTGAATTATTGCTGGTAGATGATTTTTATTGTGATTTTAAAGTAGTTGCGAATTGGAATTAGGATGGATCATTAATATTAGGTGAATTTACAGTAGGATTAGTCTTAATGGTAAGGGATTCGAAACTTGGATTAGTTATGGATTTGGAGTAAAAGTTAGTAATAGGATGGTCTCGAAGTTGGGATTAGTTTAATTGTATGAACTTAAGTTTGGAATTTTTTTTTTAATTTGAAGTTATCACTAGTCAATATTATGTCGACTCATAGTCGGAATTAAGTACCTGAAGGAAATAGAATTGGAATTAGTTATGTTATATGCAGTATGAAATTAGTTTAAGGATTTAGGTTAGGGTAAGTTATAGGGACGAAGGGAAGACGGTTTTATTCAGAAATTTCTTGCGAAATCTCTCGAAAGAAGGGGAGGTGTGTTATGGCCTAAAATAAAAATAAAACAAATTAGTAATGAAGTTAGGAAAAGTAGGGACAGATTACCTGTTTGTGCCGTCCAATTGTCCTTGAACTATGATACTGCTGATCCAACTTCATTTCAGGTGAAGGTCATGGTGGTATAAGTAGCCAGCCCGGCTCTTGGGACAACGGAACCGAGGAAGCAGCAGATGACCCCTTACCCACGCCATCACGATGGCCGTTCCTGGAAGTTAGCCCAGAGGATAAATAAATATAATTTGAATTATACTAATAAATACCGAGATATTATAAGTTAATACTTACCCTGAATTAAATTTTGGCACTGTAACTCGAATTGTAAGACGATGCACGGCCCCTCCGATGGTCCTAACCTCGTCCACTTTAAACCAACGATTTCTCTCGAAACTTCATATTCCTTACAAACCTAAAGCACGATATGGCCTAACCAGCACACAGGGAGTGCTCCAACGTTTACGAATTTTAAATTAAGGATCTACCCCGGAATTTCTAAAAATGTGGCCGAAAGCTGTCAAGCCCCGATTTTAATTTTATGTTACAGGCGAGCCCGAGCCTTGAAAATTTTTCCGGAGGTAGAGAAAGGAATGCCGAGTCCCAGCGCACATTTTGGTAAACAAAATTAAAAATTAATAATAATAGTATATTACCGATTCCAATGTACTGGAATCGATTGGAATATGCGCTGGAAAACAGGAAATAGGGGGCATTTCCTAATAAAAACCGGGCCCCTGGAGCGGTCAGGCAGTCAAAATTTTTCGATGTACTAGAGAGTGTGAAGGTGTCAGTGAAGTTAATCAGTAATTAGTTGAAGCAATCAGTGAAGTTAAGCAGTAATTAGTTGAAGCAATTGTGGAAGAGGATTAGGATCACCGGTGGAGCACCAGTGGATATCAGTTGGAACAAATAATTTAAAAGTTAGTATCGATTATTGGTATTAATAGTTTCTTGGAATTTTATTTTTTTGTTTTGAAATTTTTATAAGTACCGAAATATATATATATGCATATATTATATTATAAAACGTGAAGTGTGATTTATGCAAGGAGAAAGTCAGGGAAGTTTAATAAAGAAACATTATATTTTTTTTAAAGTTGTGGTTCTTTTTATTTTTTTATTGTTTATCGTATATCCGGTTCGTGGACCTTAATAACCACGTGGCGCCCTCCGAATACATAGTACACGTGAGCCCACACCTAACCGCTGAGTTGCCGACAAATTTAGCACGTAACAATTTTTCGATGCCCAGGAAATGGCTCCTCAAAGGTTCAAACATTTTTAAAACTGTCTCAAGCGCCGGCACTATCGCTAGCCACCTAGTTTTACTGTAGCCCAAAAGTTTGTTATATTCTGTGTCAGTGGAATCACATATCTCTTTCAAAGATTCTACTCGAACGCTGTAGATGTAGAAAAATGAATAAATTTTGACAATGATGCATTCGAAGTCAACAGAAAGGCAATCGGCGGCTGTTTTGATCGCGTTGTGAACTATGTGGGCCCCACATCCAATTCCAATGAGCTGTCTCCCGAGAGATAAGTTTAATTCTGCGTAAACATCATTTTTCCCTTTTCTATTCTTCCCTCCAAAATTGCAGTTCGCATTGTCTCCACAAAATGCCACAATTTTCTTATTCAAATCATTGCATGATAATACTTCGACAATTATCTCGGATGTTTCACCTGGCTGGTTTTGAAACTCTAAAATTTTGACGTTCACGCCTTCTTATGGTAAAAAATAGCGGATCAAAACCGGGAATAATTTGTCGCGCCATGATTTGAAGCATCCGTTAATAATGTTATGCAGTGGGCTTCGCGAAGGTGCTTTTTCAATTCATCCTTCGTCGTGGGTGCCAGTATATTTACAACAATAGCCTGAGATTTTGTACGAGTACATCTAAATTTCTGCTCAAAACATGTTTGTATTAAATTAGAAGCACAGTGATTTGAGCGAAAGTTGTGGTTTTCTTGCACTGTGTGATACGCCCACGCACCGTCCGCTGCAGCTATATCCAAATCTTTGGAAGTCGGCAAATCCGTTCTTTTAAAAAAATCACGCATTGACGAGCTTGATGGAGCAGCTTGATCGGATAGCCTGTGTTTTCCGATTTCAAATGTTTCTCAATGTCGGCGGCACCACCAGGTCCAACACTAAAATCAGTCCGACACTTTTCACACGTAACATCTACTGCACCACTTCTTTGTTTTATAAATGGATAATTATTTTGTAAAGTAATATTAAAACTGCACTTGCGTTTAGGCATTTTTGTAATGTTACAACGGTTACAACTACGGTTTGATAGTGCGCTCCGAACACTGACTCTAACTAAAACAAAACGTTGTTATGATTGTTCGCTGAGTGGGGTAGAGCGGCAACCATCCATCCATCCCGCTTTCGCGCCATTCATTCCATTTGCTCTCTCCACAGCGTCTATGCTTATAGCAAAGTATACGACAATATGAGGCCTTTAGATTTCGATTTTTTTGCTGTTTTATTGCTTTTCCAGGAAGTTTGTGTGCTAGCCCGGAGTCTTCCTTCACTATTTAAATGTTTTTTTGTTGCTTTTCCCATGAAATTTTGCCTCCAGCCGTGGCCTTTCGAGGTTTTATTGCTTTTCTCGCTTAGTGACCCAAATTTTTAGGAAAAGATTAAAATATTAAAAACTATTTGTTAAATTCCCCTGGCAATTGAAATTTCTTTCACTAACACTATATTATAATTTGTCTATGCTTATAACATGCATTTATTTGGCATAAAGCTAAAGCGGGACATTTGTGCATGTGCTCTTATTGGGGACAGCGGGACAGACAGTGTGAAAGCGGGACGTATGGTCACGTTAACCATTACCGATATTATAAAGACAATTATCATCTAAATTTAATTGAAATGGATTCAAAAATTTCCCAAAAGTATTGATGAATTTCCATAATTGTGCAGAATTTCTTTTTATCCCATATTCTTCTAGGGCGGCTGATTCATCATTTTTCCTTCGTAAACCTGTCATTTGTATAAGATATAATTGTTGTTCTTATATCGTGACTTCTACCCCATCGCTGCCGAGCAGAAATATGTAGAATTGGTGAATTGAATAACACCAGTTAATCTTTTTCCTGCATCATTAATGGTTTGCTCAAGAACTTAATCAACTGATTGTCTAGAAAACGATTTAGTTGTTCGTTTGATCCCAAGGTATCCATCTTCGATCTTCCATGAATTTTGCAATAGATGGATGTGTAAGACCTACTTTTAACAAATTATCATGATATTTTACCAACCATCGCGAATAAACGGGTTGATTGGTAACAAAGAATATACTTGCTATTATCGATAAACTATATTTATATAAAGGGAAGTTGCCAGTCCTTATGCTTCGACTTAGTAATTGATAATAATTAACGAGATCTATGTAAATTGTGTAAAATTGCGGTGTCTTTCCAAACGTTCCAGCTGTACATTCTTCTTTGTATGATTGATATTGGGTCATCAATGTCGATATTTTCTCATCTTCTATTATATTTCCAAATGATTCAAGTAAAAAGCAAACTTATTTATTATATTGAAGGTGATATAAAAAGTGAAATCATATTTTCATAACTACATTTTTTAACATTTCGTTTGTCTTTCATTAGCTTTGAAAAAACTTCGTTCATTATGAGTGATTTGAATACCGCAATTGTTTTGCTTTCGGCAACTGCAGCAGCGTGCTTGTTTACTGAAAAGGCAAGGGAAGAAAAACAGGAACAAAAGCGAAAAAGGCGCTGGGTAAAAGAGTGGCGCCTTTCAAGAGCACGCACAGGCAATTACCAAGCCTTTATAAAAGAGTTGCAATCTTCCGATGTGAAAGATTACAAGAATTTTATAAGAATAGATGAAGCATGCTTCAATCGTATATCGTCTTATATTACACATGACATCGAAGAGCGTGACACAAATATATGAGCTGCGGTTCCAGAATGTGAAAGACTTGCAGTGACATTAGGATTCCTTGCTACAGGGGCAAATTTTCAAAGTTTAAACTACAGCACAAAATTGTCTTCTACATTTTTGCAGAAAACCGTTATGGATGTTTGTGCAGCGGTGTATGAAAACATGAAGAAAGATTTTTTAAAAGTAAGTTTATTTAGTTCCATAAATAACTAGCAAAAGTACCCGGGGCATTTGGCACCCCGTGCCGAACTTTCTCATAGTGTCCTCATTTTTTCCCAATTTTTTATTGTCTTCGATATATTATATGTTTAAATTATCAACAGCCGCCAATTGAAAGAACAACCATCGGGAACTCAGTTTTAAATCGATTCTGTTTCGATTCTATTATTTTCACATCGGCATATGCTTCTTAAAAATGAAAAATTCTATAATATGTAATTTTGACATACAACAGCTAATTTCAAAAACTGAAAGCAGTTTAACCCATGAGAAAAAATATTTATCACTCCAGTGCAATTCTCGACGAGTTACTAATTGGAATTTGGTGGAATTTCGCAGTGACAGCATTTAAAGTGCAATGATAGATAGAAAGTAGGGTAAACGCCTCAGATAATACTGAATCATCCCGTGTTAGTCCCAAAATCGGATTATCCGTTTCCGAGCTTTGGGGGTTACAATTGGAATGATAAAAAGAACTTCCAGCGATTATCGGACCGAGTGAAGTAGTAGTCTAAAACATTCCCATGAAAATACTAAATCTTGCCGTGAAAGTCCCATAGCAATCAGATTTGTCCTTTTTTAGATTACCCCGGAAAAACTTGATTTTGTTTTAATATCGGGTAAATAACCATATGACAAAAAATGGCAAATTTGAAATAAATGGCAAATTTGAAATCACAGACAGACATTTCAAATAAACCGCGCTTCTGCCCTTCTACACTATATTTTATGTGAGTATACGTGATTCGTAATTTGTGACACTTTATAATAATTCGTCCGGTTATTATATTTTCGATGTACCAATAGCACAGAGACTTTATTTACAGTTGTTTCATTATGGTGATCTCCGTGCTTTGATGCTGGTCGTCGGTCTGCATGTTATAGTTTCATTGCAATTATAAAAATTAAAAGAGCAATTTTTAAATAGCCATTGTTACCTAAGTAAAGAGTGATCGATCTTTAGGCTACGTTAACGGCTACGATCAAGATTTATGAACCAAAATATTTAGACAGGTCTATTTGAAGTATACAATTGGAATCATAAACAAGTTTTCACTCGCTTCCCTTCGAGTATCGGCTCAAGTTTTCAGTCCAATCAGACACTCGGAGCCGATAATCGATCAAAACATGCCCAAGAAAATACTAAAGCTTGGCGTGGAAGTGCCACCGCAATTGGATTAGCTGTTTCCGAAATTAGCACGGCCAAGCAGACAGACATGCAAACAAAAAACAATTTAAATGCTTTCTTTTATTTTAATAAAATGTAACTACCATATAAGCATTGAAAATAAAACAATTATTTCCAAAATCACAGAGAATATATTTATACATATGTATTTCACAGCAGTTTTGATGTTTATGCTTTTAATTCAAAATATAACATCATATAAAATATGTATTATAAGCAAAAAAACAATAATCCATTAATAGCAAATAAAAGATTAAAAGTCCATTAAAACGCAAAAATAAGCGTAATTTATAAATATATAAAAGATAACATAAAATAAATAACTAATTCATTAAAATATTAAAAATAACTAAAACATTAAAAATCCATTAAAACGCAAAAATAAGCGTAATTGATAAATAAAATAAATAACATAATTCATTAAAAAAAAGCAAATTCATTAATATATTTAAAAAAACTAAAATATTGCTTAATAGAATAATAAAAAAAATAATAGTCTTCGTATTCAATAACGCCTTGCCTTTCCTAATGACTTTAATGTCCACTATATTTATTTTGTCGTGTCCTGATGGCGATGAGGCTAAAGGTGACGACGACGCTAACGGAGACGATGACAAGGATGAGGACAAAGAAGATGGGCTGGGTATTCGCCAATGATGGATTTCTCCAGAAGGTCCTCCGATAGTATTGTCATATGTTACAATATTGGATACCTTCAACCGTTTGACGTCTTCTCCATCTTTTTTCAGTGTTTCGCGGAGTTGGTCTATCATTGTCCACTTTAAGTCCTCGAAATTTTCTTCTATCTTAATTTTTTTCATCTCTGAACACAGAAAACGACAGAGTTCCTCCTCTCTCCCTTGCTTTGCGGCCTCTTGTTCCGCATATTGCTTCGCAAAAGCAAGAGCCTGTACCGCTTGTCTTTGCAAGGATTTATTATGTGCCTAAAATAAATTATAACATGAATTAAATACAAAAAAGAAATATCTGGCAAATTGCATTTAAATTTTTATCTTTATTTTTAGTTTCCTAATAAAAAAGAAGAATGGGTGGAAATCGCAAACGAATTTGAAAAACGTTGGCAATTTCCTTTGTGCCTTGGTGCTCCGGATTGGAAGCACATCGCATTCACACCAGTTAAGCGGAATGCTCCATTATACTATAACTACAAAGGATTTCATAGTATTGTGTTGCTAGCCATGGCAGATGCAAGTGCAAAATTCAAATTCGTGGACATAGGATGCAACGGAAGGGTCAGTAATGGAGGCGTTTTAAACCGATCTGATCTTATGCACATTTTACATAATTCTTTTTTAACGAAGGCAAAATTTAAATCATCAAGAATTTATGTACAATAAAAACTTAAATAATAAATATAGAATTTCATAAAATGTATGTATTACCTTTTTTGTTACCACTGATTCTGATGTTGTCGTACTATCCAAGACTCTGGAATTGTTTTCTTCTTGATCCTGGAAAGCCAAAGTATAAATCCTCGAATTAATAACATACAAATAATTATGTAACATAAATTAATATTTTTGCGAGTATATTTTTTACTCTCACCTCAGAAATGTTCGAAGTTCCTTTACTTCCTTCTGAGCATTTCATTAGAAATTGTAGTTCGTTGAAGCACCATAGTTTTGGCTTATAAATATCGTTAAGCCCTGAATCGCTTTTTTTTTAATTTCTTTCTCGGGCCCTTTCCCTGGCCAGTTGACTATACAATGTCTTCATTTTTAATTTAATATCATTGCAGGTTGTGCTCTTTCTAACTGCATCAATTTGGTCTTTTATTTCTTGTAATTTTTGTTTTTTTAACTCTATTTAAATATTCTACGTCTGTAGGGTCGTAGAGACACGGGAAATTTTGATATAGAGAAAGTAGCAGAGTTGCCTTTGTCTGCTCCCTCGTCCAGTTTTCAGTTTCTTCTGCAAATAAAATAAAAAAAATCAATAAATAGAAGAAAGTAAACTACATTTTTAGATTATAATAAATTGGATTATCACTTTCCACATTGTTGACAAGCATCTTAGGCTGACTTTCCACCAAACAGACAAAACTAGTTGGGATGTGGGTTCGACCCTTTCGGTCCACACGATCAACTTCCCAGTATGATGGATGTTGAATATATGATTGGATATTTTAATAATAAATGAACAATAGGCAATATATGTAGAATATATCTATAATACCGAGAATTTGTCGCAATTGTTTATCAATATTTTCGCTAAAATGTCAAACTAAATGTGCGCAATTACAAGATTAGGATGACGAAAATGTATATAAAATTGACGTTTTAATGTTTTTCGGCACCTCAATGAAGTCGATATAGTTTTTAGTTCGCGCGGTATAGTGCAGGTACAAAAATCACTTAAGTCATTTAAACCAAAAACCGCTGGACCGAATATTATAAAAATCTTTTCAGATTATATTGTCGCTAATACGCTTCGAACGGCACCTCAAGTAAGTCAATATCTTTCGTGGTTCGGGCGATATCGTGCAGGTACAAAAATAACTTACGCCGCTTAAACAAAAAAACGGCTGGACCGAATTTTATGAAAATCTTTTCAGATCATATTTTGGTTAATACTCTTCGAACGGCATGTCAACTAAGTCGATATCATTTATAGTTCGCGCGATATCGTGCAGTTACAAAAATCACTTAAGTCATTTGAACCAAAAAACCGCTGGACCGAATATTATAAAAATCTTTTCAGATTATATTGTCGCTAATACGCTTCGAACGGCACCTCAAGTAAGTCAATATCTTTCGTGGTTCGGGCGATATCATGCAGGTACAAAAATCACTTACGTCGCTTAAACAAAAAAACGGCTGGACCGAATTTCATGAAAATCTTTTCAGATCATATTTCGGTTGATACGCTTCGAACGACACCTCAACGAAGTCGATATCAGTTTTGGTTCGCGCGATATCGTGCAGGAAAAAATGACCACATCCGTACGCACATACACACACACACACACACACACACACACACATACTTCCACCCAATTTTTTGCTTAAAATGCTCCTGGGACCTTGAAAGATGAAAATACGTTGAAATTTTCGATTTCGATTTTCGGACCGATTACAATAACTTCCTATACTGGGAAGTTAACAAGAAACGGACACAAAAACTGTTTTTCCTGACAAAAATTTGAATGTTTTGCAAAAATGTAACAATTGTGAAAACAATTTTGTTGGAGAATAGTGTTTTTAAACCCAAAACACTGTCCCATCCCTAAAAACCAAAGTTTACAAAAAGGCTGTTTGGTGGAAAACGGCCATCACGTTCCCGGCGTTCACTTTTAAAATAAATACAATTTATTTAAATATTTTATTTTATACTTTTAGTTAGTTGTTAAGTGAGTTAAGTCAAGATAAAATTATGAAGGAAGCTTTTGCAAAATTTACATTGCTTTGCATTCCAAAAATTTAAACTAACAAAAATAACTAAACAACTTGTGCCCGGTCAACAATGTTTTAATAATCCCTTTCTAACTATTTATTTGTGCTCATCTTTCTATTAAACCAAAATAAAATCCCTGTTACACAAATATCACTGAACTCTGGCTGTCACTTGAAAGTTGTTGTCTACCACAAAGCAAAATGACGACTGAGAAGGAAAATTTATCAAAATTTTCGTAGATCCCCGAGAATGAAAATTAATTTAATTATGAATGTGTTAGTGTGTTGCTCTGTGCAGTCGAGAATTTTTTGGGATGCACAAGTAACAAACTTCCCCGCGACCCCTTGCCTATAAAACGGGTTTATAGGAATTATTGGAAGTGATGATGGAAGAAATGTTATGCCGTGTAATTTGCATCCATAGGTAACATTTATGCAAGGTTGTTCAATTTCTGCAGCAATATTTTGGCTTTATTTCATCGTTTCGACTACAACGGATGCAATTGTTGGCGATTCATTGACTGGCGTCAAATAACAAATTTTTTCCCTATTGTTGTGTAAGTCTTTATTTAAATAATGATGAAATCCAACCCACATTGGTGTTTTTTGAATTTTTAAACTATGGCAAAGCATCCACAAAAAATCTTGTTTATAAATTAGTTGTAACGAAGCTGGTGACATTTCTGGTCTCAAACTGTCTGATAATGGCAATAATTGATCAATTATTTTTGGTTTTTCTGAGATGATAACATCAAAAGTTCGCTTCCTTTTCTTTGATTGGAGATTTGCATCTCAACCTGATACCTCTTCTGGGGTTTCATTATTTTAAGAACGGTTGAATAGCACGGATAACGTGCCAACACAAATATTATTATAAATTGTATAATTTCGAGTTCCTTTAAAATTCACTGAAACACGATTTAATTAATTTTTTAATAATATTTTATTTTTAAAAATTCCTAACATCAAGTGTACTAAGTGTAAATGTAAAGACAAAGATGTAAATGTAAAGACAAAGAGTAACCTAGTGCATTGCGTTCAAAAAGACTCACAGAGCATTACCTTTGAACTGATGACACTAGTTATCTTTGTGAACAATTAACACTGGAAGTACATAGGGACGCGACGTGACGCTACGCGAAGTTAATAATGTCAAAAAAATATTGAATTATACGATATCCTATGTAGTGAGTACAATGTAACGCGACGCGACGCAACGCCAAGCTTTCGATGCGAAAAGTTGACCAACTTTGAACTTTTGCCGCGACGCGACGCGAAAATAGCGTTAGCAAGAGATCATATACATATCGGCCTCGTCATTCTAGTATGCTTAAAAAAATCCTCCGGATCATTATTTTTAATATGAAGGAAACTGGTTGTAAAGTATCCGTTAACATCTCGGGACAAATTCACCTCCCGGACCCACCAGCGCCTTATATTTCGATTGTATAAATTTTTATATTGTTTATACAATATGAATAGCATTGTTAACAACATTAATTCTTCCATGATTTTTTTTGACAAATACGAAATACTTTCAATAATAACAATGTATTAAGCCTACTTTGACCGTTAAAAAATTTTAACGCCAAGAAAATCCGGCTTCAATGTGTTTGGTTGAAAAGCTTCGGCGTCGCGTCTCTCAGCGTCTCGTTCACGTCGCGTCGCGTCCCTATGTACTTCCACTATAAGGAATAACTAAATTATAATATTTTCGGCTGGCCTTTTATACACAAAAAAATGTGGCGTCGCCTTCTAGATTTTTTTGTATTAAAATTGCACAGTGGCAAATGTCACATGTCGCCGCCTACTGGATTCTTGATAGTGCAATCATACAGTGAATTCTGGTAGTAGTTCTTGATACTACATTCATACAATATTTAACTCAATTTTAATTACATATTTAACTCAATTTTAATTTCAATTTTAATGTCTTTTAACAATTTTAACTTTAATTTTATTTTTCACTTGTTGTTGTTCTAAACAACGGTTTTCAATTTTTTGGGAAGTTTCCTCAGTAATTTCATCATTCTCAATAATTGTTTGGTGGATAATACCCACGGTATCATGCAAAGTATCTTTACCAGTTGCAGTATCGACATATCTATCAAAGTTATCGTACGATAATCTTGCAAATCCGCAAGATTGAGACCATCAGTCCCGCGGATCCGCAACATTTGCAAGATTGTACAATATTTTAGAATTATTAGCCCACAACATTATTTTCTAAGTCAGTAAATGAAACAATAGAATTTACTTAGAAGAAGCAAATAGTATAATTAAATTTTAATTAGCAATAATGACAAAAATCTAAACTACATTATACATATGAATTAAAAACTGAAAAAAAAATGATGCGGACACTTGCTTCTGAAATTGTTTTCGGAGTATACATACATAAGGCGTTTAAAGTTTCATCTTTTACATTTGATCGGATTTTGCTGCAGGTGTAGTCAGCAGCTGAAAATGCGCGTTCGGATTCAACGATATTAGGTGGAACAGACTTAACAAAGTTGTAAGTTGCTTCCAGATACTTCGCTCTGTTTCTTCCACATTCAAAAAGAGTCATTTCTCGTTTTATTATAATTCTTCTTTTATTATTCTAATTCCTCTTCCAATGGTAGTTTGCACAAGGTTACATTAGCAGTTGATGTGAAACGAGATAAAGGTATATCGTCGTCTTCATCCTCGTCATTAACTTGCTGGATCTTTGATTGTGAGCGAGAACTTGAAGCATAACCCTCATAACATCTTCATTAGTTTCAGAACTATCTATTAGAAGTCTTTCTAGTAAGCTTCCAATTTCCTTTCTTAACCAGCCGACAAAGAACTATTTTCCATATACTTTATCGCAGTGGCGGCTCGTCCTTAGGGGCTAGTGGGGCTTAGCCCCACCAGAAATTATCGATTAAATCATAATCATACATTTTCAATTATTTTCATTTTTGCAAAGAAGAAACGCAATTTTTTTTTTTGTTATTTATTACAATTTCTAAAAAAAATCTCAAAATAATACCCAACCAAAAAATTCGAATTTGAACTTCATAAAAAAGTATCAAAAACAAACCAAATAAGAAAACAAAAACAAAGAAAAACTCCAAGCTCTCTTCCCTCTATCAAAATAATCTGGCCGAATCATAATGCCATTCCTATAGGAAAAATTATTAGATAAAAAAAACTTTTTAATATAACACATTTTTATAACGAACTAAAAAGTATAAAATAATGGCACTAGCCCCATACAGATTTAGAACCTCAAACATATTTCTAACACCATACAGATAGTCCTGAAAATTTGTGATTGTGAATTTGTAATAGCTATGAAAATATATGTAAAATTTTAAACGAAAAAGGGTTCTGAAGAAAATGGTAACCCACCCTCCTGAGGAGGCCGCCATGGACCTAATGATGTTCTAAGTAAATTGTATTGCTTATGATGTTTCACTTATCACACCCTTTAATTTGATACCCATGTCGAAAGTGTTCTGAAGAGAATGGTAACCGGCCCTCTTGAGGAGGTCGCCATGGATCTAAAGACATAGCTTATTGCTTTACTTTTGATGGCCTTTCGTTTGATACCCATTTCGAGGGGGTTGTGACGAAAATGTTAATCCGTCCTCTCGAGATGGCCGCCTTGGACCAAACGAAATATTGAGTATACTATATTGCTTATGGTATTCTACTTATCATAGGGGCTGTCCTTAAATTACGTAACGCTCAGAGGGAGGGTGGGGGTCTGGAGCAGCGTTACTAAGCGTTACAAGGGGGTATGGGGGTGTCAATATCAGTGTTATGTAACGCAAGTTTTGAGAGAAAGCAAATTCCGTATGATTTGTATTGTCCAAGCGTACAAAGTATTTTGTCGAAAAGAATCTGTAACAAATGTTCAACCTATTCGTCTTTGATTGTAAGATCAATGCTTCATCAAAGAACTGTTTGCGGAAAAAAAGTTGACCAAAAAAAAGTCGACTTTCCAAAACTGAGGCCTGTACGCACTGCTGCTAAAAGAGCGCGTGAGGTTTTAGCAGTCATGATACAAAACGAAGAATTAGAATGGGTTGATGAAGACTTGATCGATTTTGACAGCAGTCAATTGGAAATGATACAAGCGAAAAAAACGGACAAGAGTATGCCTGTGATTGGTATAGAAAAACACATGTCTGTTCCATGGGAAGATGAAATCTAAGTTAGTAATTTTTATATGTATATATATTCACATTTATATTTCAATTGATTTTTAATAAAAGCAGATAAAAAACTTAAGAAAAACCGTTTTACAAAGTTATTTGTTTTTCAACGTGTATTTGCAAAAAAAGTAATTTTCTTTTCGTCATATTCAGAAATTTGAATGGGGGGGGGGTTAACTGCAGCGTTACGTAATTTTTCAGGGGGGGTTTGGCTTCCCGTTACGGTTCCGTTACAGGGGGGTGGGGGGTATCGAATATCATCAAATTTAGCGTTACGTAATTTAAGGACAGCCCCATACCCTTTCATTTGATACCCATGTCGAAAGGGTTCTGAAGGGAATGGTAACCCACCCTCCTGAGGAGGTCGCCATGGACCTAATGATGTTCTGAGTATATTGTATTGCTTATGGTGTTTTACTTATCATACCCTTTCATTTGATACCCATGTCGAAAGGGTTCTGAAGAGAATGGTAACCAATGCCTGGGTTTCCTCAAGAGATGCAAATTCCTTCTTCGGCCAACTGCTCTGGCTACAATCTACAAGTCCTTCATTCGGCCCCGCCTTGAATACAACTCGTATATCTGGGCGGGTGCCCCAAAAACCACCTTGGCTTGGCTGGACAAGGTGCATAACCGCGCCATCAAACTCATTGGCGATAGCACCCTTTGCTCCTCCATCGACCCTTTAAGCCATCGCAGGAATGTAGCAGCCCTTAGCAAATTTTACCGCTATTACCATAGCGACTGTTCCACTGAAATCAGAAACCTCATGCCTACACGGCAAATTTTTTCCCGCAACACAAGACTAGCCAACTCGGCTCACCCGCATACGCTACAGCCCTCCTCTTCGCGCACATTACGTTTTAGTAGTTCGTTTATAAATAGAACAACTCGATTGTGGAACTCCCTTCCGCAGTCGGTGTTTCCGAACTCATATAATATCTTAGAGTTTAAACGCAAGGCTCATCGACATCTACTCACGCACCCTCCAGACCCCTAACCTATCCTTCCTCCTCTATCCTTCAAATCAAGCTTACTACTAGACACTGACCATGACTTGAACGACATGACAGACATGTAGTACAAAGGGTGATTCCTAAGCTTGTATTTACCACATAAAAAAAAAAAAAAAAAAAAAAAAAAAAAAAAACCGGCCCTCTTGAGGAGGTCGCCATGGATCTAAAGACATAGCTTATTGCATTACTTTTGATGCCCTTTCGTTTGATACCCATGTCGAGGGGGCTGTGACGAAAATTTTAATCTGTCCTCTTGAGATGGCCGCCTTGGACCAAACGAAATATTGAGTATACTATATTGCTTATGGTATTCTACTTATCATACCCTTTCATTTGATACCCATGTCGAAAGGGTTCTGAAGAGAATGGTAACCACCCTCCTGAGGAGGTCGCCATGGACCTAATGATGTTCTGAGTATATTGTATTGCTTATGGTGTTTTACTTATCATACCCTTTCATTTGATACCCATGTCGAAAGTGTTCTGAAGAGAATGGTAACCGGCCCTCCTGAGGAGGTCGCCATGGATCTAAAGACATAGCTTATTGCATTACTTTTGATAGCCTTTCGTTTGATACCCATGTCGAGGGGGCTGTGAAGGAAATGTTAATCCGTCCTCTTGAGATGGCCGCCTTGGACCAAACGAAATATTGAGTATACTATATTGCTTATGGTATTCTACTTATCATACCCTTTCATTTGATACCCATATCGAAAAGAATGGTAACCCACCCTCCTGAGGAGGCCGCCATGGATCTAAAGACATAGCTTATTGCATTCGACTTATGATTCCCTTTCATTTGATACCCATGTCGAGACCCTTTCATTTGATACCCATGTGGAAAGGGTTCTGAAGAGAATGGTAACCACCCTCCTGAGGAGTCTGCCATGGATCTAAGGGCATGGCTTATTGCATTCGTCTT
This sequence comes from Thereva unica, assembly GCA_949987705.1. Lineage (NCBI taxonomy): Eukaryota > Metazoa > Arthropoda > Insecta > Diptera > Therevidae > Thereva > Thereva unica. Next base: position 39,535,053 of record OX465284.1, on the reverse strand, counting down.
ATGATGCCCTTTCATTTGATACCCATATAGAGGGAAGAAAATGGTAATCCGTCCGCTGGAGATGACTGAGTATACTATATTGCTTATGGTGTTCTACTTATCATACCATTTCTGTTGATATCCATGTCGAAGGGTTTGTGAAGAATATTTTAATCCGCCCTCCTGAGACGGCCTCCATGGACTAAAGGTATGTACCATATTGCATTGTCATCACAGCTGAAGCTGTGTGCAAAATTTCTCCATGACAGGATATCCGGAAGTATTTGAAAAATCGAATGCAAAATTTGTTCCGTGAAAAAAACAGTAATCCGTCCTCTAGAGTCCTCCGCCATGGATCTAACGGTATATTGAGTATACCATATTGCATTGTCATCGGAGCTGAAGCTGTGTGCAAAATTTCAGGGTGATCGGGTAACTGGAAGTAATCAAAAAATCGATTGCAAGATTTATACCGGACAAACAGACAAGAAAGCGAGCTAATAAAAACGTTTTAAAATATATATATATATATATATTTTTTATGTGACAGACTAGAGGCTTAGGGAAAGTCCCTTTGTACTGTCGACAATCTATTTTTTGGTATAGAGTGAATGTCGAACAGCAACTCTAGCCGGAAGATAGAGAGAAGAGAAGGAAGTAACTGTCACAACCTAGCCGCGATATTTTATTCCACCTACTCACAACCATTTCGCGACTCTGACATCGGGGCGTCGAGAACAACTCGCTGGAGTGTTATGCCTCCTGAAACGAGTTGAGAGGGGAAGGACTAGGGAAGGCGATGACAAGGGAATCAGGAATGTAAAGAGGGAAGAAGAAAGAAGGAAAATTAGGTGGGAAAGGCGAAGGACCGTGGCACCACCGGGATTCGAACCCGGGACCTCTGGGGATAGCAGTCAGGCGCCTTACCTCTAGACTACCGAGGCCCCCAATTTACATGTAATTCTCTACCCTCAGGGGCTATCGTTGAGTCTGCCCCGAAGAAATAGTAGATTGTTCTACAAGTAAAGAAAAGTGATAGTTTTCCAGTGAGTGTAAATATTTAATTCGCGAGCGAGTGGATTAAAATTTACACGAGCTGGAAAACTCACTTTTCTTAGCGCGTTGAACATGCTATTTTTTCGGTAATCGTATATAAATGACGTACCTACATTTAAAATTTAAAATCAAAAATTGCAAAGAAAATCTTAATACTTACATTGAAAATCAAAAATTGTAAAGAAATAATAATTGGTCAAAGTATGCCATTTTCTGTTGACAATTAATCGCACTGTAATTAAAGTTATATCTAAAATCGTGAAGAAAAGTGTTGCTAACTAGAAAAGTATCACTTTTCTTTACGATTTTTGATTAAACAATGTACGTCATTTCTATACGATTCCCGAAAAAACCATTTTGTATGCTAAATTTCTTGACTCAAGCGATTGATTCATGCACTTTTGTTCTACTAAGCGGGGCTAAAATTTATTAGCACCGAGCGATTCATTGGGATTCTCTCACTGGCATGTATGGATTCTCTCGCTCTGCTGGGTTTACCCACGCACATTGAATGCCAGTGTTGTCGATTCGTTCTTTTAGTTCTCTTGATTATATTTCTAAAGGAATTTTGCCTGTATTTGATACTAATTGGCCGAACATTTAGAAACTTTTTTTACACTTGTGGGTTTTATATACGTAAAGGGCTGATTTTATTTAGCCCGTAGCAAATATTTGGATATAAATTTAGTAATAGGTAGTAAAAAGAGAAATTCTTATTGGAAAAATGGCTAATTGGAGATTGAATTTTAACTGAAAGTTTCAAGTTTATTTAAGTGAAAAATGTGTGATTGCAAAATTACGGTAGATATATATTGAATTATTCACCAATAATTAGTATGTATTAAATTATTAGTTATTTATCTATTTGTTAAATATTAATATACCGTTTTTTAATATATACCTGTATATATATTTTTCTAGATTTATATTGATTCAATTTTTGTTTTTGCTTCAATTGAATCAGGTAGATAATTTATTGAAGAAAAAAATTTCTCTTTTGTTATTAGAAGCAAATTAGAAATTAAACGTTTAGGGCCGCATCAATCATTTGATTTTAAATTAATTTGCACTGCAAAACACTAAAGTAGAAAATTTTGGTCGGATTGGTGTTCCAAAAAAGAAATGGTTTACGATTAGAATAGAAAAAAATTCATTGTCTTGTTTTTATTGCGGTTTGTTTAGAGGAGAATCGGCTTGGACAAAAGGCGGTATCCGGGGTTTAATGTATCGGAAAAAATTAAAATCCATGAAACAAGCGCTACGAATTAAAAAATGATTTAAATTACCAAACCTTCTGGTTGGTCAATATTGTCGCACTGATCGATGCAGGATATGCGAGTTCTATAGCGAAATATAAATAATCGTCAAGTATTGAGTCAAATTTTAGATATCTTAAAGTTTTGCGGTGGTCACAATTTTAGTAATAGTGGCCACGATGAATGTGAATCAAGCAGTAATCGAGGAATATTTCCTGATATGGTTACATAAAACAGATCAATAGATGTTTTTTAATGAAATATAATATATAAATTCCGAAGCTCTGCTCCCAATTAAAATGCACAATCTCAAATGAAAGAAAACATATGCTTCACTAGGTAACAAATTTATTTATTCAAAGGCAATTCAAGAAGTTAATAAAGAACAATTCATATAGAAAAGAACATAATAAAATATGCAAGTCAAAGAATGTACAATAGAAACAATAGAAAAGTATTTTAATTCAATGGGTAATGTTTACCGATAGTTATTAGGTACACGAATTATATAATGCACGTTACTTTAATTCAATTATATTATAGCAATTAGAAGGCAATACTTTAAGATAATTTTAATTGATTGTCGTAATCAATTCACTCAGAATTTCACAATATTTATATATGTAGAAACCTCAACTACGTTGTAAGCTAAATTCAATAAAAATATATATGTAAGAAAGAAAATATAATCCATATCACATAAATGAGTGGAAAGAAAATCGACCTCTTCTAAGTTGATCACTAAACAAAGAAAACCCCACCTCATCTACGCTGAAATCTAAAGTCACCACATTACCACAATAGGGAAGAATAGAAATCAAAGTACTTAATGTGGGTACTCACCTGTGCTTGCACTATAGTAGAACTCTTTAACGACGATTATAAGTTTGGGAAGGATTAGTAATTTTTATTCACGGGCAACTTCCGAGAATATTGAAAATTAGTACAGGTTCTATTTACTTACGAACAAATTCCGAAAGTAATAGTGTCCCTGTATTTGTATTCACGGGCAACTTCCGAGAATATGTTAATGTTAGTATATATTCACGGGCAACTTCCAAGAATATGTTAGTGTTAGTACATTCACGGGCAACTTCCGAGAATATTGAAAAATAGTACAGGTTCTATTTACTTACGAACAAATTCCGAAAATAATAGTGTCCCTGTATTTTATTCACGGGCAACTTCCGAGAATAATACAAAATTTACTCACGAACAAAGTCCGAGAGTAATATTGTGAGGTGTTAGTAATTATTCCGGAGAATAATGTAAAATAGTACAGGTGCTAATTACTTACGAACAAATTCCGAAAGTAATATTGCACACTAGTTACTAGTTGTTCCTGGGCAATGCCAAGAACAATCCAAAAAATTACTCACGGACAAATTCCGAGAGTAATTGTAAAGTGTTAATTGTTAGTATTAAAGGAATAGTAGTCTTAAATAGTATGACTACTAAGGATGGGGATAATAGGGATAAGAGTTCTACTACCTGGTTTGATGTCCAACGTCCAGTGTCTCGGTCCAAGTCCCAATGCCAAGAGAGACCGAATCATGTCTTCGATGACCTTTTATAATTTTATCGAAGTTAGCTGGAGTGGGGTAGTAATGAACGGTAAGTGACTTGTTCACTCGATATCAACTGAAGTGGGGATAGCACGGTGCAACGGGAAAGATTTATGTGATATGGGTTACCAGATCGCTTATAATTTTGTTTTGTGAAATTTTGAGCGAAAGTGACCTAATTTACTTGAATTATTCTATGGTTTGTTTTTTGCTGAAATTACTGCTGACTAGGATGCTGATGGGTTGTTTCAGTATGTTGTCATCTTAATATGGAAGAAACTTCAGTTGCTGAATTTTATGTCTTCTTCATCTGGAGGAAACTGTAGATGCTGGCTATGGGATTTCCTTCCTTCCTTGTTTAGGTCCGATCGCCTCGTTTATGTGTTTTTTGTTTGTTTTTAAAATATTCTGAAAGTAAATTGTTAATGGTGCCCTAGAGTGTGGAATGTGGTGATTAGGCCGAAGACAACGAAGGGGACTTTGTATTCATGGTGAATAATTGAACATACTCCCTCCCGTTAAAACACTGTGAGAAGTGTTTTAAGAATAAAGCAAAAAATTCTCAAATTACTGTAGAGGTTATAAATGAAAAGAAGGAAAAATTGTCAATAAACCTTTAGACCCCGATGATGAAATGAAAGAAAAAATTGTCAACTAGACCTTTAGACCCCGAGCGATTTTCAATCAAAGTGGATAATGAAGGGCTGTAAAAGAAAGAGAAAAGAAGAAAAACAATACTATGGATGAATTAGTTTTATTAAACCATTAGCGAGTATTTTAATTTTCATCCGATAACCATTATTAAATGTAATACGGCGTTTCCTGCTTCGGGTTTCTCGTAGTTTTGTTAGCGAGACGCTAATTGTTTGCACGAAATCGGTGTCTTCGTCGATGAAGGTGCAGTAGATGTCCTCTTCATTGGCGTCAGGAGGGACTACCTGGATGGTCCTAATTACCTTTGCCTCTAAGGTAGGTGGAACCGACACTTTCAATTTTTCCAGGGCTGAAATTATTTCCGTTGTTCCGTCGTCTTCAGTCTTGGATGATGTAGATGCTGTAGGCTCATTAATAACCTTTATCTCCTCCTTAGCCGTTGTTTTGGACTCGTCACTATCGCTGGCAGTCAAATCAATGAAGCAAGCGATCTTGCTAGTGCTAGGACCTTCTGGCTGATGTGCTCTCTTCCTTTGAATTCTCGACATTGTTCGCTTGATTGATAACTTGAACCAACTAAGCGTGTTATCAGAATTTCATTTAATATATTCAAGGATAACGGTATCGACAAAGATACCGGGAGTTTGAGAAGGGGTTTGGAATATTATTTGATCGTAAAATTGTGGCTACGCAAATTAAAGTGTTGTCAATGAATTCCGAATAACAATGGTTTTATTATTTTTTTTTTTTTTAATTTGAGATGAGGAATTTGATAAATTTAAAGTTACCAGTGAAAGTGAAAGTATTAAAGGCAATATGACATGTATATTAGGAAATTTAATGATCACCGTCATCCCTATCGACTGGGAATGTACAAATTTTGTGTATAGGTCGTTTAATGATATTGTTTTGAGTCTTGATAGTTACAACTCGTATGATCCCATCCGATCCCGGGTGGATTTGTATGATGCGTCCCATTAACCATGATCGTGGAGATAGTTGATTGTCCTTGATAATAACCAAATCCCCAATGTTAGGTTCTTTGGTTTTTATTAACCATTTTGGCCTATTTTGTAGCTGGTTTAAATATTCCTTTGACCATCTGACCCAGAAGTGTTTTTGCATTAATTGAACATACTTCCACCTGTCGAGAGACGTTAATTTCTCTTCAAACACCTCTGGGGGTGATAATAGTGGTCGTCCTATCAAAAAATGTCCAGGAGTTAATGCTTCGAAGTCACTTGGATCGTCCGACAAAGGTCGTAAAGGTCTCGAATTGAGACATGCTTCGATTTGTATTAAAGTAGTTGAAAACTCCTCATAGGTAAGACTCGAGTCTTGAAGAACCCGCCGTAAGTGATATTTGACAGATTTAACGCCAGCCTCCCACAATCCTCCAAAGTGAGGGGCCGACGGTGGGTTAAAATGCCAATTAATACCGGATATATTAAAGGAATTTCCTGATTCTTTGAGACAATGCCTAAGATGTGAGTTTAGTTCCTTATTGGCGCCAATAAAGTTCGACCCGCAATCTGAATAAATGTCCGAACAGAGACCACGACGACCAATAAACCTTTTAAGTGCTGCAAGAAAGGCTGAAGTAGACATGTCTGACACTGTTTCTAAATGGATAGCTTTAGTAGCCATGCAGACAAAAATGCAAACGTAACCCTTATATGTCTTGACACCACGATATTTGGACATTCTTAACTGAAATGGGCCTGCAAAGTCAATTCCGACCCTTGAGAATGGGGCTGACACTGTCACTCTTGCGGGTGGAAGGTCACCCATTAGTTGTGGTCGTGCCTTTGATGATACTTTGAAACAAGAGATACATTTATGTAGAACTTGTTTAATGGTTTGGCGGCCTCTTAAAACCCAATATTCCATTCGTAATGTGTTCAGCACAAGTTCCGTTCCCCCGTGAAGCGTTACCTTGTGAATATATTCGATAAGCAGTTTAGTAAAATGATGTTTCGATGGAAGGATTATTTGGTGCCTCTGGTTTACAGAAATGTTAGCATGAGCTAGCCTGCCTCCAACTTTGATCAGGCTATCTTCATCAAATAAGGGATTTAAAGAAAGTAGCGTACTTTGCGGTGAAATTTGCTGCCCCCTTTTTAGTGCTTCATATTCCTTTGGAAATGATTGTTTTTGAATGAACCTAATTAAGTGAATGTTTGCAGCCTTTAGTTCTGTAGCTGTCGGATGTTCCGATATGGACGAGCAGGATTTTTTTAGTTTGGCTATAAATCGGAGTACGTATGCAAATACTCTTAAAAGTTTGGAATATGAGGAGAATGACTGAATCGTGTCAAGAACAATACATGAGAATAGGGAACAAGGCAAATAATCTTTACGCATATCTGGTAAATGTTTTGTAGAAATATCAAGAGTCTTTGGCCACGATGACTCTTTCTCTTGGAGCCAACTTGGTCCATGCCACCATAACGTAGATAATTTTAATTCAGAAATGTTTAAACCGCGGGAGTTACAATCTGCAGGGTTGTCCTTTGAACGAACAAAACGCCAATTGACTGATGGTAGTAGCTCTTGAATTTGGCTGACTCTGTTTGCAACGAAGGTTTTAAGTTTGTGAGGTGGACATTGAACCCAATTAAAGACTATAGTTGAATCAGTCCAAGCAAAGGTGGTGATGGCAGAATAATTCAGTTCTTTCCTGACTTTGTTCAATAGTCTGGCCAAGAGATGTGCTCCTGAAAGCTCCAAACGTGGAAGGGTCATAGGTTTTACAGGAGCAACTTTGGATTTGGCGGTTAGAAGGTTAACTTGGGAACGACCTTGATCATTTATAATCCGTATATAGATGGCAGCGGAATAAGCTTGTTGCGAAGCGTCCGAAAATCCATGAAGTTGAATCTTCGAGGATGCGTTGGTGTGGAGCCAACGTGAAATTTTAATCGAGGAAATTTGTGGAAATTGAATCTGGAGTTCCTGCCAATCCCGTTGAATATTGGCCGGAAGTGTTTCATCCCAAGATGAGCCAAGAAGCCATAGACCTTGCATCAAAATTTTAGCTTTGATCACATATGGGGAAATCCAACCTAATGGATCAAAAAGTTTCGCCACGCAAGATAAAATTTGTCTCTTAGTAAAAGGACCAGCGGTTATCTCTGGGTGTTGCAAGGTAAAATAATCAGCGGTTGGATGCCAAATCAAACCTAATGTTTTCACTTTGTCGTCGGGAACGAATGTCAGGGCTGGTTTTATCTCCCGTTTGTCTTCCGGTATTGCCGCAAGTATTTCATTATTATTACTTGACCATTTTCTAAGGTTAAAACCTCCTGAAGACAATAAATGGGTCAGTTCGTTGTATAATGAAATAGCGTCTGTTATGGAATCTGCGCCAGTTATAGCGTCGTCCACGTAAAAATCTTGAGCTATTACTTCGGCGGCTTTGGGAAACCTTTCTTGCTCGTCTTCCGCCAGTTGACGAAGTGTCCTAATCGCCAAGTACGGAGCGGCCGTTGTTCCAAAGGTAACGCGAGTCATTTGATATTCCTTTATACTCGTAGGTTCAGAAGTCGTTGGTCGCCAAAGAATGCGGTGATAAGGTTGGTCCGATGGATGCAAATGAATCATCCGATACATTTTTTCTATGTCCCCTGACATAGCATACTGGAATCTTCTCCATCTCAATAAAATGGAATAAAGATCTGATTGCAAAATTGGACCGGAATGCATGTAGTCGTTTAATGACTTACCGTTAGAGGTTTTAGCAGACGCATCGAAGACTACACGTACCTTTGAGGTGGTACTGTCCTTAATAACAGCGTGATGAGGCATATAAAAGGAGAAAAAGGTGGACTTGTGATCTACAGGTTTCATATGGCCGAAATCAAGATATTCTTGAAGGGTTTTTGTGAATTCCATGGATAATTGTGGACTTTGCGAAAGCTTTGTTTCGAGGGAAGATAATCTTTTAGAAGCCAAACCTTTAGAATGTCCTAATTCGGGGATTTGGTTATTTATGAACGGTATTTTGACTTGATATGCACCTGAAGGTAATCTTCGAACTGTGCTTTTGTACAAGTCTTCGCATTCTACATCTGCTGCACTTTGTTTAACTTGGACCGGTAATTCTTCAACCTCCCAAAAGGATCTCAATATTGAGCCAAGATCACGATCATTGGAAATACTATGTGCTTGGATATGAAATGATTGTATTGCAGACTCATCTTCCGTTGTTTCTGCCTTCCCGCCTATCAACCAACCAATTAAAGAGTTCTGAGCAGTAGGGGTGCCGATCGGGCCTTTAATTATTCCGTCTAGGATTAGCATTGAATACACCTCAGCTCCAAGTAATAGGTCAATTTTCCCCGGTAAATGGTAATAAGGGTCAGCAAGATTGAGGCCATCTAAATGGTTCCATTTTTCGATTGGTAGAGTTGAATGTGGTAACATTTTTGTTATCGATGGAACAATTAAGGCCGTAACAGGAAGTTGTACGTATGTTAAGGTATCTCTTGGTTGTATTAAGAGGTCGATTCGCTTGGTAGCTTGAGTAGTCGATGTATGTATACCATTGATAGTGACTGATACAGGGGAACCTTTCATATTGAGTTGTCTTGCTGCAGCTTGAGTAATGAACGAAACTTCCGATCCTGAGTCAACAATAGCTCGTAGTGTCAGCATACCTGTTTTGGTTGGTACATTTACTAATGCAGTGGAAAGAAGGGCTCTAGATAAAGGTTTGTTTTGATTAGTACAGCAGAACGATTGCGTACTGAGAAATGCCTTGGCGTCGGAACTATTATGTGAACCTTGCTCACTATTCAAATTGGAAGCTGATGTCCCAGAAGAAGAAGTTGGAATATTAGAAGTTTGGGTCTTATTGGGTAATGAACCTTGTGGAGCAGTTCTATGTAATAAGGTGTGATGAGTTTTGCCGCATGTTCTGCATCTAAATTTACTCCAACAGGCTGAAGTGGAGTGAGAAGTTGAAAAGCAATTAGAACATAACTTGTTTGACTTCACAATGTCATATTTTTTCTGATGAGGAAGATTTAAAAATTTTGAACATTTCGATAATGTATGATCCCTTTTACAGCACTGGCACTTAGTCGTTGCTGAGGAAACGAAGTGGGTGAGGTATTTGGAAGTTGATCCAGTGGAAGTGCGTTGTTGGGTGTTAGGTTTGTATTCTGCGATGGCTTCAAGCATACGAAACCGTTTCTCAAGAAATTGCTTGAGTCTTTCGAAGGTTGGTAAGGTTGAGGCACCATCAAGTTCTACTTCCCACATCCGATGAGTCTCAGAAGGCAGGTTTTTCACGATTAGATGAATAAGAAGAGGGTCCCAATTCAACGTGTTAACTCCTAAGGCTTCTAATTCGCACAGACATTCATTAGATTTATCCATAAGGGTTTTAATTGAGTTAACCGACTCACTTGTTACTTGCTTAAGATTGAAAAGGATTTTAAGTTGGGCATTGACTAAAACTCTGTTGTTGTTGTATCGTTTGAGCAAAACTGACCAAGCCTTGTCATAGTTAGCATCCGTTATTTGAAATTGGCGGAGTAACTGTTCAGCTTCTCCAGTTAGCACAGATTTCAGGTAATGTAATTTTTGTGCATCGGAGAGCGATGAATTTTGATGAACTAAGGAGTTAAATAAATCATGAAAAGAGCGCCAAGACTCATACGATCCTGAAAAGGATGGAAGTGAAATTTTTGGAAGTCGCAGTAACTGCGTTGACATTGAAGTTGAATTCAAGCGCGTCGACTCGTGAGTTGCGGGACTTGGTGGAGGTGTTTGTTCCTCAAGTTTACCAAGGGCAGTCTTTATTCCTCCCATAAACTCAAAATATTTATCCTCAACTTGTAAATATGTATCATTCACGAAATACTCACAAGTTGGTTTCTCAGCTAGCCTTGCAAACAATAGTTCAACTTGAATATGGCTTTGTTCTATCCGTAACCATTGTTCTCGAAAATGAGTAATACGTTCGGAAATGTAATCTTTGGTTCTTTTAACAAGAGCCGTTTTCTTATAGTTGGTGATGGATTTGTTTAAAAGATCAATATACACCTTTTGCAATTTTAAGGCGTCATTAAAGGAAGTATCAGTAGCCATGTTAAACTGATCAATCACAAACTTTATAACAATTATAAATTAATGTATCAAGAATGTAACACCTTGCAATTGATTGAAGTAGGGACGTCGCCTCCAGAAGTTAAGTTGAGGACTAGGACTGAATAATTATTTGAGTAGTAAATGTATGTAAGTTCTAGGCTCATATAAAAATAGCTTGGTGTGTAAGACCTTGCTATGGGTGAGGGACTTGCCTCTGAAAACTAATAAATTAAAATGGTGTGAAAACCGTGTAATAGATTTGAAGTGAGGGGCTTGCCTCGGGAAATAATATAATTTAGAGCTAGGCTCGAGTAGATATTTCAATAGTAAAATAGAAGAACTAGGCTCATGTAAAATAGAAAATCTTAAGCACTAGGTTTATATAAATGTTTGTTACTGTTAATGTTGGAGGTTAAATGGTTGCATGAAATGAAGAACGCGTCGATTTAAATATTCTGATTACAGCAGAGAAGCACTTTCACAAGTAAACCTTGAGGTCTAGATTAGAGTAAAAGTTAACATCATAAATATTGAAAACCTAATGAAGTTATATTATTTCTTCAAAGGACCATTGAATGAATGCCAGATAATATTTTTAACCTGACCGCGCACTAAATTGGAAGCCAAATCCGGCTCGAAGGACCATATGTTTTTTAATGAAATATAATATATAAATTCCGAAGCTCTGCTCCCAATTAAAATGCACAATCTCAAATGAAAGAAAACATATGCTTCACTAGGTAACAAATTTATTTATTCAAAGGCAATTCAAGAAGTTAATAAAGAACAATTCATATAGAAAAGAACATAATAAAATATGCAAGTCAAAGAATGTACAATAGAAACAATAGAAAAGTATTTTAATTCAATGGGTAATGTTTACCGATAGTTATTAGGTACACGAATTATATAATGCACGTTACTTTAATTCAATTATATTATAGCAATTAGAAGGCAATACTTTAAGATAATTTTAATTGATTGTCGTAATCAATTCACTCAGAATTTCACAATATTTATATATGTAGAAACCTCAACTACGTTGTAAGCTAAATTCAATAAAAATATATATGTAAGAAAGAAAATATAATCCATATCACATAAATGAGTGGAAAGAAAATCGACCTCTTCTAAGTTGATCACTAAACAAAGAAAACCCCACCTCATCTACGCTGAAATCTAAAGTCACCACATTACCACAATAGGGAAGAATAGAAATCAAAGTACTTAATGTGGGTACTCACCTGTGCTTGCACTATAGTAGAACTCTTTAACGACGATTATAAGTTTGGGAAGGATTAGTAATTTTTATTCACGGGCAACTTCCGAGAATATTGAAAATTAGTACAGGTTCTATTTACTTACGAACAAATTCCGAAAGTAATAGTGTCCCTGTATTTGTATTCACGGGCAACTTCCGAGAATATGTTAATGTTAGTATATATTCACGGGCAACTTCCAAGAATATGTTAGTGTTAGTACATTCACGGGCAACTTCCGAGAATATTGAAAAATAGTACAGGTTCTATTTACTTACGAACAAATTCCGAAAATAATAGTGTCCCTGTATTTTATTCACGGGCAACTTCCGAGAATAATACAAAATTTACTCACGAACAAAGTCCGAGAGTAATATTGTGAGGTGTTAGTAATTATTCCGGAGAATAATGTAAAATAGTACAGGTGCTAATTACTTACGAACAAATTCCGAAAGTAATATTGCACACTAGTTACTAGTTGTTCCTGGGCAATGCCAAGAACAATCCAAAAAATTACTCACGGACAAATTCCGAGAGTAATTGTAAAGTGTTAATTGTTAGTATTAAAGGAATAGTAGTCTTAAATAGTATGACTACTAAGGATGGGGATAATAGGGATAAGAGTTCTACTACCTGGTTTGATGTCCAACGTCCAGTGTCTCGGTCCAAGTCCCAATGCCAAGAGAGACCGAATCATGTCTTCGATGACCTTTTATAATTTTATCGAAGTTAGCTGGAGTGGGGTAGTAATGAACGGTAAGTGACTTGTTCACTCGATATCAACTGAAGTGGGGATAGCACGGTGCAACGGGAAAGATTTATGTGATATGGGTTACCAGATCGCTTATAATTTTGTTTTGTGAAATTTTGAGCGAAAGTGACCTAATTTACTTGAATTATTCTATGGTTTGTTTTTTGCTGAAATTACTGCTGACTAGGATGCTGATGGGTTGTTTCAGTATGTTGTCATCTTAATATGGAAGAAACTTCAGTTGCTGAATTTTATGTCTTCTTCATCTGGAGGAAACTGTAGATGCTGGCTATGGGATTTCCTTCCTTCCTTGTTTAGGTCCGATCGCCTCGTTTATGTGTTTTTTGTTTGTTTTTAAAATATTCTGAAAGTAAATTGTTAATGGTGCCCTAGAGTGTGGAATGTGGTGATTAGGCCGAAGACAACGAAGGGGACTTTGTATTCATGGTGAATAATTGAACAATAGATGTAACATTCGATGAGTACTTGAAGAATAATCAAATCGTAAAAACTTTTCAAAAATTAGTTACTTGAATTCTGTTTACAGGTTTATCTAGATAAACTGAAATCTGAATTTCAAGCAAAAGTTTGTGTATGTTCAATCTGATGAAACAAAATTAACAGAATACATTATCAATATGTAATAAATATGTATATTCCCGAGATTCCAAATTGTAATGAAAAGCTATTGAATTGTTCGCGCAGCAAAAAGAACATCGAACAGATTATTTACATAAAACAGTTTAATTCCTCTTTTTTCTTTTACTGATTTGTTGAATTTTTGTTTTGTTAATTTTTTTATTCTTTTATTTTATTCGTTTCCCAAAGAAGTTGAGCTTGTATTCTTAATATGAGAGAGATAGGCCTAAATTTGATAGCAACGAATAGACTTAAATTCCTTTTTATAAAATCATTTCTCAAGCCCCACCAAATTTTAGAGGCAGGAGCCGCCACTTTATCGGGTTTTTCAAATAAAGCAGCCTTCTAGTTAATGTTGTGCGACGTTCTTTTATTCGTTGATCTAGTGATGATGTCAATGTCATACTCAGTGTTTTGTTGTTGTATTTTGTCCACCATGATTCTTAATGCAGTTTCTGCTGACAGCAATGTAGCATCTTCACGACACAGAACATTTACCGTCAGTTTCAATGGCTCTACAGCGCGTTCAATAGCATTCAAAATTATTGATTCTTGTCCATTTAAAAAATAAGCAAGCCCCGATTACAAGTTTAGATCAATGAGAGATTTAGATACACAATGCTTTACATGGTTAAATCTAGCTATCATAGATGCCAAACTACTCCACCTTGTCTTGCAATCGAGAATTAGCTGCAGTTCCTTACCAAATTCTGCTTTAATATAAGTTTGCAATAAGTCATTTTTCTTCAGGGTTGATTTAAAGCAATTAACAATCTTTGGCACTTTTTGAACTGCTGCCCTGAAATTGTAATAAAAAGTCATTAATATCATAAGAAATAATGAAGACAATAATTAAATTATGATAATTATTATGTTATGAAATCTTTTTAAAAATACCTGTAGGTAGGCATCAATTGTATTTCTTCTTCCGGTACTCCACTTGTTACAAAAAAATCACACGGATTATCAATATTGGCATCATCATTTTGCATTACATCAACTATTTCAACATTTTCCGTGACCTGTGATCTTTTGCTGATAGTACGTTCTTCTCTGTCATTCTGTCGGCTTCATAGTTCTTTTGGAACGAAGTTCCTTAACGCGGCTTGCGGGTAGAGTGAATTGGGAGAAATCGTCACGTAAGAAAATGCGATATTTTGTGTATGTATGCGTGCGAGTATCGATCCCAGTAGGCAATTTGTGAATTTATTAAATCAGAATGTAGTGTTTTTCTTTAGAAATTGGAATCAATTTGCACCGATAGCTATAGGAAGAAATGATAATGCAAAGTGTCATGCATGACGAACGTGCACACTTTTTGCTTTGGTCATTATCGAGGATAGATGCTTACGATCATGAAATAGTTATTGTAGCTGTTTATATATCACCAAATCAAAAGATTGAGGATATTACATTATTTATTCATCGATCCCTGTTAGAATATACTGAGAGAGAATCTAAATTACTATGTCATAAACTTCCACTAATAAGACAAATTTAAAATCTTCACATCCTTTTTATCTGACACATTTAATTTGAGTATGAATAATGATCCACCACAGTACACAACGAAATACTGTACTACAGTTGATGCCGTTTTTTCAAGATTCTTGGACAAAATTGATTCTGAAGTATATGCATCTTATTATAGTTATCATAAGCCAATAATTTCTATGTTACAATTTGGTGATAAAATAATTTTTTTTGGAAAGTTTTGGAATGTTAATATTATAATAAATATTTTCCTAAAATATTAAATTAAATTTTTGATTTAATTCGATCCTTTACATTAGGTTGCTTGAAAAATGGTATAAAGTAAAAATAAATAAAATATACAGATTTTATTTGGAGTTACATTCGCAGTTGTAGAAAAATCGTAAGGAACTTCGTTCCTGACGGGGGTCCCATGACCGCACCTGATTTTTTTTTTTTTTGGTACAAAACATTAAGAACTGCTAATTGCAGTCCAGTTGATGGTGTGTTTTCAGAAGGTATCCAACTTTTTTCATAACTGCGGCACCGTCGATTGTGATTGAAACAACATCTCGGTCCAAGAAAATGTTAAACTCTTGCAGTTTTTTTTCAGAGCTACCAAACACGCTTTTGCGGGAAAACTGCCCAGGATACGAGCCAGCCCCAGATTCCAAACAACGGCTTTTCCATTCGTGAATATGTGAATGTTTTCGTTTAAATATCGATGATTCCGAGAAGATGTCAGATGTTATTGCAAATCGCTGCTCACTGTTGTTCAAATCTCTAAGTTCAAGAGTAATTTTCTTTTCAGTTGAAGCACCATACTCCATTACAATAGATCTAATTGTATGAGCACAGGCAAGCAATTTATGGCCTTTTGCTTCAAGCAGTTTTCGTAACTCAATCGATGTCGTAAACTTTGAGAATGGTATGCAATACTTAGCGACCATTCGTGATATTCTCTTTTCAATGGAACATTTTGTTGACTTTGAAAGAAAGTCTGTGATGACTTTTTCCTTTTTCGCTGCATTGAAGTATTTTGTTGTGAATGCTGCTGAGACGATCTTGTACTGGCGGTTTAAGTATCACTAACGCTACATACGGATTCCTCTGTAATCTTATGCTTCGTACGCAAGTGTACTTGCAAGCCCTTAGTAGATCGAGCACTTATTTTGATGATAGAAGGACAACGTTTACACTGATCAGAAAGGCCATTTTCCGATCTAAAAAAGTGCTGGCATACAAATTTATTACTGTTGTATTCCTTATAAATCACTTTAGTACTCATTTTTAAGTTCCCGATTCCAACATTACCTATAGCCAGTTATACAAATTAATTTTATTTAGAACTAGCAAAAACCCGCGTGCGTTGCAACGCCTTTCAATGAAATAAGATTATGGGGACACAGTCTGCGATAGGAAAATGATATAGTGAAAAAAGAACAAATCTGGGAAAATTGATTTTGGGAGATGACCGCCATGGACCAAATGATATATTGAGTATACTATATTACCTATGGTGTTCTACTTATCATACTCTTTCATTTGATACCCATGTCGAAGGGGTTGTAAAGAAAATATTAATACGCCCTCTTGAGATGGCGCTATGGACCAAACGATATATTGAGTATACTATATTGCATATGGTGTTCTTCTTATCATACTCTTTCATTTGATACCCATCTCGAAGGGGTTGTGAAGAAAATGGTAATCCGCCCTCTGGAGATGACCGCTATTTACCAAACGATATATTGAGTATACTATATTGCTTATATTGTTCTACTTATCATAGCCTTTCATTTGATACCCATGTCTCGGGTGTTGTGAAGAAAATGGTAAACCGCCCTTTTGAGATGGCCGCCATGGACCAAATTATAAATTGAGTATACTATATTGCTTATGGTGTTCTACTTTTCATAGCCTTTCATGTGATACCCATGTCTCGGGTGTTGTGAAGAAAATGGCAACCCGCCCTCTTGAGATGGCCGCCATGAATCTAAAGACACAGTCTATGGCAATGTTCTTATAATGCCCTTTCATTTGATACCAATGTCGAGGGGGTAGTGAAGAAAATGATCATCCGCCCTCTTCAGATGACCGCCATGGACCAAACGATATATTGAGTATACTATATTGCTTATGGTGTTCTACTTATCATACCCTTTCATTTGAAATCCATGTCGAGGGGTGTGAAGATAATGGTAATCCAACCTCTGGAGATGGCCGCTATGGGCCAAACGATATATTGAGTATACTATATTGCTTATGTGTTCTACTTATCATACTCTCTCATTTGATACCCATCTCGAAAGGGTTGTGAAGAAAACGGTAGTCCGCCCGCTTGAGATGATCGCCATGGACGAACCGATATATTGAGTATACTATATTGCCTATGGTGTTCTCCTTGTCATACTCTTTCATTTGATATCCATGTCGAAGGTGTTGTGAAGAAAATGGTAATCCGCATTCTTGAGGTGGCCGCTATGGACCAAGCGACATATTGAGTATACTATATTGCTTATATTGTTCTACTTATCATACTCTTTCATTGGATACCCATTTCGAAGGGGTTGTGAAGATAATGGTCATCTGCTCTCTTGAGATGACTGCCATGGACCAAACGATATATTGAGTATACTATATTGCCTTTGGTGTTCTACTTACCATACCCTTTCATTTGATATCCATGTCGAGGGGTTGTAAAGAAAATGGTAATCCGCCCTCTTGAGATGGCTGCTATGGACCAAACGCCTGCTTTTCTATTGAAATTTTGCTATAAACCTCACGGAGCCCGAGACCTTTCCTTCAGATATGAATTTTACACAGATGAAATGCCTCAAAGAACATGGGTCTTGCGTCGGCCGCCATGAATCGGTATATTGAGTCTACTACATTGCTTATTGTATTCTACTTATCATACCCTTTCATTTGATACCCATGTCGAGGTGGTTGTGAAGAAAGTGGTACACCGCCTTCTTGAGACGGCCGCCATGGATCATTTTAGTTTCAATAGCGTCATGGCCTACCTATTGTTTGACAGCTGCGTAAATTTGAAATTTTCATTAAATGTAATGATTCAATTTAATGACAATTTTACATTTGTCAAACAATAGGTAGGCCATGAAGCTATTGAAACTAAAATGAAGTGAAAATTCCTAAAATTACCATTTTTTTGTTTTTTCAGGCAATTTTTTAAATTTTTCTCTCCGTAAGAACCATCCTCGTACTTCAACGAATATTCAAAAAAAAATTAGTCCAATAGGTCCAGCCGTTCTCGAGTTTTGCGCTTACCAACACATTTAGCGATTCATTTTTATATTATAGATAGATGTTGGTGTTTAAATCGCATGTCGCAAACTACGCACTAGCCATGTCAGGAACTCACGACTGAAATAGTGCAAGCATTAGTAGAGTATAAAATCACGCAACAGATATTTTAGAGAACCCCCGTACAGAGAGAAATTCCCATTCACTCGTCACTCGACTCACAGATACCTACTTCGTGAATTTCTATTATCGTGTATTTCTTGCCGAACAGCGAATTTAGGCTGGAAAAAATAAAATCTTGCAAGTCTTGTGGATTTCACACGGGTTATCCCGCATTTGCAATTCCGCTAATTTCATGTGGGATTGCGGATCCATTCCCTAGTCGTAATTAGAAGAAATTTCAATATTTTTGTCGTTCGATATCGCTTCATTAAGCAAATCTTGATCACATAATAAATCTTGGTCACATAAATTATGTAGGAGAATACAAGCTCATATAAATTTTAGCAATACCTCTAAGCTAGCAATAATTAATTGATGGAACCATTTTTTAATATTCCAAAAGTGTGTTCTATTATTCAATCCGACTTCGAGTGCCGTTTATTACGCCTGAAAATATTAAAATGCACAAATATTTTAACCTAAAGTAAAACTTATTAAATATTTTATACCTAATAAATGGAGTTTATTTCTGTCTTATTTTCTATTTCAGATATAGTTGCTTATTCCTCTTCATCTGTTGGCCAGCATACTACATTTGCTGACATATTGCTTAAAAAGGAAATTAGGAAATTTCAAATTACTCTGTTCAGTATTACACTAACCGACCCCAATGATAAATTAAATCTATCCCCTAAATCTCTATAAGAGCATGCCTCGTGGCCAGCAAACCATAATAATAAAGCCAAATGACATCTTGCTCTTAATCAAGAATTGTGTATTCTGAAGATTTTTCAAAGGACCCCGCACAAATCTTATAGAAAATGGCCCTCCGTCAAATTGATTATTGTTCCCGTAGAATTCTAGCTCGTGATCTCCTGAACAAAAGTCCTCACGGCCACAATCCTCGAGATTTAAAACTTTTATAAGATTTTGATATTTTTTTGATACATACATACCAAAAACCCAAAAATATTGCATAACATCGTATTTTATCAACTGTTAATGATTCTCTTGCCGTTTTTTCATTGTTTCATCGCAGAATATGCTGTTATTTGATCGTAGTATGAATGAATTGTGAATTCTGGGAATGGGATTAGAATTTATCGTCATTTTTTTCTGGACATCACGGTAATAAATAAATGAGTATTTCACTTGAATTCTGACATTGTTTTGATAGAAGAACGAATACTTTACGATGTTTTCATTAGTTAGCTGATTATTTCTTCTACTTTGACTAATAAAAATGGGCTCTGTTTATCCTGTATCTATACTGTAAACACAATCGAAAAATACGCAGTTATTACAGAGTCAGTTTATTGGAAGTTATGTTGAAAAATATTAGCAAAGTATAGTAAAGATTTAAAGTACTGAGTGAAACGTTTGAAACTGTCGCGAACTAATAAAAGGTATAATCTTCATTCCTATTCTTTTTCATATGATATTATACAATAATTATATAGAAAACGTGGAAATCTATAATTCTTTTTATCAGAGATTCAGATATCTGCATCAGTTCAAAACACATTATGCACCTAAAATGTTGCTTATTTCGTAACAGGTGTTACAGTGGAATATTTTTGCAATGAACAACAGACGTCGATTTAGATGTTCTGTTTGTGATCGTCTGAGTGCACCTCGACAGCTGCCCCGTATCGGTCCAGATGAAAATCACCAACAAGTCGCCGCATATAGACGAAATAACAATGAATTACCTGACCTGGATATCGACGAAAACACAAGAGTTTGTACGAATTGTCATCAATCAATTAACATTGAAGTTGCAGAAATACAAGCAGACCCGACGTGTTTAAGATTAAACGTGATGAATCAAATAGGTGATCGGGCCTGTGCTCTCTGCGGTGCAGAAAATAATGTTATCAGAGCATCTCTACAATTAAGAGTACATATTTTTGTGCAAGGTAAAATATACGTTCCGGAAAATGTGAGATTTTGCACGCATCATCTGAATGCGAATGGATTGATGATTGCTGAATTAGTACCAGGATTACGTTCGATAAACTGACCTTGTCGAATACCTGGAAATCAGATGCAAGTCTTTTTGGAGCAACTTCGCAATATAGCAACTTCCCAACCGCGACTAGAAGATGCATTCGAATAAGTATCAAAAGAGGATTTTTCTTATCTGCTCTCTCTCAATAGAGAACAGTTTCAAGAACTTTTAGCGTTTTGTGATCCAGTTCCTGAAGAAAACGGCATGAGGTATATGAAAAAAAAAACAGATCTTATGGCTTATCTTTGCAAACTGCGACAAGGTTTGCCAGACGAGTTGTTGAAAATTCTATTTAATTACTCTAGCAGGCAAGCGGTCAGAATGGCAATCAGAGCAGTCAGAAAATCATTGACAATGAGATTTGTTCCTGCCAATATTGATACAAGTGCCATTAGCAGACAGGATTTCATAAATCAGCATGTTACTCCGTTCGCAAATCAACTGTACAATCAGCAACCAGAGACACCCCGAGCGATTGTTATATGTGACGCTGCATACGCATACGGGGGTCAGTGTGAGCTTAAGTTTGAGATTTCGGGATTCTACCCCCATTTGGCCGGCATCTTGGAAAACGTGTGCAAATGGTTTTTCCACTATATCTCCGAAATGGTACATCTTACCGAAAATTTGAAAGGACACTTTTTGTTTAGAATTAAATAATCTACAATTTATTGCTTGGAAATTTTGTGGTAAAATGAATAATTAAGAAGTTAAAGGCCTTAGAACACAAAAATTAGTCACAATATTTTCTTTTAAAGGCTATAACTTTTTTTCCTTCAACTTTAACAAAAAAAATAATAACAAGTTTTTTGTAGAGGGTTTCATTAGGAATAATTTTCATTCATTACTTTTTTAATTTCATTCACTACGAAGGGTTTAACAGCGCCCCGAAGGTATGAAAGTGACAGATTTTCGGAATATTTTATTACAATTTTGCCCCCTAGAAATTAGCAATAACAGCTAGCAAGTAATAATAATGAATGAATTACTATACGTTATAAGAAATGCAGATGTTTGAGTAATGTAATAAAATTGTTTCGCATTTTTTGCGGTTTTTTATTGCTGTTATGCCATGTTTTATAAGGTACGATATGGTTTAAAATGAAATTCTTTGAATAATAACATGCGTTACTCCAATTTTTTAAAATAATTTGTTTTAGGGCTACACAAAAAAGTGCTTTATTCAGTTATGTTAACATCTAGCAAAATATGGACGTATTCAGTTTGTGATAAAAGTTTGAATTATCTTAGTCTTATTACAAAATTGTTATTTCAGTTGGATCTTAGTTAAATTTTCATATTTATAACTGTGTAAATAGTTATTCAGTTGCGCATACTAAGTATCGGAACCATGGCTGGATAGAGAGACTAGATTTCTCCGTAATCAAAGAAATAAATTATATAATATGATCAGAAAAACCACGTATGTAAACGAGCGATTGAACTCCGAATACATCAGGTTAGCCTCAGAATTTAATCTTAGGTCACGCGAGGCCTACACTACATATATTAATTCTGTTGGCGATAACATCATAAGTGATCCCAAAAATTTTTTTGATTATGTTAATTTTAAACGGAAAACCTCGGGGTACCCAACGACAATGACGAATGGTAGAAAACACTCCTCGTGCCCTCAAATAATTTGCAACATGTTCGCTGATAGGTTTGGGGAAATTTATAGCCCCATGTCCAGTGTAACAACCAATCTAACTAGTGGGCACGCTGACACCCAGCTATTAAATGGTATATCTCTTTCTGTTGACGAGATTTTGACGGGTCTGAACAATCTTGACATTAAAAAAGGTAATTGTCCCGACCTTCTCCCTCCTATTTTCTTGCAGAGCTGCTCAAAACATATTGCATTCCTCTTTGTCTCATCTTTAACAAATCTTTATCGTTAGGAAAGTTTCCCACGCTATGGAAGAAATCCTACCTAACACCAATCTACAAATCCGGTGATAAGCACTCGGTGGACAACTATAGGGGCATTGCCATTTTATCATCAATTCCTAAGCTTTTTGAAAAACTGGTTTATGACAAGATTGCCCCTCTTATCGACCCATACCTTAACGAACAACAGCACGGTTTTCGGAAAGGGCGTTCAACAACTTCTAACCTCATGGTCCTAATCTCCGAATTGCTATGCGGAATGGAGAGCAGCCATCAATTGGATGCTGTGTACACTGATTTCAGCAAAGCCTTTGATCGAGTGGACCACGCCATCTTAATTGCAAAATTATTAAAATTTGGAATATCAGGTCCTGCCCTGGAATGGTTAAAATCATATCTGAATGGAAGAACACAGGTTATCAGATTCCAAGGATTTCTATCTAATGAGATCGAAGTAACCTCTGGTGTTCCTCAGGGCAGTCATCTTTGTCCTCTCCTTTTCAATATTTTTATCTCCGATCTGTCGGAAAAACTAATAAATATTCCTCCCCTCTTCTACGCAGATGATCTTAAAATCTATAGCGTCATTAAGACCCAAAGTGATGTTTCCTTCATGCAGGCGAAACTGAATGCCTTACAAGACTGGTGCACTACGAACAAATTGCAACTTAACACCAGCAAATGCCATGCAATTACCTTCTCCCGTGGAAAAAACGCACAGAAGCAGGACTATTATCTAAATGGCATAATGTTGAATGAGGTCGATCATATCGTAGATCTAGGCGTGGTTCTAGGCAAAAAACTCAATTTCAACTTGCACTACGATAATATCACTGCCAGAGCCAACAAACTTCTTGGTTTCATAAAGAGAAGAGCCAAAGAGTTCGATAATGTATGGGTCACAAAAACACTCTTCTGTTCTCTAGTCCGCCCTATCCTGGAATAAGCGTGTCCTATCTGGGATCCCATATTCCAAGTAAGCAGTAGGCGGATCGAATCCGTTCAAAAGAGATTTCTCCTCTTCGCCCTGAGACATCTACACAACCCACATGACTACCAAACCCTACCGCACTACTTGGACAGGCTCAAAGTGCTTGATCTCATGCCGCTATCTAGCAGGAGAAAATTGCTCATATCTTGCGTTGCCTTTGACGTCCTAAGTGGAAAGCTTAAAGTGCAATTTCTGTCGGACAAAATCAAATTCAATGATGTAGTCCGCCACACACGACACACTAAATTACTTAGGGAATATCCACACCGTACCGATTACGCAAGGAAAGAGCCCGTCAACAGATGCTGTATGGTTTTCAATAGCCATAGCTCCTGTTTTCCCCTTCACTCAACAAGGCATCTTATAAGAAAATACTCAGATCCCTACTAACATCCCCCCTCCTTGACAATAGTCTTCTTCTTCTTCTTTAACGGCTCTACAACCGGGATCCGGTCCTGGCCTCGCGCAACTGTTCTCTCCACCGGTCCCGATTCTGAGCCGATGTCATCCAGTTTGGCATCCCTAAACTCTGAGCGTCCTGGTCCACGCCATCCTTCCAGCGAAGGTTGGGCCTCCCTCGCTGTCGCACCCCATAGGTCATTACCGCAGAGAACTTTACGAGCAGGCTCATCTTCACTCATACGAGCTAGATGCCCTGCCCACCGGAGCCTACCGAGCTTTATTTTCTTCACAACATCTATGTCGCGATAGCGCTCGTAGATCTCGTCATTGTAGAGTCTCCGGAATCGTCCTTCCTCACATACGGGGCCAACAATCCTCCGAAGTATTTTCCTCTCAAAGCCCAAGAGGTTTGAGTGCTTTTTGCTAAGCACCCACGTTACGGATGTATATGTGAGAACGGGTAAGACCATCGTCTTATATAGTAAAAGTTTAGACGTTATGGTTAGATATTTGGATTTGAAGAGCCTTGACAGACTATAGTAGGCTTTGTTGGCTTTTAGCAGTCGTGCGCGTATTTCTGGTTCCATGCTATTGTCGGCTGCTACTATTGACCCAAGGTAGGTAAATGATTTTACCACGTCAAACTCGTGTTCCGCTACCTTGATTGTGGGACCAATGTTAGGTGTTCTTCCAGACGAGGCCACCATGTACTTTGTTTTGCTTTCGTTAATGTGCAGTCCCAGATTTCCTGCCGCTTGCTCAATCTGAGTGAAAGCTTCTTGTACAGCTGTTGTTGTTCTTCCAATGATGTCAATGTCGTCTGCGTAAGCCAGTAATTGGGTGGACTTGTGGAGGATTGTACCCCTTGATGTCACGCCCGAATCTCGGATCACTTTCTCCAACGCCAGGTTGAAAAGGAGGCAGGCCAGACCGTCCCCTTGTCGGAGTCCATTATAGATGTTGATTGGTCTGGACAGTGTTCCGGATACCTTTACTTGGCTTGACACATTGATCATGGTCAACCTACATAGTCTTGTCAGTTTGTTTGGGATGCCGAATTCTCTCATGGCTTTGTAGAGTTCTACCCTGGCTATGCTATCATAGGCGGCTTTAAAGTCTATGAAGAGGTGTTGAATTGAGTTTTGAAACTCTAGACATTTTTCCATAGCCTGCCTCAAGGTGAAAATCTGATCAGTCGTTGATTTGCCTGGGCTGAAGCCACACTGGTAATGGCCTATGATGTTTCTGGCGTATGGGGCCATCCTGTTTTGACAATAGTAGGTAATATAAAAAGACTGTTATACTATATAATTTAAGTGTTATGTATACGTAGTTTAGGTGTGCCTTGTTTGGCGAATTAATAAAATAAAATAAAATAAATATGAAACACAAGTCTAGGAGGATAGTTTACACTCTATTTGTTATAAAAGTTATTCTGATAGTCGTGCGCGTAACAGCGCATAGCCCTTCAAAAAGATCAAGAATAGAGTAGATAGAACAGCAGCATCCTGAATTAGTCGTATTGGGGACACCACTTTAAAAACGCACCGACAAACTCTACCTCGCAGGTGGTGTGGAAATGAGTTATACAACTTGCAAACGCTTGTCATAAAATGAATACGTCCATATGTTGCTAGATAGTTAGAATAAATGAAATACTTTTTTGTGTAGTCCGAAAACAAATTATTTTAAAAAATTGGAGTAACGCATGTTATTATTCAAAGAATTTCATTTTAAACCATATCGTACCTAATAATAATTTGTTATTATTTTTTTTGTTAAAGTTGAAGGAAAAAAAGTTATAGCCTTTAAAAGAAAATATTGTGACTAATTTTTTTGTTCTAAGGCCTTTAACTTCTCAATTATTCATTTTACCACAAAATTTCCAAGTAATAAATTGTAGATTATTTAATTCTAAGCAAAAAGTGTCTGTGCAAATTTTCGGTAAGATGTACCGTTTCGGAGATATAGTGGAAAAACCATTTGCACACGTTTTCCAAGATGACGGTGTTCAGGCTGAAACGAAATCAAACCTAGAAAGAATCCTAAACCAAAATGTTATATACCTGCAAAAAGCACCATCTGTAAAAACCATATCTGAAAGATAAAGAAGAGAAGGAAGCAATAAATAAAAACACAAATTTCCTCACGATTATTAAATTCATTTATTCTCCTTCTCTATAAACAGAAACAAAAGCTGCAAAACGCCCTGAAAATGAAGAAATAAAAAAGGAAAAAAAAACAACAAGTGAAACACAAATTAACCTTGCTTTTCCTTAACTATTTATTATAAAAATCACAAAAACACACGTACAAAGACATCACTACACAAAACTAAACACAAAAATTCATACCTGAAAATAAACAGATTAATCAAAAATTAAATGCAAAAAAATACGTACCTTTTTATAAACAACTCAACAAATCCGTCCCGATAAATATGCCAAAAAGCCGTCGGCAAATCCGCAAGTTCTATAAACAAAAAATTAATAAAAATACCAATAGATTCCACATAAAATTCTTACCTGTCAACCCTGTAGAAATGAATCTGCGTTAAAAACCTAAAAATATAACTAAAATTAATATACATATATATATTCAAAAACAAAGATAAAAATACTTACCCCATTTGACAGCCGCAAGAAAAACAAGAACAGCTGACTTCACAACACAAGTAAATAAGCCCGAAAATTCGAAATTATGTACTTCGAAAACGAAGCCCCCTGCCAAAGGATAGCCGCAGCTATTAGGCCTACCCTAAATGAAAAGTAACGTAGAAGTGCAGTAGAAGTAAAGTAAACGAAGCTTGACATATAAACCAGAATAAGAAGTAACAAAGAAGTAAAGTAGAAGTGGAGCAAAACACAAAAAATGAAATATTTATGAATATATTAAATGTAATAAAGTGAAATGTAATTAAATATTAATATGTAGACTTATTATATAGCAAAAATGCACGTCTAACACAATAATCACTTCTTCCTCCAACTTCTGCTTACTTCTTGTGCGATTCTTACGGCACGCTTACTTCTCAAAATGTAATTTCGAATTTTTTCGAAATTAACTAACTTCTACTCACTTCCATTGTGGTCACTCAAATGCTTTAATGTGCAATGGTACCTTACTTCACTTCACTTCACTTCTCATTTAGGCTAGGCCTATTTTTCGAGTAGAAATAAATACCGACGCACAGACGGCGTTAAATCAGATTGCTTTTAATCATTCTAGAGTCTTGAACTAGAAGATAAAATCTGTATTGAGGTTTTAGCAATAAAGCAATTTCAAAGCTTAAGTATCGAACTTAGCATTCTGAAAAGACAGAATTGAGGTCTTTTTCCAGTAAAGCCCGAATTAAAGACAGTTTGGAAGTCTTTAATACAGCAGTAACTTAATCACCAGAATTGATTTCAGCAGTTACTCTAACCAACCACAGAGGGACGAATTTGCGAAGAAACAAGGCAAAGCAGTCCAGCAAGCAGCAACCAGGGCAGCAAGCAGCAACCAGGCAGCAAACAGCAAGCAAATCCCAAGCGATTCCCAAGAAACGAAACCAGAGTGCAGCAACGCAAAGGTTATTCCTGGCTGTTCTAATTGCAGAACACATCAGGCGAATCATCAATCGTCATCTGACAGATAGGTGGCGTTATCAATTAAGCTATCAGAGCAAGCAATATTTTGGTAATTCTTATTTACAAACAAATAAAGAATAATTTACGAATTTTCAAGTACTAAATCACTAATTAATAACGAATTTAAGATTGAATTGAAATATTTTGGCAATTTGTTGAATTTTTATTGAATTTATATTTGAGAAAATCTAATAATTAATTGCGAATAAATAGTAATTTGGTTATTGGAAAAAGTTATCTTTTTATTGAATCACACCTTTCCGGCACCTTTTTATTGAGTCAGAAATTAAATTGCTAATTCTGAACATTGGTCCTTCGAGCTGGATCGTGATTCAATAAGATAACTCAAGCCGCAATACAAGTATGGATGCTTTAATAATTCAACAGAGCGAAGTACGAGAGAGACTCGAAAGGTCTTTCAGAAACTATCTCAAGGATGGCCCATCTAGGAAGACAGCGCAGTATTTTCAAAAAAGGCTCAAGATGCTCGACGATGACTGGTCGGAATTCAAGAACAATCGTCGACAGATTACATCAATCAAGACGAAGAAGGACGAGAAAGAGCAGCTATACTTCAAAGAGGATTGGTATGCCAACACAGAAAACGCCTATGTCGAGATGTACTGCAAAATCGATGAAGACTATCACAAAACGCTCTCAGTCACAGAACCAGTCGCACGAGCAGAGCAGTCATCAGCCGATTTAAACAGCAGCTGCATTTCGCAACACAACAACAATGTGAAACTACCAAGGATCTCGATACCCACATTTGCAGGGGATTACGAGTCGTGGCCATCATTCCTAGATTTATTTTCCAGCCTTGTGCATAACAAAATATCTTTAACAGGAGCACAAAAACTCCAATATTTAAAGGCTCATCTTTCTGGAGAAGCTGCACGACTACTCAGCAACACGCTCATTAGTGACGCCAATTATGAACCAGCATGGCAACTTCTCGTCGATAACTACGACAACAAGAGAGCATTGTTAAAAACCCAGCTCGACATTCTGCTCAATCAACCAAAACTAACCCGAGAAACAACTCAAGGCATCAAAGAGCTAAAAACGAGGACACATGAATGCCTCACTGCCATTGAAAATCTGGAGGTTCCAACACAAAATTGGGATCCTATTCTCATCCATTTGCTTGTACAGAAACTACCGACCGAAACTCACGAGCAATGGGAGCAATCCCAGAGTACTAAGTCGAGGCAAACCATTCCGACATGGCCAGAATTGCGTAACTTCCTCGAAATAAGATTCAGGACGTCAGAAGCCGTCAACAACTCTGCAAACAAAAGGCATGAACATCACGAGAGTAGATCCAGGGATCATCCAAGAAGAAAAACTCAAACCTTCCACGTAGCTAATCACAGCACATGCATCCTGTGCAAGGGCACACATGTTATGAGGAAATGCCCCAAATACGTGCAATTTAGCATCGATGAGAGATACAAGGTAATCAAATCAAAGGAGCTATGCATCAATTGCCTGGGAACAGGCCATCGCTTATAACAATGTTCCAGCAAAAGTAGATGTTTCCAATGCGGAAAGGCTCACCATACGACCCTGCATAGAATCCAGCCAGCAGGTCAAACCAATAGCAGAACTTCACCGCCCTCAAGTTCAAACAATGAAGCACCAGCCAATCAAATACATACATACTTCGCTCAGGCAGTACCTTATGACTGCCGACAAGTACTATTGGCTACGGCGCTGGTCACCGTAATATCTCCAACTGGACGACAACAGGTCTGCAGAGTACTCATCGATCCCGGATCTCAATCTTCATTCATACGCGAGTCTGTGGTTCAAAATCTACGCCTCAAAAAGGAGCCAGTACAAACAGCAGTAACCGTGATCGGTAACATGCCAGCCGGGAAGATCACAAAATGGGCTTCGCTGCAGCTAAAACCACGAAACCAACAGTCGAAGAACATCCAGGTCCAGGCAATGGTAATTAACAAAATAACTAACCCATTACCAAATAGTGAATGTTCCAGCAAGGATTGGGCTCATTTAAATGGTCTCGAATTAGCGGATCCAACATTCTACAAGCCAGGTCACATTGACATCCTTTTGGGAGCAGATGTATCCCCCATGATCATCTTGGCCGGTCTAAGAAAGGGCAACGAGGGAGCCCCAGTTGGCCAAAACACGGTATTTGGATGGATCATCTCTGGGAAGACGACTCCAGCTGCACAAACAAGCGCACATATGGAAACATTCTTCACTCAGGTGTCTCCTAACGATGAGCTAAAGAGATTCTGGGAACTAGAAGAACTTCCATCAAGATCCAAGTGGACAACCTCAGAAACCCGTTGCGAAAACCACTTCAAACACAACGTCATTAGATGCAGCAACGGACGTTTCCAGGTACGGCTTCCATTTGTAGCTGATAAAATACAACTTGGCGCATCAAGATACATCGCCATTCGTACATTGATGCAAATGGAGAAACGATTCCAACAAGATCCCGATTTGAAAGCGGACTAAGTCAAATGCATACAAGAATATTTGACGTTAGGTCACATGGTGCCTGCCACCACCCCAGCATCAGCACTTCAAAACCAACTGCCTAACGGCACGACAACATATCGAGGTTGTTACCTGCCTCACCATGCTATCATCAAACCGAGTAGCACGGCCACCAAACTGAGAGTAGTTTTCGACGCATCCCGTCCGACTGCCAGCGTATTATTGAATGGTCCAGTGATACAAGACTCTTTGATGTCTACACTCATGCGATGGAGAAAATACCGCATTGCTTACATGGCCGATATAGAAAAGATGTATCGCCAAATACGAGTTCATCCAGACGATGCCGATTATCAACGAATTGTTTGGAGGGAATCAACAGATCAGCCTATACGAGACTACAAACTCTTAACCGTGACGTTCGGAACAAAGAGCGCTCCTTTCCTTGCCATCCGAACCATGCACCAATTGGTGAAAGATGAAGCAGAATCATTCCAAATCGGCTCTAACGCCGTACTCAACGATTTTTACGTTGACGATTTGATGACTGGCGCAGATAATATAGAAGAAGCAAGACAAAAACAAAGGCAACTAATTCAGCTTCTCCGAGCTGGAGGGCTGGAGCTCCGAAAATGGGCCGCAAATCACAACACCATCTTGGAAGAAGTTCCGGCAACCGATCGAGAGGTCTCATTTCCACTCGCAGCGAATGCAGAAGAAGTAAAGGCTCTTGGTCTACTATGGAATCCTGCCAGCGATACACTATCGTACAAGGTCAGCATGGAGTTAGCACCAGACACATATACAAAACGGAAAATACTGTCCGAGATTGCGAAGCTGTTCGACCCCATCGGCTGGCTTACACCAGTAACTATTAACGCCAAAATTTTAACTAATACAAAGTCTTTGGCGGACAAAACTCGACTGGGATGACACAGTCCCAATCAACATCGACCATGAATGGCGGAGGTTCCGAGAAACACTCCAAATCATCCAAACCATTCAAATCCCGCGGTGAATCCAAGTACACAACAAAATCCAGGACATCGAAATCCATGGATTTTGCCACGCCTCCATAAAGGCATATGCAGCAGCCGTATACATTCGGACGCAGGACGAAGACGGCAACAGCCATTGCCACTTAATAGCGGCAAAAAGCAAAGTGGCACCCATCAAGACTATCTCCCTGCCAAAGCTAGAGTTATGCGGGCGCACTTATTAGACAACCTACTGGCACAAGTGAAGGATGACATGAAATTCGAGCAGGTATCAACACACGCTTGGACTGACTCTACAATTGTCATCGCATGGCTAAGAAAACACCCATCATCATGGGAAACATTTGTGGCGAACAGAGTCTCACAAATACATCAACTGCTAGACCAAAGCAGCTGGAATCACGTCAGAACAGAAGACAACCCTGCCGACTGCGCCACAAGAGGACTATCACCGAGTGAATTGAAACCACATAACTTATGGTGAACAGGCCCTCACTGGCTCCAACAGACAAAGGAGCACTGGCCCAAAAGGAAGGAAATCCAAGACACCACGAGGGGATTATGAAAAGCCATCACCAATATGCATGTCAAAATGGATTCCTCTAACAACGACCTGATCAATAGATACTCTTCATTGATGAGATTGCTACGAGTCACAGCCTATTGTCGACGATGGCAAAAGATGTCAAAATCAACGTCATGTCATACCCAAACTAGCTACATTACGTCAGAAGAAATTCAAGCAGCCCTAAAGTGCTGGATAAAAAACGTCCAAACCCAGGAATTTGAAGAGGAGAGACGAGCGATCCAATCACAAAAATATGTTCACTCCCATCAAACTTGGCCACAGACCAGCAATATTAATGCACTGCTGCCCTCCAAATAGCACAGACTACAAGCAGACGATGAAACTTACATCTCCACAACGGCCAGTAGTTAGGCGACCCTTCGAAGCCGCACCTTGTGGCCCTGAAATCCGGAAAAGGGCACAACCGCGACCAATTCCTACAACAAAACCTAAAGGAAGTCAGCCTCCGCCAGAGTCAACTAACAAAGCCACAAAAAAGCGTATTACGTTGGAAGAATACCGACGCCGAAAGTAACAGCCACCGCCTGACCTGGAGATAAGCAAGGAGTTGTGGGAAAAAATTCGCTATCTTACATTTCCCTGGAATAAGATCAGGCAAGCCAAGAAATCTTTCAGGATGCTGTAACGGTTTTGCCTAAATATCTACTTGACTAAAAATTACTGTGTAGAAGAAAATCGAGTAGTTGGTTGGGAACAAAAAGGTAGGCGGGGAGAAAAGGAAAAGAAAATTGAGTTCGAATTTTGACGTAGGGAGATTTTTGTCCGGCAAAAAGTTTGTGTTCGGGAAAAATTTAATTTAAGATGAAATAAAAAAGGAAAAAATCAGTTTTGAACACATACGACTGGCTGGAAGACAAAAGCCTTCATTATTCAGTTCATTTGAAAAAAAAAAATAAAAATTTCGTTTCGACTTAGCAACAATCAGGACTATTTCGGTGCTGTGAATTCTTGTCAAAAATACAAGGAAAAATAAGCACAAAAAAATTAACAAATAAGAAAAGAACATTGGATCTGGATTCCATAGCCCCCATTCGATGTCCGTTTTAATGTCAACTATTAATTACGAGGTGTAATTAGAAAAATACTGGATGTAGACAGCGATGAAGACTATTACGAGCCAGAAGAATTCCTCAGTTATGCAGATTTCGAATCCAATCTCAAGCCACAAGAACTAGAAGATCCCAACCTGCAGGATCTGTTGACTTCAGTGTCGGAAGCCCCGGATTCCAACCGGTCGGATTGCGCGTAAGTTCTTGGGTATAATTTGTAAGTAGGATTCCCGACGGAAGGCTGCTAGGCAAAACGTGAGGGCCAGAACCAGGAGGAGTGGTAGCAAGCCTTGATCGTGACGGTCGGTGCCGTATTTAACAGAGCGCTGCCCCCTCGCTTTGTAGAGGAAGAATTTTGCTCACCGCCAGGTCCTCCCAGAAGTTACCCCTCAATTAGAAATGCGGCTACCAGACCAGGAAGATTAGCGGCTAGTCCTCCTCCCGCTTGGATGGTCTTTGCTTCTGGACACATAACTTTTATATTTAATTTTTATAATTCTTCTTGTCTTGATTTCATTTACATATACACATTTTGGTTTGTTTTTTTATGTAATAACATACACTTTTCAGGTTAAGTTAGTACATATGTATATTGAGTACATATATTGAGTTAATAATCATTGTGCTAGCCTTAGGTGACAACTTGTGAAGCAATTTATTAAGTTTTTATGAAGTCGTGTTTCTGGTGACTCCTTGTCAGAATTATTTGCTTTAATCTTGTGTTGCTTACTTTCTTAACTTCTGTGTTTTTTTTTCGGGAATTTGTTCATCCGTAGATTGACCCAAACGTTTGTGTTATCGAATGTACAAAACGAGGAGTGTTGGTGCCAAGACTGCGCGTTTTTTTCCTTCTTGATCCTCAGACTAATGTATATCTAAGAAAATTTCATTGTAAGTTCCTTGACATTGATCACTTAATAGGATAAAATAATATTTTTAATATCTGCCAAGGAGACCTATAATCTTTAGTGAAATTGTTCCTTGTTCTCTATGTTGTTTGGCATTTTGATTGCGCCTGTAAGATACAAGTTATTGCAATGTATTAAAATGATTATAACTATTATGGCCATGTATTAACTTTCTTTGGTGGAATGGTTGAGGGGGGATCATTTCTTTTCAGGGTTTGACGAGGCTCAGGTGATGTCCGGCGAAGGATGGAGGTGGAATTCAAGATTGCACTGGCACAGGTAAGTGGTGAACCAACCGCGGTAAGCCCCGGCCACACACCCCACGACCCCTCCGGCGAGCTAGATAACTCCGTGTGGCCGGCGTAGGAGTTCCGGATTTTCTTTTCATTTCTTATGTATGGTATTGGCTCCTTGGTCATGCTCTTCCGGGCTTGTGGCTAAGGGGGTAATACCTAGCATAAGTGGCGCCCACTATTTTTATCGCGCCATTATGCTGTTACATAAATGGCGCCCAACGGAGCTTTTAAAGCCCGTTGACTGTCCTACACGGACCTTGAAGTTTAAATTTTTTTGGTTTAGTACCACTTGTGCCTTCACGGACAACGTTTGATTTTTTTTTGTTTATGGTTCACCACTTTTACCAAGCTCTCGCTGTGGGCTAAGGTAGTACCGCGAGGCCTTAGCCTTTGTCTGTTTTGCCGAATTTTTTTTTCAGCGCTTGTCCAAATTCTAGGTGAATTTTTATTTGTCTTCGCTTTTAGGCCTACCCGTTCACTTACGCGGTAACTTCTTCGTTTTGGAGTAGCTTCGAACCATGCTGACCTGCACGGCTTGCTAACAAGCGGTGTTCGCTTGGCTATGCGTGCAGGTGTAGTAGTGGTTCATCCCTGTCCTGTTTTTGGGGTCGGCGACTCTGGTATCAGGCGTGATACCGCCTGCCACTGCGTCGGTCTTTGAACAGGATCTTCGAATTATTTTTCCTGATGGAAGTTGAAGTTGGTACAAGGGCTTAACCGTCTCTGGTAACAGGCGTGTTACCGCCTGCCACTGCGCCCCTTGTTCCTTCTGATGGTCCATCCAGCTTTTTAAATTCTATTTTTTTGTTTTGTCCTGAATCGTTTTTTTTTCGTCTGTTTCTCCCAACTGATTGATTTTCCGAAAGGTAGCTCAGTTGTGGTTGAACAGCGGATCCCCCAAATTTTTTTATTTTTGAAGAAGTTTCCTTTCCTTTCGTGGCGATGCGATTTTGAATTTTCGTTTCCGTCCTTCTGTCGGGTGTAGACCTGAAGCTGGGTCGGAGACCTTGATGACACTTGGTGATGACTATGCTTCATAGTTTTCACCAACTGCCATCGAGGCCATCGACATGCGGGAGCCCTGAGGGAATTGTCGTCTGCCTCAACCATTCTTCACACATATTGAATTAAAGCAAATCACTCACATACCCTAACATATATATACACTAATACAAACTTGTCACTACACACTAATCACTGTTGATTTTTTTTCGGGGGTTACATACAATATTATTAACATCTATTTGATTTGGTTAATTCCACTCTTTGCTTACTGGTTATCGTTTGTTTTTGTGTAGATAATTTTGCTTCAAATTTTACTTTGATTTTTTTTTTTTTGAATTGTATATTTGTCGGTACACTGCTTGTTATCTCCTCAAAGTTAAGGGTTGGATCTTTAGTATTATTGAAGTGAATTGAGGCATGGAACTTAGAAGTGGGGAATCTGCGGGTGCAACTGCTGGTGGAAGTAATCTTCGTAATGTCGCTGGTAGTAGTAATGGAACCGAAGCCGGCCAAGGTGATACACCCACTGTCCCCGACCCTACTCCTTCGCTAGAGGAGCGAGTTTTACAGTTGAGTCAACTAGTAACCACGCTTATAGCTCAGCAGCGACCGGTTGAAATGCCAGTGACCCCTCGCGCCGCCAGTGACCAGTTTTCTATACCAGTGGGGAATCCACAGGCAGACGGCGGAATAGTTTCGTCAGTGGCGATTCAACACCGCAAGTCTCCAGTTACCTTCTGGAACCTAAAGTTCTCCGGCGAGGACAAAATGTTGTCGGCGGAGGAGTTTCTGTTCCGGGTGGAGCTGAAGGCTCGCGACGATGGAGTTAGTCACTCAGAGGTGGGCCGTAATCTCTCGGCATTGTTGTCGGGCCGAGCCGCCGATTGGTATTGGTCACAATTTAGGCGTCAATATTTGGATCCTGATTGGGAAACCGTACGGACACAACTCATTCAACATTTTCGGAGTAGGGAATCAGACGAAGAATTGATTTTGCAGATGATGGACACCAAGCAGCAAAATCTTTCCTTCGATGATTTCACTGCCCAGCTGCTGCCGCTGCACAACCGGATGACTCATCCGATGTCTGCAAACGGATTGTTAGGGATAGTGTTCCGAAACTTGAATTACACGCTAGGGTCAGCGGTTATAGGGCACAGTTTCACCAGCATGCAACAATTGCGGGAGACCTGCATTCGTGTGGAGCGCTGGCAGAAACAGAAACGCTTAGAGCGTAGACCCGATAGGCAGCTACACGAAATTGAATACCCGCCGTCGTATAGCACTGAGCAAATACTCCCAAACCTGTCTTCACCAGGAGTAGACGCAATAACCTCTTCGAGTCAGACCCAGACGAATACACGATCGCTCCGATGTTGGAATTGTCAGCAACCGGGTCATCCATTCATGGACTGCCCGTCTGAGACTCGTGGCTTGTTCTGCTACAAGTGTGGCAAGCCAGGAGTCGTGACTCCAGTATGCCCTACCTGTCAGGGAAACCGGAGCGGGGGTGCGAGACCGTACGGGAGTCCGCGCCCGAGCTAAGCTCGCCCGTTATCCCTTCACATATTCCAAATACCAGTGATATGACTACCATCAGCGACTTTACGTCCACTGATGCTCTTCCTGTTTTTCCCTCAGAGGAGGTTAAACTTTCGTTCCTTTCCCGTTGGAAGAGATATATCTCCACTCGTGCCCGCATCTTTTCGGAGCCACCTTTTGTGGACTCCCTAATTTCCAAGCATACCCCTCCCCAAATTAGGGTACGAGCTAAGGAGAAGCGACAATGTTTGCAGAAAATTGTTTCTGCCTTCATCTCTGATTCGTCAGATCCTCGGCTGTTTACGAAGGTACAGTTAGCTAACGAAGAAGTGGTTGGTTTGTTGGACAGTGGTGCCACTGTTAGCTGTATGGGAAGAGATGCCGAAGCGTTTCTAGCCAATCATCCCGAAGTGACAGTCTACACTTTGCGCTCTGTAGTGCATACTGCTGACGGGGCTCCGCAGAGACTTTGCGGTTATATTCGAGTTCCGATATCCTTTGGAGGAAGGACCCGTGATATAACCATCTATGTGGTGCCCAGTCTCAGCCAGAGACTGTACCTAGGGATGGATTTTTGGAATCTTTTCGGCCTAGCTCCCCAAATAGTCGGCGAGATAAACGCTCCATCCGTGTCTGCAAAAATGCACGACTTAACGTCCACGCAATGCGAACGGTTGGAACGCGTCAAGGCCAGATTTCCCTCTTTTGATGTCTTCGGACTGGGAAAGACTAACCTGGAGGAACACATCATTGACACTGGTGACTCAGTTCCCATTAAACAGAGGCATTATCCCGTCTCACCCGCTGTACAACAGTTGATGTATGGTGAGTTAGACAGGATGTTGTCGCTGGGGGTGATTGAGCCATCAAATAGTCCCTGGAATTCTCCAGTGGTGTTGGTTCGTAAACCAGGTAAGGTCCGCCTGTGCCTTGACTCTCGCAAGGTCAATAGTGTCACTGTCAAGGACGCCTATCCTCTTCCACACATTGATGGTCTTCTTGGTCGTCTTCAAGACACCAAGTTCATCACGAGCTTAGACCTGAAGGACGCCTTCTGGTAAATCCCTTTAGAGAAGAAGTCGCGAGAGCGGACAGCTTTTACTGTCCCTGGTCGTCCACTGTACCAGTTCACAGTTATGCCTTTCGGCTTATGTAACGCCCCACAGCGCATGTGTCGCTTGATGGATAAAGCCATCCCGGGCCATTTACGTGAAAACGTTTTTGTCTATCTGGACGACCTGCTCATAGTTTCACCTGACTTTGACTCCCACCTAAAGCTCTTGGACGAAGTGGCCAGCTGTCTCCGTCGTGCGGGGCTAACCATCAATTTATCTAAAAGCAATTTTTGCGTGACTGAAGTGAAGTATCTCGGCTTCATAATCGGTGATGGGACTCTGAAAACCGATCCTAACAAGGTGACGGCCATCATGGACTTCCCAACTCCGAAGTCTCATAAGCAGACCCGGAGGTTTTTGGGTATGACCGGATGGTATCAGCGTTTTATACCCAATTATGCTAGTGTGGCTTCTCCAATCACGGATTGTTTGAAGTCTAAATCTTTTAGTTGGACTGATGAGGCCCAGCAGTCGTTCGAGATTTTGAAAAAGCTGATGACGGAAGCTCCTCTCTTAGTCACTCCAGATTTTTCTAAGCCTTTCTATATTCAGTGCGATGCCAGCAGAACTGGTGTAGGTAGTGTGCTTTTTCAAAAGGACATGGATGGAGGAGAACATCCGATTGCTTATATGTCCAAGAAATTGAACGGAGCACAACGGAACTACACCATTACTGAGCTCGAATGCTACGCAGCCGTGCTGAGTATAAAAAAGTTTAGAGCGTATGTTGAGGGACAGACTTTCACGGTCATTACTGACCATGCAAGTCTAAAATGGCTCATGGGCCAGAAGGAGCTCAACGGTCGTTTAGCCCGGTGGAGTCTTAAGCTTCAGGGGTTCGACTTTACAATCGAACACCGTAAAGGCACCCACAATGTGGTTCCCGATGCCTTGTCACGCATGGATTGCGTTGACGAATTGTCCTTGTGTTTCGACGTGGACTTAAATGCCCCGTCTTTCAAGTCCCCTGAATATCTTCGTCTGGGTGATAGCCTCAGGCAAGCCTCACCGCAGCTACCAGACCTGCGAGTTGAAGATGGGTACGTTTTCAAGCGTACATCACCACGTACTGGAAACCCGATTGTTGACGACCTGACATGGAAGTTGTGGATTCCGATGGAATTGACCGCGTCGCTCGTCGAATCGTATCATTCGCCTCCCCAAGCCTCGCATGGTGGAGTAGGGAAAACCCTAGCCCGATTGCGATGCAAGTACTTTTGGCCAGGTATGGCAAAACAAGTTCGGGAATTCATCGCCAAGTGTGAGGTCTGCAAGACCACCAAAGCCCCCAGTTCAGTACTTCGACCACCTATGGGAAACCCCATGGATGTGTCGAGGCCGTTCCAATTTTTATACGTCGACTTCTTAGGTCCTTATCCCAGGTCGAAGAAAGGCCACACGGCAGTATTTGTTGTATTGGATGCATTCACCAAGTTTGTCTTCCTGCACCCCGTGTCCGCTGAGACCTCGGCGGTGTCCGTCAAGTTTCTTGAGCAAACTATTTTCCATACCTATGGAGTCCCTGAAACAGTCTTCTCCGACAATGGTCGGCAATTCACCTCCAAGGAGTTTGCTAAATTACTACAGGATTATGGCGTACAACATGTGCGCACAGCTGTATATTCGCCGCACCCCAACGCTTCCGAGCGGGTGAATAGGTCCGTCCTCGCCGCCATTAGGGCGTATTTAAAGGAGGATCATCGTGAGTGGGATAGACATCTGTCGTCCATAGAATGTGCTCTTCGTAGTACCCACCACGAGGCGATCGGCATGTCCCCGTATCAGGCCCTGTTTGGTAGCCACATGATCCTGCACGGATCAGCATATCCAGTCCTGAAGAAACTGAACGTTTTCCAGGAGGGTGACATAGCTTTCTTGCCATTGACGGACAAAATGCAGATGCTTCGAGAGCGGATCGCGCTGAATTTAGCCGCCGCACACTCCAGACATAAAATTCGATACAATTTACGGTGCCGTGTGGGCAGTTTTCGTCCGGGAGATGAGGTTTACCGGAGGACTTTCTGGGTGAGTAACCGAGCGGGTCGTTTCAGCGCCAAGTTGGCACCCCGGTTCTTGAAAGCTCGGATACGGAAGAAAGTTGGAACTAGCTTGTACGAGCTGGAGGATTTGGGCGGTAACAGAATAGGTGTTTATCACGCTAAAGACTTACGGCCATGAAGTGTCATCGAAGTAAGCGCTCCTCTGAGTAGCCCTAAGAAGGCATCTCGCCGGCTTCACCGGTTAATGATAGGGTACCCGGCGTGGTCCGCTTAGGTAGCTTCCCTAGCGGATGGTACACCTCCTTGTTTCTCTTGGCCGTCTGGGGCCAAGCTTTGATGAAGTAATCATCCGGATCTGCCAGACCAGACACCACCATGGTATTCTTTTACTCTTCGGTCAGTCTGGAGAAGGTCTCTCGGCGAACTGGGTGTCTGTCGTTTCACCGGGATGAGTCGAAGGCAATATGGCATTGCTGGAGGTTGTGCCGATGGAGCGAAAGCACCCTGGGGTTTGTGTGAGAATGTTTGCAGACGTATAGATATCAGTAGGGGGACAATGTGGTATTGTCTTTCGCCTGATATTTGTACCTTCAGATATTCCTCCGGGAGATTTTTCAGGCTGATCATCCCGACAATACGGTTGTGACCGTACGCCCAACTTTTCCTTTTTCACTCCGTATGGAGACGACTCTGTTGAGAACCTGAACAGCCCGGCTATCTAAGTCTGGAGAGCATGAGCCTCTTAATCTCAGGGGATGAGTCGAGACCCACGTTGATCTAACCCGAAGCTCACTACAGAGAAAAAACTGTCCGTTTTTTTCGGCTCCTCACTGCCTCGCGAGTCGGCCTCGTGGACCCGAGGGTATGTAACGGTCAGTTTTGCCTAAATATCTACTTGACTAAAAATTACTGTGTAGAAGAAAATCGAGTAGTTGGTTGGGAACAAAAAGGTAGGCGGGGAGAAAAGGAAAAGAAAATTGAGTTCGAATTTTGACGTAGGGAGTTTTTGTCCGGCAAAAAGTTTGTGTTCGGGAAAAATTTAATTTAAGATGAAATTAAAAAGGAAAAAATCAGTTTTGAACACATACGACTGGCTGGAAGACAAAAACCTTCATTATTCAGTTCATTTGAAAAAAAAATAAAAATTTCGTTTCGACTTAGCAACAATCAGGACTATTTCGGTGCTGTGAATTCTAGTCGAAAATACAAGGAAAAATAAGCACAAAAAAATTAACAAATAAGAAAAGAACATTGGATCTGGATTCCATAGCCCCCATTCGATGTCCGTTTTAATGTCAACTATTAATTACGAGGTGTAATTAGAAAAATACTGGATGTAGACAGCGATGAAGACTATTACGAGCCAGAAGAATTCCTCAGTTATGCAGATTTCGAATCCAATCTCAAGCCACAAGAACTAGAAGATCCCAACCTGCAGGATCTGTTGACTTCAGTGTCGGAAGCCCCGGATTCCAACCGGTCGGATTGCGCGTAAGTTCTTGGGTATAATTTGTAAGTAGGATTCCCGACGGAAGGCTGCTAGGCAAAACGTGAGGGCCAGAACCAGGAGGAGTGGTAGCAAGCCTTGATCGTGACGGTCGGTGCCGTATTTAACAGAGCGCTGCCCCCTCGCTTTGTAGAGGAAGAATTTTGCTCACCGCCAGGTCCTCCCAGAAGTTACCCCTCAATTAGAAGTGCGGCTACCAGGACCAGGAAGATTAGCGGCTAGTCCTCCTCCCGCTTGGATGGTCTTTGCTTCTGGACACATAACTTTTATATTTAATTTTTATAATTCTTCTTGTCTTGATTTCATTTACATATACACATTTTGGTTTGTTTTTTTATGTAATAACATACACTTTTCAGGTTAAGTTAGTACATATGTATATTGAGTACATATATTGAGTTAATAATCATTGTGCTAGCCTTAGGTGACAACTTGTGAAGCAATTTATTAAGTTTTTATGAAGTCGTGTTTCTGGTGACTCCTTGTCAGAATTATTTGCTTTAATCTTGTGTTGCTTACTTTCTTAACTTCTGTGTTTTTTTTTTCGGGAATTTGTTCATCCGTAGATTGACCCAAACGTTTGGGTTATCGAATGTACAAAACGAGGAGTGTTGGTGCCAAGACTGCGCGTTTTTTTTCCTTCTTGATCCTCAGACTAATGTATATCTAAGAAAATTTCATTGTAAGTTCCTTGACATTGATCACTTAATAGGATAAAATAATATTTTTAATATCTGCCAAGGAGACCTATAATCTTTAGTGAAATTGTTCCTTGTTCTCTATGTTGTTTGGCATTTTGATTGCGCCTGTAAGATACAAGTTATTGCAATGTATTAAAATGATTATAACTATTATGGCCATGTATTAACTTTCTTTGGTGGAATGGTTGAGGGGGGATCATTTCTTTTCAGGGTTTGACGAGGCTCAGGTGATGTCCGGCGAAGGATGGAGGTGGAATTCAAGATTGCACTGGCACAGGTAAGTGGTGAACCAACCGCGGTAAGCCCCGGCCACACACCCCACGACCCCTCCGGCGAGCTAGATAACTCCGTGTGGCCGGCGTAGGAGTTCCGGATTTTCTTTTCATTTCTTATGTATGGTATTGGCTCCTTGGTCATGCTCTTCCGGGCTTGTGGCTAAGGGGGTAATACCTCGCATAAGTGGCGCCCACTATTTTTATCGCGCCATTATGCTGTTACAATGCCAACAAAGAATGGAACACTTAGGTTCACGAAAAGGGCAAATCAGAAGATTTTTGTCCGTCTCCAACAACAAAATACAACAAAACGAACATAATGTACAAACAAAAACAAATGAAAAAAGAAAATGAATAAAAATGAAATGAAGTGTATACATGTCTTATCCATTCTACATCATTACTTACAACCGCCTCCCTAAAGAACTATTTCCTTTGAAGCTTAGCGCTTCAAGGCGGGGAGAATGTTCAGGCTGAAACGAAATTAAACCTAGAAAGAATTCTAAACCAAAATGTTATAAACCTGCAAAAAGCACCATCTGTAAAAACCATATCTGAAAGATAAAGAAGGGAAGGAAGCAATAAATAAAAACACAAATTTCCTCACGATTATTAAATTCATTTATTCTCCTTCTCTATAAACAGAAACAAAAGCTGCAAAACGCCCTGAAAATGAAGAAATAAAAAAGGAAAAAAAAAACAACAAATGAAACACAAATTAACCTTGCTTTTCCTTAACTATTTATTATAAAAATCACAAAAACACACGTACAAAGACATCACTACACAAAAGTAAACACAAAAATTCATACCTGAAAATAAACAGATTAATCAAAAATTAAATGCAAAAAAATACGTACCTTTTTATAAACAACTCAACAAATCCGTCCCGATAAATATGCCAAAAAGCCGTCGGCAAATCCGCAAGTTCTATAAACAAAAAATTAATAAAAATACCAATAGATTCCACATAAAATTCTTACCTGTCAACCCTGAAGAAATGAACACAAAACTCCGCCTCGGTCATCCCCCACCGAATCTGCATTAAAAAACCTAAAAATATAACTAAAATTAATATATATAATATGTATATATATTCAAAAACAAAGTTAAAAATACTTACCCCATTTGACAGCCGCCAGAAAAACAAGAACAGCTGACTTCACAACACAAGTAAATAAGCCCGAAAATTCGAAATTATGTACTTCGAAAACGAAGCCCCCTGCCAAAGGATAGCCCAGCTAGTGTTCGAGTAGAAATAAATACCGACGCACAGACGGCGTTAAATCAGATTGCTTTTAATCTTTCTAGAGTCTTGAACTAGAAGATAAAATCTTTATTGAGGTTTTAGCAATAAAGCAATTTCAAAGCCTAAGAATCGAACTTAGCATTCTGGAAAGACAGAATTGAGGTCTTTTCCCAGTATAGCCCGAATTAAAGACAGTTTTGAAGTCTTTAATACAGCAGTAACTTAATCACCAGAATTGATTTCAGCAGTTACTCTAACCAACCACAGAGGGACGAATTGAGAAAATCTAATAATTGCGAATAAATAGAAATTTGGTTATTGGAAAAAGTTATCTTTTTATTGAATCACACCCTTCCGGCACCTTTTTATTGAGTCAGAAATTAAATTGCTAATTCTGAACAGGCGGCCAAGTGGGGGGGGGAAGTTAGAATCCCAAAAACTCAAACTTAAGCTCACACTGACCCCCCCTACACATCTCAAAAATTAAACCTTGTCCTGCATTTTTGCAATGTTAAAGTACCATTTCCATGGACTATGACTATAGAATAGCTGGTGCCCTTATTAACAAATACCATCCTCTTATCTATATGCAAGGTGCGACGGTTGAACTTGCAAGAGAAATGTTACAGCGAGCTCAACAGGCCAACGATGTCAAGACTCGAGTGCGTCAAGGG
Source organism: Thereva unica (assembly GCA_949987705.1). NCBI lineage: Eukaryota > Metazoa > Arthropoda > Insecta > Diptera > Therevidae > Thereva > Thereva unica. The sequence continues at coordinate 39,491,587 of OX465284.1, read as the reverse complement.
AACCTTTTAAACAGAGCCGCTCAGTGGGAACTAGTTTACGATCAGGTGCCGCATTTTCCAAGACTTGATATAGATTATTTGAGAGACGTGACAGTAGGCGTTTATCAAGTCGATCTTTCCAGATCATACATCCAAGACAAACTGCAAAGAGATGTAAATGAAGAGTTTCAGATTGATACTTCAATTCAGGATGATAATCCTTTACGAGTCAGACTTCATTCTAGGTTTCGAAACGCGAAAAACTATCAAGTTTTTATAACTTTCAACAGGGAATAAGAAGTACGAGAACAAAATGATCTAGTAACTGGGTATTATTGCACATGTCCAACAGGGGCAAGAACACTCGGCACATGTGCACACGTGGCGAGTATTTCGTGGTACCTTGGGTATGCGCGGCATCAAGAAAACGTCCGATATCCTGACGGAAGCCTCCTTAATGTAACATTTGACGCTGCCCACAGAGAAGGCATGGAAGATTTAAATAATGTTCAACTAATAAACGATGATGAATTATAAAAAAACTCGTTGAAATCGTTTTAATACCTATTGTATTCCCTAATATCACATTTTATTCAATATTACGATCAAATAACTGCATATTCTGTAATGAGACAATGAAAAAACGGCAATAGAATCATTAAAAGTTGATAAAAAATGATGTTATGCAATTTTTTTGGGTTTTTGGTATGTATCGAAAAAATATCAAAATCTTATAAAAGTTTTAAATCTCGAGGATTGTGGCCGTGGGGACGTTTGTTCAGGAGATCACGAGCTACAATTCTACGGGACAATAATCAATTTGACGGAGGGCAATTTTTCATAAAACGCGTTTCCACTGTTAAAACATTTATTAACGCCGTATCCATTTACAACAAGTGACCCTGACAAAATATTATACAATTACCGATTAAGCCGAGCTGTTATGTTATTTTTGTTGGTATATACTTGTGTAACTTTGTTTATTTTCACTGAATCAAGTACCAGATTTTAACCGACTATTTGTGTGCCTACATAGGATGATGTTTCTCTTTTTATTTTATAAAAATAATTACTCACCGCATACCAAAAAGATCACACTAATATATTTATCCTTAAGTTATTTTATGCGCAATATTATTTTATGCGGAATATTATTTTTGTTCTCATCAACACAAAACAACTACCAGTCTGAGCAAGACCCTCAAAGCATACGGACGCGCTATTAAATCAAGTGAAGTGATAATCAGTTAAAATAAAACCTAACCGCCACGATGGCATCAACATCAGATGGCATAAACCTCTATCCTAACACTTTCGATCCAGGAATATTCAAAGTCATCGTAAGATGCAATAACAAAACCCCAATTAGCAAAATTAAAACAGCCAAAACAATCATCCAAACATTCGAAGAAAAAAAGGAATTTATAAAGGAAGTAAAACAGGTCAGTAGAAATACGGTTATAGTTGAAACAAGTAGAGCACATATCGCCAATGATATAGTACAAAACGAAGCACTAAAGCAATTGAATTATAATTCGTACATTCCAATCGCCTTCCTCACTCGAGCAGCGGTGGTCAAGGGAATAGATTGTGATATCGACGACGTCACTCTACTAAACGAAATTGAATCTCCGATTAAAATTCACTCCTTACAAAGACTGAAGAAAAGAACCAAAGACGAAAACGGAGAAATAAAATGGGAAAATTCACAAGCCGTCAAAATGAACTTCCATGGAAATAAAACGCCACAATACATCTTTCTATATAAAGTACGCATTCCCTGTGACAGCTATATACAACCAACCAAACAGTGTTACAAATGCTTTAAATACGGGCACACAACCAAATTTTGTAGGAGCCTAGAAATATGCATCAACTGTAGTGAAAACCCGAAACATCCCAAGTGCACTAAACCTGCCAAATGTATTAATTGCAAGCAAACCCACATTGCAACCCATAAATACTGCCCAGAAAAAATACGACAAAGGGAAATAAACGAAACAATGGCGGTCAGAAACTTGTGTTTCCTTGAAGCCTCACTTGAAGTCCCACGGAACAAAAAGAGTCTATCCTCCAGATTAAATAGCAACAGATTTCTAGATTTAGACCTTGAAGAAGAATTTCCTTCACTTCCATCTCCCATGTCATACGACTTCCCAACTACGGTTAAATACAAGACACAAAACAATCAAACAATCATCAGACATCAGCGCTCACGATCAACTTCAACTAAAAGGAAAAGAGAAACAAACAACGATCAAACAAACGAACAAAAAAAGAAAAATATCACAGTAATAAGCGAAGACTCAACCCAGAGAAAACCAAATAACCTAACAATTGTCCCAACACCAAAGTCAAACCTCAATATAGCTACATCAAACATCGAACCAAGTCCAGATACGACAATTTTCACCGTCCCCAGCAACATAACAAACGCACTATCCTAAACAATAAACGAAGATCAAGCATCAATACGCTCAGACCAATTTACAGCTAGTAGAAAATCTAGAGCAAGACCAAAAAAAAGAGGTGGATAAATCCACAAATATCAAAAACAACAAAATGAACACCTTCATACTTCAATGGAATTTAAATGGACTATTCTCTAAACTTCCAGAACTCCAATTAGTTATCAATGAGATCAACCCTCTCATAATATGCCTACAAGAAACAAGACTACAACCACAGCAACAATTTCAATTAAAAAACTACAACATTGAAAGAAATGACTATACTAGCGGGGGAAACACCTGCGGAGGTACCCTAATCGCAATAAAACACAGCATACCTTATGAATTAATACCATTACAAACAAACTACCAAACAATAGTAGTAAGAATCAACTATCCAATTAAGACCGTAATTTGCAACATATACCTCCCAAATTCACAATACCTGACATACACGGAACTGAGTAATACCATCACACAAATCCCAAAACCAGCCCTTCTTTTAGGTGACTTCAACGCACATAATTCCCTATGGGGATCTGAACTCACAGACCGTAGAGGAAAAATAATAGAAGGGTTTATACAGCAGCATAATATAGGTATCATCAACAAACTAAAAGTTCCTACACACTTTACCGCATACACAGGAAAAACAAGCATAATTGATCTAACATTAAGTATAGACCATCAAATGAATAGGTTCCAATGGAACGCGCATCCGGATCTACACAATAGTGTCCACTTTCCAATACTAATTCAGCATGATAACCACAAAAGCTGTGAAATCAGAAGACCAAAATGGGTAACAAAAAAAGCTAATTGGCAAGAATTCAAACAAATAGTCAACCTACAAAAAACAGAAGAATATAGCGTCGATGAAGAATGTAAATATATCACGGATCAAATAATAAATGCAGCTAAGTCATGTATTCCAAAAACTCCTCACTATTCAAAGAGACAATTAGTTCCTTGGTGGAATAATGATATAAAAAAAGCAGTCAAAAACAGGAAAAAGGCCCAGAATAAATATCGAAAAAAACCAACAAAAACCAACCTTATAAACCACCAAAAAGCAAAAGCAATCTCCCGACGTCTCATTAGAGAAGCAAAAAGGGAATCTTGGAGAAACTTCGTACAGAATATCAACTTCTTAACACCAACCTCCACAATATGGAATAACATAAGGAAAATAAACTCTCAAGCAAAGACAAATAACATCGAATATATAAATAACAACAACAAAATTATCAGCAATAGAATGGAAATAGCCGAACTAATTTCTAAACACTACGCTAAAACTACTTCTACACAATCCTACGAAGAAAATTTTAGAAATTATAAAGCCGATACGGAAAACATCCCAATCGAATTCATTAAAGACAGTAGTGAAAATTACAACAAAGAAATAACATTAGGGGAATTAAAAAATGTGCTCAAACACTGCAGAGGATCATCACCAGGACCAGACGATATCCACTACCAAATGATAAAAAACCTTAATGACAAATCCCTAGCATATATACTGAACTTCTACAACAACATTTTTATTACCGAAAAATTCCCCAATAAATGGAAAACTTCCCTCGCAATTCCCATACCAAAACCAGGACGAGACCGATCCCAACTAGATAACATCCGGTTAATTTCGTTAACATCATGCTTATCGAAAACATTAGAAAAAATTATTTCCAATAGACTTACCTGGATCCTAAACGAAAGAAAAATAATAACTCCATCACAATGTGGCTTTCGCAAATACCACTCCACCACCGACTGTGCAGCCAAACTGCAACATGAAATTCTGCAAGCATTTGTAAACAAAGAACACCTAATAGCAGTTTCTTTAGATATTAGAAAAGCATACGACACAACATGGAAATACCGTATACTGCAGGAAATAAAAGAAATCGGTATCAAAGGACACCTTTCCGAATATATAAAAAACTTCCTAAGTGAAAGAAAATTCACAGTTCTATTAAACGACGTGGAATCAAACGAGTATACAATGGAAAATGGCTTTCCCCAAGGCTCCGTACTAAGTGTATCCTTATTTCTCATTGCAATCAATAATATAACTACCAACTGCAACGAGCCAGTAAAAGCATTACTATATGCTGATGATTTTGTAATATATATGAGACACCAATCGACATCTATTATACAAAAAAAAATACAAGATACACTTATAAACCTACAAAACTGGTCAAAGAAAACAGGATATATATTCACAGCAGAAAAAACAACGGCCATCCATTTCACAAACAAATATAAAATCACAAATCCTAGAATCACATTAGAAAACACGGAAATAATATACAAAAACGAAGTCAAGATACTAGGAATGACTTTCGACAGAAAACTTACCTGGAAAACGCATCTAAGAAACGTAAAAAACAAATGTATTCAAAAGATGAATATTATAAAAAGCCTTGCCAATACACAATGGGGCACTAACAGATTTTCTCTCCTCAAAATCTATAAATCAACTATACTACCTATTATAGACTACGGGGCCATAGTCTACAACAGCGCCAACAACAAACACCTAAAGCAACTAAACACCGTCCAAAACACAGCAATTAGAATAGCTACAGGAGCTTTCAGAACAACCCCGGTCAAAAGCATGGAGGTAGATGCGAACATCACCCCGCTCAAATATAGAAGAGAGATCCTACAGTCCAACTATGTCCTAAAAATTAGGAGCTTACCAACGCATCTCAACTATAGCATAGTAAATCTTCCCCAAATCCAAACGCACCAAGGAAACAGATACTCAGATAAACTATTATACCACCGATTCATCACCACCATCCAATCCATAAATTACAACAAATCTACAACACCACTAAAGATATTACAGCCTGAACATCCTCCATGGGTAACAAAAACCATACACGTTATAAAAACATTAGCCCAAAAGAAGAAAGAAGACACCGACCCAGCTATATATAAACAAGAACTCCTAGAAATATTAAATAGATATAGGACATACACACAAATATACACAGACGGATCAAAAACAGAAGACAGTACAGGCTTTGCAATAATCATAAATGGCAGCACTATTAAAATAAGAATCCCATCCAATAACAGCAGCTTTGATGCCGAGCTACACGCCTTACAACATGCCGTAGACGTGATACACCGTAAAGACCACATCAGAGAAGCAATAGTGATCACAGATTCCCTAAGCTCATTAAATGCAATATGCAATAATTTTAGCAGGAACCCAATTGTCTGGAAAATAAATGACACACTTCACCAAACCCTAGCCCAGCGGAAAAACGTAAAATTTCTTTGGATTCCAAGTCATATTGGAATCAAAGGAAATGAAGAAGCAGATGCAGCAGCAAAAGAAGCATTAACAGGTACAATAAATTTTGAATTCGCGCCACTATACTCAACAATTGCCGAAGACATAAAGAAACAAATCATATCCCAGTGGAATACTGAATGGCTTCAAAACCCTACCCAATTGGTTGACATTAAGAAAACGATAGAAATCTGGGAAACAGCCCACCACCAAAACAGGAAATATGAAACCTGCCTAACGAGGGTAAGAACTGGACACACAAACCTCACACATAAGTGGATATTACAAAAAGAACCCCCACCCACCTGTAACATATGCAACACACAACTAACCGTTACTCATATACTAATAGACTGTCCCAAATATGAAACTACAAGAAGAAAACACGACATAAAGCAACACCTTGAAGAAATCCTTGGAAACTATCCCAGCGAAATAACAAAATTAAGAAAATATCTAACAGAAACTAAATTAATAAATGACATATAAAATAAATGTACAATAATACAGAGGGTACATATAATCTAATTTCAGGTTGGTTATCCTCTATAAATAAATAATATAAAAAAAAACAACTACCCTTTAAGACACATTTTTTCCTTTTATTACAAACAAAATAAATATTACAAACAACGGTTAAACTTTTCGCACAAAACTGTTTCTGTTTTCACTTAGAGTTTGGTACACAACTAGGATTTGGTTTCCTTTTCGAATTTCTTATCTTTACTGGAATTTCTTTTTATTACAAGCAGGATAAATATTACAAACTACGGTTAAACTTTTCGCACAAAACTGTTTCTATTTCTTATCATTACTGGAATTTCTTTTTATTACAAGCAGGATAAATATTACAAACTACGGTTAAACTTTTCGCACAAAACTGTTTCTATTTCTTATCATTACTGGTGTTAAAAAACGAGAGTTTTCGTTTATATATTCACAAATTTAATTCGTACTTTAAATGTTATGTTACCAATTTACAATGTGTTGTTCAAAATGAATAATGTTATGTTCAAAATGAAAATGTTATGTTCAAAATATACAAAAAATGCGGGTAATTATTTCCTACTTTAAATTTTTGACTCGACTGCACCCGACTTTACAATGTAAAAAAAATGACCAACCAACCAAGAAAGGAGACAAAACCCCCAAAGCTACCGCACTTTAATCCTCTTCTCAACCGACTGCCCCTCGCCTTTGTTCTTCCTCAAACATTTCTCAGTTATTCCGTTATTTATTCTTGGTTGATTGGTTTACAGTGTTGCCTTAACTAAATTTTTGCATGCATGCAATTATAAGTTGAGTAAATTTAAATTTAATAAGCGTGAATTGAGTAAATTAAAATAAACTGAATAAAAATGTTATAACATAAACTCATGATTTAACATTCAGCCCGCCTTGAGGAGATGAAGGCTCCTCAATCATCTCTGAAACCAATGGTAGGGGCGCAATTTTGTGAATGGACCGCTTCAGAATTCCCCATTTCGTCTTCAAGTTCACCACTCGTACCAATCCGTCTTTACCCTCTTACTCCAAGGTAGTGGAGTGGCCCAATAACCATGGTTGTGGAGGTAAGCTGTCGTCGTGAATAAGAACGATTGAGCCCAGGGAGACATTTGTTGCCGCCTTTTGCCATTTGTACCTGGAATTAAGAATAGAGACATATTCCTGAGACCAGCGCCTCCAGAAGTGCTGTTGAACAAAGGTGATCTTTTTCCATCGTTGCAGGTAGTTGACATCCTGGTGTGAAACATCTGGTTCTAAAGGACACCGCATAGGTGCTTGTCCCCAAAAATGTGCTGGTGTGAGAACCTCTTCGTCGTTCGGATCAGCTGAAAGCTGACAGAGCGGCCTGGAATGAAGTATTCCTTCGATTTGGCAGCATACAGTGGAAAGTTCTTCGAATGTCAGTATTGCATTTTGTAGTGAACGAAATAAATGTGATTTTGCTGCCTTAACAGCCGCCTCCCAAAGACCCCCGAAGTGGGGGGATCTAGGTGGAATATGATGAAACGCAATTGATTCCTCTGCACACCACTGCCTAACGCTTGACTGGGTGTCCTGGCTGAAAAATGCTTCCTTAAACTCTTGTGGTAGTCGCTTCCCGCCAACGCAATTGGTAGCATTATCACAGTAGATTTTCTTGCACATTCTTCGACAACCTAGGAAGCGATTCAGCGTTGCTATGAATGCCTCTGAAGTTAAATCTGACACCGCTTCAAGATGAACTCCTCGAGATAACACACAAAAACAGCAATGTAAGATTTGTAAGGACGCTTGCCTCTTATTTTATGGGTGGTCCAGATAGGCCCACAGAAGTCAACTCCTACATTTTCAAAAGCTGCCTTCCCAACTAACCGGTGTTCAGGTAGGTCATCCATCAATTGCTCCATTAGCCTAGGCTTGTATTTGAAGCAGTAGACGCATTCGCGTACTATTTTCCTGGCGCAGTACCTAGCATTGAGTATCCAGAATTCCTTTCGGCTTAAAGCTACTAGCGCCTGTGGGCCAGCGTGAAAATTCTTATGGTGCAAGTAGCGCATATAAGAGTGAGTGAAAGGGTTCTCTTTCGGTAACAGCACCGGATGTTTAGTTTCGTATGGCAGATTGGCATTTTTTAATCTACCTCCGACTCTCACCAGATCAGCTTCATCTATGTAGGGATTCAAAGATTGCAAAGTACTTTTGATTGATGATGGATTTTTGCCCTTCAATGAAGCTATTAGTTCCGTGAACTCACTCTGCTGAATGAGCCACGCTATTCGACCTGTAGCAGAGTGAAGCTCTTGTGCAGTCAGCTCATCAAAGACAACTGCCTTTCGTTGAAGCTTGTTTCGAATGTTACTTAGAAATCGGAGTATATATGCGAAGACACGTCGTAGCCTCGAGAAATCACTTCTGATATATACAGTAATTTCTAAGAAGGATTTCTGAACTGCACAAATCAGGATGGTCTTTCCCTTTCTCTGCTCTGGCAAATCATGTAATTGTAAATGTGTTTCTGGCCATTGTTCAGCTGGATCCGCCAAGAATGCGGGTCCTTTAAACCAGAAGGAGTTCAGGAGGCTTTCCACTGTCATTCCTCTCGAAACCATGTCTGCAGGGTTAGATTTGCTCGGTAAGTACCGCCATGTTGCTTGGTTTGTGAGTTCCTGAATTATAGATGCTCTATTTGCCACAAAGGGTTTCTAACGAGACGGATGTGATGATATCCAACCTAGGACAATTTTTGAATCTGTCCACAGATATGTGCGATGTACACGTTTTGGAAAAATTTCAACAACTCGAGCCACAAGACGAGATAATAGTTCCGCTCCGCATAACTCTAAGCATGGTAGTGTACGTACTGTTTTCGCCGGGGCAACCTTTGATTTTGCTGCTAAGAGATTTGTACATACACACCCCTTGTTATCTATACATCGTACATAGACGCAACAACCATAAGCCCTATTAGATGCATCGCAGAATCCGTGCATTTCAACGAGAACTGATTCATTGTCCCCCAAAATAAAGCGAGGAATTTGAATCTTGTGCACATTTCTCAAATCTTCTAGGTAAGCTTCCCAACGGGTGTGTAGTTCGATAGGCAGCGATTCATCCCAGTTAAGATTCAGCAACCATAGCTCTTGCATGAATATTTTTCCTTTTACAACAATTGGATTTAATAATCCTAGGGGATCGAATAAAGTGTTGTGTCCGGATTGTATCCGTGATTGATAACACTTACCAGAAAATTACTCAGCGTCTGGTCGCAAATCTAATAGGCAGAAATGCCAAAATAAGTTCCCTAGTTAATTTGGCTAAGCAGTTGGGCACTGCAGATTTAAAGGCAATGAATGCCAAAATATGGAGAATTACTAAAAAGAAATTAATAAAATTTAAGGCTGAAAGCCAAGTTTATTTTACGACAATCTTAAAGCAATTCCTCCAAGATCGATAATTGCTTTGCTCTTTTATACAATCTTATTCTACTACAAAGTTCTTAAAATTTAAGAGGGGCTTTCCAATACATAAGGGATGGACTTTGGATTACCACTTTCCAATATCCATCGCTTATGTTTACAATTTCTCCTCCTCGGCAAAAACATAAGAAGGTCAAGAAAATATGGTTCAAATAATTTCGACTGTAATAAATTACGCAAGTCGCTTAGTCACCATAATAGCAACAGAATATGTGCTAATGCACTTGTGCAGTGACATGGGTCAAGTTATATTTCACACATGGCCCGTGTCATGCGCATGGGATTCCCGTTGTGTTTTAATTACTTTAACCGGGCGGAATCCCTGACGTAATTATCTTTTCATGGTGACGGTGGTTTCGGGTTCTCATGTTTTTGTTTACATTATATAGGATGGATGTTTAGGAGGTTTTGTGTTTGCTATATAATATCACAACAAAAGTCGCTAGCTCTGATAAAATTTTACGTTTTGTGAGTTTAGCTGCGCGCTGCGAATTTTCTGTGTATGAGAACAAGAACTGATCTTCCTTGGGTTCCCATGCAATTCCAAGAGTTTTGATCACTTCTGAGTTGTTTACGTGCATTGTTTTCTCCTGATCTTGAAGCGGGATTTCTGCCAGCACTGACGTCACATTTGAGTTCCACTTGCGTAGTTCGAATCTTCCTGCGGATAGAATTTGGAGCAGTTGATCCTTAAGTACTTCTTACTTACTTCTTGCTCTGAATTTGCACCCGTTACAGGTCGTCGACGTAAAAGTCCTGCTTCACCACTTTACAAGCTGATGGAAATTGTTCAGTCAATTTATCAGCTTAATGATTTAAACATCGAGTAGCTAAATAAGGTGCCGCTGCAGTTCCATACGTAACGGTGTTTAAGTGAAATGCTTCCAACAGCCCAGTGGTCTGATTTCTCCAGAGAATACACTGCAAGTCTCGATCTTCAGGATGCATTAGAATTTGGCGGTACATTTTTGATATATCTGCTGTCAGTGCGTATTTCCAGCAACGAAATCTAAAAAGAATAGAAAAGAGATCATTTTGCACTGTCGGCCCAACCATAAGGATGTCATTTAAGGAGAGCTGCGATGTTGTACTGCACGAGGCATCAAAAACAACTCGTAACTTTGTCGAAGAACTTTCCGGGCGAAGTATACAACTATGAGGCGTATAGTAGCGAGTTGTTCTTCCAGATTCTAGTGGAATTTGTTCCATTTGACCTAACTGCAGATATTCGTTTAAGAAATCAGCGTACTGATCCTTTATTTCCGAGTGTCGCTGCAATCTGTGTTCAAGTGCAGACAAACGCTTGTGAGCTGTATCAAAGGAATTTCCTAGGACTGATGAAGGGGATTTTAAAGGTAGCCTCACTATAAATCGACCATCATCTGTCTGTTGCACTGTTTTCAAAAAGAAATCTTCACAAGCTTGTTGTTCCGGAGACGATTCAACTAACGGCTTATAAACATCTTCAATATTCTAAAACTTCTCCACTAGCATATTCAATGAATCCTCATTGCAGTCATGTCCCGCATTAGTAACGACGTTGCAAATATGTTGGACAACTGGCGGACTATTATACGCTCCACACACAATCCAACCCAACAATGTTTTTTGTAACGGTGCACAGTGGTTCAGAATCCCGAAAACCTGGTCAAAAGTCTTTTTAGCATCTAAAAGTAGTTTTATTAAAATGAAATTTCGTACTTGGGGGTTTTCGAGGGCGCTGATTAAGAATCCGCTATCAATTTTCCGAAAAACAAAATGGCGGATCCAAAATGGCGGCCCATTTTGCTTAATAATCAGCCAAATTTCATAAAACTCATTATATGGGGGTTTTCGTGGGCGCTGATTAAGAATCCGCTATCAATTTTCCGAAAAACAAGATGGCGGATCCAAAATGGCGGACAATTTTGCTGAATAATCAACGAAAATTTACCCGATTTTGTGTATGAATTTTTCGAATATACTCACCAAGAATATATGATTATAAAAATAAAATATCACTATACAAAAACAACATGGCGCCCTATTTTCTTATTCTTATTAAGTAAACGAAATTACACAAAATTGTATGCATGGTGTCTTTTGAATTCGCTAAGTTAAAAAAAGGTTCATTCTATTTTATAATATTTTATTTTATTACACCCATATCACACATAAATAATATTTGCTTTCACGCGTCTTCACATACACGTTTAACATAAATTAAAGTCACTCTCATCTCGGCTATCTATATCACTATTTTCTGAGTCTGTTTCAAATTCCGCTTGCGGTGCTGATGCTGGTGGAAGTAACAATTCTATGGCTTTCGGTGCCAATGTTCGCATTTTTTTTTTTTTTTTGGGGAGTTTCCTTAAACTATTGATGTAAGGATCGGACGTAACTAAGAGTCTCAATAGGACATCTTTTAGATTTTTAATTCCGCTACATTTTCTTGCAAAATTTTGTCTATATTTCTTTATGTTTTTGTTTGATGCCTCGTGCGCCTCTTCTGATAATTGACCAATTGGCAATTCAAGGGAATCGGCAATCACTGCCCCATAAATAAGAATCTTGTGCACTGTGGTGGGCATATCTACAGTAAAAAGCCAGAAGTGCTTAAGTGCAAATTTGACGATTTTGAGTTTATTGCATTTTTGTATTGAGTAGGTTATTCTTAATCATTGCTAAAATTCTTATCTTAAACTGAGCTGTGGTTGCTGAGTTATTGAACCGGCAAAAGTGGTTTTGTGCACAATTCTGTATCTAAAAAAAACTTTGAGGGCGATTTTCTCGAAACGCATATTTTGCACTTAAGCACTTCTGGCTGTGTACTGTAGATATAGTACCATGGGTAAAGTGCAACGAATTTTCTGGCTGTTTCTACACTAAATTCTTTGAATTTCTCGACATTTACTGCGAAGCCCGATGATATGGCCTGTAAAATTATATGAAATCTTGTAATTAAATCCTAATCTATACCCGTTATCAATGCTGTAGTTTCCGAGTTTTGGAAAAAACGTCGAGCAGTGTTACCATCGTTTGAACTACCAAAACCTTGCTTTGGTTGATCTATATTCAACCCAGCTAGCTAGGTGCAGCTAGGAGCAGCTACTTTCTTTTCTATTTGAAAGAGAAATGTACACTGGACAATATGCGACCAATTTCAAGGCGGTACCTTGCGGAACTTTTTACTATTCACTTATTTTATCAGAGTTTTCTAAGGCGCATCCAAATAAATTTATTGGAACTTTCCTTGTTAACCGATAACGTAATTTGCAATATACGTTTTTTTTAGTTACGTAATCAAAATATACTCACTTTCAGGAGAAGATTCCATGTTTCACTGTTGAAATACACTAAAAGAACAAAATTCCACAGGGCTTTGAATGCGGAGTACTTTTTCTCCATATCCCGATACTGAAATCTCGGTCGCGAGAGGCCCACTTTCAAAATGAAATATAACGGATTCTTGGAAAATCTACTTACTTTTAATAGTTCCAAATGGAGCTAAGGGCTTCACTACAAATATTTGGCGGGTCAAAAGTCCCTAAAAAAATACTTAATTTTGGGGACTTTTGACCAGGTTTTCGGGATTCTGAACCACTGTGCGGTGGTAAGTGACACTTGAGCTTGATTTGTCCCACTGATAACAGTTGAAGGAACTTCTCAGCTCCCCACAATATATCTATGCGCTGAGGTTTGGGGAACTCGGGATCAGCCAATTTCAAATTAGGAGGTATATTCCAAGATTGAGTGTTGATCTTGATGTCTGGCTGTGCACCCGTGATTACAGGTAGCACGCACATATGTAGGTCCGCGTGAAAGTTGCCGGTTCGCGATTTGATTGTTGTACAAACTTCGTGCACTGCTTTGGATAAAATATCGCATATCCCATTGATGTCAGTGTTTATTCGACGCTTCTGAAGGCGAAGTTTATGTGCTAGGTATGCCGTAATGAAATTAAGCTGAGACCCTGGATCGAGTAACATTCTAGCTAGATGGTAAGTACCACCTTTGTCCTTAATTAGGACCACTACTGTTGCCAGAAACGCAAACCCTTTGTCCTCTGTTAATCCGCTATCTTGTACAGCTGAACATACTGTTGCTGATGATTTATTAGTGAGGTCATCCTTGCTGGTTGCTGTTACTGTTTCACCAGCATCCTGATTTGTGTGCGACACTCTGTGAAGGGTAGTATGATGAGGTCTATTACAGATTTTACATTTTGAAGAAGTGCATGATCTTACTGAATGCCCTTTTGAGAGGCAATTAATACAGCGAGATAACGATTTTACTGCTTCGAACCGTTCCATGGCAGTTAATTTACTGTATTTCGGACAATCTAGTATTGCGTGTGTAGATTCAGAACATATCGGGCAGCCATTTGACTTAGTAGTTTTAAGTACAGTCGAATTCCTATTGACAGGATGCTTTATTGACTTAGCTTGTCCGTGGTGCTCGCTAATTGACACTGGATTTTTCCTTTCTCTTGTTTCTAAGAACTGACACCGCCTTGATAGCACTTGCTCGCAATCTTGCCATGTTGAATATTTACTGAAATCTATTGCTTCTTCCCATCGCTCTAATGACTCATTATCTAATTTCAATGATACTAAATGAATGATAATTGAGTGTAGAATATCTGTGGTAGAGCCAAGTGTACGCAATGCACTTAAATGTGAATTAGTCTTGTCTACTAGATGACGCAATTGAGATGCAGATCCCTTGGATACCTTCCGTAATTCAAATAAATCAGCAATGTGCTCTTGGAAAATAAGATACTTATTGTCGAATCTCCTTTTCAATAAATCTATAGCTTGGGTGTACGTACTTGGAGGACTTCCTAGTGATTCAATTGCTCTCAGTGCGGGTCCAGATAAGCAACTACGTAGATGACTGTACTTTTCAGTGATAGATTTGTCCGGATCATCATGCACCAGTTTATTAAAGGTGGCAATAAAGTTAGGATAGTCGGAGTATTTTCCGGTAAACTGAGGCAATTTTAATGGTGGTAACGATGGTTTATATGTAGAAGTGTTAAACATGGACGTATTAACTTCTGAAACGCTTGATCTAGTCCTGTTTGGCAGGAGTGATAAAATTTTAGCTTTTACATCGCAGTATAAATCTTCTAATTCACCACGAACAACAGAGTTACTTAACTCATCTGGAGCCAGTTGTTCGATTGCAGATTGATGTGTTAATATAGCCTTCCAATATGATTCCAATATACCTAAACGACATTCCAGTTCAGTAGCTGATATGGTATCGGATTTACTATTGATAAGTGTTTTAATACGAGTGATGCAACCACGCACACTGGCCCGTTGAGTTTTTATTCTTCGATTTTTTATCAACCGATTCATCCTTTGAGGTAGCCATTTCAAAAATACTTGACAGTGGGAATATCACAACGTTGTACAACTGAAAATTAGTAAGTGTATATAATATCTGTGTGCTACAAGTCTGATAAAGCCAACAACAACGAGATATCAAATATTCGCATTTAACTGTATGCCAAACAACAAATAAAAAAATTGGTTTTATTCAACGCGCGGCATGAAAATGGTATACGGAATAGAGTTCAAGTCTAACAACTGTCTATATATGAATGAATGTTTATATAGTGTGGCACGAAAACGTTCGAACCGATAGTTTTCAAAGCGGCACTGTGAGCATGAGTTCAGCTGACATATTTAACAGTCCTTCCATACATCCAAGCATTTAACGGTTTGCGATATGATGAATATAAATTGACCTCACATCAACGCCCGGTATAAAAATGCTGTATGAAATGCAGTTCCGTTATACCAACAACAAAAAATGTTCTAAACGATCTTCTTTAACCACGGTACATGAGTATGCTATGAGGTCAACAACGATAATTAATTTACACTCCATGAATTAAAATCCGTTTTATTGAAGATCGTACACGAGCATTAAACTTGTCCTCCTATACTTAACATGCAGCCCAAAAGATTTAAATGTATTGTTCATGTCACTGTTAATTGCAGCACAGTTAAATGGGTTAAACACTGACACCAAAGTAAATCATATACCCGTTTAAACTGCTAAAATGTCAATGTTATAAAACGCTTGTTATTGATATATTTAGAATGAAGAATATATGTATATATGTATGTATATATGTATTTTTTATAATAAACGGCAGCTATTTGCACAGTTAAATTCCTTACCGCATGTTCTGGATTAATAAATGTACTTTATATAGATCTCTCACCAAGTGACTTACTGTTAGCTGGAATCACACGTATGTAATTTGATGAATGCAGCCGCGCCAAGTAATCCCAATGAGTCTCAAGGTGATCCTTTCAGAAGATGCCTAACATATGTATATATGATGAAGATATTCCTGAAAATATTCACGCACATGTGTTCACTGCGATATTTGCCTCTATTAATCCACTTAACTTTACAAATTAATTTGTCCTGTCACGGTCGCCATGTTAAAAAACGAGAATTTTCGTTTATATATTCACAAATTTAATTCGTACTTTAAATGTTATGTTACCAATTTACAATGTGTTATTCAAGATGAATAATGTTATGTTCAAAATGAAAATGTTATGTTCAAAATATACAAAAAATGCGGGTAATTATTTCCTACTTTAAATTTTTGACTCGACTGCACCCGACTTTACAATGTAAAAAAAATGACCAACCAACCAAGAAAGGAGACAAAACCCCCAAAGCTACCGCACTCTAATCCTCTTCTCAACCGACTGCCCCTCGCCTTTGTTCTTCCTCAAACATTTCTCAGTTATTCCGTTATTTATTCTTGGTTGCTTGGTTTACAGTGTTGCCTTAACTAAATTTTTGCATGCATGCAATTATAAGTTGAGTAAATTTAAATTTAATAAGCGTGAATTGAGTAAATTAAAATAAACTGAATTTTTTTTTTTTTTTTTTATGTGACAGTGCTAAGCTCAGGAGTCACCCTTTGTACTACCAGTCCGTCATGTCATTTGTCACGTCATGGTGCAATGTCTAGCAGTAAGCTTAGTACGGGGAGGGGAGGGGGGTATAGGTTAAGGGTTAAAAGGAACGGGGGGTATTGAAGAAGGTGGTGATGAACCCTGCGTTTGAACTCTTGGATGTTGTAGGAGCTCGGAAATACTGACTGCGAGAGACTATTCCACAGTCGAGTTGTTCTATTAACAAACGAATTCATATCTTGTTGAGTGCGTGAAAGGGGGAGTTGCAGGTGAAGGGAATGAGACGAGTGGGCTAATCTGGTGTTGCGGTTATAAGATTGCCGTGGAGGCAGGAGAGCGTTTAACTCGGAGGAACAGTCATTATGATAGTAGCGATAAAATTTAGTCAATGATGCTACATTCCTACGGTGGCTGAGGGGGTCGATGGTGGAGCCAGCGGTGTCGTCATCAATTAATTTAAGGGCATTTTTTTGGACCTTATCTAACCATGCCAAGGTGGTTATTGGAGCGCCGCCCCAAACGAGGGAGTTATATTCGAGAAGAGGCCGTATGTAGGATTTATAAATAACAGCGCGGGCCGATGGCTGGAGGAGGAACTTGCACCTCTTAAGAAATCCCAAGCACTGGGATGCTTGTTTGGCGATTTGGAATATGTGATCATTCCAACGAAGGTCTTTGGCTAATGTCACGCCTAAGATGTGTAGGGATGGGTCGGCCTTTAGTTCAACGTCATCCACTTTCAAGGATGGAGGGGTGTTGAACTTCTTTTTAGAGATAAGACAGTACTTGGTTTTGGCGGGGTTGAATTCAACATGATTCTTCTTTCCCCACTCTAGAATGAGTTTAATGTCGTTATTAATCGACTTGGACATTAGTTCACGATCATCAAGACAGGATCTGGCATGTGTCCGTCTTGTATCGAAGCTGTACGAGTAACGTAGAGTACCGTCGTCAGCGAAGCTGAGAAGTGGGTTGGAGGGGATTGAAAGTAGGTCATTTATAAAGATGAGAAAAAGGGCCGGTGATAAAATTGACCCCTGAGGGACCCCCGCAGAGATGGGGTGAGATTCAGATTTGACGCCATCCAATAATACCTTAATTGAACGGCCGGAAAGGAAACTCTCAACCCACTTATACAGAAGAGAGTCAATTCCAATAGCTTGGAGTTTAGCTAACAAGCTGAGTGCCATACTCTATCAAAAGCCTTGGAGATATCCAAAGCAACCAAACTAGATTCGCCAAATCCATGCAAACTTCGGCTGAGGTGTTCTGTAAGGCAAATTAAAAGATCACCAGTGGATCTTTTTTGACGGAAGCCGTATTGTTTGTCGCTGATAAGTTGGTTGGATTCTAGATATCCCATAAGCTTTTTGTTAATTATCGTCTCCATGGTTTTGGAGAGAATAGAAGTAATTGCTATTGGGCGGTAGTTGGAGGGATCGCTGGAGTCACCTTTTTTCGGTATTGGCTGAACATGGGCAAGTTTCCAAGAGTCTGGGTAAACTCCGGAAGAGTATGATAGGGCAAAAAGTTTGCGCAGAGGTCTAGCCAAAGGTGAGGCGCATTGTTTTAAGACGATAGGGGGTATATTATCGGGTCCAGTCGATTTGTTTACATCGAGCTCCTTGAGGCACCTGTACACCTCGCGAGTCCTGAAGAAAACCCTGTCCATTAGATGTGCGCTGAGCTCAAGAACCGGGGGTAGCATATCAGTTTGGGGTAAAGAAGAATTGGAAGCAAACAGAGATGCTAATAAATCGGCCTTGGATTTGCTGTCTGTTATCACCTTCTCATTGTGGATAAGTGAAGGAGTTGTGGATGAAGTGAAATTCTTCTTAATGGAGCTTACCAAGGACCAAAAGTTCTTGCTACCAGAGGTTGCATTAAGGAGTTTACTTCTCAACTTGCTGTCAAATGAATTTTTGACATTCCTGATGGTGACTTTACAGGAATTTCTTAGTTTTATATACTCTGCACGGAGCGATTCACTCGGGGAGCTCTTGTAAGCTCGAAAGGCGGCTTCTTTATTTCTGATTGCATTCATACACTCCTGATTAAACCATCTGTTGGGCCTAGCCTTCACAAATTTAGTAGTATGAGGAATGAACAAATGCATTCCTGCCTGTATGATCCTAGAAATACGGATAGCGGCAGAGTTGGCGTTTCTATTCCGGAAACACAGGTTCCAGTCTGTAGACTGGAAGAAATTAATAAGCCCCAGCCAATTGGCCTTCCCATAATGCCATACAGTTCTTCGAACTGGTTTGGGAGGGGTGGGAAATTCGAATGGGAAGTTAGCACTGATTAGGCAGTGGTCTGAATTGCCGAGAGGTGAATCAACTTCGACGGAGTAACGCGCTGGATGAGAAGTTAGAAAAAGATCAAGGAGATATCCTCCTTGACCAGCAACATCAGGGACTCTTGTGGGATGATCCACAATTTGTTGCAAGTTATTGATGTCTGCAAAGAGCTCGACGTCCTTGCCAGAAATACTGGTGCCATTTGAGTAAGTCAGCCATTTAACGTTGTGAACATTGAAATCACCCGCAACGATGATTTCACACTCAGGATTGGACGACAAAAATCCCGAGATTTGTTCGGAAATAGTATCAAAAGAT
The DNA here is from genome assembly GCA_949987705.1 of Thereva unica. Taxonomy (NCBI): domain Eukaryota; kingdom Metazoa; phylum Arthropoda; class Insecta; order Diptera; family Therevidae; genus Thereva; species Thereva unica. The sequence continues at coordinate 39,472,330 of OX465284.1, read as the reverse complement.
AAGGTGGAGGCTTCGTTACTTATGTTAGGGCTTCTGTATAGGAAGCAGAAGAATATGACGTGGCTTTGGAAAATGATTTTAATCCAAAGATAATTAAAATCTGAAGTTGTGCTTGAGTGTATTTTGTAATAAGCCACGTCGTCCCTAACATAAATGGCAATACCCCTATGGGGGGAGAGATTGTGCACTAAAGTGTACCCCGACACCTGGTAATAACCTAAGTCATTATCGGGTGATATTTGGGTTTCACTTAGTGCGAAGATTGGGGGTTTGTAACTAGATAAGTGGCACTCAACAAAAGAGAAATTCGCTTGAAGTCCACGAATGTTACAAAAGTCAATACCAAAACTTGACTTGTAACGGGACTTCGGTTGCGCGGGTTCAATCGCCACATTCTTTGGGATATTTTCCGGAATTACACTTGCCGCATCCATCAGAGGCAATAAAATTTGTCCGCGTCAAAGTGTTATGCCTTTTGAAACGGGGCAAATTTTATCGACCGACAGATTTTGGGCGCGGCACCTGCAAGTCCGGGGTCTGAGAGAGGGTAGGGAGCAAGGGTACTTACTTTTGCCGTTCGTCGGTCGTGTCTTTCGTTGATGTCGTCTAGTGAAGTGTGGTGAGCCTTCGCGTAGACTGCAGCGCCGGATGAGTTTCTATTGTTTGTTTGTTTTTTTATGGGTTTTTGTTCACTATGAATTTTTTTTTTGCATGGAATTTAACTTTTTTTATTCATTTTATTTTATTTTATTTTTTGTTATTTTATTTTAGGGATCACTTCTATTACTGCGAAATTAAGAGACCGGAACAGCAAACGTCCGAACACCTCGCTGTCCCAGACCAAACTCAAATAAAATTAGAATAAAAATGTTATAACATAAACTCATGATTTAACAACTGGAATTTCTTTTTATTACAAACAAAATAAATATTACAACCAACGGTTAAACTTTTCGCACCAAACTGTTTCTATTTCTTATCAATACTGGAATTTCTTTTTATTACAAACAAAATAAATATTACGAACAACGGTTACTCTTTTCGCACAAAACCTCCGCTACCATGATCAAGAAGAAAACAATCCAGAACGCGTCGCCGTGAAAGAACAATTTTTCTTCGCTTCGTTACGAAGAACACAACCGCCACCACGAAAAGTTGAATTATCACACGAATTATTTCGCCCGCTCGCCAATGTGGTTCAAACAACACTCTCCGATCGATCACTCGATCGATCCTCATTTTCCGAAGAAAATCTTCCGTTTGCATTTTTCTTCCGGGCCTTCAACCTTGGTGCAAAAGTCACCCGCTGTATCTTATAAAGAGAAGTTCTTTTTTTTGTGTTTTTGAGTGGCTTTCGAAGTTTTTAAGTTTTATAATTGTTATTCATTCTTGGTTGGACTATTTACCGACATGGAGTAAGTACCTTTTTCTCTCCTATTTGTTTTTTCTTTGTTATAGTTGTTAATAATTCAATAGTTTTTTATATTTTTATTTATTATATATGGGACATTCCACGTCAAATCGGACAAAATTTTTCGACCCCCCTCCGTTTTGGCTGAAAATTTTCAGGGACTTTGGGCAACTATTTAAGGCTACAAAAAAATTTTTTTTTGATTTTTTTCGACAATATATTGACAATAAAAATTAAATGCGTTTTTTAGGGATTTTTATGAATTTTGACTTTCTTTCTCGATTTTGGCTGTATATCTTTCGTTGGGGTCGACGTTTTTGATAGGTTTTACATGTTTTCAGGTCAGAGGGGTTGTTTACAAACAAATTTGGTGAAAAACATAAACATATTTTCGAATTCAAGGTCAAAAGGTCAAAAAATAGTAAAAAACTTTAAAATTCAATTTCTCAAATACCCCATCTCGAAAATGGACGTTTTTGGTGTCAAAATGTTCAGGAGAAGTCACTCTAACACCTCGATCAAAAATCTCGGTGGGCTCTTAAGGATTTCGAAAGTTATGAGTATTTGTTTATAATCTTTAATTTTTTACGATATTTATTGAATTCTTTGCCCTGGATATATGTAGTTGAAACGTCATCAATTTTCACCAAAACTTGTATATAGGGTATATAGGGTTTATATACATATATATATATATATATATATATATATATATATATATATATATATATATATATATATATATATATATATACAGGGTGTCCCACATAAACTTACAAAGCGGCCGGCTGTGGATAGGTCTTGGATAGACGAACAAAAAATCGTATGGGTGGGGGGGGGAAATCCTAACGGTTTAGCCGCTAGGGCGTTTTGAAGTTTTTTGACGTGACAACGTCTATTAAAACGATGAACGCCGGCTGCATGCACGAAAAATGATGACTCATTGTCCCGTTATGTCCCGTTAGTCCCGTTAGTCCCGTAAGTCCCGTAGTAATTTTAATAAAAATTTGATTGTAGTAATCTTAAAAATTTGATTAAAATTGTCAAAAATTGTCAACAATAATATTTGTTGTGGATTCTCGATTGTGAAAAAGCGCAGCAATGTGATGTCAAAGCAGCAGTATTGCGAGTTTCTTCGAACCACCAATCCGGAACAACGGGAGATCATCCTTGAAGTCATTCACCGATTACATGGTTGTGGAGATGGCATTTTGGAAGCGCTACAAATTTTCTTCACCGGTCCGGCGGGCTGTGGAAAAACTTACACATTAAAGTGCCTTATGGAAACGTACAACCGATACACTCAGGAGCACAACTCGATGAACAACGCCTACATTGCCTGTGCAAGCACAGGTAAAGCCGCTGTACCTCTTGGTGGCACTACAGTGCATTCAGCGTTTCATCTCACAACTTCTCGCGTGACAAAACTCTTATCCACAGAAAATTTGCAAGCCTACAGAAACATGTTCGTTGGCGTCAAAGCTGTTTTCGTCGGCGAGATCAGCATGTTAAGTTCAGCCATTCTTCAAAAAATCAACTACCGACTGCAGCAGATTACCGGCTTTTATGACAAACCATTCGGAGGCATCCACGAGATATTATGCGGAGATTTCAGACAGCTACCACGGTCTCATGACGTTGTCACGTTAAACTATCGTCCGTAAACCCTCTTTACAGACAACAAATTTTTTTGCTAGAGTTTTACATATCACCCTGTATTTTTGTAACCGTGTAACCCATTTTCATGATTATGGTACCGGTATATATACCGGTACCGGTATGTATATATATATATATATATATATATATATATATATATATATATATATATATATATATATATTAGGGTTATTTTTGGCGGCTGATTACGAATCTGCGGCCAGATTTTCAAAATTCAAAATGGCAGCCAAGATGGCGGTTCATTTCATGGAAAGAGGTTCATTTTTTTGAATATCTGACTATAGATTCGTAATCAGCCGCCAAAAAAAACCCTTTATACAAGTTTTGGTGAAAATTGATGACGTTTCAACTATATCCAGGGCAAAGAATATATATATATATATATATATATATATATATATATACATATATATATATATATATATATATATATATATATATATATATATATATATATATACTAGCAAAACCCGCGTGCGTCTTTCAATAAAATAAGATTATGGGGACACAGTCTGCGATAGGAAAAAGCTATAGTGAAAAAAGAACAAATCTGGGAAAATTGATTTTGGGAGATGACCGCCATGGACCAAATGATATATTGAGTATACTATATTGCCTATGGTGTTCTACTTATCATACTCTTTCATTTGATACCCATGTCGAAGGGGTTGTGAAGAAAATATTAATCCGCCCTCTTGAAATGGCTGCTATGGACCAAACGATATATTGAGTATACTATATTGCATATGGTGTTCTACTTATCATACTCTCTCATTTGATACCCATCTGATACTGAAGAAAATGGTAAACCGCCGAGATGGCCGCCATGGACCAAATTATAAATTGAGTATACTTGCTTATGGTGTTCTACTTTTCATAGCCTTTCATTTGATACCCATGTCTCGGGTGCTGTGAAGAAAATGGTAATCCGCCCTCTTGAGATGGCCGCCATGAATGTAAAGACATAGTCTATAGCATTCTTCTTATGCTGCCCTTTCATTTGATACCAATGTCGAGGGGGTAGTGAAGAAAATGATCATCCGCCCTCTTGAGATGACCGCCATGGACCAAACGATATATTGAGTATACTATATTGCTTATGGTGTTCTACTTATCATACCCTTTCATTTGAAATCCATGTCGAGGGGTGTGAAGATAATGGTAATCCAACCTCTGGAGATGGCCGCTATGGACCAAACGATATATTGAGTATACTATATTGCTTATGTGTTCTACTTATCATACTCTCTCATTTGATACCCATCTCGAAGGGGTTGTGAAGAAAATGGCTTGAGATGATCGCCATGGACCAAACGATATATTGAGTATACTATATTGCCTATGGTGTTCTACTTATCATTCTCTTTCATTTGATATCCATGTCGAAGGTGTTGTGAAGAAAATGCTAATCCGCTTTCTTGAGGTGGCCGCTATGGACAAAGCGACATATTGAGTATACTATATGTATTACTTATATTGTTCTACTTATCATACTCTTTCATTGGATACCCATTTCGAAGGGGTTGTGAAGAAAATGGTCATCTGCTCTCCTGAGATGACTGCCATGGACCAAACGATATATTGAGTATACTATATTGCCTTTGGTGTTCTACTTACCATACCCTTTCATTTGATATCCATGTCGAGGGGTTGTAAAGAAAATGGTAATCCACCCTCTTGAGATGGCTGCTATGGACCAAACGCCTGCTTTTCTGTTGAAATTTTTTTGCTATAAACCTCACAGAGCCCGAGACCTTTCCAACGAATGCAAAACCGTGGAAATCGGATCGTGCGTTCTGGAATTATAGCGTCAGGAAGGAAATCCCGACTTATTTTTATATTATATATATATATATTATATATATATATATATATATATATATATATATATATATATACATATATATACATATACATATATATATATATATATATATATATATATATATATATCCCAGCAGGCATTATAGCTCATATTGATTGACAACTTTTTCGTTTAAAGTCTCAAATAGTAATTTATGAGATACAAGTTCACCCAACACTTCTATGTTTCAGAGCGCTTTCCTCAGCCCCATTTTGTTGTGGAAACCTGAATTTTTACATAGTTGCCTTTGTGGGGGTTGCGAATAAGTGGTAAAAAAATTATATCGTTAGCTCTCTTAATAACGGTAAAATGCATACCGGAAGAAAAATCATTTCAATTTGAAGCATTTTTAGGGCGAAATTGATTTAAGTTCAGTAAAAAATATAAAGAAAAAAAGGTTCTTATTGCTGTAAATGAACTTTATTTAATATTTAATCGATCCTCCATTGTTTTTATGACTAATCCACGGATATGTCTTGTCTTTGTCTTTTAAAACCATACGGCACTGAAGTGTAGTCATCTAAAAATCTGCGTTTTCTGCTGTTATTTTATACTTTTTTATCTCCGGAACTGTTATTACCTCATGATGCTCGGTCTTTTGTACTGTAAACCGTGTAGGCATAATTTTTTGGCCCTCCACTCGCAAAAATCGTTATATAACTACCGGGGCCGTAGCACTCAAGTTCATCAGTCATATCCCCCACGAATTCTCCGGTAGGTGGATCATATTCTCCTTCTCGACTGATATAAATAACTGAATCAGTATTATAGTACAAAGCCCTTTCTCCAATATCTTCCAAATATCCAAGTAGTTTGAGGCGTGCCTGAGTTATAGTATAAGCGGCTATACATACGTTCACGGTTGCCAAAGATTCTGCAACTTCTTCTCTGTAAGCCCAATTAACTATAAGTGTTTCGTCATTCACTGGTAAGAGATGGTGTACTTCAGTCGCTGGATTGATTAACAAGGCGTACAACTCTGCTGGATTATTAATAATACTTGTTTTTGGTTGGTTTTTCCGTTGTCCAAACTTTATCCAAAAGGAATTTTATGAGTTTTGCTAGCGATCTTAGCCCTGGATTATTTACAATTTCGGAAAATTCTAATTTAATTCCCTCGTTCTCTAGAACATCTTCGGCGTAACGCCGCTTTTCCTCCTCTGTATTACATTTGCTTGACCTCCCTGATACCTGCTGTTTCATTATAATAAATTTATTCATCATTGCGATAAACAGACCACCTGAACGGGTTAATTTGTCATATGTTTCTATTTCATAGCTCCATATCTCATACATTTCCATCATCTTGTATCCCTTACGTAGAGCTGTTTTAACCTCATCAAGGACCCATGTACCTGTCAATGATCTTTCTTCGCCTGAGTGTGGGCATTCTGTGGATTGGTTTTTCTCTTTGCTACAGGTTCGACATAATGAAAACATTTATTTGTTGTTCTGCTTAACAGGTTTGACGGGGTGGTACAGACTTTCGGGGGGTAATATCTTACATTTAATCAACCCCTCCACGGTTTCAAAATTAATTTGGGAGCAGGCATCCGTCCCAATGTGTAATTTAAATGGGGGATTTTTAAATTTAAAATTTATTGATAAATAACTGTTAAATAAATAAATTGATTATTAACTGGGTAAATCGTCTTCTTTTTTTTCGATAATATTCTTGGCTGTGATTTGTTTTTTTTTTTATTTTCAGCGTCTAAGGAACCAACTTCACTCAGGCTGCAATCGGGGCGGGCTGACGAACGGGTTAGCATGAATCATGTTTTTATTTTGTATCTTCGAGAACCATACATTTCACTCTCTGACGTAATCTAAAGAATTACCGCAGGCGGTCGTACTCCACATGGAGTGTCTTTTGTCCACAGATTACTGTCGAGATTATTCATCGGCAAAAAATGCATTGTTTTTAGTCGGATTTCTTAACCCTAGGACCCTACACTATTCAAATATAACAAATCTCCTACATAGGGGTTACGTGCACCCCAGTATTTTAACTCGATACCGTTAAGTGAGTTTTCATTGTAGATAGGCATTTTTTTTTTAATTTTAATCAGCAGAAGGTGCAGAATCGCGTGGTATATGGCAAAATAGCATTAGATAAAATTTTGCCCGAAAAAAGTGCAATTAAAAACATGAACAAAATTATTTTTGCAATTTTTATTAAAATTTAAGGAAAAAATTATTAAATTTTTTTCGTACTTTTTTTAAATAACTTTAGGCTTGAGTACTAAAGAAAAAGGTATAAATAACACGTAAAAACTGTATGAATCGAAAATTCGAAGGATATCAGAATTTTTGCAAGCGATGAATATTATCAAGAAATCAAGTATAGCAATAATAGTGGGGTTACGCTAACCCCAACGTTTAAATAAATATTCACTATGTCACTTCTAAAATAGAACTAAAGATTTTCTCTGCAGCACTCTTCTCTATACTGGTCCCCCTCCTAATGGTAAAAATCGCTTGGCCCTACCACTAATACAGCCGAAACGCCAGGGCCGGTAAAACTTTGTGGGGTTTGAAGAACCCCAGTGTAGGGTCCTAGGGTTAAACGGAGCTTTTGTTCTCAGATTACTGACCTACGATTTTGAGACAGATTTGCTACCAGTCTCAAGGTCAATGACCGTGTCCCAGTTTTCACGGTGGCCAGTCTCAAGGTAACGTGATCTAGTTCCCACCCCGTGACCCAGTTCACATGGCCAATCGCCCGTTCACATGTCCAATCGTCCTATAACCTACTAACTTAACGCAATTTTCCAAAATAAAGGATACTTGCGAACCAGAATCCAAAAGCGCTTTGAACTTATATTTTTTCCAGGGATCGTAACTGTTATAACTTATATCGAAAAAATCAGAAAATAATCATTATTTTGAAACTTATATGATATAAAACAACAGTAACAGTTAAATTTTACCAAAAATATTTAAAGTTATTTTTAACTATTATCTTTGACTAGTATTGTTTTAAATCTTTTAAAATTGTTATTAAAGATTTTTTTCTTTTTTTGTTCGAAATAATAATTAAAATTGACTTTTATTTTTAAAATCAAAAATAACTGTTAAAAAAGACTTTTATTTTTTTCGGTCTTGCATAAAAGTCTTTCTAAGATTTTTATTTTTCCAGTTTTTTCTATAAAAGTCTTTGAAGACTTTTATTTTTAAAATATAAAAATAAAAGTCTTTTTCTGAAAACAGATAAATAGTCCATTCAAACCGTTAAGAAAATCGAACCCTAAAGGTTTTTGGGGTCGCTGATCACAAAAATCGGGGTCCTGCGGTCCTAAAACTTGGGCCTCACCCTTAAAAATGCAAAAAACACCCCTTTTTAGGGGTTTTCCGCGATTATTTCGATAATAATGAAAACTAATGCAATGAAATACACTTTTTTTAATATTTATTTGCGAAGGTGGTTGATTTGTACTAAATCAACGCGAACTTTATGATAAGGGGTGATCCTAAAGGGTTGAAACCACCCCTAAATCGGCTACAAATAGAAAAAATTGTAAAAAAATTTTTCTTCAAGTATATGCTTCAAATACGATTGTGGGCGTACTGTCAGGCAAAACTAAATTATTTTCAACCCTTAAGGGGTTAAAACTACCCCCACAATTATAAAAATCAACTTTATATAAAAAAAAATTAGAAATTTTTTTTGTTTTTTGCTTTTTGCTTGAAATTTGGTTCAAAAGGTATTATCAGCCATAAATTTATTATTTTAAACCCTTAAGGGGGTGAAACTACCCCTGCATTAAAATTGTAATTGAAAAAAAATTGACATTTATTGTTTTGCATTAAAATTTTATTTTCCATTTTTATTCATTGAAACATTTGGAAAATTGCACTTTAAACCCTTTTTTAAAGGGGTTAAACCACCCCTAAACCGAAGCAAAATAAAAAATACATGGAAAAATATTTCTTTTCGTGGAATTTTTAAATAAAGTCAAAATGCAGGATAAAAACGACAATCACACAATAATTGGAAATATGTACCCTAATGTATTTGAGTTACTTCTGAATAATGGGGTGTTCCGTTTTTTTACAATGACATTTAGGCAGGTCAGTCTTTTGCTGAAAACAAATAAAATAGCTATCGTAGTTCGAAAATTACACTATAAAAACAATTGTGATATTGTGCTTAAAGCCTAGCACGTTGATCAGGCTATAGAAATTCTAACTAAAACTATGTAAAAAATGATTTATTAGGTGGATAAATTGGTGCGGCTGATTTTATATTTTTGAATTTTTTGGCTCCCTGTTTAATTTCTACCTAAATTAGTAGTTTGGTAACCCCATTTCACTCCGTTAGGGGATGAATTTCGAAAAATCGATTCTTAGTGAATAGTAAGCCATACACTAACAGTTTTTTCCACGCGCCAATTGTCGCGCCACGCCAACTGCCAGTTTTATGCCATCGTGAGTGGTCAACATGACACGCCAAGTTTTTCTACAGTCCACTTGACACTCAATTTCACAGTTTTTCTTTTGATCTACGCACCCATGGAAAAATTCTACATGTGGCGTGTCATTTGGAGTGGCTCGGCGTCTGCAGTTTTTTGTAAATTTCTATAAAATTTATGATAAATTCCCGTGAATTATTAATTTTTTCTGCCATTTTAATAACCACAATAAAAATTACACTCCAAATGGCACACCACTTTTAGAATTTTTCTTTATTTTATACTACTGAACTTTGCGTGGAACGTTGAAAAAATAGCCATTCCACACGCCGAGTCAATTATATACATTTTGTTGTTGTTTTTCAAAAGCTTTTTAACTGCCACGCAATCCGACAAATTAACTTTTATAGTGTATGGACAAAGAGCTTTTTCAAAGACGCCACGCAAAGTGGCAGTTTTTGCAACGCGCCCACCGACAGTTTTTTCGAAAGAAAAAACTCTTAGTGTATGGCTTACTAATGTCCACGTCATTATAGAGATGCACTGTCAAAATTAAAGCCCTTCAGCTCCAGTGGTTTGGGTTACCCCATTTAACCCCCTTAGGGGATTAATTTCAAAATATCGCTTCTTAGTGGATGTCCACGTCATTAAAGGGATGCACTGTCAAAATTTCAGCCCTATAGCTCCAGCGGTTTGGGTAAACCCTATTTCACCCCCTTAGGGGATGAATTTCGAAAAATCGCTTTATAGTGGATGTCCACGTCATTAAAGGGATGCACTGTCAAAATTTCAGCCCTTTAGCTCCAGCGGTTTAGAAAAACCCCATTTCAACCCCTTAGGGGATGAATTTCGATAGTGGATGTCCACGAGATTAAAGGGATGCACTGTCAAAATTTCAGCCCTTTAGCTCCAGCGGTTTGGAAAAACCCCATTTCACCCCTTTAGGGGATGAATTTCGAAAAATCGCTTTTTAGTGGATGTCCACGTCATTAAAGGGATGCACTGTCAAAATGTCAGCCCTATAGCTTTAACGGTTTGGAGAAACCCCATTTCACTCCCTTAGGGGATGAATTTCGAAAAATCGCTTTTTAGTGGATGTCCACGTCAATAAAGGGATGCACTGTCAAAATTTCAGCCCTATAGTTCCAGCGGTTTGGAAAAACCCCATTTCACCCCTTTAGGGGATGAATTTCGAAAAATCGCTTTTTAGTGGATGTCCACGTCATTAAAGGGATGCACTGTCAAAATTTCAGCCCTATAGCTTTAACGGTTTGGAGAAACCCCATTTCACCCCCTTAAGGGATGAATTTCGAAAAATCGCTTTTTAGTGGATGTCCACGTCATTAAAGGGATGCACTGTCAAAATTTCAGCCCTTTAGCTCCAGCGGTTTGGAAAAACCCCATTTCACCCCTTTAGGGGATGAATTTCGAAAAATCGCTTTTTAGTGGATGTCCACGTCATTAAAGGGATGCACTGTCAAAATTTCAGCCCTATAGCTTTAACGGTTTGGAGAAACCCCATTTCACCCCCTTAGGGGATGAATTTCGAAAAATCGCTTTTTAGTGGATGTCCACGTCAATAAAGGGATGCACTGTCAAAATTTCAGCCCTATAGTTCCAGCGGTTTGGAAAAACCCCATTTCACCCCTTTAGGGGATGAATTTCGAAAAATCGCTTTTTAGTGGATGTCCACGTCATTAAAGGGATGCACTGTCAAAATTTCAGCCCTATAGCTTTAACGGTTTGGAGAAACCCCATTTCACCCCCTTAAGGGATGAATTTCGAAAAATCGCTTTTTAGTGGATGTCCACGTCATTAAAGGGATGCACTGTCAAAATTTCAGCCCTATAAGCTCCAGCGGTTTGGGTAAACCCCATTTCACCCCCTTAGGGGAAGAATTTCGAAAAATCGCTTCTTAGTGGATGTCCACATCATTATAGGGATGCACTGTCAAAATTTCAACCCTATAGTTCCAGCGGTTTGGATAAACCCCATTTCACCCCCTTACGGGATGAATTTCGAAAAATCGCTTTATAGTGGATGTCCACGCCATTATAGGGCTGCACTGTCAAAATTTCAGCCCTGTAGCTCCAACGGTTTGGATAAACCCCATTTGAGCCCCTTAGGGGATGAATTTCGAAAAATCGCTTTTTAGTGGATGTCCACGTCATTAAAGGGATGCACTGTCAAAATTTCAGCCCTATAAGCTCCAGCGGTTTGGGTAAACCCCATTTCACCCCCTTAGGGGAAGAATTTCGAAAAATCGCTTCTTAGTGGATGTCCACATCATTATAGGGATGCACTGTCAAAATTTCAACCCTATAGTTCCAGGGGTTTGGATAAACCCCATTTCACCCCCTTACGGGATGAATTTCGAAAAATCGCTTTATAGTGGATGTCCACGCCATTATAGGGCTGCACTGTCAAAATTTCAGCCCTGTAGCTCCAACGGTTTGGATAAACCCCATTCGAGCCCCTTAGGGGATGAATTTCGAAAAATCGCTTCTAAGTGGATGTCTACGTCATTATAGGGATGCACTGTCAAAATTTCAGCCTTATAGCTCCAGCGGTTTTGAGTTGACCCTATTTCACCCCCTTGAGTTGATCGTGTGGACCGAAAGGGTCGAACCCACATCCCAACTAGTTTCTATTTGTAGCCGATTTAGGGGTGGTTTCAACCCTTAGGATCACCCCTTATCATAAAGTTCGCGTTGATTTAGTACAAATCAACCACCTTCGCAAATAAATATTAAAAAAAGTGTATTTCATTGCATTAGTTTTCATTATTATCGAAATAATCGCGGAAAACCCCTAAAAAGGGGTGTTTTTTGCATTTTTAAGGGTGAAGCCCAAGTTTTAGGACCGCAGGACCCCGATTTTTGTGATCAGCGACCCCAAAAACCTTTAGGGTTCGATTTTCTTAACGGTTTGAATGGACTATTTATCTGTTTTCAGCAAAAGACTTTTATTTTTATATTTTAAAAATAAAAGTCTTCAAAGACTTTTATAGAAAAAACTGGAAAATAAAAATCTTAGAAAGACTTTTATGCAAGACAGTCTTTTTTAACAGTTATTTTTGATTTTAAAAATAAAAGTCTTCCCATAAGAGTTTTGGAAGACTTTAAAAATAAAAAACAAAAATAAGAGTTTTTAATGACCTAAAACTTTTTTACTTAAATATAACTGTTATTGTTTATTTAAAAAAATTTAAATTAATTTTAACTATTAAACTTGACTTTTATAATAAAAGTCTACAATTTAAAAGTAACCCCACCACCGCGTAGAACTCGCTACTCTGAGTATCCAGTATAAATTTTATGCAGATCAGACAACATTTACTATTTGATTTTTTAAGTCAAAAATACAAATATAACAGTTATTTACGATCCCTGATTTTTTCCCAATTGGATCGATGACGTGAAATGATATTGTTGGCAAAAATGATACTCTCTCCCTTGAAGTCGAAAATAATACTGTTTGACTGTTTGTTAGTGTGTGATTTTGAAGAATTGACTTCTCTTCTGAGTGTAATGCTTGAGTTTGATTGAAGAATGCTTGTTGATTGTTGAGTTGATGTTGATTGAATATGCTTTTTGATGGTTGATTTGTGGTTGCTTTGCCAGAAATGGGATCGTCTATTGTGCCAGTTGTTAAATGATTGGTTTGAAGTTTTTTGTCTATGTGAAGCGATGAATGGTGTTTCTCTTTGCAAAAATGAGATGAAAATGTTGATGTACATGACCTTGTGTTGTGACCTAGCTTAAGACAGTTCAAACATAAACCATTATGTGCTGCGAACTTTCTACGTGATGTATCCATTGATTTGAATTGAGTGCATTTCAACAAGCGATGATCCCTCTTGCAACTAGGGCATTTGCTTTGAATTTGATGGAAAGTTGCGGAAGGCGGATGCCTACTGGTTTTTTATTCGAGAGCATCGCATCTTGTGTTGATGAATTGCAGAAATTCTACAGTGTGTATTCTCTTTCCGCGGTATGTTGAGACCAACACTGCCTTGTGTCAGGATCACATTTTGAAACAAAAAGATATACCAGCCAAGGCTCACGAGAACACGCTTCCCCGCCCAAGGATTCTAGCCCTCTTAATATTTCATCTAAGGTATCTGACATTCTGCAAAGTTCTCTGGCATTTGTCCTTGTTATTGATAGCTGCTCTAAGAACGATTTTAAAAGTGAAGTGATAATCGGCTTCTTTTTGTCATACCTTTTTACTAATTTGTCCCAAACTTGATCATAATTTGTTTCAGTTACCAAGATATGACGGACTAATGAAGCGGCGTTTCCAGTTAAAAATCCTTTCAAATACTGAAATTTTTGTGCTTTTGATAATGATTGGTTATTGTGAATCATTGATTTGAAAAGATCCTGAAATGTTGGCCAATCTTCGAAATCTCCAGCAAATGGTGTAATATTTAAACGTGATAATTTGACCTCAGTATTGTCATGGTTGTTGTGAATTAAAGTGCGGTCTATTGTATTTATAAACGCTTGTTGTTGCCCTGATATCGCCATCAAGGTGACATTAAATTGTTGCGTTGGATCATTTGGTGATTCTGGCGGTTGCCGTTGTGCCAAATGTGTTCTTAAAACTGATTCGGCTTCGAAATAATTGGTTTCGAATTCTTCGACGTGTTAATTATAGCATGACGTGACTGACAACACATCATCACATTTTATAAACTCCACCCATAAATCTTCTAATTTCTCGAGTCTAATTAAAATTTGTTATGTTGGTGTACTATCATCTACGTTTGAAGCAAATGTTTTGATTCCCTTCACTGAGCCTTTTGAGCGGCCCTTTTGTTGAGCTAAAGAAGCTGGACCGCCAATTTTCATAGCTTTCTATCCAATACTGGAAACTACTAGAAAGTTCTTTAAAATGCTTCGAGAATATACGAAGCTTTTTTCCGTTCGTTTTCCTGCTAATAGATGGCGCCATATTAGGATAGTGGACAAATCGTAAATTCAAAACCTCACCATTCCCGCTGATTCAACTTCTAGCACACAGATGGCGCATAAATAATCTCAATAACAAGCTAAATTTTCCTTGGCTGAGTTGATTCTATGATTCTGAAGACTTAACGAAAATTTGTGAGGAAGAACGAAAGATCGTGTTAGGGTCATTGTAGTTGTTAGTTTATTAGCCCATTGACGCGAACATCATTAATGCTACACGAAACCGCCGTCAGGTTAGAATAATGGCCGTGCTTTTTTAATGAACTGGTTGGTTCTTCGCCATATAAAACTGAAAACCCAGGTTCTATCGGGGTCTATCTGGGTCTCTATCGAGGTTACTGGGAAATTTTAAAATTTCCCTGCTTTCCAGAATGCGGCCTATACAATCGAGGCTACAGAAACATCGAGAGCAAACGAGCCGGGAGGAACAAGCGGGATTTAGACCACATCGAGGATGCATTGATCAAATATTCGCCCTCCGTCAGTTAATGGAAGAAAGAATTCGTTGTGGCAAACGAATTGTCGTCGTTTTCATCGATTTCAAATCCGCTTTCGACTGCATCGATTGGAACAGCTTGTGGAGAGTCTTGGTAACCGAACACGTGCCATTGAGAATCATCCAACTTCTCCAAGCGTCGTACGATGGCTCAACCAGCAGCGTTCGTATTCGAAACGACTTATCCGAGGAGTTCCCGATTCAGACGGGTGTCCGACAGGGAGACGTCGCTTCGCCACTTCTCTTCAACGTTGTGATCGACGCGATTATGCGTGCAGCATTCGATGGACGACTCGGAGTTCAATACGACGACAACAACTTCGTAACAGACTTAATGTTCGCCGACGATAGCGCTGTTTTCGCCGACACGGATGCCGAAGCAACGGACATCTTATACGATATTTCCCGCATCGCCCAATCATACGGGTTAAAAATCAATGCGGAAAAGACCAAAGTGCTCACAACGGATGGATCAAGAGCCAGTGTTCACCTCGATGGAACCCAAATCGAACAGGTTCCAAGGTTCAAATGTTTGGGATCATTGGTTGAGGAAACGAAAGTAGCATCGACGGCCGACGTTCACAGCCGTATCGGCCAGGCAACAGCAACATTCGCCTTGCTCAAGTGGTGCATATGGAAACGAGCAAATATCTCCATCAAAACAAAACTACGTCTTTACCGAACGTTGATTCTTCCGATTCTTCTTTATGGATCTGAAACGTGGACACTGATCAAACCGGACGTTAAGAAGCTCGAGGTCTTCCAAATGCAATGTTTGAGGCAGGTCCTCCGTGTCTCACTCCGTGATCGCCTTCGAAACGAGGTTGTCAGACAAAGATGCGATCAGCAAACACTGATCGAAGAAGAAATGCAAAAACGTCGACTACGGTGGTTTGAACATGTTTGCCGAATGGATGATAACCGCTTGCCACGTAAACTTCTCTGGCGAGACCGTCCTGCAGACTGGAGAATACAGCGATCGGCACCGAAGAAAACCTGGTTGACGAATATCGGGGGGACTTAAAGAATCAACGATTATCAGTTACCGAGGCTCGAGACACCGCCAAAAACCGAGAAGAATGGAAGCGAATCGTGAATAGAGTTCGGGACCCAGCGGCACCGACAGCACCGTATCCGTTGCGGGGACGTCCCGCTCGGACCGCCAGCTAACGGATCAAAGAAAAGAAGAAAAGAAGAATGCGGCCTACTTCACGCCGGTGGAGAAATGTCAATTAAATTTTGTAAATAAATAAACATTCATCATATATATTTGCCTTTTTTTTTCTTTAAAGGTATACAGAGACGTTATTTTTTTCGATTTGATTTTGCGAAAAAAGAAAACCATAATTGTAACATATCAAACTTCGAGGGGATTATTATTAGTATCACGAGGTAGTGGAGGCGGTGGGGCCCCTTTAAAAATAAGCCTTCGGAAGGTCATCAGCTGAAAGTGTCGATTTATAAATATGTTTGCACATTCAAGTGTTTATTAATGGTGATACTGATGGTATTCAGTCGGTGGTCGGTTGTAATAATTCTATAGAGATATTTAATAATTTTTGTGCAATGCAAAATATGAACCAAGCTTAGTAACAAAAAATGTACGAACTACTTGAGTTTCAAACTGCTCTTCACGTCACACGACCCGACTTTCTGCACGGGGCCACTATATCTCGAACAAATTCAGATCGATGGGCTGGGGTGGGTAGGATCATCATCATTTACTCTTTTGCGGTGTTGTAGATATTATGCGCGTTGTTTATTAAAAATTTGCCGAGAGGTCAAATCGTCGTTTAGCATTACGAATTAGGGATTACTAAGTCGACTGGGGCTCCACCGTCTTCCGGTCCCAAGTCCAGGGTGTGAAAGGAGGAAGGTGGTCGATCTGCCGAATTGACCAGAATCAGAAAACCGAAGAAACTAACTAACTATTCACGAAATAATGCTACTGCATCCGGGGCAGCAAGGCCAGCGCTTGCTTTTTTGCACCCGGTGCAGTATGCCATATTGCGCGAGTTATAGTCTATAAAAAAAACCCTCAAAGTAGTTTTAATTTTTAACTTTTATTCATCAATTTTAAACTTTTTAAAATACCGGATACAATTTTTTAATTTTTTAAACTTTTATTCTTTAACTTTTATATTTTTAAAAGACCGGATAACAATATTTTAAATGACGTGCTAAGTAGATCAAGTAGTGAGCAAGACTGACTACTTGGTCTCACAAGACTTCCATCTTCACGATATATAAAAATGCTTACAAGGAGCATTCATTATTTTCTTGGAACTTATTCTGCACTTACTTAGTGCTGATATTGAAAACAATTTGCACTTAGTGCTGATAAAAATTATTGGAATGAAATATAATAAGTATGCATTGCTTTAAAATTATTAGAAATGAAAAATAAGATGAATTTGTGTGCATTGTTTTAAAATTATTAAGAATGAAAAATAATATGAAATTGTATGCAAATAAGATGAAATTACTAATAGACCAGTCATTAGAGATTTTTTCATGTTATAAAATTGTACAGCAAACTGCTTGCACTACTACTTCAGGGGTGTCTCATAGATTACTAAAACCAAAAAACCAGCCAAAATTTCCTCATGTGGAATTGTTTAAACAATAATTAGCAACAAAAATGGGTACTTTTTTCGTTTTTGGCGTATACAATAAAAAGTACTGGATGAATCGCGTTACTGTCAACAGGACATTTGTAGAGAATTAAAAAACCTACAAAATGTTTTTTTTAGACCCCGATCCGACCATTTTTCGACGAGAAAAGCTGGAAAAAGTCCAAAAAACACCCTTTTTTCAAAAATGCGTACCTCTCTTAATTTTTAATATTAAGGGATGATTTTTTGGGAAATGATAGCTTATTACATATACTATAAACTGGCAAAAGATGAAATTTGTCGCATTAATAGTTTCTGTATAATTGCAGTATAAACAAAATAGACCCTAATTTTGCACATGGCGCCAATATTAGCCGAGTGCCCTGATTGAAATTTGTAAAGCGGTTTCTGAAAGTAGATATTAAAGGCTACAACTTGGCTATCTCACATTTTCATATAAGTTTGGAGAACTTTGTTAAAAATGCTTCTGAATATAGTGCATCTGGCGAAAATTTCAATCCGATACGTATCGAGGCAGTGGAAGTACAGGTATCAAGCAACAAAGGAGGCGTTTCGTTTATTTACACGTAGAAAGCATGAGCAATTATATTGCATATTTAAGGGGTGATTGAATTTTATATTTTGTTTTTCATTATCATGGATCCCAGTACTAGTAGTGATAACTTCAGCAATAAAAGGTAAATATAAAGTAAATATATTTGAGTTTTATAAATTTCATCATTCAATTAAGCATGGTGGGTAGCTCCGATGGGGAAGATGAATGGGAAGATTTGAATGACAACTGCCTGCTTTGTGATGAGCCCATGGAGACAGGAAAATCGATCTTGTGTAAGGAAAGATGTATTGAAACTTTCATAAAAGCAAGTAAAAGAAGAAAGGATAATCGAGAAAAGAAACTAAAAGAATTCAAGCAGGCATATTTTCACAAGACTTGCACGGTGAATTATCCCAGAGAAAGGAGCATAAAAATTGTTGAAAAAAAGAGGAACGAAGAAGGAAGAAGTTCTGCACAAAATCGCCAACGTAATCAAGAAGCGCGGGTATTTACATTTGCCACGTGTTGTGTTTTTTTGTAACAAAAATGTGTATGAATATTTAAATAACTCCCGTCGTGTAGTGAAAAAACAAACCATCGACCATGTTCTTTTGCAGCTAAAATGTAATCCGCAAACTGAAACTAACAAAGTTATATCCGCGCGTCTCAACAATTTAAAATGTGAAAACGATGATTTTTTTAAGAAGCATAGAATGTATTATCATTCTAATTGTATGAACAGTTTTTACGCATACCGCCCATGTAATGCTAAGGGTGTCCCTTTATCGGATGATATGTCAAATTTATTAGCTTTCATTATCAACTACCTCCTTAGTCACAGCTATGAATGTCAGTTTTCATTGAAATCTATTCTAGAAAAATATTCAACGATAGAAGGTTCGAAAGAGTTTCCTAGACTTGATTACATTGAAAACCACTTGAAAAAACATTTTGAAGACGAGATAGTTATTCACAGAGTAAATAATGATAGGTTGATTTGTTTTAAACAATCGTTAGGAAAAAATATTGAAGACAGCTGGTATAACAATCGTCAAAAAAATATTGAGCAAGAGAAGTTGAGAATAGTTGAATTAGCGGGCCACCAAATTTTGCAAATTATCAGAGCAATGAAGTGTAGTGACAATAATTCTTACAGATCGCCTAGTAATTTTTTAAATGATTTAGACAAAGATATTCCTGAAAGCTTAAAATTAATTCTGGATATTTTAATCAAAACTCACAAACACACTCCAAAAAATCAATCTTGGGTTCAGTGGGACAATAAAATAATAACTATTGCTCATATTATCATGTCTTGTGTAAGACCCCGATCATTTTCATCTCATCTCTTACTAGCACTTTCTGCAATGATCCACAAGAAGTTTGCAGCCAAAGGTCTTATCGATTGTCTTAACAACATAGGTCTTTGCGCCTATTATACAGAAACTGTACGTTTTGAAACATCGGCAGTGTATGATCCTGAAAGTGTGACCTTATCACCTAATAGTTATCTACAATTTGTATTTGACAATGCAGATCATAATACTGCAACTATTGACGGCAAAAATACGTTTCATTGTATGGGTGGTATAATGTGTGTAACGCCGGCATCGTCCGTACAATCGAAAGAAAATATCGAAAAATTGAAAGGCTCTTTACCTACAATTACCAGTGGTGAATTCGGCTACCTTCCTTTGATTAGTTTTTCACAAAATGGTCCTTTTACTTTAAAAAAATTAATAGTAAAAGATGTATATGAAATTAATCCTATTAGTTCAAAATTCAACATTAAACCTATCGATTTATTATGGCATTACGCCGAATGTACTACCCCTGAAACCACTATGAATTGGAAAGGATTCATGAGTAAATATCATGCTTCAAATACAGACTATTCTATATCAAAAATTGTTCCACTACCGTTCGTTTATGCACCCCCTAGTGACTATTTAACTATTTTAACTGTATTAGTAGAAGCAAGGAAAAAAGCTGATGAAAATGGACAAAAGCATTGCTTCGTTACCTTTGATTTACCGCTCTTCTTAAAAGCTAGTGAAATATTAAATTCTATAACTTCTGATAATGATCCTCTCAAATTAAAGGGAACTATTGCTCGTTTGGGCGGCTTTCACTTATTAATGTCGTTCCTTGCAGCAGTAGGTATGATAATGAATAGCAGTGGCTTATATGAGGCATTTTGCCTATTATTCGCACCATTATCTGCTGAAAAAGCTCTCACCGGTCATGCCTTTTCAAGGGCAGTAAGGGGCCATCTTTTAGTACAAACATCACTTGCTAGTATAATTTTTGAGACAATTAAATTTACTGAGGAAGAAAAATCATTTCTCAAGACTTCACTTTCCAATTTAGGAAATGATGAAAATTTTCTTAAAAATTCGATATTAACAGACATCAAGGCAAAATTTTTAGATAGTTTCCAAAAGTTGGAGAGCAAAGGCCCGACTAGTCAATTGTAGCTGCAGTACTTTGAAATGGTTAATTTAATGCAAAGATTCATCGATGCTGAGCATTCTGGCAATTTTAAAGAGCATCTGGATGTCGTGCAGTTAATGATACCTTTTTTTATGCTTCAGGACATAATAATTACGCGAAATGCGCTCATTTATATTTACAAAAAATGTTAGAATTAAAAGATGTAATGGATATTGAAGAGTACGATAAGTTTGTTCTGCAAGGTTTTTTTACAATAAGACGATCAAACCGATTTTGGTCTGGGATATGGGCAGATATGACGATCGAACAGGTGTTGATGAGGGCAATGAAATGCAGTGGGGGATTAACCCACGGCAGAGGTATTACGGAAAGTGTCGTAAGTAAGTGGATTCTGTCCATGATCGCAATAATGGAGGTATGCAATCAGATAGAAACCTTTTGCGATTTATCATTTATCTCTTCTGAACAGCATGTAGACCACAGATCTAGTCGAATTTCTCGAGACGCTAAAGATTTGTTAAAATTACAAGAATTTTTTACTGCTCATAATCCGTTCCCAGAATCCAATTTTGCAATGGGAATATTCTCTGGCTTAGTCGGCGATTCTTCAATAAATTGTTTTAATGCGTTTGAAATCGGAAAAAAATTGATGAATGAGAATGTAGGCAAAGATTTTTCAAATTTAAAATTTCTAAGAAAAAATAAAGTTCTTAATTTAAATTCAATAAGTACAAAAGTCAAAAATATAGAAAACGTTGAAGTTAACATATCTCCTTTGCTAATTTTTCAAAGAATATCACTCAATATATCTGACAAAAATGATATGAAAGAATACATTAAATACGAACTTGCTCCCGTCCCTCTAGCGTTATTTGATGAAGGTGGTATGCGCAAAACGAAAAAATCCGATTTCTATGCTTACTTTCATAGTATCGATAAAATTCCGGGTACACAAGCACAAGAGTTAGTACACATTGTTGACGGCGGATACTTTCTCCACAAAGTAGTTTGGCCACCATATAAAAGTATTGAAGTTATTTTGAGTAAATACATTAATTATGCAAAGAGGCATTATAAATGGAACAGCTGCATTGTATTCGACGGTTATCCTGAAGACGAGACGCTTACGACAAAATCTGTCGAACGCTCTCGGCGGAAGTTAGCAAGTATAAGTAGTGTGATACATTTTGATTTAAGTACAAAAATTAGCTTAAATCAAAAGCAGTTTTTAAGTAATGAGATAAATAAAACCCGCCTCATTCGAATGTTATGCACTGAATTAAACAAGTCTGGCTTTAGGACCAAAATTGCCTATGAAGATGCAGATTTAATGATTGTAAATACCGCCATTGAACACGCGCGTATGAAATCTGACACCATTGTTGTACTTGTCGGTCAGGACATTGATCTCTTAGTCATCTTAGGTCAAAATGGATACGATCACTCAAACATATATTTATTTAAAGAAGGTCACGGTCGTGAACCTAATAAGTATTACAGTACAACCAGCTTTAAGTTCAAAGAGTTACAGCCTGTAATAGGCTTTTTACATATTTTTACAGGATGTGATACAACATCATGCTTTTTTAGACAAGGCAAAAAAAAATTAATCAGTAGTTTCGAAACGGAAAAATTAAAAGAACTTGCAAATACATTTTATAAAAAGGATGCAACCGCGGAGGAAATTTCAAGCAGTGCTTACATTTTAATTCAAGGCTTATATAGCAACAAGGCTGAAAAAAGTTTATATGCAAAAAATGAAAATTTTTCCTTAAACGATCTACGATATTTGCACTCTAATAAAGCAAAAGTAAAAACCAATTTTGCTTTCGAAACTTTGCCACCAACTGAAGGTGCAGCGAAACAGCACGTTTTTCGGGTATATTATCAACTACAATTATGGCTTAGCAATTGTTTAAATCCGACGCAATGGGGTTGGAAAGTTTCTCAAAATCATTTAGTACCGATTGGAACTACTGATCCCTTGCCTGAAAAATTATTAAAGCAAATATCTTGTGGGTGTAAAACAGGCTGTAAAACTTCTTCTTGTACATGCAGGAAGCATGGCTTACAATGTTCAGATTTGTGCGCAAACTGCACCGAAATAATGTGCTCTAACATACCTGTAGAAGATATTTGTCTTGAAGACGATGAAGATGAATATGAAAATCAATTAGAAAATAGTTTAGACGAAGTAAGCTGCAAATTAAATGATTGCGAAAATGAAGGTATGAATGTGAGCTCTGAAGACGAAACTGTGCCACAAAAAAGACGTAGAACTTTAACTCTTTAATTTATTGAATATTTCTTAGTTGTTAGTATCGAACAATCTGTAAAATGTTTATAAAATTTATTAATATTTATTTATTTATTTTCAAAGACCTTAATCCCAAATAACGTATGTTTGTAATATATAAAGAAAAAATGTGCCAATTAACATAATAAATAATAAAAAATACAATAGTGTATTGAATAACATTTTCGTTTATAAGTATCTGTTCAATTTAATGTACATTCTATATAAATATATTCATTACTTGAACTATTTTCCATTTAATATATGTATAAAAATTAAATTATTTTTCGGGTACCCCTATATATGACCCCTTAAATATGCAATATAATTGCTCATGCTTTCTACGTGTAAATAAACGAAACGCCTCCTTTGTTGCTTGATACCTGTACTTCCACTGCCTCGATACGTATCGGATCGATACGTATTTCGCCAGATGCACTATATTCAGAAGCATTTTTAACAAAGTTCTCCAAACTTATATGAAGATGTGAGATAGCCAAGCTGTAGCCTTTGATATCTACTTTCAGAAACCGCTTTACAAATTTCAATCAGGGCACTCGGCTAATATTGACGCTATGTGCAAAATTAGGGTCTATTTTGTTTATACTGCAATTATGCAGAAACTATTAATGCGACAAATTTCATCTTTTGCCAGTTTATAGTATATGTAATAAGCTATCATTTCCCAAAAAATCATCCCTTAATATTAAAAATTAAGAGAGGTACGCATTTTTGAAAAAAAAAGGGTATTTTTTGGACTTTTTCCAGCTTTTCTCGTCGAAAAATGGTCGGATCGGGGTCTAAAAAAACCATTTTGTAGGTTTTTTAATTCTTTACAAATGTCCTGTTGACAGTAACGCGATTGATCCAGTACTTTTTATTGTATACGCCAAAAACGAAAAAAGTACCCATTTTTGTTGCTAATTATTGTTTAAACAATTCCACATGAGGAAATTTTGGCTGGTTTTTTGGTTTTAGTAATCTACGAGATACCCCTGAAGTAGTAGTACAAGCAGTTTGCTGTACAATTTTATAATAGTTCAGGAGCCACCAATCCTAAAACCTCCGTGACACGCTTACTAAAATTTTAAATAAAAAATAAAAGTTAACACTCAGACGAATAAGATTCGCTTGGTCGGCGTGGATTTAATTGGCCGAAAAAATTTTAAATAAATTATATTATTATTAAATTTCCATAATTTTTTTCTGTCATCACGGATTTTGTTAATCTCATAGACAATTTTGTGGGAAATACCATATTCTTTGAGAAAAAACCCGGCCGACCAATGCCGGAAAGGTTGCGCATACCTATTTAAATGATGTGATAGGGGGTAAAATTTATCCATTATCACGGAAACCCTTTTTTTTTCATTTTACGCATTTTGATGTTAAATTCATAAATATCTTGGTATGCGTGCTCACAAACTGCCGGAAGTATCGCCACCCGTTAGTAGCCTTAAAATGACAAAAAAAAGGTTTCCGTGATAATGGATAAATTTTACCCCCTATCACATCATTTAAATAGGTATGCGCAACCTTTCCGGCTAGAAATCATTGGTCGGCCGGGTTTTTTCTCAAAGAATATGGTATTTCCCACAAAATTGTCTATGAGATTAACAAAATCCGTGATGACAGAAAAAAATTATGGAAATTTAATAATAATATAATTTATTTAAAATTTTTTCGGCCAATTAAATCCACGCCGACCAAGCGAATCTTATTCGTCTGAGTGTTAACTTTTATTTTTTATTTAAAATTTTAGTAAGCGTGTCACGGAGGTTTTAGGATTGGTGGCTCCTCGCCTATAACAAAATCTGCCGTTTTTTTCGCTCTAATGACTGGCCTATAAGGGTTAGTAGACTAAATTATGTTAGTTGTTGTTGTTGTATGTTACTCCTCCCTCCTCAGTGTGAAGCGAATGTAACGAAGGCCACAGGAGCTGAACTGCAACCGGAACTGGGGTTGGTTTTGTTGATGTTGTTGGTTCTTCTGTTGATGATGTTTGCATTGCAGATTCTTTGATTTCATCTATTGGTGACATTTGTGCTGTATGTCTCTTGGTTTCAAATGGTCTTTGCTTCTCGAAGAGATTTTTGATGAAGTTCCTCTTTTGTTTTATCCTGTTCCTAAATTTGACGATTGCATATAGGGTGGAAGCTGCGATAAATATTCCTACGATTATGTGGGTAGAGGTAGTGTAAATACTTGTTTTGACTTGAAGTATTTTTATAGCCTCGAGGTTTTCCATGGTCCATTTGACGAGTTTGGTGAGATTTATTTTTTTTATTACGCCGTTGTTGTTGATTTCCTGGTTTAACGTGGAGATTACTTCTATGGAGTCCCAGTAGGTAACTGTTTTACTGGAGTACTGTATTCCGTTAATGTTAATGGTGCAATTTTCAAAGTGGATTAGCGATGCTCCTATTAAGATTTTGTTGTTACTATTTTTGCTGCATGTAGTTTGCATTGTAGTTTCATTTTCGGTGATTATTACTAGGTAGTTGGGTTCTAGTAGCTCTACTTCCTTATTGTTTCCTAGTTTGGTGAGTTTGCATTGTGCCTTCTCGTTATTTATAATGTTTGGGATGCACTTGTCAGTTTTAAGCTCCTTTGGTGATGTACTTCGGCAATATCTCATCGTCTCGAGCGGTTGACATGGTTCGTCTATATATTCATACCTATATTCGTTAAGTAGGATGTAAGGGGCCTCGAGATTGAGAGTATAGGAGTTGTTTATTGGTAATGCTTTAAGGTGGTAGAGGGTGAAAACTTCAGGAAGGAAATTCGGGATTTTGATGATGAATACAACGTTCGAGTGGTTAAAGTAGGCTTGTAACTCTAACAATTCGTATATATTGTCGTCTGATATTATTGCGACATCTTGTTCTTCTAGTACTTTACGAATATACCCGATTTCATCTGGATGCAAAATATGTTTGGATATTACGCTTAGTTTAGCTAAGATTATTGATTCCGAAATTTCTTTGAGGTGTTCTCTTAATATATCTATGTCATATACTAGTTGGTTATGGTATTGATTCAAGGTAAATATTATATCTAATTTATCAATTTGTTTTGTTAATTCAAAATTAATATAATTTTCTAGTATCTTTTGCTGTCTGTTAATGTGTTGTGTTATATTACTAAAACGGTTTATCATATCTTGGTTTATTGCTATTTGTTTATTTATCTGAGAGTTTATATTTTGTTGATTAGTTTTAAGAGCGTCTAAGTGTATATTTATTTCATCCAGGTCATTTTGATCTAAATTTCCGGTAATTGATTTTATGACAGTACCCAAACCATTTATCAGCCCTCTTCTTACCCTAGATTTTGGCTTGAGCTGTGTGAAGGTGCTGCGCAGTATTTCGAATCTTTTCTGCAATACTTTCGTAATGGACTTGTATTCTTTTTTGTTGTATGTATAGTTAGCTAAATTATGTATATTCCTGTCTATGTTAATCTCGTATTCCGTTAAGTTTACCATATGAATTAGCTTCGAGTATCCATTTTTGATTTTTGCCGGTCCAATTTTGAGTGGTAATAGGCCTTTATTGTTACTGAGGTCGTGAATCTCTAATCTCTGTGCCTGGGATTTGATGATCCTGAAATTTTCGTTTATTTTTAATTTTTTGTTTGTGAACTTTACGTTTATTAGTTATAACTGTAAACTTTTTTATTATTAATTATTTTGTGTTTCATAAATTTGGGGGCAAGTTTGTTCCTTCTATTCTCAGCTTCGTAAATTATTTCATTTGTTTCAAAATTTGGGGGTTCTTTCCTTCCTACATTTAGTTTGTTGATCGTTTTTTGTTTATAAGCTGCTACGTTGATGGGCTAATTCTGCTAAGTTTTTGTATTGTTCAATATGTTGCTTTATATATTCTTGTTCTGTATTTGGATTATTTCGTATTGAAAAGGGGGTTGACTTACTGTAATGACCTATTAGTAGCTCGAAAGGGGTTAATTTAGTGACAGAGTGAATAGAATTATTATAACTTATAACGGCTTCGTCTATTATTTCTCCTATTGCTTTTTTATTATTTTGGCTATAGATAATTCTAACTAATTCAGTTATGGTCGAGTGAAATCTCTCGATTGGGGAATTTCCTGTAGAGTTCTTTGCAGTTGTAACATGAGATTCGATATTATATAAATTGATAAAGTCGTTGAAAAGTGTAGACAAGAACTCTGCGCCATTGTCGGTTATAATTTTCTTCGGTATCCCGTGGTGGGAGAAATAATGCTTTAGGGATTTAATTAAGCTGATGCTATTCCTACTAGTTAATAAGTAAATACTACCAAACTTGCTAAATTTGTCTAGTATAGTCAAAAAGTTTTCCTTATGTATTGAATATATATCCAAATGTAGTATTTCTAAAGGTCTATCGGAGCTCTCTGTAACTTCGTACTTAATAGGTTGTTTGTTCCGTTCGTATTTGTTTTCAAGGCAAATTGTACAATTGTTGATAACACGAGTTATTTGCGTTTTCATATTGGGAAAATAATAACTTCGTTTTAGATGTTCGAGGGCTTCAGTTATACCTCTGTGAATTGACTTAATATGGTATTCCCTGATGATCTTCTCCTGTTCGTCTACGTTTGTGATATCTTTGACTTGTGTCATGCAACGGATGAGCTTTATTCCACTGTTACTGAAAAATTTTGAATAGGCAGATTGCACCGATTTGAAGGTGTCGTTATCCGTTAATATTGCTGTTAAATTTTTAGGGTGTGTATACTCTTTGAGAATGTTGGTAATGATATTTTCATTATCTATGTCGTTACGGCGAATTGTATGTCTTCGCTTGTTTTGAAATATAACCTTAAAACAGGTGTGTGGTCGAGATAAATTACTGGTTTTTTCTAATATGAGTTGGTTTGAAAAGTTGTTTAACGGGCATTCAGATATGGGGATACCGTCATTAAGTTGTTCCTGTGCAGAATGGATTGTGGATGTGGAGGAAATGTCAAGGTTTCTGGAAGTATTACTTTCTGTTAAGTTGATTTCAATTCTGGATAATGCGTCGGCATTTGTGTTTTGTTTTCCTTTTTTATAAATCACTTCGTATTCAAACTCTTCTAATTTTAAGCGCCAACGGACTAATTTGGAGTTGGGTTCTTTCAAAGAAAAAAGCCAGATTAGGGGCTTGTGGTCTGTAATAATTTTAAATTTCCTACCAAATAGGTAAGGCCGAAAGTATTTGGTAGCCCATATTATGGCTAAAAGTTCCTTTTCTATAGTGCTGTAGTTTTGTTCAGACTTTGTAAGAGTGCGGCTGGCATAGCAGATGGGCCTATCTAAGCCTATAGGACCTTGAGAGAGGATGGCTCCTAGTGCCACGTTGCTAGCGTCCGTAGTCAAATTGAAGGATTGACTAAAGTCGGGGTATTGGAGGATTGGAGAATTACAGAGCAAATTTTTACAATTATTGAAACATTCTACGTACACTGAATTCAGGATAATTTATTTTCCTTTTCGTAAGCATTCGGTAAGAGGCTTCGTTAGGTTGGCGAAGTCTTTGACAAATTTCCTGTAGTACCCCAGGAGACCTAAGAATGATTTTATTTCTTTTTGGGTTTTAGGTATGGGGAAGTTTTGAATGGCCTTTATTTTTTCGGATTTGGTTTTACCCCTCTGGTGTAACTACATGGCCTAGAAAGGCAATCTCCTTGTGGAGAAATTCTGATTTGTCTAATTGTATTTTAAAGTTAGCGTTTCTTAGTTTTTTGAAAACGGCCGAAAGATTTTCTAGATGCTCCTGTAAGGAAGTCGAAAAGACGATAATGTCGTCCATGTAAACCAAACATTTTGTACCTTGAAGATCCTGTAAGACATTATCCATGACACGTTGAAATGTCGAAGGAGCATTTTTAAGCCCGAAGGGCATGCGGATATATTCAAAGTGTCCATTATCTACCGTAAAGGCTGTTTTAGGAATATCCTCTGCTTTAACTTCGATTTGGTGGAACCCGGAAGCGAGATCCAATGTGCTGAAGTATAGGCATTTCCCAAGTTTATCTAGGATCTCTTTTTTGGGACAATCCATATTGGAGAGGACCATGGGGAGTAAGATGGACGGATGATATCTTGATTCAACATTTCGTCGATTTGCCTCTGAACCTCTTCCTTGTGTATTTGGGGATAACGGTAAGACTTTGTATAGACAGGTATGTTGTCTTTCGTTCTTATTTGGTGTTTCACCTGATTTGTGAATGTTAAATTGTCACCTTCCTGAAAGAAAATGTCTTCGAATTGGACACATAATTTGATAATTGCTCTCCGTTCTTCGTTGTTTAGGTGGCCGACACGTATCAAATCTGCTATTCTCCCGTTGGTGTTATTGTTGTTGGGGTTATTTGTGATACAAAAGTTATGAACTTCTGCATACTGGTTGTGATGAAATGGTTCAACTTTTATAGGTTGTTCTATAATAAGGTTCTCTGGAGAGTTTGACAAGTTGGTAATTTCCACAAGAGAAGACCATTCTTTAGCTTTATATATGCCTTCGGAGATCACTAGTTTATTATTTATTAGTGTAGGCTTGATGTAGATACTACCATCTTTAATATCAACAGGTAAATGACAAATGAATTTACATAATGGCGGAAGATTATATAGCCTTGACATAAGATTAAGTTTGTAGAGTAATGGTATCCGAGTTCTTTTAGACTCCAAAATTGAGTTGACTAAGTCTATCTTGCATCCTAACTGTCTCATCATTTGCAGACCTATAAGTCCATCGAAGTAATTATGGAACTTGAAAAGTAAGAATTTTAAGTTTTCACCAGTTTCGAATTCTGCGAGTCCTTTCAGAGTGATTTGTCTGTTTACATAGTGTGTATTAAATGCGGTATTGACTTCTATACGTGTTATGTTCTCTACCAAGTCAGGGTTAATCAAGTTGGGATTTATAAATGACAAGTTACTGCCAGTGTCAATAAGAATTTTTAGAAGACTTGTCGGCGGCTCTGATGTGTATGTATGTTAGAACAGAGGAATCGTTACTATTTAAGTTCAGGTATTCGGTTCGGAGTCTGAGGCGATTTGTGGAAAATTTTGTGTAGGTGACTCAATGAGCTCTTCGTTTGGTCCTTGGTACCAACTGTCAAGATCCTGGTAGTTGTTATCTGGATTATTGTTGGAAGAAATTTCTGTAGCTATATTGTGAAAACCATAATTTTGCGCATGTTCTGGTTCAGAGTAAAAGGATTCTTCTGAGATGAAGTTTAGGTTACCAGATGGATGGGGGGTGTTTCTTCGTACAAACATTATATTTCCACTCGAGATATCCATTGGTTCTGGTTTTGTATATAAATTGTGAAGGCCGTGGGGTGGTGCCTGGCTATTTACTTGCTGGTTATATTGGCCATATCGGGAAATATGTTTTGATTTAGGATAATTGTAATCAAGTCCACCGTTAGAAGTATTAGAACGATTTTGGTTTAAGATTATGGGGCTATTGCCCTTCGGTTGATCTAGTTTTTGTGATTGAAAGGGTATATTCGGCTTATGGCTGGGGTTCACGTAAAAGGTATTTTGTTTGTACTGAGGCAATATGGGCGGTGATTTCATAAAAGAGGGTTGTGGTCTTGTTGGATATGAATTTCTTAGGTAGTGTGTGTTCTGTTCTTGTAAACAATAATTGAGGGCCTCTACTAATGAAGTAGGCCTCATAGCTCTTATAGTTGAGCCCATAGGTTCCCCAAGACCCGAGAGGAATGTGTTTAAGCACATTTTCTTGTAAAGCTTCTGTTTGGAAGCAATTACGTTTGCATCGGTTTCATGCATATTAATATGGTTAGTCATTGTGGATAATATTTCTATAATTTTTGAATAGTATTTCTCTACGGTCTCTGGGCCTTGTCTAAGTTGATGTAAGTCGCGAATAAGGCAAGTTTCGTTACGTTTATCCGAGTAATGGGTGATCAGGTTGGTTTTTATATGTTCCCAGGTTACGGATGTGCCGTACATGTTGAGTACTTCATTGGCTTCACCAGTAACTTTATTCCTAATTGCCCTTATCAAGAGTGTCGCGTAATTAGTACCGTCGATTTCCCGAATTAAGCCTAAACTTTCCTGGACATTACTTATAAAATCGAAAGGGTACGTGGGTTACCGTCAAATGTGGGTAGATCTTTTATTGCATCGAGGATTTTTAGAGAATTAAATATGTCTGCGGTGTTTACGCATTTTTTAACACCGGATGTATTTGTCGAATCGTTGTTCATTTTTTTTTTGTACTTGGATTGATTAATAAACTTCCTAAATATTTATTATTTATTAATTTGAATTAACAAAACACTTTTTTCTTTCTATTCTCTACTAAAGAAATGTAATTTTCCCTTGAATCTAATACACTAAAATTTTTTTTTTTTTTTCAAATTATATGTATTTACTGTAATCTAATTCTACTGGAATCAATGATCCTGTATTCCTCAGAATCTGACTCGGTTTTATCCCTATAATTTAGGGAGAGTTACTTGCTCCACTTGTTCTAGGTTTAGGACTAGGTGTTTAAGGGATTTAACGAATATATGTATTAAAACAATAGACTCACCAGATAATTAACACGATGGTCCAAAGGTATATATTCATTATAGTAGATCCTTGAAGCCAAAAGATTGAAATCCACCAGGTCTGTTGATGATCCTGTGCTCCTAGCCAATTTCCAAATATCAATTTAAGCACTTAATTCAGCAATCCACTGATAGCTATTAATTTGGAACTGATAGCTTTTATTTCCACTTTTAAACCGCAAATTAGTACCGGCAAATCCACTAAATACCGATATTCTCTTGATACGAAGACACTTTTTTCGAGCACTTCCGAATTTGCAACAATTACTAATAAGTTGCTTATTTTGGATTATTTTAATCCCAAAACCGACTGCGCCAGTTATAGTCTATAAAAAAAACCCTCAAAGTAGTTTTAATTTTTATTCATCAATTTTAAACTTTTTAAAAGACCGGATACAATTTTTTAATTTTTTAAACTTTTATTCTTTAAGTTTTATATTTTTAAAAGACCGGATAACAATATTTTAAATGACGTGCTAAGTAGATCAAGTAGTGAGCAAGACTGACTACTTGGTCTCACAAGACTTCCATCTTCACGATAGATAAAAATGCTTACAAGGAGCATTCATTATTTTCTTGGAACTTATTCTGCACTTACTTAGTGCTGATATTGAAAACAATTTGCACTTAGTGCTGATAAAAATTATTGGAATGAAATATAATAAGTATGCATTGCTTTAAAATTATTAGGAATGAAAAATAAGATGAATTTGTGTGCATTGTTTTAAAATTATTAAGAATGAAAAATAATATGAAATTGTATGCAAATAAGATGAAATTACTAAGGGTTAGTAGACTAAATTATGTTAGTTGTTGTTGTTGTATGTTACTCGCGCCCCCAGCAGCAGTTAAATTTTTACAGCAGTGAAGAGCAAAGCAAAAGAATTCGGCGACAGTTGACGTTTCAGCTATTTATGATAAATACTCTGAAGATAGATTCAGTTGAGGTTTTGCAAAATTTCCCTTGCCGTTTTTTTAATGAACTCAAAAGCTCTCAAAACCCAGTTCATTAAAAAAAACACGGCCAATGTTTTATCCTACATAAAAGCTTCTATTGTGTGTACACCACGGACATTGTTTACATTTGAGAAAAAGGTATACACCGATCTTAACGTCACAACTAATATAACGGTTTTTTATGTTGCTATCGGCGTACCATTGATTGCCTTCACCACAAGTAAATCCTCAAAGAGAACCAGTCCATTCCGTCCGCTCCGCACGTTTTATTTTGTGCTTTTTGACATTCCTCCTCCGTTCGTCTCATGGAAAGTTTATGGAAATGTTAAATTTACATTTTTTAAAAACCGACGGAACGAGATATCAATAGCCTTAACCTTACACAATTAATATCAATAGCCTTAGCTTAATGGTGCTACATTGTCTTAAGACAGCTTAAGATAGTGAACGCTGCTATGGGAACTGGATGTAAGAATTAATATGGCCTAACGACGTTAGTCCTAACTATAATGGTCTTAAAACGCCGTAAGATTGGTCGTCAAAAAGAAAGAGACTGGCTAACTTTCTGTCAAAAAGTTATGAATCTTAAGCTCAGCTATATTTGCCTTAAGATGGTTTTGACATCTGTAAAAAGTTATCAAAATTCAAGTACCAAATATTACATTATTAATTTTAAACACAGAATTATATATCAAATAAACTTTTTTGTTATATTCTCACTAACATTTTTATTTTCGTAAAACACATTAATTGCTAACGTCAAATTTTTGAAGGATCTTTATTATTGTGTTCGTTGTATAACAGAAATGTTATAAACAGGCGCGACATTTTGACTTATTCAACATTTGCCAATCACGTTTGTAGTTGTGTGCGTGAACCCTGTTCAATCTACCTATTGAGTTGAGCAGAGTTGAAAATCTTTAACGAAAACTCTTGACTGCGACTGTTTCCATGGAGTTCAACTCGGGTTCAAATCTGGTTGAACTCTCATGGAAACTCAGTACTAGTCTCCGTAAAAGCGTTCACTATAGCCCTAACTATAATGATCTTAAGACATCATAAGATTCTTCGTCAAATTCTCTTAAGACTGGTTAATTATCTGTCAAATCTTAAGCTCAGCTAAGACGTTTTGACATTTGTAAAAGGTAAACAAATCGAGTCTGGGAAACCGTCCAATAAATTAAAAAAATGGAAATTAACAATAGTTTTAATGAAGAACTGATTGAATTAGTTCAAAACCGTTTTTTTATTGTCTCTATTTATTTTTCTTACACAACACGATCTAAGTTTTTTTTTCACATCTTCTACCAATTTTACTAATAACGCCAAATTATTTAATAACTCCAAATTATTCATTTTGCAAAAAAACGTTTTCTGCAACTAGAAATACTAAAGAAAATTACACTTTTCTTATGGTTGCTTAAGATTTGTACGCTCGTTTCCGTACATTAAAGACTTGACGAAAGATTGGAAAAGTTAACGAAAGATTGCTTAAGGCCATTATAGTTAGTATTATGACATTTCATAGGAGCGTAAAAAATCTTAAGGTATCTTAAGACCATTATAGTTAGGGCTTATCTTAACCTGTCTTAAGAAAGCCTTTATATCTAGTTCTGTTTTTCGTTTTCTTTCACAAACTCTCCTTAAAGCTAGAAGCTATCCTCAGGACCGTAGAATCTTTAATAATTTGTATGAACTGACGTTACCGGGAGCCAAACGATAAAGTTGTTTGCAATTGCAATTTGAAATTTTAAATGTCAAAATTTTATCTGCAAGAATTTCATTGCATTGCAATAGCTGTGTTCAGTTAGTGGCATAATATAACATAATGAAAAATCTGGCAAAAGAAAAGAGAAGGGTAGAATGTTGCATTATGTAGCGAAACTTAACTGAAGGATATGTGTGGGTTTATGCCACAAATGTCAAATTCAATATGACCAGCTTTCAACTGTCATCATGCAACATTCGAAGAAGCAAAATTGCTTCTTCGGTTTATGTTACATAAACGACATAACATCGTTGCTAACTGAACGACTTTTGGTGCTACAAACGTCAAAAATATTTTACATAGAACCTTAACTGAACGACTTTGTGTTACATTAGTCACATAATGTAACATTGTTCTACTAACTGAACACACTCAATTTCATTCTTGCTAGTAAGGTGCAAGAGATAATTGTTTGTTTTTTGTACTAATTTTCGTTAATTTAGTCATTTTATAATAAAAAGAAATAGTTTACAGCCTCAACTTTTAATTTGTAAAAAAATTTATGTTAATTCTTATCCAATTACATAATCTCGCGTCAAGTAATGGGGCTATTCAGACGGTGCATATTCTTGGCAAGTAAAATCAGTTTTAAAGATGAGAGAGGGAAGGGGGCGGAAGAATTTAAAGAAGCATTTTTCACGCAAAAGCAAACGCGTGAAAACTTACACACATACGAAATGTTACTTCTATCTCTTGTTTTCTTTAGCTCTGTTTTTGTCTGACACGTGAATTTTATTTACAATACATTTAAACGTTCCTGTAAAGCTTTCACATTTTCTAAACACAATTACGCCCCGTGTTATTTCTGAGTGGTTGAATAAAACCGGTTTGCTCAACACTATTCTTTATACTTTCTTTCTTTTTTTAAGCTAGTTTTGAGATTATAATTTCATATAATTTTATAAAAAACGCGTCTTAAAAAAGTATTGTTACGTTTTTACAGCTTAACGGTGTTGTGTGCGATCAAAATTAAAAAACATTGTTTTTCTACAACGCCTGCTATGCCACTAACTTTATTAATAAAAAGCATATTTTATACAGTTGCTGCGATTGGGACAGAATATGGAATTACCATATTCTACACCTTCCTCTTTTACAGAGTTAAAATACTGAATACATATTCATTACTAAGTAATTCAATAGGTTTCAGTTGAATTTAAATTTAAATTTGAGTAATTATAAAAGTAATCATAAGGTAGAAATATTAAAACTATTAAAATTAATTTAGGTTTATATTTTGCAGTTGAGATGAAGGCTGCTGTGGTGAAGTTTCAACATTGACTGAAGATCTTCTCAAATGATAGGAATTACGCCGTACTATGTTATTATGATCAAGATCCTTTACAATATACGATCTAGGACTTGAGTGTTTTTTAATAATTATTCCTGGTATCCACTTGTTCTCATATCGCATAAATACTCTTTCATTTTCTTTAAATTCCTTTCTATATTTAGCATTTTTATCATAAAACCTTTTCATATTAATCTTCTTCTTTTCAAACTGTTCTGGGATTTGTGAGTTGAGCTGGGGGTATAGCATGTTATTTCTGATAGGTAACTTAGTTCTTAATCTGCGTGAAAACAGTAATTGAGCAGGTGATAAATTCAGATCTTTTACTGGTGTGTTACGATATTCTAGCAACATTATGTATATATCCTCCTCCCTTTCCGATTTTTTGAGGATATTTTTTATTATTTGAACAGAACGTTCTGCCATTCCATTTGATCTTGGATAATATGGACTACTTGTAATTATTTGAATATTCCATGATTTAGCAAACTCTTTACATTTAAATGAATTGAAAGGATTGTTATCTGCTATAATAATGTGAGGTATGCCAAATTTCGAAAAAACATCCATCCATGCTTTTATAATTTCTTCTGATGATTTGTTTTTTATTTTAGCAACTTCTATCCATTTTGAGTAATAGTCAACTAGTACTAAAAAAATTTTATTTTTATATTCCATTATGTCACATCCTACTTTCTCAAAAGGAAAATTTCCTACTAAGTGTGGTATTAATGGTTCTTTTGAAGTTGATGATCTTTGAACCTGACATAATGAACATTTTTCAATTACCCTTTCTATATCTTGATTGAGGCCTGGCCAATAAAATAATTCACTTGCTCTTCGTTTAGTTTTAAGAAGCCCCATGTGACCTTCGTGTAGTTTAAATAAGATTATATTGCGCAAGTTGAATGGAATTATTATGCGGTTATTATATAATAATAAATCATCATCAATAAAAATATCATTTCGAATTTTGAAATAAGAAGTTATTTGTACAGGAACTTTAGTTTTATCATTTGGCCATCCGTGAAGACAATAAAATTTCACCTTTTTCAATAACTCGTCTTTATTAGTTTCCTCTTTAATTTCCTCTAAACTGTTATCTTGCACCGAAACTGAATGTACTAAATCTGTTAGATTAGCCATATTTGGAATAAAATTTCGTATATAATTTACAACACCTAAGAATTTTTGAAGTTCTTTTTTCGATGTTGGTGTTTTTAATTGTTCTATAGCCTTGATCCTTTCGGGATCAGGTTCAATACCATTTTCTGATAATATATGGCCCAAATAGTGTACCTGATTAACTCGAAATTGAATTTTATTTTTATTGAATTTAATATTCATTTCTCTTGCCCGTTGTAAGACTAGAAGAAGATTTTGATCATGTTCTTCTACCGTTTTTCCACATACTAATATATCATCAATATAAATAGTAACTCCCGGTATATTAGAAAACGCTTCAGAATTATATTTTTGAAAAACTTCGGCTGCTGTTGATAAACCGAAAGGTAAGCGATTAAATTGGTATAAGCCTAAGGGTGTACTGAATGTAGTATATTTCCTTGATGCTATATCTAATTCAATGTGCCAAAAGCCATCTTTCAAATCTAGTACTGTGAAGAATCTTTGCCCGCTCAGTTTTGCAGATATTTCTTCAAATGACGGAATCATATAGAAGTCTGACTTTAAACAAGTATTTAAATATCGTGGATCTAAACAAAGTCGTAATGACTTATCCTTTTTCTCAATAATAACAAGGTGATTAACCCATTCCCTAGATTCATCAACCTTTTCAATAATATTAAGATTTTGTAATTCGTTTAACTTCTCCCTCAGGCGATCTTGTAGTTTCAGTGGTATTCTACGCGGAGGATGGGCCTTGGGTACAGAGTGCTCTTTCACTTGAATGGTATATTGTTTATCAAATTTACCTATACCTTCAAAAATATCTTTATAGCATGAAATTAACTTGTCTAATGTAATGATGGCATGAATATCCTTTCCAGATATGGGTACCTTTTCGCTAATATTTGAAATTATACATTCCCGTTTAATTATACCCAGTTCAACACACAAATCCAGCCCTAAAATAGCTTTAAAGCGATTTTCTACTATAATAAATGTTCCGCGTGCTATTTTATTTCGAAATGTACATCGTAATGTTATTTTTCCTAAAGTATTTATTTTATGTCCACTATAACTTATAAGAGTACTTACAGACATTTCAATTAATTCAGTTGCACCAATTTGTTCTATCATATTTTTAGGCAGAATACTAACTTCAGCTCCAGAATCAATTTTAAAATTCACCCAGCAGTCTTCAATCTTTACAAGTTCACACCATGATTTTATATTGTTTGCTTCATTAAATCTACAATTACTAAATATTACATTAATTGAAAAATCATCCTTACTTTCATGACTACTTTCATTAGTAGTGATATCTCTAATCTGAAAAAAATTACAGGCAATGGCAAAATGATTCAATTTTTTACACCTTGCACAACGTTCATTATATGCTGGACAATTTCCCCTTTGGTGTATTGTCAAGCAAAATTTACATTTAACTCTGTCATATCTATTTGATGCTTCATTTCTATCATATTGATTTTTATTGATATTTGTATTACTTCTTTTTATATTTGTGCAATCGTTTTTATTTTGAATCATCCTGTCATTCCACATACCTCTACTAAAAACATTCTTTGAACAACTGCCTCTGCTATAACCTTCGTTCATATGCTGTGGTTTTTCGTTTCTCCACTTTATGTTACTTCCAACTGCATCAATAGTTAATGATTTTTGACCTTGCACCTGTCTTATTTTCTCCTTATTTGCTTCTGCAATTCTGCATTCCTCTATTATTTTTTGCAATTCAATATTTTCATTTTGCAACAATTTCTTTTGCCATTTTTTGTCATATATTCCTAAAATTATACGATCTCTAATCATTTCTTCTTTGTTTGTAAATTCGCACGTGTCTGCATACTTTTTGACATCTTTGAAAAAATCATCAAAAGGCTCCTCATTTCTTTGAGATCTGCTATAGAACATAAATCGTTCATATATAATGTTCTTCCTCGGCTTAAAATATTTATCTAAAGCATTCTTTACTTCACAATATTTTTTTCTGTTTTCTTCTGTTACATCCAGAGTTCGTAATAATTCCCGACCTTCATCTCCTAATTGATTTTTTAGCAATGCAATTTTAATTGCATCGGTGCTCTTTTCATTTTTGCTTGCAATTAAATAATCTTCAAAATCTTCTATAAATATTTCCCAATTCCGTGCTTTGTTGCCGCTGAAATCCAAATCCTTTACTGGTTTTAACGTGCTCGCCATATTTTCACTCCAATCCTTCGCTCCAATTTCTTCAATTTCACCCGTTCTCATACAATTAAAACGGTCTACCGTTCTCGTTCTTAATCTTGTTGTAGACACTAATTCCTTTTTTGAAGAAGTGAATCTATTATTATTATTTTTTATCTTCTTCGTTACATTTATATCTCTTCCCATTTATTATTTAAAATTACCGACTGCGCCATGTTGTGTGCGATCAAAATTAAAAAACATTGTTTTTCTACAACGCCTGCTATGCCACTAACTTTATTAATAAAAAGCATATTTTATACAGTTGCTGCGATTGGGACAGAATATGGAATTACCATATTCTACAAACGGATTCGTAGGATTAATTAAGGAATACACTTTTTAATTATCCACACAATAATTTATTTATACCGCGTTTATATCGCCTCGAAAACACATGTTTTCATGCAAGTGTTTTCGGAAAACGAATTAACTGTTCACATCGCCTTTCTAGTTTTCGAGTGACAGTTTATTTAGAAAAATGCTAGATAAATACTTTAATTATTACGTTTTAAATTTTTTCCAAGGCAAACTCAAATTTAAAAAAAGTCTCGACACAGAAAATGACATGCGTATAACAAGTGCTGAACGCTGAATTGGGTTCTTGTCCACACTTTTCTTGTTTTCGTGGTAGTTTTCATCGAAAACAGCTTTTCAAGTTGTTTTCGATTTGTATGATAAAACATTTGTTTTCGATTGTGTTTTCGCCCAAAACGCGATTTTTTGACGAAAACGCTTGTTTTCGAGGCGATGTAAACGCGGTATTATCACAAACCAAAACACAATTTAATTACTAACACAATTCTTACAGTTCACTATAATCACTTTCAATTTAATAACTCGCACTATTAAATTCTATCTATCGCTTTATAGTTCACTTCTAAATCACCACTTTTCACTGTTCTCACTTTAGAACACTTTTATCGCCTTTCAAATCAAAACTGACTTTCTCAACGCCTGCAAGCCGCTTTTATAACCAAGCTCCACCTTTATTTAACTTCTGGAACCTTCTCGAGTCCCTTTTCTCGAACCTAGTGGTATGTTCTTTTCTTTTCGTCCAGAAGCTTGAAGTTGCCTTCACTTATCGCGCGTTCCAATTTTAGTTTAGGGGCTGTGCCAAAATACAATTCAAATGTCAATTTGTATGAAAAACGCATTTCGATTTTACAGTTCAATTTTCGGAGGTTTGTGTCTTTGGAAATGTAAGGAAATTTTTGAATTGTAGGGAAATTTTATGCAAACATTCGTTTGACAGTTTGTTGTAATTCAATTTTATTGTGAAAGATAAAATTATAAATGATCACAAGGCTGTTGGTATAATAATTATGCAAATATGTAGAACATTTAACCCTGAAATGAATGAAATCTATGGCCCGATATGGAATCTTGAACTTCTGGGCATATTAGTTGAATCCGTTTCCAATTATTGGAGATAAATATGTGTAATTCTTGTAATTTTCAGTGCTCGATTCTCGTCACCGTCAATATATTAAGGGCTGATCCTTCTACACGGTAGGACGTTGCAGCAGAATTGAGTCATTTACGTACTGGATAGATGCTCATGAAGCTCTTCCGTTTCAATTACTTTAAAACATAAAACAGCGTGGCCCAAGGCTGCTTTAAAATAAATTATTAAAAAAATTACAAATTGCAAATGTTGTTGTCATCCATATTTTGAAATAATAATATCAATTGTCAAATGAAATGCGAGAAATGTATTTCGGCACACTTTGCAATTTCGAAGTGTCCATGATGAAAGTAGCAAATTCGGAATTGTATTTTGGCACCCACCCTTAGTACATAAATCATTAGTTCAGACGTTAAGGCTGATTTACAATGTTGCGAGAGTGCGATGCGACAACGAGACGAGTCTCGCACGCACTGTCAAAACGTTTTCCATATCGTGTGTTCAAATGCCGCAATGTACAATGCAGCGATTTGCGATAATACGAGACGAGAGAATTTGGAAAAATTGAAATTTTAACG
This sequence comes from Thereva unica, assembly GCA_949987705.1. NCBI lineage: Eukaryota > Metazoa > Arthropoda > Insecta > Diptera > Therevidae > Thereva > Thereva unica. The sequence goes on along the minus strand of OX465284.1, from coordinate 39,431,616 downwards.
CTCCGAGAGGCGATGACAAGTCTCATATGACAGATTTTTGAATTTTGAATTTTAAATAATTATTTCTGTCATCTGTCTTTCTAGGTTTAGTTGATTTTTGATATAAATAAAAATGCAAAGAATAAGCGAAGCAGATGTTGAAAAAATGATTGATTTAATAAAATCAAAACCAGCACTTTTTGATAAAAGAGAAGAACGCATTTGATATTATTTGTATTAATATAAAAAATTAAATATAGAAAATTAATGTTGTTACTTTTGTCATATATTGTGTCAAAACTATAAAATTTGACATAGTGAACTAGATTCGTACTCGCATTATTGTAATTCTACCTGCGAGTTTCCAGCGATGGCGAGTATCGTCCGACAACTCGTATCGCTGACGCACCGCAATCACGGAATATTGTAAATCAGCCTTTAACCGGAGTTGTTACTGACAATCGTTGGTTATGCTTTTTAACAAACAGATGGCGCATAAATCATCACATTGCCCCCTCCTTAGGACTGTTCGTCCCGAACAGTTGTCCATCCTGGATCCGGCTGATGATATGGGCTATGGGCACAGCCTGTCTATGTGCACAATCTTCTTCTTGGCTTTGGGTCCTTGTTGAATCCTGTAGACAACATCGTTGATCCGTGTTAGGACTTTATAGGGCCCCTCCCACTGGCGCTGAAGTTTCGGAGACTTGCCTTTTCGTCGTCGAGGGCTGAACAGCCAAACGAGGTCACCTTCCTGGTATCCGCTACAGTTTGCTCGGAGGTCGTACCTAGTTTTCATCCTGTCACTGGCTATTTTAACATTCTTCCTTGCAAGCTGGTGGATATCTGCAAGTCGATCACGAAGTTCACCTGTATAACCGCCAGTAGACTCGTTGCTTTCAGCAGGTGTCCCAAATTTCAAGTCACTGGGCAGCCGGATTTGTCTTCCAAAAATCACACTACAAGGGGTTTGTCCTGTGGAATTATGAACCGCTGTCCGATATGCCATTAGAAATATAGGGATGTAACTGTCTTAGTCACGCTGGTGCTCACTAACAACTTTCCTTAGGTGTTCTAGCATTGTCCTGTTGAATCGCTCTACCATTCCATCGGACTGGGGATGAAGGGGCGTCGTCCTGGTCTTCTTCACTCCAAGTATCTTACATACTTCTTGAAAAACTTGAGATTCAAAGTTTCTGCCTTGGTCAGAATGAAGCTCACGAGGAACACCAAATCTGCAGATCCAATTGTTGACTAATTCCTCTGCAACAGTGATTGCTTCCTGATATGGAATGGCATATGCTTCGGGCCACTTACTGAAGTAGTCCATGATCACCAAAATGTAACGATTTCCTCGGTCTGACACCGGAAAAGGTCCCGCCACATCGATTGCGATTCTTTCAAATGGGGCTCCCACGTTGTATTGCTGCATTTCTCCTTTTGTTCTTACCCGAGGGCCCTTGCTGATGGCACAGGTTGTGCATTTACGGCACCAGTCTGCAACATCGTCTCGCATGTGAAGCCAATAGAATCTATCTCTTATTTATGCCAAAGTTTTATTGACTCCCAGATGTCCTCCTGATGCGCCGTTATGACATTCATTGTGCTCCTTTAATCCCTCCTGGGACATAGGGCGGAAACAGTTGCCCTCCAGCGGATTCTGTTTTGCGCGACAGCTCTCAGCTCCAACCAAGATCTCCCAGTTGTTGCGGCTTCTGCTAATAGGGTTCTCCTCCATGTTGTCCTAGGTCTTCCGACTCGACGGGATCCTTGCGGATTCCAGTCGAGGGCCTGTTTGGCTAGATTTTCATTTTCGCGTCGCAAGGTGTGGCCAACCCAATTCCATTTCCTTCGTCTGATTTGGTCGTCTATCCTGGCCGGCACGGCGCCATAGTTCTTCGTTTGAAATTCTATCCTGCCAGCGGATTTTTAGGATACGACGCAAGCATCTGTTTTTTTTTTTTTTATGTGACACACTAGAGACTTAGGGAAGGCCCCTTTGTACTGTCGACCATGTATTTATTTTTTGAAATGTCGAACAGCAGCTCTAGTCGGAAGATAGAGAGAGAAGTGAAGGAAAGAACTGTCACAACCTTAGCTGCGGTATTTTTTTTTTTTTTTTTTTTTTTCACCTACTGTTGACGAAGACTTGTAGGCGCCCTGTGATGAGTTGGGTGACTTTCCATGTTTCGCAACCGTACAAAAGTACTGCCTTCACGTTGGAGTTGAACCGCCGCAATTTGGTGTTAGTTGAGATCTCGGTTGATCTCCATATGCGGAACAGGCATGCATATGCGTCTCGTGCTTTATCTATTCTGGAACTGACATCTTCTTCTGCACCGCCATTTTCGGTAATAATACTACCGAGGTAGCAGAATTTATCGACCAGTTGCACGTCACGGTTATTCAGCGCAGTCCGTTCAATGGTGTTTGCATTTATCCGCATTTCTTTAGTTTTAGTTGGATTTAGCCTTAAGCCTGCTGGACTACTTTCTGTTGCCACATTGTTAATCATGTTTTTGAGGTCCTGGTGTCTGTGGGCCAGCAAACCGATATCATCTGCGTAGTCGAGATCCTTAAGGCGGTCTAACAAACCCCATTGTATGCCGCCTGTTCTACTATCTAGAGCGCCGACAAGGATGTCATTTATTACTATAAGAAATAGTAAAGGCGAGAGTAGGCATCCTTGTCGTACTCCTGAGCTCACCTCGAAGCTGTCGGATAATTATGACATTATGACACTCCTCGAGAATATCCCTTATTCTAACGCGAGGGACTAATACCTGCATTCGATGAGAGGTACCGTCAGCGGTTTCCCATTTGCGCTTTAATACTCCTCGCTCAATGTACAACGAATCCCATTGGGCCCAATAGCTCTTCAGGGTCTCGCTCCTCTCAGCAATGTCCTTCCATTCAGGCTTTTCCTCGTATTCCTTCCATGTCAGAATTGAAGAAATGTCCGGGTCGTCGCGTTGGGCGTCTCGGAGTCCCTGGTCATCCCATCCTGTCGTTGGCTCGACTGTCGTCCTTTGACACTTTTCCTCGATACGTCCACAATGTTTGCAGTCTGGTACGCATGGTCGCCGGGAGAGTGCATCTGCATTTCCATGGTTTCTTCCCTTTCTGTGGTCTATATTGAAGTCGTAGGACTGTCTCTCTATCCATCTTGCCACTTGTCCTTCAGGGTTTTTGAATTGCATCAGCCATTTTAATGCTGCATGATCCGTTCGAAGGATGAAGTTTTGCCCATAGAGATACTTGTGGAGGTGTTTAGTTGAGTCCACGATTGCCAATAGTTCCCATCTTGTGACACAGTAATTCCGCTCCGATTTTGACAGCGCTCTACTGTAGTAAGCTATGACTTTTTCCTGTTCGTCGAAGTTTTGTGATAGCACTGCACCAATCCCGACATTACTCGCGTCTGTGTCCAATATGAATCTTTCGCCTGGCTTCGGGTATGTGAGTATTGGTGCTTGGCTAAGTCCTCGTTTTAGTGTGTTGAAACTTTCCTCGCACTTTTCTGTCCAGATAAATGGTTTTCCTTTTTCTGTCAGTTTATGTAATTCCTTAGCCTTGTCGGCAAAATTCCTGACAAAACGCCTATAATAGGTGGCAAGTCCCAAAAAGCTTCGAAGTTCATGTTTATCCTTCGGTGTGGGCCAATTCTTAACCGCTGTTATTTTCTCAGGATCTGTTTGAACTCCATTGGATGAAACCACATGTCCGAGATAGTTGACTTGGTCTCTGAACAGTACGCACTTTTTAGGGCTGAGTTTCAGTTGGGCTGTTCTCAACTCTTGGAAAACCTCTCGTAGATTGCCCAGATGTTCCTCGAAACCTTTTCCAACGACGATGATATCGTCCAAATAAACCAGACAAGTCTTCCATGTCAGTCCTCGCAAGACGCATTCCATCAGTCGTTCGAATGTAGCTGGAGCATTACACAGTCCAAACGGCATGACTGTAAACTGCCACAGGCCGTTTCCTACAGAGAAGGCTGTCTTTTCAGGTGAGTCGAGCGGCACCCCCCTTTAAGCGGAGAGTGATAGGGTAAAGTCCAAAATTTAGTGCTTTTTATGTGCTAATTTGTTCCCTAAAGAATAAATTTTGTGCTCCTTTTTTTAAAAAATAAAATGAGGGGTGTAGCTTTACGTCACACTACACCCCCCGCTCATTAAAATACAATGGGAAGAAAAATGATTGATATCAATAGCATCCGCATCTCCAACTACACCCCCCTCGAGGCAGGAGCAGAATTTATTCAACAAATCTTAATTCGGCCGCTTTTCCCTCTTTTTATTGCGTGTGCAGTCGGAGCACATAAACAGCACTTAATTATATCAGGGAAACGTTTCACCTACCCAGCTGATATTGGTCGTGAATCATGATTCTGTCTGTACACCCCTGGACCGTTCTAATTCCTTTATTTGTATAAAAAATTCAGTTTCGTTTCACTTACACAAAAGGACTTAAAGAGAACTTAAATCTAGTGTACTTTTTTTTGAAAATTTTTCTTCCCATTGTATTTTAATGAGCGGGGGGTGTAGTGTGACGTAAAGCTACACCACTCATTTTATTTAAAACAAAAAGGAGCACAAAATTGATTCTTTAGGGAACAAATTAGCACATGAAAAGCACTAAATTTTGGACTTTACCCCATCACTCTCTGCTTAAAGGGGGGTGCCGCTCGACTCACCTTGTCTTTTCTCGATCCTCCGGGTGAATTTCGACTTGCCAGTAGCCGCTCTTAAGATCCAAGGTAAAAAACCATTTAGCTCCAAAGAGAGTATCCAGTGTGTCATCGATACGAGGTAATGGATAGCTGTCCTTTTTAGTGATGTCATTTAACCGCCGATAATCCACACAAAATCTTGTACTGCCATCTTTCTTTCTGACTAGAACCACGGGAGACATCCAAGGGCTTTTCGACTCCTCTATAAGGCCTTGTCTTCTCATATCTTCAATCATATTGGCTGCCTCTTCCCGCTTGGCTAGTGGTAGTCTTCTCGGCGGTTGTTTAATTGGCTGGGCATCTTTGGTGTCGATCCTGTGTTGAACGATGATCGTTTTCCCAAAGTCATCATCTCTCATGGCGAAGATATCAATGAAATCCTCTACTAATTTTATTACCTGGAGATACTGTTTTTGTTCGAGACAACTAGTTGAGAGCACTGTGTTTACTAATTTCGTGGCCTTTGGCTTTGTTTTCGGAACCTTTTCCATGTTAGCGCACTCCACTAATGTAATCTGTTCTGCCGGTTCTCCTTTTCCCAAAACCGTATCCTTCAATCGTATCTCTCGTTCGTTAGTATTTAGCACTCTCACAACTATCTCCTTTTTGTCGTCGATGCTAACCAGACATTTTCCAATTGCTATATATTTGATTGGTTCCCTTTGCTCTGATTCGATAAGGTAAAATCGGTAGCTCCCGGGATCACCATCGACTATCGCTCGCCCCAATTTCTCAGCACACGGAGGAATCACGGTATCTTCACGAACGACGACTTTCAACTGCGAATAACAAGTGAATCTGTGGCCATTGGAATCTCCTTGTTGTTATATCTCAGTATTTCCTCTCGAATGTCCAGTAGACTTTTATGTGTTTTCATAAAGTCCAGACCGAGAATACACTCGTCTGTTATATCAGCTACCAGGAACGAATGTGAAAATCTAATGTTAGCAAGAACCATATCCAACATAATTTCCCCGTGTAATCGTACTGGCTCTCCTGTTGCAGTTTTTAGTCTGTATTGGCGTGCGTCTTTCAGCCATTTATTGCCGACCATGTTAGCGCGGATAACAGATTTTGAAGCACCAGTGTCTACAGTTATTGTGTATTTTTCCGCTCCAATCTTTCCATCGATGACCAGGCTGTTGCTACTACGTTGCAGTTGTTTGATAGTGGTGATGATGACACCGGGGGCTTCGATTTCCCCGACTAACTCCCGCCCCATGGAGTTAGTCTTTATTCGTTTGAGACAAGGAGTCATTGTTTTCGGCCTCCCTCTTGTCGCCTTTCTGCCGATGTCCGCATTTTTCACAACAAGTTCCGCCACTCCTATTTTCGGGAGACTCTGCTCTCCTTCGCTTTTTGCAATTCCTTTACAAATGACCCTATTCACTACAGTTCCAGCATCGGAGTCGACCGCGTACTTCCGTTGCATTCATTCTGTTGCAAATATCCTCTGTTGTGTGGATCTCTCTGATGCGGACTGCACTTCTTGATGCTTGCTTCGCTGCCTCGTATGCCAGAGCATATGCCCAAACTTTAGCGGTATTGTTCTTTCCGGCCAATCTGGCTGCTTGTTGTAGATCTCGGTCGGCAAAAGAGTTAAGGAAAGCCTCTCTTGCTACTTCGTTGATGTAGTCTTGGCCGAAACTAGGATAACCCAGATGCACTAACCTCTCGATATCGATATCGGTTGTTGTAAAGCTTCTCCTGGCTTTTGAAATCTATTTCGAAGTTGAAGTCGATAAACCTCTTGCAGGTGCTGATCACCGTAACGCATTTCCAGCGCTTGAACTAAGAACCCGTAGCTGTTGCGATGTTCTGCTGGTATTGACTGCAATATTTCTTCTGTACCCCTTAGTGACAAAGTTAAGGCTATTGCTTTTTCCTCCTCGGTCCAGAAATTACCTGCTGCTGCTTCGAATAGAAGCTTGTAAGTATGCCATGGGCTTTGTCCGTCGAAAATTGGAGGCTGTAGTTTCCTAACTCCGATGACTTCGTGAGATGCTGGGTGATGAATCTTTACTCTTTCCAGGTCGGCTCTGACGTTTTCCAATTCCATCTTTACCTTTTTTTCGTTTTCTCTAATGGAATTTTCGAGTTTTTCCAGATCTGACCTTACATTTTCTATTTTATCATCCACCTTTTTGTCGACAGAAATGGACATCAATTCGAGTTTTTGCTCCAGCTGATATCTCTATTCCTCCATCGACTCTTTGAGCTCTGCTAACGAGCGTTCATGAGCTACTGCTACCAATTTCTGTTCATCTTTTAACGCCAACACTTCTGCCTTGATCTCGGCTGATGCACGTTCTTGCGCTTCCTTCATCACCATCAATGTTTTAAAAAGTTCTGCCATACTCACTGTCGTTTAGTCTGGCTCTGCTTCTACCTCGCCTTCAAGCATGTAGGTTTCAGGATCCTTACCTTCGTTCACCATAGCTTCTCGAAGCAGGGCGGTTAGCGCATTTTTAGCCCCACCGTTGACAACGAGCGCTTACCTAATTCTCTTTTCAACTCAACAGTGCGCAAATCCACTAACTTTCGACCCATTTTATTAATATGTCCTTATTTCTCACGCACAAAATTTAAATTCCAGTCACAATTATTATTCAAGTTCACCTATTTCACTTATCTCTTAATTAATCCCACTTCTGTCACCAATTGTTACGTTTTTACGGCTTAACGGACTTTTTAATTATCCACACAAAATTTATTTATTACACACAATTTAATTACAAACGCAATTCTTACAGTTCACTATAATCACTTTCAATTTAATAACTCGCCAGATTTATTTTAGAGAACTCTTAAGGCCCAATTACAATGACCGGATCTACGCGGATTGAAATGTCAAAAGACATCAGAACGGATAGGAAACTGCACTGATTACAATGAACGTTCGCGTTTAAACGTCACGTTATATCCACTCTTTGGCTTACAGTACTTCATAATCTTTCACTTCTGCGATTAACTTCTCGTCCGAAAACATTTTTAAAAACATAACAAACCAAACTAAATAAAACCTTAAACATTCACAGCTTTTGTTTACCAAAATTTTGACAGCTCAATCCGGCGATTTCTAAACAAACTAAAACAAATCCGGCACAGATGCGATCAAATGCGTTTGACCCCGTTCATTGTAATCGGTTAAATGGAAAACGCATGCTTGGAAAACCACTTTGACAGTTCAATCCGATTCTGTTCCGCTCTAATCCGGTCATTGTAATTGGGCCTTTAATTTGAACCCGCTCTTGGCATTCCTCTATTTCACTCGGTTTTTACGATTGGAGTGTACAAAACAAACCCCTACCAACTCTTCGTCACTCAACAAAACGAATTTCACTACGCTTTACTTCGGCGAGGGCCGTTCCTGTAGTTTTAAATCTAAGGTAGGATTTAAATCCGATATGTCAACAGGTTTCAGCTGTTTTCGGCAACCGTATATGTCATTTGATAGATGGATGTCAATATAATGTTCAAGTTTGTTTGCTCAAGTTAAATAAAATACATAAACGAAAAATTGAGAAAACGTTGGAATATGAATATGAAATTAAAAGTGAAATGTAAAAGCTAACTGTGGATGAGAGTACGGAAATAATTTTAATATAGTTTTTGTTCTGACAGAGTAAGTTTATAATTTATCCGCATATTGAACATGTACATATTGTTGTTGTTTTTGAAATTACTAGTAGCAGCTAGTGAACCCCAATCAGGATTTCTTACTGGTCCAGCCTTACGGCTATATAGACCAAAATACGTGGATATTGAACATGTAATAATTTTAAATTTTTTATAGAAGATATTTAGAGTGAAGAGCAGAAGTGCAGTTCTACAAAAGCAATTGAAGAAAGAAACAAAAAATTTGAAAAAATATGAATTGCAATTAGAATAGCCAAATGCAATTTCTAATGGTGTAGTGAGAGTTTTTACTAAAGGACAATTTAAAAAAAAAAATAAAAATTCACACAAAAATCCAGTGGTGTCCTGACGATATTTGAAATGCAATTTGAGCCGGAGCTAAAGCAGATTTGTTTATTCACGTGGATACCCACCTTTTGATATCAGTTTCACATACGATAGTTTATTTTTGTTTAAAGTATATTTTCATTGGAGGGCTTGGTGTGTATTTGGAATTAAAGTTTGTTAAAAAAAAGAAGATTCAGTAAAGTGATTCAAATAAAGTAACAAATTAAAATGGAAAAAAGGGGCAAGAGGTGCGACGGTCTTCATGATAGATGGCGAGAATGTCATCTTTAGAAAGGTAAGAAAAAGTAGAAATAAGTGATTTAGCGGTTATAGGTCAACTTGAAAATAATAAAAATTTCATACAAAAAGTATATGAAAATGTTGTTGTTGTTGTTTTTAAACTTCAACTAACACTGAGGTGTTAGTGTAACTGGTAGGTTCAGCCTTCTATATTTAAATGTAGAAGGCTTTGGGTAGGTTACTCCCAGTAGGGAATTTGGGAATTGATGAAATTGGAATGCATTCTTTCATCAGTGAAATGGGAGCAATGGGGATCTATTACTATGGTAAGGAATGGTAATGCAAAATGTCATGCATAATGGACGCATGGAGTACGCTATATCGGGAACGCGATGGTCGGCTATGGCTATGGGAAGGAATGGTAATCCAAAAGGTAGCCGTTATGACTTCCCGGCTAGGACATCGCAATGGAAAAAGAATGCGTTCTGTAATCCAAAAAGTAGCCAGTATGACTGGCAAGTATACTATACGGAATCGAATCCGGAAGCCTTCCATTCCCTACTGGGATGGTGTGAGTCTTACGACTACCCAGCAGGAAAAGTAATGGTTGTGGCATCGAAGTTGTAATCCATCCGAAAAATTCTTTGCATTACCTTTTGCGTTACGGAATCGATTACATTTCCATTGTGATGTCCTAGGACGGTAATCGACGAAAGACGTAGAATGACGAAATCCCGCACCCAATTGAAAACAAGATCAAACAAGCCCCAAAGGAAATGTGTCAAATGGGCAAACAAAACAGAGAGAAAATAAAAGAATAAATGTTCGAAATATCGATTTAAAGGTTGATTTACTACTTTTTGCATTACATTGTAATACGTGAGGATGACCATACTAATTCTTGCAAGAAAACACCTATTACTGTGTTCAGTAATTACTGATTTTCCTGCTGGGTATAATCACAAAGATACAAAGATGAGTTGTAGTTTTTAATTTAGGTTGATATGTATTAGCTTTGGAACTTTGATTTTCCCAAGTGTTTTGACTCTCTCTCTGAGTCCGTCAATGTCCTGTTGTCGGGCAGTAACCAGGATTTGTCAAGTAGAAGTTTGTATCGTCAGTAATATAAAAAACTAAAAATTATATATACTTAAAATAAATACATTAAAATACTCAATTGGTTTTTGGTTTTTAGTGATGTAAAAAAGACATAACCCAGTGCCAAGCCATGGATTTATGTATTAGGAATCAAAGAAACACAACAAGACTGAAAAAAAACCCATGTTGGGGACAGGCAGTAAGACTGTCTTGTCCACGCTCAAAATACCCAAGATAGTGAAAAAGGAGAATCAAGATTTCAGCGATTTGTATCATCACAAGTGTGACCGTGATAAAAAAAAACAAACAAGATAAACTGTTTGCTTTTTTAAAATTTTACCTTTGGATGTTTCTTTCTTATTTCCTTTTTTCCCCTTTTCCTTCTTTTTCCTTTTCATTAAATGAAGATGCCAGATTTGGTTATGAAATTGGATAGCATCTTCATCTTATCAGACGTGACAGGTTTTGTAAGGCTTCCATTGTTTGTGCATGTTCTATTGTCGGAAAGGTAGCTCTGATCGTGCTATATTTGCTACAGACTAAAATCATGTGTTCAGCATTGTTTCTGACATTGCATGTTGGGCAGATGCCGCTTGGAACAATATTCCATGAGGCCAAACGCGCATCGTCATAAGTATGTCCAGTTAGTATTCTGTTGAGTATTCTGAAATTTTTTGGAGACAAATTTAATTTGGTGAACCAGGGCTTACTCTCAATAGAGGGGAAAAGTGTGGCATAAAATTTGCCTTTGGTTTGGGATGCATTCAAGTAAAGTCTCTTCCAATGTTTTATAAGTCTATTTCTAATAGCCTTGATACACGGGCTTCATCGAATGATCATTCTTCCAGTCTCATTGGCCTTGAATGAACATTCAAATTCGATGTGACACACGGCACTTCATTTTCAATTCATTCATTCGTTTTCCCTTCTATAATTAAGCACCCTTATATGTACACATTTTCAACTTTATTTTCATTAAATAAAAATATAATCGTTTTATTCTACTTATTTTTAATATTTTTCCCTCACAACAAGTTAACACACTTTTTTGACAGTTCAATTTTTTTAAATTTTATGAGAGAATGGAAATTTCATGGAAACTTGATGGAAATTTCCCCACTTCTAGCTTCATTTCTCATTAAATGAAGCAGGTTTCACTTCATTTTTTCGAATGATGAATGAAGCAATGAATGTTCATTCAAGCGTAATTTAAGGTGATACACGGGCCGCGAATGAACATTCTTGAAAGAATGATCATCCGGTGAAGCCCGTGTATCAAGGGTATAACATTCAGAACAATGTCTTTGAAGGTTAACCCATGATTTAGAAGGGTACCTGATACTCTAGCATCATCAGCTAGAGAGTCGGCAATTTCATTTTCAATAATTCCACAAAGAGATGTAACCCAGACAATTTTGATTTTCCTAAAGTTTGTAGTTAATTTTATTATTTCAGAAGCAAAAGGGTTTTCGGATCTAGTCATCAAGGTATTACACGCATTTAGACTGTCCGTTAAGATTACAGCACTGTTTATTTTTAGTTCTTTTAGATGGACAAGAGCCATTTTGATCGCCAGGAGTTCAGCTGTTAAAGTGGATACATACCAAAAAGATCTATATTTAAAAAGAGTATTATTTGTACTCAGAAAAATACCTAAACCCAGGGCCGGATTTATAAATTGCGGGGCCCCAAACACAACCTCGTGATGGGGCCCCCCAACAATGACTACCGTAATTACGTTTAGTTTTAAATTTATTATTTTAGTCGCAAAACTGTGACGGTTGTATATTTGATTCGCAAAAGACTATTCTGAAAACACGATGGCCAAACAATTTTTTACTTCCCTTTTATCTAAAGACGAACCAAGCAAAATATAAGAGGCGCGGGGCCCCCTGAGGGTAGGGGCCTCAAGCAATTGCTTGTTTTGCTTGTTGGTAAATCCGGCACTGCCTAAACCAGTAACGTTGTCTAGGATAGAAGCATCCGTAGCCACCAGAAAATCATAGTCTGAGAAGGTTTGTCTCTTTTCTAGCATGAGTTTTGCAATAATTTTATTGGATGTTTGTGATTTTGAATTTTGTCCATCCAAGAAGGAAACGTCACAAATAATTAGGTTGTAACTCATATTGATTTGTACTTGATCTGTCTTTAGTAACTCGTAAAGTTCTCTGTATTTGATGAAGGTTTTCTCAAGTGGTGACTTCGGAGTGTCATGGTTTAGTTTCTTGACAAAATTATGATCAATTAGTAGAATCCTGGCAAGATCTTTAGAGGTGATCAGCTCCGCTCGGAGAAATGTTGGCATTTCATGTGCTAGTGCACAGAGAACATGGTTAGGTGTGGACTGAGTCATACCTAAACATTTCCGGAGATATGAGTTAGATATGGTCGCATTTTTTTTTCTAAAAGTTTTGATTCATCATAGGAAAGTGATCTTGAGTATTCCAACTTAGATCTAATAAGTGATCTAAAAAGGAGTATTAAGCTTTCTGGTGAGGCTCCAAATTTCTTTTTGCTTAAATTAGAAATTATTCTTTCTTTTCCATTGCTTCCTTAAGTTGAATCTTACTATTCAAATTTCTTGTAAAGGTCCAACTAACAAATTTGACACTGCCAACACTCGGAATTTCTTGATCATTTATAAATAGAGACATGAATTTTTTGGATGAGACATTGATTATCTATAAGTAGATGCGTAATCATGGGACCTGCGAGGATGGCGGGTGTTGGTGTTTGGCGGCGCTGGCGTCTGTTTTCTTTTTGCGATTTGTTCTTTCGGTAAAACTTGCAAGATTTGGAAGCTTTGGTTTGGAGTTTCGATAATACATAATAAAAAAGCTGAGGGTTATCGATGATGGAAATAAAGTGTATATAAGAAGGTATTTTCTTGGAACATTAAAATGTTGGCTGGGGCGCGGTGCCGTATACAAATTTGAGATATCGAATCTCATGATTATTCAGTTTTCGGACTTTTTGAATTTATGAGACTTATTTGCATTAGTTAGCGAAAAGTCCATTTGCAACGCAAAGGATTGGGAGGGGAGGGGTGTCGAAACACCGTTTTGAAACTATTTCTCTTCATGTTTTTTGGTGGCTGATTATGAAAATCAGCAGGAAATTTTAGGACTGCAATAAAATATGTTTGTCACCCTTATAAAATACACCCCTTTTTAAGGATAAGGATAATTATAATAATCAAATTAAATGCACTCTTTTTTATATTTATTTGCGAAGGTGTTTGATTTTTATTTAATCTAGTCATATTTTATCAAGCATTAAGGGGATAAAAGTAAAGGGAAGTAATATTTTAGCAATAAACTTTATACAGCAGCTTTTTTCTACGTTTTGGGTAATTGTTGCTGCTACCGGATTGCAGGTTGGTTGCTTGGTATTGTTAAGAAGAAATAAGTCATTTTCAACCACCCCTAGATACAGGTTCTATTTGAAAAATGATTCAAATATTTTTATGTGTTTAAATTTTATTTTTGATGAAATAATATCAAAAATAAATTTGAAAATTTATTATAACCTCTTTTTCAATACGGTGAACCACCCTTGAATCAAATCAAAATCAAAAAAAAAAACTTGAAAAATGTTGTACGATTTTTGAACAAATTTCCCAAAATAACTCTTGTACAACTAGTCCATTATTTAGTTTGTCATATCATGGTTCATTGTCTTGCAGTAAGATTAGTACAAGGGTGGAATAGGTTAACCATTATGATCGTTGGGAGGTGGAATTGACGAGGAATTCCGCGTTTGAATTCTGGGATGTTGTATGAGCTCGGAAATACTAACCGATTATTCCAGAATCCAGTTGTTCTTTTTAGAAACGAATTCCTATTTTGTAGAGTGCTTGAAAAGAGGGCTGCAGGTGGAAGGAGTGAGACGAGTTATCTAATTCGGTGCTGAGGGAATAAGATTGCCGTGCAGTCAGGAGAGGGTTTATTTCGATGGTCCTGAGATAGTGGCGATAGAATGTTGTATGTTTAGCAAGTAATTTGTTGATCTACACAGGAAGCATCAAGATTTATTGATTGTCAGTTCGCCTTCGACGATAACTTCGGAAGTTTACGGGATAAAACTGATAAAAGTGTTTTCTCCGTTTTTACAACCCAGCGGGAAATGTAATGGCTAGGTAAGCGAGGTGATACTGAGATGGACCCATTACCTTTGTGATGAAATAATAGCTTACTTTTACATAGGGATGTCCTATGGCGGTAAGTACTTACTGTAGGCATTACAAACGAGGACTTATTTCAGAGGTGAAGTGTATTAAGTGAATGCATAGATTACAATGTAAGGCACGCAGAATAAAATTCTGGCTACCCTTTTTAGCATTAAAAACATTACTATCCAAAATTACCATTGCATTTCAGCTACATTTAGTGAGAATTTTACTAGCAAGATATCTTTTTGACTGCACTGCACGATCCACACCGAACGAATTTGGAGGACGGAATAAACTCAAGAAGAGAGGCTTCGACAAGACAAAGAATAATAAAAGCACATCACATTTCCAACGAAAGTATTTCACAAGTCATTACCTAGTCGCTTACCTAGCCATTACAATGTAAAGACCTCCATTTTACTAAATTTGCAGTAGAATTTTTCAATTACCATGTAAGCGGTTACACAAATCATTAATGAATTCTTGGGTTACGTGAGTAACCCCTCGCTAGTTTTCCCGCTGGGAAGTAAAGCCTTTTATTTGTTACATATAGGGTGTTAGTAATACTCTATTTACAAATTTTATAGCGCCAAACTATTAGGAGTCCTAGCATACGTGACAGACCCTGTACAAGCAGTTGCGGAAAAATTGTAAAGATGAGAGGATGAATATTAACAAAACCAGTTAATACTAAGTAATGACGGTTTATAGTACACTTTAGCCTGTCCCTGTTATGCTGTCTGTAAATTTTGGAAAGAAGGATTCAATTGTTTTACAGTTCCAGGATGATATATTTATGTGGATCTATCATTATAGCCAAGGTCCTAAATCCAAAGCAATGCCTGAATGCGAAAGGATCTTTTTGATTGAAAGCCGTGAATTATGCCTACTGGGGACACCACGATATAAAAAAAACAGTGGGTGTGTGTACTTATGTACACGCATTAGAAGTTATACTTCTTTGGCTTGATTTTAAGACTAATTTTTAATTTCTACACAAATATTTTATTGGATTTTTTCTATTTTCGTGCGTTGGAAGGTGCAAGCATTATGATGCTCAAGGCTGTCGGTCATACCGTATTCTAATCCTAACTAAAATCACCAACTAATTGGGTTATTAGGCCTAATTACAATTATCTTAAGATGGGCTTAAGATGCCTGATGAAATTCTCTTAAGACTGGCTAATTTTCTACCAAAACGTAATGAATGTTAAGCTTAATATGCGTCGCAAAGCTGGATCAGCATTTATTTACCTGATAATACTACTGGTACTTCTAAGCCCAACTCACTTCTTTTTTGTTCATTTCCGCCTAAGCTTCTGATTGAGGAATTTAGCTTCTCCTCCACTTTAGTCAGTAAATCAAACGATCGTACCATTATAATCTAAGACGTTCGTTGCTCTTAGCCGTGCCTTTAGCTGTAGGTTTCAGTGCAGCAGTTTGCTCGGCTAATCTCCGGCAATCCAAAAGGACATCGTTTGTGTCCTCTGTCACAATGAGGAATTCCAGGCGTTGCGTAGACTTATTTTGCCGGTATGCTCTCGTAATTCACCTGTGGGTTCATCGACCTTGGGTAGATTCATTACGTCACTTCCAAATTCTGTTCACTTCCCCAGCTTCTTCTTTTAGTTGTTACTCAATTAAATTGAGTGGGTTAGGGTAATTGAAATATGATACGAAGAGTTTCATACTAAGGACATTAATGAATCGGCAAATCAACGCTTCCAAAGTTTGAGTGACAACACTCCTAACCTGTCCAAACACCATCGTTGGACGCTTGACATTGGACATTCGTAGTTCGAGTAGCGGCCACACGATGCGTTCTACCATTAAACGTCCAACGTTGGAAAGTGCTCATAGCATCGTTTAGAGCCGGCTTTAGCTGAAAACTAGGATATGTAATTTATTTCCCTCCATAGCCTTTGGGTAAAAACCTCCTCACCCATGGACATCGTGAACGGACTTTGGCTACGAATTTTTATATGCCCATATAATAATAAACTTAATAGCTAAAGGATTGGAATTGCAATGCTTCCCTCCTCTACCCCTTCTCTATATCGTCCGCAGGCCGTATCAGAACATCAAAATTGGCGGCGTGCAGTAAATTAGGGCATGAGATAAAAATGCAGCACGCTGCAATCAAAAGTATGTCAATTGGCTGAGGCTGGTAAAATGACAAGCAAAGCAGCGTGCTGCATGTTCATATCATGTCTTAAATTTGCAGTACGCTGCATATTTCAAGTTCTGATAGGGCCTCCAGCAAACCCATCGTATAGCTACAGGCCTGGAAGCAGCCGGTGCTGATCCTACATTTGCTTGAATGGAGGACTTTTCTCGTGTAATAACATAGTGGAGCCAAGTTTTTAAGTTTATTTTTGCAATAAAAAGTTGTAAAATATTGTATTTTATCACTTTTTTCTGCACCTGGATTACCAGTGATTAGTGTTTCATTGATTGAATTTAAACAATTTCAAAAAATTGAGTGAACCAATATGTTTTAATGGTTTAATTGTGAAGGTGACCAATTTTGTTTACATTCGCTGTGGTTTTGTCGAGTTATTTTAGGGCAAAAATGTTGAATTTGTGTGGTTATTGAGTTAAAAGTGAATTTAAAGTGATTAAAGCTTGTTGAAGAATCATTTTTAATAATATTAAAGCAGAAAAATGTGTAGGAAAAAGTTCAAAATTTTTGTTATTCATGTTGTGTGGTGGTACTTGCACTTATGTTTTAATAACTATTCCGTAATAATTTTTAACTATTTTAAATTCACTTTTAATTTAATTACCACATAAATCCAACATTTTTTCCCTAAATTAATACGAAAAAACCACCATGAATGTAAACAAAACTGGTCACTTGCACTTATGTTTTAATAACTATTCCGTAATAATTTTTAACTATTTTAAATTCACTTTTAATTTAATTACCACATAAATCCAACATTTTTTCCCTAAATTAACACGAAAAAAACACCATGAATGTAAACAAAACTGGTCACCTTATCAATTTCATTCAATTTATTCACTCGGATCACTAACAAACTTATCACCGGTAATGCACGTGCAGTAAAAAATGTTAAAATACAATATTTTGCCACTTTTTACGAGTTAAGAACTTGGCGAGTCTTTTTTTTTTTTTATGTGGTAAATACAAGCTTAGGAATCACCCTTTGTACTACATGTCTGTCATGTCGTTCAAGTCATGGTCAGTGTCTAGTAGTAAGCTTGATTTGAAGGATAGAGGAGAAAGGATAGGTTAGGGGTCTGGAGGGTGCGTGAGTAGATGTCGATGAGCCTTGCGTTTAAACTCTAAGATATTATATGAGTTCGGAAACACCGACTGCGGAAGGGAGTTCCACAATCGAGTTGTTCTATTAATAAACGAACTACTAAAACGTAATGTGCGCGAAGAGGAGGGCTGTAGCGTATGCGGGATAGCCGAGTTGGCTAGTCTTGTGTTGCGGGAAAAAATTTGCCATGTAGGCATGAGGTTTCTGATTTCAGTGGAACAGTCGCTATGGTAATAGCGGTAAAATTTGCTAAGGGCTGCTACATTCCTGCGATGGCTTAAAGGGTCGATGGAGGAGCAAAGGGTGCTATCGCCAATGAGTTTGATGGCGCGGTTATGCACCTTGTCCAGCCAAGCCAAGGTGGTTTTTGGGGCACCCGCCCAGATATACGAGTTGTATTCAAGGCGGGGCCGAATGAAGGACTTGTAGATTGTAGCCAGAGCAGTTGGCCGAAGAAGGAATTTGCATCTCTTGAGGAAACCCAGGCATTGGGAAGCTTGTTTGGCGATTTGGAATATATGATTATTCCATCGCAGATCAGAAGATAAGGTTATGCCTAGGATGTTAAGAGATGGGTCAGCCATTACATTCTTATTGTCCACTGAGATAGAGGGACGGGTGGTGCAGGTTTTTGTAGAGATGAGACAGTATTTAGTTTTGGTTGCGTTGAATTCGACACGATTCTTGCGGCCCCAAGCAAGAATAAGTTCAATGTCCCCGTTAATAGAATTGGACATTAGTTCACGGTCTACGGGACAAGGTCTGGCACGTGCTTGCCCTTATCGAAGGTGTGGAAGTAACGCAAAGTACCGTCATCGGCGAAACTGTGAAGTGGGTTGGAGGGGATTGAGAGCAGATCATTAATGAATATAAGAAAGAGGGCAGGTGAGAGAATCGAGCCTTGGGGAACGCCGGCCGAGATGGAATGAGGGTTGGATTCAACGCCATCCAATACTACCCTGATTGAACGGCTGGAAAGAAAGCTCTCAATCCAGTTCCTTAGAACTGAGTCGATACCAATAGCTTGGAGTTTAAGCAGCAGAGCGGGATGCCATACTCGGTCGAAAGCCTTGGATATATCTAGAGCAACCAAACCAGATTCACCGAAGCGATGGATGTTTTGGTTGAGAGCCTCAGTCAGACACACAAGAAGGTCGCCAGTAGATCTTTTCGGTCTAAAGCCGTACTGCCTGTCGTGTAACATTTGGTTGGATTCCAGATATTTCATCAGCCTTCGATTGATTATTATCTCCATGATTTTGGAGAGAACAGAAGTAATTGCTATTGGGCGGTAGTTTAAAGGGTCGCTGGCTTCACCTTTTTTGGGAATGGGCTGAACATGAGCTAGTTTCCAAGAGTTGGGATAAACTCCGGAGAGGTATGACAGGGCGAAAAGTTTGCGCAGAGGTTTAGCCAAAGGTGAGGCACATTTGTTAAGTACCATAGGGGGAATATTGTCTGGGCCAGTGGATTTATTGACGTTGAGATCTTTGAGACATTTATACACCTCGCGCGTTCTGAAGAAGATCCCGCCCATTGAATGGGCGTTGCGCTCGAGGACCGGTGGTGACGTATCAGCTTCGGGTAGAGAAGAATTTGAGGCGAACAGAGATGCCAATAAATCGGCCTTGGATTTGCTTTCTGTTATCACCTCCTCCCCATTGATAAGTGGAGGAATTGCGGAAGACGTGAAATTCTTCTTGATGGAAGTTACCAAGGACCAGAAGTTTTTGCTGCCTACGCGTGTATTTAGGATCTTACTTCGCATCTTGTCGTCAAATGACGTTTTGACCTTCCTGATGATGGAATTACAGGAGTTTCTCGATATCATATATTTATATAGTATAGTCTATGATATTACACTACGAGTGAGAGAAATTGCCTTCCATCCAGTAAAACCCCTCACCCACAAACAGCACACAGTAAACACTACGAATCTTCCTATGCGCACGAAAAACCAAACATACGCTTAGCTGATGACTCGAACATGAAATTTATTTCCCTCCATAGCCTCAGCATAAAAACCCTCTCACCCATCGACATCGTGAACCGGCATCGGCTGCGAGTTTTCATATGCCCATAGTAATCACGGTATTCAGAAACAAGGTAATGTAAAAGACTGCATACCGTATACGGTATTTTAGTGCTGATGTCACGTGGGGGACACTTCCCATATAAAATCGAATCTGTTGTTGTTGTTTCAGCATTACGGCTGACGTCACCAGGCGCCCATTTTTTACGGTATTCGAAGCTGCCGTCGCTTCTGTATACCGTGTATAATAATGATAATCCCAGTGCGCGTGAAGAATGGAAGTTGAAATGCTTGCCCTCCATTGCCTCCACTCCTTCGCCTATATCCTCAAGTTGCGTTGCGTTGCGAATTCGTCAAAATTCACTCTCATAATATTTTTCAAAACGCGCCTAAAGAAGTATAACTTCAAAAACGCGGCCTGTACTCGACCTCTTAGGTGGTGTGGAAGAGAGTGAACAAGACTTATTATATTTATAAAGCACTTACAATTCCTGGTGCGTTATAAATTTTAAAATATTCTTTTGGAGTAAAGTGCGACAGTTTAGCATGGAATGGTTTTACATAAAGAAAGATTTTACTTTTTCCATATCATTAAACATCAAATCTTAATGATGAGGCAAAATACTTCATTGCCTGGGATACTATATCGAGCCCTTCCCGCCGTTTTATCGTAAGCGACATTTTTTCGAAAATTCGTTTTCTACCGCAAACGACGTTAATTTAACCTTCGAAACATACCACCAATTTTGACATTAATCGGATAATAAACTAGCCTAACTAATAAAATAATTAGCCTAACTAATTTCAGCCCATTACAAATAACAGATACAAAAATAATTAAAATTTACTTTTTGTCGGTTACGATATAACGGCGGGAAGGGCTCGATATGATAAAAACCTCTTCCATATGTAATTTAAAACTTTTTACTGAAATTTTCTCAGGCTCAACTTTTGGTCGAAAATAGAAAAATTTTTATAATCTGTACAAAGCAGATGTTAGAAATATAGGTATTTATAAAATAAAAGAACTTCGTTTTAAAGACAACTAATTATTTTATTCTATAATACACGTGTTGCTCGTTTTAAGGTTACAATGCAAGTGAGGTATAATATGTTTGTACGTTAAATCAATTCATTTCAAAATTCAATTCATTTCAATTCAATCTCAATTCTAACACAATTCAAATTTTCAATATAAATTAATTAATTATTTCCAACACACCCCTGTAATTAATTAATTTTGAAGAAATCATTCCAAGTCCTGTTTGATCTCGATAATGGTTTAGTTAGAAAATCCGCCTTTTGTAATTCAGCTGGTTTATAACTCAATTTTATGTTCCTCGTAATCATCATGTCATGTATGAAGTTCCATTTTATTTTCAGATGTTTCGTACTAGGATTTGTACCATTTTTAACGTTGTGTATAGCTGGTTGATTATCCGAAAATATTGATATCTCATCCATATGGATTTTCAGATCATTGCATAAATTAATGAACCAAGAAATCTCCTTCATGCCATTTAAAATCGCATGTGTTTCAGCAACAGCAGATGATAAAGGTTGTGGTTTAATCTTCTGACATCTCCATGATATTAGTGCCTCATTAAATATGAGAATTATTCCAGAAACAGATCGATCCGAAAAGTTCGCATCAACAAATACTTTCACTTCAGATTCAGACTTATCATTTCTTTTAATTACTGAACAATTTTCTTTTGTACCAATTAAATATTTCAAGATTCTCTTCGCGGCCTTGAATAGTGCCTTCGTAGGTTTATGCATATTTTGACTTAAAAACTGAACCGATGCTAATATGTCAGGTCGTGTACGATTTGCTATGAATAATAAAGATCCAATTAACTCTCTGCATGGTAATTTATCATCAATAGGTTGTTCATCTAATTCAAACGTCTGTAATGGACAACTTGTAGGTTTACAATTTTCTAACCCATATTCATCAGCTAATTTTTGAATGAAATCCCTTTGGTGTAATTCAAATGAATCATCTGTTCTGCTAATGTTCATTCCTAAATATTTTTTAATATTTCCAAGGTTTTTTATTTTTACTTTTCCAGATAATTGTTTCTCTAGTTGACGAATTATATTGTTATCTTCTGCCATAATTAATATGTCGTCTACGTAAAATAGTAAGAATATAGTTTTTCCAGAGTTATAAAATAAACATGGTTCAACTTTACATTGTATTAAATTCATATTATCCAGTAGTTTCACTAAATATTCAAGCCAACATTTTGAACTTTGTTTTAATCCATATATACTCTTTTTTAATTTCCAGATTTTGTTGTTGTTTTGATAGCCTGGTGGCGGTTTCATAAAGATTGGTTTTTCCAAGATTCCATTTAAAAATGCTGTAGTTACGTCTAAATGCTCTATGATAAATGATCTGTCTAGTGCGAATTTCAAAAATAATCTCACTGTGGATATTCCTGTTGTTGGACTGTATGTTTCATCATAGTTTAGATCGTGTATTTGTGAAAATCCTCTTGCTACTAACCTTGCTTTAAATTTTGTTATATTTCCATCAGTATCATATTTAATATTATATATCCATTTCGAGTCAACTACATTATTTTTTTCTGTATTTTCTATTTCATCAAAAACTTTATGTTCATACATTTCCTTTAACTCATCGTTCATGGCTTCGATCCAATTATTTTTATATTTGCCATTTATTGCTTCCTCATAACTTATTGGTATTTTTATTTTCATATCATAAATTTCATAATTTGTAAACTTACTTGGTAGCTTTATGGTCCTTTTTGATCTTGAACTTAATCTTTCATTGTCGTCTCGCCCTTGCTGAGGTATATTATTTTCACTACAAATGTTGTTCTCAGTATCATCCTCTATTTCACTATCATTTTCATATATATCTAGGTTCTCATCTTCTTCATCTCTTTCATTTACTATGTGATTAGTATTTCCTTCGCGCTCAGTAAAGTTTTGTACCGTAGTGTAGTTGGTATTTAGTAAGTCATCTACATCATTATTGTTTTTGTTTGGTTGTTGGTTGTATAACGTTAGTTTGGGAAATTTGTCTTCATTAAAGTTGGTAACATTCCGGCTTTGAATCGAACTCTCTTTGTTATTTTTAATGCATCGAACAATGTATTTGTATCCCTCTTCTGATACACCTAAAAATATTGCCTTTTCATTTCTTTCTTCAGTTGCTCTAAATCTTGGTTTTAATTTTCTGACAAAACATTCACATCCAAATATTTTAATTTTTTTAAGGGACGGATATTCTCCATACCATTCATAATAAGGAATCATTTTGTTAGTTAGTATACGATTTTGAATATAATTTGCATAATATAACGCGTATGACCAATATGTGTCAGGTAGATTTGATTTGTTGAGCATAGTTCTCATCATGTCCTTTAAGGTCCGATTTTTTCTTTCAGCTATTCCATTTGACTCAGGGCTGTAAGGTGTTAACGAAATTTGCATTATACCTCTGTCCTGTAGCCATTTCTTCAAATCGTTACTTAGATATTCTCTTCCTGAATCATGAATAATGTTTTGTACTTTTTGACCAGTGCTCCTCTCTGCCCACGTTATATATTTCTTTACTGCATTTGCTACATCACTTTTTTTGTTTATGGCATATACTTGGCAAAATCTTGATGCCTCATCAATAAAAGTAACATAATATTTATATCCATCAACTGATTCTTTGTGTGGTCCTGATACATCAGTGTGTATGTTTTTGAGTATAATGTTCGTAGATTTTTTATTTGCAAATATAGGACGAGTACTTTTATTTTTAGAACAGTCTTCACAATTTAATTTTGATGTTGGTATGATGTAATTGTAAATTTTGCTCATCTCTTGTAATTTGTTTTGGTTTATATGACCAAGTCTATCATGCCAAATGTTTTGAATTTCTTCATGTGAATTATTTGCATATATATTCAATGTAGCTTCATATTTCTTCTCTTCTAACTCAGTATTAGCTAGCACTCGACCGTCTTTTATTAATTTACAATGACCTTTGTTGATAATTATTGTCTCGTCTTCATTTTTCCCGAATTCTGCTAATGAAAAATAATTCGTTGGTAATTCCGGTATAAACATCACTTGAACTTCATAAATCTCGTCATTTAGAATAATATTAATTTTACCTTTACCTTCTATTAAATACCCACCATCTATTCCAGTGGCTATAATTTGTTCATTCAAGTGTTCATATTCATGTATGATATCCTTGTTATTTACGAAATGAGCAGTTGCACCTGAATCCAACAAAAATTTTATGTTAACACTTTTGTTATTATAATCATTAAATTTTATTGTTGATATACTTTCATTTTTATTTTGGTCATTACACTTTGGTTTAATTGTTTTATTTAGAGGTGTTCTTTTATTTTTGTTTTTTAGAAACCAACAATCGGCCATTTTGTGTCCACTCTTGTGACAATGAAAACATGTGATACTTCTTAAGGAATGTCTTTCCTTTTGATTCAATTCTAAATTCCTCGTTTCAATCATTTGCTTGATTGTTTCTAGCGGAATTGATATTCCTGATATTTCCTGTGCTTCAATTACTGATTTTACAGAATCGTAGTCTGCTGTCATAGCTTTTATGAAATATTCCTTTTTTAGTTTTTCTGTAGGTTCATCACCATGTAGTCTCATCTCTGCAAATAATGTTTCCATTTTTTCAAAAATTGCTGCAATATTAAAATCATTGAATTTTATTTTCTCCAGTTTAGATTTTATTCCGGCACATTTAACGGAATTTGTAACTAAATATTTTGTTTTAATTTTTTTCCACATATTTAAAGCTGTAAAACCTTCATTTTCTGTAGGTTGAACATACCTGATGTCTGCTGGTTCTAGCATGGACATGATTCTGATTCTCGCCTTTGCATCTACCATTGAATTACCTTCTTTATTTTTATCAAAATTGTCTTCGATGGCTTTATCACATCCGTCTATTTCTAAAATAGTTTTTAATTGGTTCCTCCATTCATGGAAATTTGTTTTGTTTAGTTTAAACACCGCACTTGAAAAACTTTCTTGTTTTGACATTGTTGTTTTTAGATTGTTAGTTAAGTCTCATAATCTGTTAGAAATATAGGTATTTATAAAATAAAAGAACTTCGTTTTAAAGACAACTAATTATTTTATTCTATAATACACGTGTTGCTCGTTTTAAGGTTACAATGCAAGTGAGGTATAATATGTTTGTACGTTAAATCAATTCATTTCAAAATTCAATTCATTTCAATTCAATCTCAATTCTAACACAATTCAAATTTTCAATATAAATTAATTACTTAATTATTTCCAACAGCAGAAATTAAAATTTGCGGCACCGTATCCATCTGCAGACAAAAAAATATGATTTCATAAAAAATAAAAATCTTCCACGACTAAGGCCCTCCGCACACGAGTCGACTGATTAGCAATCCCAGTATGCAACTGGTTTTACAATAATGACGTTTGCAACCAGTTTGCAACCAAAACGAGACTCTTGTCCACACACGAGCGCAACCGATTTTTGATCAATCGGTGTTCATATGTAACCTACACCACATCTTTCCTAGAATATCCGGCAAGTTTATAATTATATAAAACTTCATGCTTTTCGACTTCAAACACAAATTCAATATTAAGTTTTTGCTCGCACATTTTATTTCCGAACTCTTTATAAACACCTTATAAACTTTATGAACTTTGAATCTAACCTATAAAATTTGACAGCTACAAGTGCAACCACGCAACTGAAATCGCTTTCGACCGGCAAGTCCAGTCGCCCAAGACCAGTTGCAAACTAGTTTCAAATCAGTCTTGTTTCTGTCGACCCGTGTGTGGATTCCCATTTGCGTACACAGGCAAGGTCACTAAACAGTTGCGTATGCAACTGGGATTGCTAATCAGTCGACCCGTGTGCGGAGGGCCTAAATTGTTCCCTAAACCTGAAAAATCGTTTTTAAACAACACAACAACAAAAATTCCGAAAATTTTGTCTCAAAGAACGGCAAGCGCAATCGCAAGTATCCCAATTCATGCGATTGCTATATACATGAATTCAAAAGTTCAATGTACATAAGCAGCGAAACCGATAGCAGCGAGCAATAATAATAAGAGTGATGAGCTAGAACAAACTTTCAAAAATGTTTCAATGCCCTTGAGATCAGCTGATAAAAATTTCAGTAGGAGTGAAAAAGTCAAAATATCAAAGATGTAATATCTATGATAAAAGGAGGCAGAATTGCTTTCACACTACACGCAACGTGTGTGAAAGAAAGATAAAAAATGAAGGGGAAGTGCCAATTTTCCAATTTAGCCAATATTTAGCTCAACACTGGAAGAATTGCAAAACTCCCGCGTTTTTAATGTACAATACAAAGCCAAGTTTTAGAGTCGCAATGTGTACCAACAAGAATTTGCCCACGCATACATATAAACATATTAGAGTCGGCTGCATGTGCTCTGTTCCAATTCGACTTCCATTTGAATGTAAACATTCCAATAGGGGAAGCAAGCAACATGTTCTGTTTCATTCATACTCTTGTGTTTTTTGTATGAAATGTGTATCTATCGCGCATTTGTTAATATTTTTTTGGACTTTTTGAATAATGGTAGTTCCAATCTCTTCTTTCATATGTTTAACTCTTTTACTTGTCCTTGAGCTCCACCTAATCACTCTTGTTATTATTGCTCGCTGCCGATAGGCAGCTTTTATACTTATATTTCGAAAGCTCTTGAGTCTCAGTTTTAACATGGATTTTTGAAATCTTTGGCGTTTTTGATGTTGGAGTGCAGCAGTCTCCCAGAAACGCTCTAACCTTACTTTTTTCAGAAAAAGCTATTTTTATTTTATAAAGGATTTTTATTAAAAGTTATTTAAATATTATCATAAAAAGAAGAGTAATTAAATTACATGAAGTATAAAGGGATTACTTTAATATTTCCTGTCGCCCACTTCTGGGTGTTGTTTTTCTGACGCCATCAAAACCGGAAGAGAGAGCCGAAAGAAGAAGAAGAATTTATTTCTTCTTTTTGCTGTCAAGTTGGCGTCTGGTCTGCCACAAATCAGTGTAAGTAAGGCCATCTATGTCCAAAGCCGGCAAACAAGGTTACGTATCTACTTATAGATAATCAATGGATGAGACAAGCATGGAACGAGACTTTGCACTGTTTATTTGTAAATTTTTAGAGGTTGCAAGTCTTTGGAAGAGGTTTGAAGCTTGTTGTATCTTCGATTCCACTGTGAAAAGACATTCACCACCTGCAATCATGCAGAAATCATCCGCAAACTGAAAAATTTCAGTATCTAAAAACTGGGCTTCATGTAAGGATGCACTTGCACTATACATGTTAAATAGGGTTGGGCTAAGTGCACTGCCCTGTGGTAATCCATTTTCCACCTTCCGTTTGCACTTATGTAGACAAAGAATTCTGTTAGTAAAGAAGTTTATTATCCAATTAATGAATCTGAGGGGAATTTGAAATTGAAGGAGGGTGGTATATAAAAGCGACAGGTCTACTCTGTCATAAGCACTATCCAGGTCAAGAACCACAATTCCAACTATTGGATATTTACGTTTAAGATCAAGGATTGTTTGTTGTATCATGTTTAGACATAGGGAGGCAGACCTACCTTTCCTATAGGCGAAACTATTTTTGGGAAGCATATTGCTTGTTTCCAGTTTTTTATTAATATCTATTTTAATGAGGGTGTTTATTAATTTAATAGGGACATTTATAAGTGCAATGGGTCTGAAGCTTGTCCGTATAGTTGGATCTTTACCTTGTTTTAAAATTGGAAAAATTCTTATTGCGAGCCACTCATCAGGAATGGATCCCGAAAGGAAGGTACTTTTTAGAAAGTTTAAGAGGTTTGTTTTAGCTTGTGTTGGGAGGTTTTTGATCATCACATAAGTTATTTTATCCTGACCAGGAGCTGTGTTATTTTTTTTGAAGTTAAGATAAAGTTGAGGGTGTCTAGTGTCCATGTAATGTTTGCGGGCTGAATTGGAGTTAACTTAGGAATGTTTGTAGGTGAGGCCGTTTTGCTACAAAGATATTTAAGATATAGATCAGGGTCTATATGATTTGTTATGAATTCATTTTTTAGTCTTTTCCCTCTAATATGGTTTATTGTATTCCAAAAATTCTTAACATTCTCTTTATGACATAGGTAATTTATAAGTCTATTCCAATTTTCCCTTTTGCTTCTCGTTTTCTCTTTTCTGAAGACTGCCGACAATTTGTTGTGAAGAGTGAGGAAAATCGTTTTACCATATCTACTCTCTAAAAGTGAATTAGCGAGAATTCACTAATTCTTAGTCATTTTTCCACTAATTCAAAATGTGCCATGTCTGCAACTATGAATTAGTGACTTTTGACTATTTAACCCACATCGACACCGCCCATATTTGCGGTATAATCGAGAACCGTTTGAGGTTTATCAATTGATATAATATTTCCACCACGTAACGTTCTGAGGGTTGATTGCATTCCTGTATTGTTAGAATTACTTAGCATTGTGACAGTTCTTTTATCCTTCCACGCAAGAAGTGTAATATTATTTTTTCTATATGCCACTGTCTTTTTTGATGAAAATTTTGGTTTACGAATTGCCATGGGTATGCCTTTTCGATTTACTTTCACTGTGCCGGTAAGATTACATTTCATCTTTAGCAATTCTTCTGCTAAAGGAATGCTGGTATAATACCTATCAGTGTACATATGGTATCCTTGTGCATCTGGAACCTTGTCTATCAACTTTTTATATAAATGCAATGGAATTCTCGTGCTTACAGGAAGTTCTGGCCGGGAAATGCTATCGGATGTGATGCTGCCAAAATAAGGAAGAATTGAAAATAAATATCCAGTTTTTGCATCGGCTAGTGCATATATGCGTATACCCCATTTGGTCGGCTTATTTGGATTATATGTTATAAATGATATTCTGCCTTTGAATTTTATCACGGATTCATCGACAGAAATTGCTTTGTATGGTATGAAATATTCACTAAATTTAGAATCTATATATTCTAAATAATTACTGGCCTTTTAAATACGAGTTTTGATTGTGTTATTGCTTCGTGTATCTTTCTTCAAATGAAGCATCCAAAAGATTTGTAGAAATCTGTCCCTACTGAAAGTTTCGGAAAAAAAAGGAATTTTACTTATGGAATCAGTAGACCAATATTCTTGGAGATTTGGCAGTTGGATCAATCCCATGTTTAGAATTACGGCGATAAAGGCTAAAAATTCTTGCTTGGTAACATCGTGCCACTTGTGCCAAGTTGATTTATGTGACAATTGTTTGTTGCTTATTTTTTCGTTGGCATAATGGTTCGTTTCTTTTATTATATTGTCTATTAATTCATTTGTAAAATATAAAGTAAAGTAATCTATGGGTTCTTTTATATTGCTTGGTATTTGTGGTCCGGGTGTTTGGTGATGTATGTCAAACTCGATTATTGAAGGAGAATCGGTAGATTCACCAACGTCTTCCCACTCTTCACTTGATACGTCTTCTACGGGGATGTTTTCTTTTCCACTACTTGTATCGCTATCACTATTTATCATATTTCTTCTTTTTCTTGTTGGTTGGATAATATCATCATCGCTATCATTACTATCATTTTCTTCTGCTTGAATAGTTATTTTGCTAATTCTGTCTGTGTAGATGTCTATCTGGAACTCATCTTCACTACTGCTTACTTCATGAGATTCACAGGTGCTTGGTCGTTTTGCCATTTTTAGAAAAAAAAATTTTTGATTATATAATAAAAGAAAGGGTAAAAAAATACTTTCGAAATAACTAATGGTAAATTACGAAAACACAACACTGTCTTATTACTGCAAAGATCTTTTCTATTCGACGCTTCAGTACGAACTGAGATTTTGTACATTTCTTCTCTCGGTCATCGGATTTTTTTTGTCTTCTTGTTTTTTTGTGCGACTTTAACAGAAAACTATAGGAGAGCACGTGTTTCTTAAAAAATTGCGTTGGGATAATTTCATTGCCCTAACAAACTATCATGTCCCCTCTGAGGGGTCAACCGAGTGCAAAGGGTTAAATTAGTTAAATAATAGGAACTTATTGAATTAGTGACTCTTACCATTTTAATTAGTGATTTTTACTACATATTTGGATTAGTTAAATATACTACAAGAATAATTGCATCAGTGAAATTTGGTGCCTAAAAAAATTAGTTTAATTTCTAATATGAATTAGGAAATTGGTAGAAATTGAGGATGCATCAGGAATATATAAATATTTCTACATTTTACTGATTTATTATTTCATAACAAGTAATTCATCAAAAAGATAAAGATAAAGTATTTTACATAAAAGTGTATTATTATAATCAAATTAGTTATGTTAATTCAATATAATATTAATGTTAATTATGACTATCATCACTTGATGAACTTTGTTCTTCATTGATGTTTGATATATTAACATGAATCGATGATACGACACTGTGGGCTTTAACAGGCATTTTATAAATATAATGGTCTACAAAATTATAGAAGTATATTAATTCATCTGGATACTTTAAATTAAATATGTAAAAACATTTGTACAAAATGTCAAATGCACTAATTGGATCAGTTCTTTTTGATGAATCGATGAACCATCCATCGCCTTGAATAAATGTTGATTCACTGATTTGTCCAGCAACAGCAATCAAGTAGGGTTGAATATTCGTAGTTGCCTTTTCTCTTATGCTTTTCTCGAAATGTGGTAGATTAGTACCCTCCTAAAAATGGGTCAGTCAATTTCAATAAATAATTCAAATTGCTGACTGTTCTCACATACAGCAAAAACAATTCTTAACTTACCGATACCAATTTAAGTAGTAACGAATTTGGGAATTCTGCCGTCATTACAGAAGTTTCTGTATCACCTTCTGTAACTTCGTGGGTACTTCTTTGGCTGCACTTAGTTTTCCCCCGCTTCTTGGAATTAAATGGCGGCATAAAATGCGCTAATATTAATAACGCTCTCAATTCTCCTGTAATACATAGAAAAACAAATTATTCGATTCTTATAATGTTTGTAAATGTACGATTCTTACCATTATTTATCATGCTTGAAACCTGGAATATATCACGACGATTTTTTTTAGCATATGCTAAAATGCGTGGGGCATAAAATGTAGAGAATTTCGATAAAAAGTTGTCAACTACCTCAGGATACATTCTCTGAAACTCCATTTCGATCTGGAAAATACAATAGAATTATTTAAATTGAAAGCATATTAGAATATTAAAATGATTTCAAAGCAAACAAACAATTAGTATAATAAATATAAAATAATACCATTTCACCATCATAATCTTGAAGTCTAGGATACATCATCAAGACTTGTGATATCGATGGACTTTCTTCGCTGATCCACTTCCTTCTCCATAGATAAGTTTCTTCTAAACCTATTGAAATGGATTTTTTATTGTGACTGTTTGGATTTTTCAATTTCATTAGCGAAATCTATAAAAGTGAACAATTAAAATTATAATTCCGTAACTAAAACATTTTATGTACACACCTTCTCGTTGATTTCTTCCAGCGAAAACTTATAATCCAGGCATACTGTCAATTTTTTTTTTATTCTCAATTTTTATTTTTTTCGCTAATGTTTGGTATTTTTTTTTCGAAGGACTCAAAGACTTCCTCATCGTAATTAATCGATATTCGATGAATCCTTGCTTGGTTTCTCCATCGTAATAATGTTCATAGCCCGTTGATGTTGCTTGATCTTTGAGCTTTGGAAACTCAGACACGATTGCTTTAGCAAGAGCAATCTTTGCAGCATTTGGTGGATAGCTGAAACAATATTTCAAAATCATAATAAAGTGAATTTGTGCCTATGATTATTTTATAAAAATATTGCTTACCAACTATCGTAGTGTTCTACCAGTGATGATACTACAATGCGCACCAACGTTACCCGGTCTGTTTCCGTAAAATTGATCTTAGCAGCATTGAGTACGCGCTTTCCTTGAGAATGATTTTCAAGGATTGCTTCTACTGTTGTATATTTCTGAAAAATTCCAAAAAAATTATTCTAATGTATTTAAAACGATTAATGATTTTAATATGTAAATTTTCAGGAAACTCACCGAAAATGATATCTGTGACAATGTTTCCACCGTCTTTGAAAACCCAGCCATCCCTTTTCTATCATCATTGCCGTTGGAATCGGAATTTGATGATTTGTGACAGGAGAGTTGAGAGTCAAAAAATACAGGAGGATTCTGGTGGGCTTCTAATGCACCACCATTGTTGACAATAGCTGTACCAAGAACCGCTGGTGGTCTCTTTGAAGAATCTATTAATTTCATTAAAAGTTTTTTAGGTCCCATTTTAATATTCATATCTTTAAAATCGTTTTCTTTTAACTCCAAAAACGTTGCTCCATTGATGCATTCACCTATGTAATATTTTCAAATTTTTTATTACACCATATTTACATTATTTACAAAGTAATATAACTCAGTGTTATATTATAATTACACTCGTCACAACAAAATGTGACGAAAACTTATATACACATTTTTACAGCCTGGTTTCGCCCAACACGAAAATGGCTTATAATGTGATAAATCAGATATTTTTAGAAAGCGGTGGAGGTCTTCTTCATCTGTTATATTATAAGCGTGTAAATCCGGATCGAATAAAGTTGTTTTAAAGAGTTGGATTAACAAGCGAATTTCCCTATCATTAAATACAATAATTTCTTTGATAGATCCAAAGAGCGGTAGATCGTCAACTCGCGTTATAGCATTCTCAAGCCATACATATAATCCAACTCTGTATTCTACACCGTCGACTCGTACAAAGATATGACGGTGGACTTCATCAGAATCAATTAAGCCAAAGTTGTAGAGAAATTCTCTGCTTAAAGCACACGAGACAAATATTGGTTTACCACATGAAGTATTATAACGATGGATTTTTACATCTTTTGTGCCCCACTTAGCACTTTGGCTACACTGACATAATCTTATCAGTGTTTTTGGAGGGTTTTTAAAATTTCGCATGTTTTGTGCACGAGTTTTAATTGCACCATGTTTTGATTCATATTGTTATCCTGCCGCTCGTGCTTCCTCTATATACGGAGGGAAGAAGCGGTCAGGGAGGAGAATCCACTTTTTTGTAAAAATAAGAGAAACAATTAGCACTTCAAACTTTTTATTTATTTTATTAATAACAAGTCTCCGGCACTTAACTTTTATTTTTTTTATAGAAATAACAAGATTATTCTCGACACTTAACTTTATTTTTATAATAACAATTTTATAGCTATTATCCCTGACACTTCTTGTAATCGACTGCCTTTTGGGACTCTGGTTTCTTTTAGCCAGACCTCTAGAAAGGTGGAAAATCTAGCAGAATTTGCTAAAACAAAAGTGCATGCGCCAAATAGGAAATTTGATCGGCTCAAGGCTATAAGTAAAGGTAGCAGTTATTTGTATTTTCGCGCGTTTTGGAAATTCATGAGAATTTCCGCCAACTGCAAATAATTTAGCAGCGCTAACATTATTCGGGCTTCGGATTACCCTTCAGTATTTGGGATTTAATGAAATAAATTGACGCCGATCGGGTTACTAAATGTTGATGGTTTCCGGTCGGCGTTGTCCAGACGTGCCATGACACGTGAAGGTCGAAATTATAGAAATAATTTATGGATGGACTATTAAAAAAGGACTTTTGGCGTAATGAGCAATGCACAGGCTCATTACAATATCGCATACACCAATAAAGAGTCATTGGTCCAGACCACAATATGCACTCCGGATAGTGAGATAAATGATGAATTTTATTAATAAAATTCACGTCTGGGAACAAGTTTTGGAAAATAGTTTGGACACTGGTTATCAAAGCTCGCAAATATGGTATCAATGAGTATGTAATCTTTGGTGCAAATACTAATTCCATTATCCGTAATAAACTGAGTAAGAGAGTCATGTGTTCATCACCTTCTGGTATTTTTCCATGCACTAAAAATGGAAATGTCCGCATAAGACACCAAATTTGCATTGCCTTTTGACTTAATGTATGATCATTCTTTCGAAGCATAGCATCAGTAAAATTGGCAGAGGGCTTGTTGATTCTTTCCATATACCCATACGAGAATGATGATATTTGAGCATTAAAATAATCAACGCTAAATTTTCTTTGAACTATTATAAACTCATGCAAGAGTAATTTAAGCATCATAGGACAAATTCCACAGAGGAAGTCGTGCCTGATATCAAATATTTTATTTTGTGCAATATGGAAATATCGAGAATTATGTAAACACGTAGGACCTCGAATACCATTAGCTGATGCCATTGTCTCATTCGATAAATGATTTCTTCGCAAATTATCTAAATGCTCTTCATAAGTCGCTACAGTCCTTTCTCGACCTAAATTAAGAACGCGATTATGTAAATCATCTCTATTAAACATACACATACGACAAAAACGATTAGCAGACGGTCCTTAGAAATTATATATTTCATGAACTGCAAGTCCATCACCGCAAAATGCAACCAATGAACCACGTAAAATAAAATCGTTTCCTTCGATATTTATGAGGACACCATCATCGCTCTCCAATTTCGCTAGGTCTTCAAAAAATGGAGCAAGGATTGCTTGGAAGCCATATTTTTTTATGTCTACACTGGAGCATAAAGAAATAACATGTATTGAACTAAGCTCAGATTTCATATGATACGGTAAATTTTGAACTGTAAAATAAAAACCTCCGATTTTGTGAACGCCGGTTTTAGATCCTAATGCACCAACGATTTCAAAATCATCGTAATAAAGCTAGATACGTATTGCATGAGGATGCTTCAATAAAAAAGGATGCATTTGAGCATGTTGCCCATCTAAAAATGACGCTAGTATTCCGTCTGATGATTTTTGTTCTGAATGAATAGCAGTGTATACTTCAGGACTTGAGAGCATTAATTTTAAAGTTTTTATGATTGATACGTGTTGACATGTTTCCATTACCATGGTCGGCCTATACGTACTACTCCTTCTATTTAATGCAGAATCCATTCTGTATCCAAGAGGAATATCTACTGGCATGATGTATTCGCAATTGTCTTCTAATGCTTTAATTTGTTGGTCCAATGTCCTCAAACCATTAAAAGGGTTTTCAAATTTAAAAGAGTTCAAAACATTAACGATATCATCTAACAGTTCTTTACTCTCTATAAAACTACGAACTTTGTAATGTAGGAAATCTCTTGTAGACAATAACAACTTTTCAAATTCATCTAAGACCTCTGTTAAAATTTTCCCCGTCATTGACTCCTTACATTGGAGTCGAGCAATCACTTTTATAACATTAATTCGTAAGTTGAAATTAGAAAAATCTTCATTGTTGGTACCTTGAGAATCATCATCATTGGAATCTACGTTCAACGGTTCTTGGGGATGAGTATAATCTGTGTCCGGAGCAATCAAATTTGGATCCTCCATGTTTTCATTAACTCCTGAGGGAAAATGACGCCTAATGTGTCGTCGTAGCGTATAAAAATTTGCGAATCGTCTGCGGCAACCACCTTGAGCCCATTCAAAACCTTGCTCATCTAATCCACGCCTAATGGTTAAACCATGAGTTCCTTCTAAATGTTGACGTAACTCATTTAAACCCCCGCGAACGTTCCGATGGCACATAAAACAATTTAAAGACGTCTCCATGTTAACGATGTAATAAATTATTTCAGTTCTGCAAACAAACAAATAGTGATTAGTTAATAATTAATGCACTTACTTCGGAAAATCTCGAAGGTTGCCTCATCATTCAAATGCTCTTTTAATTTTAAAATCAACGGTTCGATATCTAGTTGATTAAATTCTTCCATAATGAAACTTCTAATTGTATAGTTCGTTTTTAAACACTATCTATTCACTGTTTTATCATTAACACTCTGATTTACATACTAAAGTCACTGTAAACACAACTCGAATAAATTACTGTTTCAAATACTGGCTACGAGCTCAATTGTTCTTAAAGGGCCAAATACACGAGCACTCCGTTCCACCACGTTACGCCAAAGCAACAACAATTTGTATGCATTCGAAATTTCGCATTGGAGCAGGGTGTGGAGTGATCAACACGAGAAGCGAAACTTACGATTTTTTAAAAAGAGTCAAATTATGGTACATTACACGCAGTGTTGCCACTTGCCACTCGCTGAGCGCTTGGTCGTATCCAATATAACACAGAAAAAGTATCCAATCGTATCCATATACTTTCTGTTCGTATCCATTTGATACTAAATGAGCATATAATTGTATATTACTTCAAATAGAAATTAAAAAGTCCATTTTTATTGTCTCAAAAATTTTATTTCAACGATAACAAACATATAAATAAAACAAAAAATAATTCAATAATATAACAAAAATAAATCACCTTCAACAAGTATTTAAACATAAAAGAATTCAAAAAAATTGAAAATAAATAAAATTATTCTTCACAACCATATTGTTAATTTTTTAAAAGTTTTTGTCTTGCAAATCTTTTGCTAAAAATAATGACTCAATATTTGTTATTAATAAACGATTTGTTTTTTTTATTTTTAAGCAAATTTAATTGAGAAAATACTCGCTCTGCCGCTGCTGAGCTGTGAGGCAAACTCATAATATTAAAAACAAAAGTATATAAATTAGAAAACATAGGGTTTCCACTGGCATCCTTAATGGCATTTAAATTTTTATAAAACTTATCGCTTTCCATATCAAAGTTAATATTTTTTCTCACGGAGAGCATTCGCCATTCATTGAAAAT
Organism: Thereva unica; assembly: GCA_949987705.1. Taxonomy (NCBI): domain Eukaryota; kingdom Metazoa; phylum Arthropoda; class Insecta; order Diptera; family Therevidae; genus Thereva; species Thereva unica. Next base: position 39,395,315 of record OX465284.1, on the reverse strand, counting down.
TTCTGCACGATTTTGGGCAATATTAGGAAAGGCATTCAATAATAAAATAATAGATTCGTCAGGAGAGCATAATATTTTTTGTGGGACAAATATAGAAAAATGTTTGATATTGTCATTTCTAAAATTGAATCGTTTTAAAATTTGTTTGCTCAATTGTACATAAAATTTTAATATATGTTGCTTAATCTCTAAAATATTTTCAGCAATGATATGCTCTTTTTTTAATTCCTCTTCGCCTTCTAATATATATTTTGTTTGTTTCCAAATATATGGAACTGTTTTTCAAATCCACGTCACCCACACAATTCAAACTCTTTACATAGTCTCTTTCAATAAAGTTACCTAATATAAGCTGCGTTTCATTTTCTTTGGAGTAGATACTCCGGCGTAGTTGGAGTAGTTGGAAAATGAAACGCGTTTTTTCCTCATCTGGAGTAGTTCATAAAAAAGTAAGAAGAAGAGAGAGAGAACTGCTTAGTAACTGTCAAGTGTCGGTTTAAGACAATTTTATTTTAATTGATTCGGAAATGGTAAGTTTTAAAACAAAATAATATGTTATAAGCTCATTATCATACTTTTATTTGTTTATGTTTATTAGGCGCAAGCGAAAGTAGTGAAAAATTGGACATACGAAGAGGGAAAGGCGCTTATTAATATTTATAAAGACAGAATGAACGAGATAAATCGCTTAAAAAATAAAAAAGAAATATGGAAAATTATTTTAAGCGACCTGGAAAGCATGAATGTTTTGGTAAGATTAATAAAAAACATAATTTACTTAGAGAATTCAGTAAAATCCATTTTCAACATTTATAGACTAGTCCTACTACTGAAGAAAATGTTCAGTCAAAGTGGAAGACTTTGTACCGAGCATACAAGTCCGCGAAAGACAGAGGTACCGGTACCAGCACATCAAAATTCGTTTTTTTGGACGAAATGGATGATATATTCCACACGAACCCTCTTATGAGTTCTCCGCATGTCGTGACTGCGGGTGTGGAGCGAACTGCAGTTATTAGCGCGGAACCACAAGAGCCAGATCAAGAAAATACAGAACTTGAACAAACTGACGTTAGGAAAAAGCCAAGGAAAAAAAAACAGAAACTTTCCTGGACACAAAAAAAAATATTACGAACAAAAAAGTAAATATTATTCTGATAGATTGAAGGAAAAAACCAAAAAAAGGGAATTTTTACAACAATTCCTATGTGATAAAGAAGAGGCGAAGGAAAGGAGACATAAAGAGCTTTTAAACGCCCTAAAACCTAAAAATTAGACTTAAGACATATTTTTTTAGTTGTTTATTAAACCTATGAATTTATTTATCTCATTTATATTATGTTTACTTTTGAATTTTATTATTGTTATTTTGAAGACTGAAGTTATTTTAATTTTTATTACACTGTAAATATATATTTTCTTATTTATTTATTTTAAGCCTGTGAATTTATTTATCGCATTAAGATTATGTTTATTTTAGAATGTGAATTTATTTTATTGCTGTTATTTTGGAGACTGAGATTATTTTATTTTATTTATTATGAATATACATTTCAATTAAATGCAATACTTTTATTTTCTTATTTTATAATATTTATTTATGTGGTATAATCTATTTAATAAAATCAATTTTTAAAATATATTGTATTTAATATAATGCAAATCTTTCTTCTACAACCACATATTTTTATCAGGCGGAAAAGTTCCTTGAATTGGAAATCGGTGTATTCTTCGATTAATTCTTTAAAATTTTCTAAGCGCACTTTTCTTATGAAGTTGTCATCTGATTAAGAAGGACGAGAAGATGATGAGGAAATTACTAAATCTAAGTCACTATTGGAATACTCGTACCCAATGAGGCATTACCATTATAGAAGATTCTCTCTAATAAATCAAATTTCGTATATTTATTTTATTTTTTTATATTTATGAAGTTCTTAAACTAATTTAACAAATCATTACTATCTAAATATTCATAAAACTCCTGTCTTCTACTTAAGCTACGATTTTCAAGTGATCCTTGAGATGCAGTCTGCCCTTCATTACTTCCATTATCAGCTGAAATGTCTTCTATCCACTCTTCCAAATCATTATTATTTATACATATGTTGTGCAATGCACATGTAGCAACTACAGATTTTGCAACAAATTCCAATCTTGGGTGCTCAAAAAACTTTAACCTCCTAAACCTTCCTTTTAGTAACCCAAAGGCATTTTCAACAACTATCCTAGTTGCCGAATGTAGAGTATTGAATTTCTTTTGCTTTTCGGTTAAATTACCATAATCTTTGTATGGCGTTAATAAATAATCGTTCTCCGGATAAGCAGAGTCTCCCAAAATAACTCCACCTGGAATAATTAAATTCTCATTTTCCTGCATTTTTGCATAGAATTTTGATCGACGCAAAACACGAGCATCATGCATAGCTCCTGGCTCTCCACAGGAAACATCTATGAATCTCTTTTTGCAATCAACAATTCCTTGAAGAGATATGCTGTAGAATTTTTTTCTATTGTAGTAGGCTTCTTTATTCTCTCTGGGTGCACATATTTTGACATGCGTACCATCTATGGCACCTACTACTTTAGGAAAATTCCTTTTCATCTGAAATTGTATTTGATTGGCCTCCATTTCTCTATAGTCTGGCCATTTAATATGTTTTGGGCTTTCTACCACAAGCCAGTCAACTACTCTGTTTAAAACGCGGAAAACAGAGCACTTGGATACATTAAAACGATCAGCAATTTGTCTGTAGGTTTCGGTATTAGCCATATACCACAATGTAATATAAATTTCTGCATCAGCACCTATCTCATCACGACCCCGAATAAAACGGTCAGTTCTACATGCATTATATTCATCTACAAAGATTTATAAATGTATTAATAATACACATTTATTCAAAATTAATGTAAAAAGAAAATTTTACCTACAAGTTGTTTGACACAAGCGCGTTCAAGACGAAAGTGTTGTTTAAATTGATGATCACTATATTTTTCAATTATATCTATGTAGTTCTCGATACGAACTTGTATAGTTGAATAATTTTCATCTGATGAAGATGATGATGAAAATGAAGATGATTCTGATGAAGAAGAATTTAGCAAATCGTTTAAACTGTCGTTTGAAGACTCCTCCTCAATTAGATGAAAAATCTATAATACAATTATATAAAAAATGGATTTTCCTTATTTATTTTAATTACTTCACTCATTTCATTGGCCATATTTTTAACTTTTTCTGTCGGTTACAACTTCAAATTATTTATTTATTAGCCGAAACCCTTTATGAAATGTCAAAACATAACTTGACATACCCAAATAAGTCTACATTACCGACAAATTATAAAAGCCATCTGTTGGAAAAAAAATTGTTACTACTCCCTGATGCTGCACCACAGTTCAGGCTGGGGTAGCTGCATCTACTCCAACTACGGCTAAGAACATAGTGGAAGCAGTGAGCAAAGCAGCGATGAAAGCGCAGAGCAAAGCGGCGAAATCAAGCAAGTGAATTCCTGTTAACACGCGCAGAGTGGAGCATACTGCAGCACTATGCGCGTGTTAACAGTAATTCACTTGTTTGATTTCGCCGCTTTGCTCTGCGCTTTTATCGCTGCTTTGCTCTCTGCTTACTATGTTCTTAGCCTACGCCGGCGTACGTACTCCAATGAAAATGTAACGCAACTATAGTGACAAAATTTTCCTCTAAAACATCGTAAAGAAAAAAAATTCTTAACTTTTCTGATTGAAACTCTTGATTCATTCTGTTTATTATATTTAAAATATATCGCAAGAATAAGAAATAAATTTTATTTCGTGGATAACTCATTTCTGTTATTAAATTTTTTGCCATTAATATATTATCGTCAAATTCACATGATATAAAAAAGTGTTTTGGTGGAATCCATTGTTCAAGGATTCGATTGACAACTTTTTCTAAAGATAACCATCTCGTTTGAGATGGGCAAAGGATCTTGTGAGGTTTGGTCAGAAAATAATCTTGGAGTTCTTGAAAATCGTGAATTCTTTTTGAACTGTGATTAAAAAAAGTGTAAATATTGCGAGTTAACAGCTCAACACTATTCGGCAAAGATTTACAAGCATAACTGGCACACAAATGTAAAGAATGACAAATACATCGAATATAAAATATATTCGGATTTAAATTCTTAAATCGTGCTTGGAGACCAGAGTAATCCCCAGACATTACCGAGGCCCCGTCAGTTGCTAATCCTATAATGTTATTCAAAGGCACGTCAAGTTTATTAAAAAACGCAACTAAGCTAGTGTAAATCGTATCGGAATCTGATTTAGCTAGTTCAATTAGTCCATCAAACAAATCTATAACGCGACTTTGAACTGGATCGTATATTCTCACAACTACCGCCAGTGACTTTCGAGTAGATATATCTGTCGTCTCATCAATTATTATAGAAAAATATTTATCTTTTAACATTTTCGAAATTTCTTTTTGCCTTTCGTTTGCTAGTGACTTAGCTAAATTCAAAGATTTAGTAAGTTTTAAAGCTTTCGTTAAATAATCCATCAAACTTAGTGGCAAATTATGAATAATGCAAAAGAGCACTAATTTAATTTCAGCATCGCATACCTGATCTTTGAACGACTTACTATTATCTCTTGTACAGAAATCTTCAATATTAATTTGTTGGTTTGCTCCTTCCATTAATTAAAATTTGAGAAAAATTGTAGCAGATTTTAGAAATTAATTGTAGTGATTAGAAAAAAAAAGTTAAGTAATAGAATGGATGTAGATTATGAAAAATGAAAATAAAATTAAAATGAGCATGAAACGTATCCATTTTTGGAAAAACGTATCATCGTATCCATCTGATTTTTTTCGACTAAATAGTATCCAAAATGATACGAACGTATCCAAAATGGCAACACTGATTACACTGGGTCAATTTCTCTTAAATTGGAAAAAGGAACGGATGTGAGAAAAATAGGAGGCCAAACTTTTTTCAGAAGTACGGTGTAAGAGATTTTGAAAAAGGTTGAAAGAATTTGTTTGTATGTATATATACTAAAGATGGTCGAAAATTTCTTAATATGACGAAATTGCCGGATTAAACAGGACAGAAATAAATATAAATATTCTGGGATACAACGCACCTTAAAGCTGCATTTTTATGGTCAAAAATAATATTTTAAAGTTTATGATTAAAAAAACTCTCTTATTTATTTTTAGTAAGATGTTTGGATTAAAAACTTAAAGAATTTACAATCTTTTATCTAGTAATGAAATTTTAGAAGGAAATGCCTATAAATATGTATAGGTGGTTAATGAATTTCATGTATGTTGGAATGAAATGAATGATTATTGAATCATTTTATATTGTATTAAGTTTTAATATTAACTGAAAATTTACTAATCTTTTTTTATTTATTCAGTATTTTAAATATTGTTCAGTTAAAGTTATGATAAAGCTACAAATATTGTCATTGAAATAGCACATTACTTTAGTTTAATGAAAAAAATAATTAAAGTTATTATATATGATAAATAATTAATAACTTATCAATGCTAGAATAAATAAATTTCAAGAACAAGAAAATTTAACTCATTCGTTTAGTTAGTATAGACCTTTTCACTAATTTTTTAGTGGATACATGAACTACTAAAGTAAATAGTGAAATTTCCACTAATTCACTTTTAGAGAGTACTAAAGAGAGCTAGCGCGTTTGATTTTAGTCTGTAGAGTTTGCTCAGTAGTGGGTTCCACCAGCTTTTAGGGATATATTTTGACTTATTTGGATCTACTAAATACTTAGGTGGCTGAGTCAATTTTATCTTTAATCATGTCTAAAATAGACTGATTTGGTTGGTCTTCTGTCAGTTTGTTTAAAGATGAAAGTAATTTATTTTTGGCAGTCTTCCTTTTTATACCTGTTATTGTATTTTTACCTAGCACTTCTAGGTTTATTGGGAAATGGGGACTGCCACCGACAGATATGTGTCTAACAGAACAGAAAAAACGAAAGTCAAAAAAGTTGGTGAAAAAGAGGTCAATTAATGATTTAGATGGATTTATGCTCCTGGAAATGCATGTCGGAATAGGGTTGTTTAAAATTGTAAATCCACAGCCACTCAAAATACCATGTAGGATTTTCCCTCCCATTTGAAATATTGTCACCCCAGAGTTTATTTCTGGCATTAAAGTCTCCTGCAAGAAATGCTCTTGTGCTTTTACTGGCAATAATTGCTAACTCAGATATCTCTTTTTTTAACGTTGTGTTGTTTAGGGTTGGGCAGGCATATACAGAAAAGACTGTGAAATTTTTCTTCAGATTTGTAGTTTTAATGGCACATGAATTTAAATTATTCTGAAATTTGAGTTCTTTGAAAAGTATATTTTTTTAACGGCAATGGCTGTTCCTCCATATTCATCCTGTCTGTCTTTTCTTATTATGTTGAAACCCTGAATCGAGACCTGGTCAGATGGCAAGAGCCATGTTTCAATTAAAACTAGTATGTCAACATTATTTTGCTGTAGCATAAACTCAAGTTCATCAATGTTTTTTTTAAGCTTTGAAAGTGAAATTGAAATTTGTAGTATGTTCAACATTTTTTCGCAATCTCTGATTTCAATTTATTGTTGCCATCTTCTATGCCTGTAATTTGTTTTAGTAAGTCAACTATTACTATGCCTGCCGTTTCCGAGAATTTACTAACATCTGGATTTCTGGTTTTTACGTCATTTATCAGTGTTTCCCAGTCTTTTTTTTAAATTATTTAACAAGGAGTCAAAGGACTTTGGGGGTTTTCTTCCAGAAGGTTTTGATTTAAAGATTAAATTCACTGGGTTTATCTGTTTCTCTTGAGGATTCCTAGCCGAGACTCTATTTGTCTTCTTTTCTATTTGATATTGGGATTTATTTGGTTGTACTGAAACTATGCCCTCCTTAACAGTTTGTGACCACAGTTGTCTGTTTGAATTGTTTGTTGGTGTGTTATAACTTTTGTTAGCAGGGGTTTCTCTGTGCTTGTACTTCATGCCATATATTTTGAAAGCATCCTTTCTGTTGTACATACCCATTCTCATTATTTTTACTATTTCTTTTTCTCTGATCCATATAGGACACGACTTGTCAAAAGCACTGTGCTCTCCCCCACAGTTTTTACATTTCCCCTCTTTATCGCAGTTTTTGTCTTTACAATTTACGCCACTACACCCGGGGTCAGAAGGCCCATTTTGATTTACACGAGTTCCCTTTGTGTCCAAATCTTTGACACTTAAAGCATCTAATGGAAAAAGGTACGAATTTATTTACTTTAAAAGACATGTATAGCAACTTCAAACTCTCAGGAATTTGATTCCCTCCAATAAAAACTTTGAGTTTGTTTGTTGTAATAAAAATAGTCTTGTTTTCTATTGTTCTTTTCCATTTTATTTTGAAAACTCTTGTTATCGACCATTGTGAATTTCCTCGTCTAAGAGCTTCTAGGATTTCTATTTCTTCCATGTCAGTATCAACACCATGTATAATGACAGGGGTGGATATTAAACTAAGAGGGATATATGCTCTCAAATTTGGACCAAGGGAATTTCTTGATACAAAATCATAGCCTTATTAAAGGTGATTTTAATTTTATTATATGAAATTTTACGTATTGTGTCTATCCCCTCAGTGGTTTCTAGCAGTTTGCCCACTAAAAAGGGATTTATTTCCTTTAAGTTAGGGTTTGATGAAAATTCTTCCATGACTATTACGTGAAAAGGACCGATATTGTTTGTATCGTAAGTTGGGAGATTAGACGAGTTTAAGGTTAGATCTGTAATAACTGAGTTTTGATTTGAGGAGGAATCTATTTTTGTGTCTATTGTCTTTTCCTCTACGATAGATAAAATTTCTCTAGTGGGGGAGACAACACTTCCATCAAAAGTACTTTCAATTGGGGTTGAGCTTTTCCTTCTACTATTTGATCTTAAGAGAGAGTCTGTGCTCCTAGAGGCTTTTTTGCTTACTTTGGCCGCTCCAGTATTTTCTGTAGACTGATTTGTGGCTTTGCCCATGTTCTTCACTCCTAGTCTTGGCGATGTTCTGGTGTTTTGACCAGTGACTATGGAATATCTGCGAGTCCTTGTCTCATTTGTATTTCCCCCTTCCATTTCACACAAGGTCAAATTCTGTTTGACAAGAGTTTAAGGTGGCAAATACAATTACAAAGCCAAAAAACAACTTTTCTTGTGGACAAGTTTTTAGGTAGAAGAAAATAATTTAAATGGTCTAAATTTTGTGATTTAAAATATTATTTATTAATATACACGAAAAAAAAATTATGGGTTTTTTCCAATATGACGCCGAGTATTACTACTTGAAGTTAGTACTTATTTTTCATTGCGGGATAAATTCCGGCCACCACGTTTATGTGAAACAAGCTAAATTTTGAAAAAAAAAAAAATTTTTTATAAATATTTACATTAAATTGATGGCTTCGAATTTTAAAAAAATGATTTGTAAGAAAATTATTCAAATTTTTTATATGAAAAAACCAAGCTTAGGTGTAACCCTTTGTACTACCAGTCCGTCATGTCGTTCAGTTCATGGTGCAATGTCTAGTAGTAGCTTGGTTTGAAGAATAGAGGAGAATAGGAAAGGTTAGAGGGGGTCTGGGGGTTTTAGCAATAAATCAATTTTGGCACATTATTTTGAAAAACAATTTCATCAATCTCATGAGGAATTGTATTATAAAGCTATAGTCAAAATTATAGAATGATATCTTTATTATTGTTTGAGTTAGACGTCCCGCAAACCCAAAAAACGTACTTTTGATAAAAACGTGTTTAAAGTTTTGCTGAAAGAAAATTTGATAAAAATTGTTACTTACCAACTAGTTTTCAATACCAGGGGCATACAATGTCCCTTCAGTCTCTTCAAAAAAACTATACTCTGTATTACGTTGCTCTAGACGTGCTGTACGAGCCTCCTTGGTGGCTAAAGAGCTTTTTCGCCGTGAATGATATAATCGTTGATCGTCGATACTTTTAGCATAGTCTCTACTTTGATGTCCAATTATGATTTTCATCTCTTGCTTACTTGCGGCCATACTGAACCCAATTACCTTCATTGAATACTCCTGCAGCAGAATTCAAATGTTTTGGACACATTTTCCATACAGTCATGTTGAAGCACTCATTCGAATTCTGGGTATGCGCGCCGAGGCATCTTTCAAGCAAATCTTCTTTCGAAAGATCTTGATATATTGGCAAGATGTATTTTTGAACTTCTGGATGAAGTGGTGGATCGTGCTTATAGAGACTCATATCTTTTCCATTAAGGGCCGTTCACACGCTACGATCTGCATGCGCAAATTGACTGGCGCAAGTCAATTTGCGCATGCAGATCGTTACGTGTGAACGAAAATTGTTGGCTTGCGCCAGCCAAATATTTTGCCTTGTGCAAATTATGTTTTCTTAGAAAATCGGCATGAGGTTGGTGCTTTGGCATGAACGATGTTTTGACTTTGGCTCATGCCAAAGCACCAACCTCAGCAACCTCGTCCAATATTTCCTGAAGGGTAGATTTTCGTGGAAAAAGTTCTGAACAAAAGTTTCTCAGCTTGGAGGGTAGAATTGTTTGCACGAAAAATTCACGCCCTCCCCATCACCCCCTAACCGAGGGAGGGGGTAAGTTCGAAATTTTAAATAGCAACCCCTATTTTTCTGATTCTGATTCTCCAAAGAAAAATATGAAACTTTGTATAATTTTTTTATCCGAACACCCCCTGCCCCCCCCAAAAATCATCAAAAATAAAAATTATCCCCAAAGGGAAGCTTCGGACAAAAAAAATTTACTAACTAAAGTTTCATGGTTCTCTTTGGGGAATCAGTATTTGTGAGAAAAAATCCTGCGAGGGGATGAGGGGGTGGGGGTGAATAATGGCCACCTAAATTTTTTTACGGATTCTGATTCTCCGAAGAGAACTGTGAAACTTTTGTTAGTAGCATTTTTTTGTCCGAAGATTCCCTGTACCTTAAAAGAATGATTTTTGGGGATAATTTTAATTTACTGTATAAAACAGTAACTGAATTACAACGGACAACGTGCAGCGCAAACCGCTGGACCTAATGGGCTGAAATTTTGATAGTGCATCCCTGTAATGACGTAAACATCCATTAAGAAGCGATTTTTTGAAATTCATCCCCTAAGGGGGTGAAATGCGGTTGAATAGTTTGTATGGGGAATTTTTTTCTTTAGTCAGATTTTCTTCAAACTTAGTAAAAATACTCCACTAACGGACAAGGCACAGCCCACGTAGACGTAGACATCCACTAAGAAGCAATTTTTCGAAATTCATCCCCTAATGCGGTGGAATAGTTTGTATGAGGTACGGTGAAAATACTCCACACCATAAATTATGAAACACGTGTTTCAGGGTGTTTCGAAATTCATCCCCTAAGGGGGTGGAAAAATTTGCATTGGAAGTTACCTTATCTATATATAAAACCGCCCAAACAGCTGGACCACCACTTTTTTCTTACCGCGGACTTTGACCACACAACCTTTTTTTATTGAAAGGCGTTGCAACGCACGCGGGTTTTTTGCTAGTCAATATAATATAATAATCGTGTCAAATTAGCAAAAGGGTACCAACGGTATGCAAATGTTGTTAGACCGGGTACCAAAAAAGAAGACGCCGGAGCGCACACACGGAGCGCGACTTGACTAAGGGAGGGGAATGGCTTGCGGGGATTCTACTGCGCATGGGAAAACGAGGCTTTCTCGGTCTATCCATTATTTATTTAACAACTGGCTAATGTTAATGAACAAATAATGTACCATTAATTACCAAATTAAAAATCTCCGAAAATATCTATCTAATATCTAGAGCCAATTTTAGCATCAAAATCACTTGTGCATTTTTCTAAAATATGAGCCTAATAACATTGCTCTACGATAAAAAGTTTAGGAGTTATTAAAGTTTATGTAAATTAAAAAATTGTCCAGACGTCTTTTCTGAAACACCCTGTACCTCAGTAGATAGGGCCGATAGCCCCATTCTCTAGAACAATTTTTTCTCCAAATACATCCAGGAATCACCCCCTAACGTATTAGCGTCTTTGTTCAAAACACTGTACAATGCGTAGATAAATATAAATATAATGCGCAAAAACTAATACAATAAGTAATGCATTGGTAGAAAGTGGATTACGCGTGCCTTGTAAAATAAAATACATACATATATGTAGATATATACGAGGCATGTCCAGAAAGTAAGAGTACTAGGGCCCTCACGGGCAGAATGAATTTTTTTTTGCTATTATGGTAGCACAGCCGTGTAGCTTAGCTCCTCCACGAATGAACGAGCCTAAGATGGCGTCAGTATGATTAAAATTGTGGTTACAGCAACGTGTCTCGTGATCCATGTCGATAAAATCTGCCGCCAAGTGCGAAATTCGCAGCGTTATCCGTTATCTCGTTGTGAAGGGAAAATCTCCGTCTGAAGTTTTTAACGAGATCTCTCTGCACTCTATTGTTACAGGGGATTAAACTTGGGTTGCCCACTATACCCCTGAAACCAAACGACAATCCTCCCAATGGCGTCACACCTCATCACCCTCAGCCAAAAAATTCAAAACGACGATTTCGGCAACAACTTTTGGAGTCGTTCGGATGGGACGTTTTGAACCACCCTGCGTATTCCCCTGACCTGGCGCCTTCAGATTATCATCTGTTCACCTCCCTGAAGATGCACATGGGTGGGAAAAAAAATTCAACTGACGAGGAAGTGAAGGGGGAGGTAAACAAATGGGCAAAGCAGTTGGCGGCAAAGTTCTTTGACCAAGGCATCAAAAAATTGATTCCTCGTCTCACTACGTGCATCGAGAGGGATGGTGACTACGTGGAAAAATAGCTCACATATGTACTGATGTAACGATGTAAAAAGTTGTTTATAAATAAATTATTTGAAACCTATAAAAATCTAGTACTCTTACTTTCTGGACATGCCTCGTATTTCGTAGAAAGATTTTCTGGACACTAATTAATGCATGGTTATATAAAGGGAATGCAGCCAAGGCCATAGTTTGGCTGGTAAATAGATAAAAAAAGGAAATTCGTAGAAGCTTTTCTTATAGAAGTCACATAGCACTGCATTCATTTGCTTTTCGGGAACGGTCACGGTTAATGCTATAAAGCAAGTTAAGTATTTTAAAATATAAGTAAGTGAGAAGTAAAATGTCAAAAGAAAAAGAATTTATTTGTGAATTCATTGAGAAGTACAAGTCGTTTCCATGTTTATGGAAAATAAAAAGCAAAGAATACAGCGACCGTAATGCAAAATCTCATGCATATCAAATTTTAGTTGAATTAATGAAAGGAGTGGACCCGGATGCCAACAGGGAAAGTGTGGTAAGAAAAATTAATTCCCTACGTACCACCTACCGAAAGGAGTTGAAGAAAGTGGCAGAATCCGAAAAATCAGGTGCTGGAGAAGATGACATTTATGTACCTCATTTATGGTACTTTGAACTGTTGCATTTTTTAAAGGACCAAGAACTTCCAAGGCATACACGGTCAACCATTGAAGATATACAGGTAAATTAAATTTATTAATAGTTAAATATATAAATGAAACATTCTTACAAAGTTAAGTGATTTATATTGTACATGGTAAAGACTAACTAGAAACCATTTTGTGCTGCCAGCTCACTTTTCCAGAATTGTTGAAGTATGTTTTAAATTGCTCCCTTACTTCTTTTGCATCTACTGTATGATTCTGGTTATAGCCATTTTGGAGATTTAAGAGATTGTGTGAGTCACCTCTTAAACCATGAGTAACTGTACCATGTGCAGTATCTTCAGCATCAAAGACGTCATTCGATGTATATGTATCTGAACAATTTCTTCGCAAAAAATTATGGAGTGCACAACAAGCCAAAACAGCCTTGTCAATATTATCAACTTTTAAATTGATTGCAGTATGAAAAATTCGAAAACGGTTAGCCAGAATGCCAAAGGCATTCTCCACGATTCTTCTGGCTCAAGACAAACGATAATTAAAAATTCTTTTTTCGTAGTCAAGCTCTCTTTGATTGTACGGTTTTAAGAAATCTGGCCTCAAAGCAAATGCTTCGTCTCCTACAAAGACGTAATTTAATGGTGTTTCACCTTGAACGGCTGGTTGTGCGGTAGGCAAATTCAATTTATTTGCAAGCAACCTCTTCATAAATGTGGTATTGTCAATTACTCCACCATCAGATACTCGACCGTTGGTGCCAACATCACACATTATAAATTCGTAGTTAGCATTAGCAATTGCCATCAAAACAATACTGTGGGTTTTTTTATAATTGAAGTAGTAGGACCCACTATGAGTAGGTGGAATAATCTGTACATGCTTCCCATCTACAGCTCCCAAGCAATGAGGGAAGTTCCATTTATCTTCAAAGCCTTTTGCAATTTTCTTCCATTCACTCACGGTGGTGGGAAACTGAAAGGAAATACATAAACATTTATTAATTATCTGATACTTTTTTACATGCTCATAGAAGTGCCTAATTTGTATTGTTTTTTGTTTATTTTTATTACTAATACTTTTTTAGGACAACGAAATACTCCGTGAGCGGCCAGAATCTCCACAAATCTCTTTACCGTACACACCATGTTCATCTAATCCATCTACATCACAAACATCTTTACGGCAATCCAAATCATCACAAAAACGCAATAACAAATGCGACGAAGTGTTAGACGTGATTGGGAAACGTTTAAAAGAACATTCTACCGGTATTGCAGATAAATATACTGACATTGGGAAAGCGTGGGCATCAAAATTGAGGGACCTCGATCCACAACAAGCCGTACACGCAGAAAAACTAGTTAACGACGTATTCTATGAGGCACAGTTGGGAAATTTGAACCGAAATTGTTGCATACAAATTCAAAAGCAGCTTTATACAAGGAACGCTCTGCCCCCATTGAATACTCGGCAATTATGGCAAAATCAGCCCCCAATCAGCACTCACCAATTTTGGGAAAATCAACTTCCATTCAACACTCAGGAATCATTGCAAACTCAACACCGATTTGCACCTACCGATAAGCCATCAAATGAAAAACCGCTTTCACCCGACAATGAAACGGCTGAACAGGTGTTTCCCGACTTAATTCGTGAGGAACAAATGTAATCTGTTTGACCTACATTTTTATTAAATTGATGTGTTCTTTGTTTTGAAAATATCTTTGAATTTTTATTTTTTTATGTCTATTAAAACTCTTTATTAACATTCAATAAACTTACCTTTAAATATGTGTCTTTTAATGCCTTGTAAATAGCGTCGCATGTTTCTGGAATTATGACACTTAGAGCACTTTTTGAAATAACCGTTGAACATTTTAGTTCTTCATAACTCGTTCCTCTTGCCAAAAATCTCAGCGTAGCTGATAGCCGTTCATGGGGGGTGATTGCACGTCTCATAACAGTGTCTGTTCTTGCAATCATTGGCTTAATTAAATCAAGCAAATGTTCGTATGTAGTTTCATCCATACGCAAATAATTCCGAAAATCGTCAGGCTCACTGCGTAATTCCGCTAGTAGATTGGTATGCGATAAGAGATCTCTTTTTAGCATCCATGGCTTACACCATTTCTTTTTCGCCTTTAACTTATTTTTTATGATGCAAACCGCAGCGGTTCCCAGAATTACCTCTTCCTCAAAATTGTCCATTTTCAAAGCAAAAAGTTCAGTTCTTGACTTCACAATTGTTCACTGGTGACTGGTTCATTTTCACTAAATTTATTTGCACCAATTGCATGCGCCAGTCAATTTGCACATGCACATCGTTGCGTGTGAACCGATTCATGTTCACTCAGTTTATTTGCACCAATTGCATGCGCCAGTCAATTTGCACATGCCGATCGTAGCGTGTGAACGGACCTTTAGCTACATCTTGTTGATATTTGCACCAACTGTCCTTACCAGTCGGACAGTTAGCATGCTATGGTTTTTCATCAGTTGAGGTCAGATGTTCAAATGTAGCCATAATACTTTTTTTCATATCTTGTATACTATTACTATTTCTTCTTATAGCTAAACTATAATAGGTTGACAGCTTTTTAATCAAAGCGTCTGTTAATTTGCCTTTGCCACCAATCTTAGCTTTTTTTTTTATTTCGCGAAGACGCGTTCCCATTCTTTTGGAGACATGGCCTATACACTCTTTTTTTTTTACTTGTAATTCATCCCCATACGGATTTTCATTTAGTATGGCTTTGAATGTCTTCGTATCGCCGTCCCCTATATAATATTCGTATCTTACGCCAAATTTATCCACAGATCTTGAAAACATTTCTAGCACACCGTCCACCTCCATTTTCCCCGCTGACCCTTCGTGATTTATTGAGCAATCTTCGGAATGATTTTCAAACCAATCTTCATATTCAGGAGTACCTTTCTTTTTATTCCAAGCTGTACAACTTTTGCATTCAGAACTTTTCACAACTAAGTCAATAAGTTTACCAGTATAATACCCTATTAACGTTATAACGCCATATTTTGAAGTGAAACCTCTTTTCTTCCACGTGCCATCACCAGAAACTTTTAAGTTTAAAAGTGGCCTCTCATTTTGCGAATTAAGCTCTTTTTCTTCCGCAACAGCTTTTTCGCAAATGCTCTTAAAAACAGTTTGCGCTGCGGTATGTAAATAACCGATGATATTGTCATATGAACTTTGCGCTAATCCACAACTAATATCCATGAAATTACAAAGCAAATTTATACCTTGCAATCCAAAGCCTAAAAGCCGATACCAACACGATTCGGTGATTTATTTCAAATCCAGTATTAATTTTTGGGCCGGAATTTATGAAGCGGCTGCCACATTTGCAGACGATAACCAATTTGAAACCAAGACCTCCTTTTCCAGATTCTTCGAATTTTACATTTTCTCTGCATTCTCGACATATAAGATAATCTGCAAGGGCAGCGAAAACTGAAAAAAACTCTACTATTCGATATCCGAATTGAGGATCGCACGATATATCTTCAACAAGGCTTTCATCTATTTTTTTAGAACTGGCGCTATTATTGAGGTTTTCGTAATTTTTTGCTTTTTCATCGTCCTTATTAGCATTTCCTCTAAAAAAATTTCTTTTTAAAGGCTTTGCTGTTCGGTAATTAGTAGAATGGTGACCTTTTGGATGGCAATTCATTTTTCTTTTTAAAAAAAAGTAATAACTTCACCGCACAAAATCAAAATGAATACTACACGTGTTCAATATTATGTATGAGAAATATATTATGGAATGTACCCCTACTCTAAAATATCGGTTTCAGCAGTTGGAATTAACGTACAATATAAAAAAGAGGGGCCTGTAATAAATTCTGTATTATACGTCTCAAGCGGTATACTCAGTTACTCTACTAAAACGTGCTATAACTTTCTTATTATTCAATGTATCTTTATAAAAAAAAATTTCCACATTCTTGAGATGTTATACAAGCAAAAAAAAAGAAAAAAAAAAACGATTTTTTGAAGGTCATAATTGTATTTGCCACCTTAAAGGCAAGAGTGATCTTAATTAAATTTAAAATTAACTGGTTGTACTTCAATGAGACTGCACAAAGAGACAGTAACAGGAAATACAAACAGTTAGATGGCTTATAGTTTAGTATTAAAATTATGTTGGGGTGATCACTGGGGTAAAAAAGTTTGAAAAACACCCCAAAAAAAAAAGAAAGAATTAACCCAAAATCTCAAACACAATTTAACTTTGCAAAATCGCACAGAGCCTAACCCGGGGTCTACACGTGCGTTTTTTATTGCATAAGTTTTGAATGTAGCCAATCAAAACATCCGATTGCTGCGATTAAAAAACGCATGAGAGCAAACTCATACGAGAACTCATAAGATAAAACGTATGCGATAATTTTGACATTTTAGAAAAAGTGTATTAAAACTAATTAATTTATAAGAAAAACGAATGCCTCTGGAATGCTGGAAATAAAATATTTAAACACATGCATATAAAAAATAATGCGTGGATAAATATTTCTAAAGAATTTAAATGCAAACATACATAGATGTCATTAAAAAAAAATTAGAAATTTACGGAATTCGTATGTGGCGGGAAAAAGAAAAATTGATGGAAGCAAAAAATCTGGAGCTGGGAGTGATGAAACTTATCATTCCAACTTGTTTTATTTTGATGAATAAGTTTTTAGATTGCACTATAGTCTCTCGCAGAAGTACGAGTAAGGCTGCGGTTACTGAACACGCTAGTAATGCTAGCGTTAGCAAGCGCTAGTATCGCTGGCGCGAGCTCGCTCTAGTTGTGTGGTTATTATTAAAGCTAGCTGAAGCAAGCTCGTTGTTCAGTAGTTGTGTGTTGACTTGTGAATATCACCATGGTTTTATCTTTAACAGAGGAAATGATGGCATCTGAAAGTTTATTATTAAAACATAGACTTTTTTTTAAACAAAAAGTGAAAACACATGCAATAAATACAGAAAAAAAAATTTCCAAGCCACTACTCTGCGTAATTTATATAAGTCTTATTTTGTTTCTAAGAAATAATATATTTTTCCTTTCTTCCTTTTAACCGATAAATATTTCATATAATGATGAAATAAGAAGTAAAAATAAAACATTGAATATCTACTTAGTTGTGACTTTTATTTCATCAGCCACTTCATTCCATAATCTACCAGTCAAATTTCGGTCGCTGTAACCTTTAATTTTCATGTCCCATAATGGACGTCTCTTTTGCACTTCTAAAATTAATTTTTCGCAATCCATCTTTACTAAGTACTTTAGCAAAGCAAAATGTGAGTTACCTACTTTTCAAACACTCGCGCTAGTATCAATGTTTCAATCGATTGCAGAATATGACTAGCGCTAGCGCTCGAGTGCGTTCATAACCACCACGCACTGTTTACATGTATTATATTTGCTAGCGCTAGCTAGTACTAGCTAGTGCTAGCATTACTAGCGTGTTCAGTAACCGCAGCCTAAAGCATTTCCTTTTTTCGATTTCACGTATAGCATTGATAGCCAGAATCGCCACACATTGTTTTCTGCTCAAAGCCATTTTGCAAATGGAAACTTATGCGTTTATTTTTCCCAGCAACCAGAAAAAAACGCATGCATATGAAATATCTTATGCGATTAAAAAACGCTCGTGTAGACGTGGGGTAAGGCACAATTATTACCGAAACTTTTCACTTTAAGAGTATTCGCACAATACTCAGGGTAAAAATGTTCTTTAATTACAGTAACACAAAACTAAGGAATTGAAAAATTATTTCTTCAAAAGAACAGAAAAGTTCTTTTTTTCCTTTTTTCCTTCCTCAAACCGCGTGTAGCAGGAATTTCATCATCCAGGATTGAGATTTTTTATTATTTAATCATTTAAAACACAAATTATGTATGTTTAATTTTATTTTAATTTACAGAGAAAAGAAAGAAGGAAAATAAAAGAAAAAAGAAAAAAAAATTAAATTTTTTTTTATTACAGCTTACTGTAATGCCCACTATTTCGGCACATGTGACTTCAAATTAAAATGGCAAAAATTTGGTTAAAATGCGCGAAAATTGAAAATATTACAGTACTTATTTCTATTTGTTTCTTATTAAATGAATTTATAATTTATTTCAAGTTATGAAAAATCTTTTAGTAGTTATAAAAATACAAATAATTGCAAAAATGGAAAAATAAAAAAACAATATTTAGAACTTATCTGCCATCTTGGAATTTCACAAATCAAAAAATAAAAAACCAATTAACTGCACTACACTAAAACACGTCCTTTCTTGTCAGAGTCCAGAGAGAGAGAGAGTCAAAAAAAAAATGTTAATAAATGGAGTGAGACACAGGCGAGAATCATGCAGTATATGAGAATAGTAACATGGAAACATGATCCATGGTCTACAAATGGACTACAACATCAATAAAGACAAGTAAATAAGAAAAGATTTAGTATTAACATAAACGTAGCGATAAATAATATTAGAGGGGCACCGCTATATGTAAGGAGGCGAGAATATATAAAAATAATAATTATGTAAAGTAATAAAAAAGTGCCAAAATCCGGCAAATGGAAAGCAATTTAAATTATTAACGGGAAAACACAAATAAAGGTAATGGCAGAGTTCTTCTCCTTCTGATATTCATTTCATATAACTCATTTAGTGAGAGTAGAATGGTGGCTGCCACTTTTAATTAGAAGTTAAATAAATTTAAAATTGTCGGCGCACAGTGGGGCCCGCTCATAGAAGGTTCTGCTCAAAACTCAATTTTCAAAATGTGGATATTATAAAAAAAAAAATTATATCATCGTAATTGCAGTAATGTATCAGATAACGTGTACAAATATTAAGTCATTGACTATTACTAGTCATCGAGCGCATGAGTTTATGGTTTTGGCAAAAGAATATTTCTGCGACAACGTATGCCTGTTTATGCGCGATTTAAAAACATTAATTTATAACGATTAACGATAAAATCTAAGAAAGTGTATTATGTCGGTGATCAAGCAAGGTATGTTGATTCTTAAATAATTTTATATTATATTATAAGTTCATTGGTTTCTGATACAGGACTTAAAATTTGTGGTAGTGTGTATTTTTTTGTAGGGGGTTTTTTAAATGGCATTTTCTCCGAAATGCGCAAAGTTCTATTTTAGAATCTTTTTTTTATTAGAAAAGGAAGACTTTGAACACTAGTTAACTGAAAAAGGTAGCAATAGAACTTTGCGCATTTTCGAGACAAAAAAATATTTAATTGTGTATTGAGTTTTCGATAGAACACAAAATCACTGTTGTAGTATCATAAAAATACTCCCATATGTAATTGTATGAAGATAAATTCAAAATAAATAGAAAGGAATAGTAAATTCCGTATATACATATTTATACTATATTTTAATACTGACATCTTATTTTAGACGAAACTTACATTTCTATTAGAAATCGAGACTTATGTTAGATATTACTCAAAAGTCCTCAAAAATCCTTGGCGAAAAAGTTTATCGATCTACAACTAAATATTTCGAATCAAACTAACTGACTAGACTCAAAGAGAGGGCGGCTAAAAATCGCATTACGTAATTTTAAGAAGTCGTTTATTTCAAAATGGAGTAGATGTAACAGACACGTAAACAGATTTTTTCAATTGGAAAACAGCTGGTTGCATTATGTTTCTAAATTTGAATTATACCAGAGATCTAAACCCCCTACAAAAAAATACCACACTACCACAAATTTTAAGTCCTGTATCAGAAACCAATGAACTTATAATATAATATAAAATTATTTAAGAATCAACATACCTTGCTTGATCACCGACATAATACACTTTCTTAGATTTTATCGTTAATCGTTATAAATTAATGTTTTTAAATCGCGCATAAACAGGCATACGTTGTCGCAGATATATTCTTTTGCCAAAACCATAAACTTTAAGCTCATGCGCTCGATGACTAGTAATAGTCAGTGACTTAATATTTGTACACGTTATCTGATACATTACTGCAATTACGATGATATAATTTTTTTTTTATAATATCCACATTTTGAAAATTGAGTTTTGAGCAGAACCTTCTATGAGCGGGCCCCACTGTGCGGCGATCCGACTCGAGCTAGTCGGTGGAGGCTGGAGCTTTCTCTTTCAGCCTAAAGTAGAAATAGACCAGGTTTTATTTTCAAGGTCTAAAGTAATAGTACCCTTCAGATGAAATTCGGAAGAAGCTGATCAGTGCCAATGACAACTTCATAATCTGTTAGTAAACCCCCTAGTCTCTGTTATGGTTTTATTATTTGGAGACTGATAGTTACTACTATATTTATTATTTAATAAAAATGCCTAATTGTTAATAGAGTTAATGAAGGATAATAATTCAAGTAATTTTTCGGGTTTCGATATTTGGCTCCAAGTAAGCCGAAACGAATAGGAGCTTTTTTGGGTTTTCCTGTGTATCCCTAGAGAGGAACTCAACAGCGACATGCGTCGTGTCTTTTTGGAGGGTTTTTTTCAACTGCTTGGTAACAGCTTTTGCATATTATTGCCGTTCCCTGCTCATTATCGTTTATGAAAATATTATACCCGGGGACTGAGAATTTCCTGCTTGCGCGCAGATGGGTTTCTTGTAGCAGAACCAGATCATATTTTTTTAATTTTTATTAAGTTATTAAGGTACCACTTTCTCCTGCTTGCAACCAAAGAACCGACATTGAGTGAAGCTACTCTAATGACCACCTGCTCCATGTCTCGCTTGAACGAGATTAAGGGTTAGGTTGTCAAAAAGCCTCCGCCTCTTTGCCAGGTCTGTGGTTTTATCAAATTGCAGGAAGAAGTTCTCGACTAACTTATAATAGTCCGTAAAGTTCATGCCGTAAAGGTCAGTCGCTATCTCATTAAGCCTCGATTGAAGGTCCACTGGACTATTCCCTGACACAATCTGCATATGATGGACGGCCTGATTCAATAACGTGTCCCGGAGGGGAAATTTTTTTTTGATATGGGAAGTCCATGGAAGACCAAATATATTCACTGTTTCTGTTATTCCTATTATTATGATAACTAAACCCTTTTTTATTAGATTCCTATGTTCTATTTCCTTTGTATGTTTCGGGCATCCCCTAAAGTATGCAGGAAGTCTCGTTACGCCGCAATTTACGCAGCTTTGTGGGTCATCTTTTTTTACTACATTTGCCCGGTTCGTGGATAATGCTACATTTAACGCATCTGTAGTAAAAATTACAGTTGGACGCCGAATGCCCAAAAAGCTGGCAATTACGGCATTGCGTCAAATCTTTGCGTCTGTATCTTTCCCATCGAACCCTTTGAGAGAGAATGTACTTTATTTTAGAAACCTCGGTCACATCTGTTTTTGGTGAAAATTGGACTATAAACATGTCCAGATTAATTTCTCTTCAGATTATACCTAGAATCCACCCCTTTTAAAAGGAGGGTGTTTGGCCGTTCATCCTTCATTGTGTAAGTGAATGAATCTACCTTTTAGTCTTTAATTTGCGAAAAAAGAGCTTATAGTCCAAAGTCCCTGGGCCATTTTTTTAGTGATTAGTAACAAGCTGAAATTTCGTGAGTAGCTTCCTTTTAGGAAAACGCCCAACTTTTCTCTCTGCGAAGATTCTCAATGTGGTGTCTAATGAAACGGGAGGGCGTAAAACATGTCGGTTTGGTGATTGCAAAAATTTTATTAGTAACTATTTGTTTGTTAGTTAAATCAAGAGATAATGTAATGAAGAAATCAAAAAACCGTTTGTCCTACAAAAATGAAGGTGCAACCAAAGGGTCGCCCACCCGCAACATGTGCAAATAACGAGGTCATAAATAATTATTAGTAACAAGCTGATTTTTTCAGTGTTGGTAAGTATTTGTGCCTATAATAAGACGGCCACATTGTCCTCCAAATTAGGTGGTGCGATTTCTCAGTCCTACGCTCTGCAATTGTTAGTTTCATGGAAGAATTTTTATCATTAGTAACTGTAGGATAAGGACGTCACTTAAAAGATTAGTGTGCGTTTAACCTAACTACAACAGTGTTCTACAAAAATGTTGGTGCGTATCGCTTGTCCTACAAGAAAAGATAATTTCAAAATGTGGGAAAGTTATCAGAAAACATTTTTATGGAAAACATTTATATATTCTTTCGAAAAGTCCAAAGAAATGTGCCTATTGATATTTTGGTAACATGACAAAAAAATAATATTTATTCAGATATAAAGAATTTAATACAACTAATCTTCATCAGATTCCAACTCGTCCTCTTCGCTATCTACAATACTATCACGATCTTCGTCTTCTTGACAACTATTATATGTTATTTCTGTGTCTGTAATATATTAATTAAAGCAATTAATTATTTTGGAAATAATCTACAATAATAGGGCACCTTGGGAGTTAGAACATAATTCTTCCATTGATGGACTTTGAGGACCGTCGAACCAATAATATAGGAACTTGCCATCAATTTTCATCCATCCATTATTTTCTGGCAATTTATCGGTGGGACTACGCATGTGGGCATTACACCATATACTACTAATGTACTGCGTTCTTTTAATTTGCTGTAACAACTCTTGTTTCGTTGGCGGTAAGCTCGATGGATCGTATCCCACAATTTTTTTTTAAAACTCCTTGCTTACCATTTTTACATTTGTAACCTTTTTCAAATAGTTCAAACCGCCCTTTATTAATATTGTTAGTTTTCAAAGAATATACCCGGCATACATACTCCTCTATTATTTTAAACAACTCACTCGATGTTGTCAATTTAGTACGAGGAAGTTGCGCAAAGGCCTCTTGAAATTTTTTGCTTTTTTTTAAAATATGAAGTGGCCTCTTTTTTCCTTTTCTGTAGAAAGCAGGGTTATAGTCATTTCCCGTAAAAATATGGCATACAGCAAGTGAACATGATAGTTCTCCCAGGTTGGCATAAATGTTATTTATATTTAGAAATGATTTTTTTTTACTTGTACTTAAATTAATGGTTATATCTATTTTATCTTTCAAGTATTTAAAATTAGCCAACATTACTGGTATATCGGAATCAGTGCAATGCACCTGCACACGATAATTGGCGTTGAACTGACAAATATGATAAACAATTTTGGTGTCAGCTTCTTCGTGGTAGCAGGAGAGATTATAATCAATCACTCTTTTTATCTTATTGCCACTGGAGACTTCATACACGTAGCATTGATCATAATTGAGCTTTACAATTTTTCCTCTGATCAAGGGAACAAAGTCATCTCTTTTCCAATCTTCAATTAAAAATTCAACAAATTTTTCTTTAAAATCAGAACTTCGTAGTAATTTGTCAAACTCTGCAGGACGTTTATTATTTGTGCGTATATCATAATATGTCTCCTCTTCACCTCGTAGATCATGTTCAAAATCTTTAATACTGGGTTTTTTATATATATCGAAAATTATGTGAACTTCTTTTCTATTAAATGTTAGAATTTGGAATAAATGTTTGGAAATTTTACCTAACTGTCGGGAAGATTTTTTAATGTGTGTAGGATAAATAAAACCCGTCTACTAAATGAATATAAGCTTTCGGAGGATCGGAGAATTCAGTTTGATGTTCAAGCAACTCACTAATAATCACAGATGCAAGACTCCCACAAATTGTTCCATTTGTGTGACAAAATGAAAATGAAATTGGAGCCAGAGGATAGCTCAATGCTTTTTCTACGTCAATTTTATTGGCTAGTGACGCATACAATAGACGGCCGAAAACATCTCTCTGAATTTGTACTTCCTTTATTTTCCCATTAATTTTGAGTTTGTGTGTGTTTTTGTACTCAAAATTAATTATTTTATTTTTGCTGATGGGTTTATCAAATTTGTCTGGTGTCTCTCGAGCCTCTGCAATAAAATTCATTCGTTGTTCTTCGCCCTTGACTTCCACTGATGACAAAAATTCATATACTTCATTGGTATTATGTCATGAAAAGCTATAATATAATTTCAAAATAATATAAAAAATGGATTTTACTAACTCAGACGTGGGATCGCAACGAAACTCGGTAGAAGAGACCTCAGCGCTTGTTGTGTTATTACTGCAATTTAAAAATATGCATAAATACATAAATTTTCATCGGGACCTCGGTATATCGAACTTCTATGTATGGAGGTTCCACATGTATAAAGTTTACAATTATCTATTTCATTAACCGTAAACTTATAGAAGACGAAGGATTTGATAGACTTACCTTTCATAACACAAATATTTATCTTTCACTCTGAACTGCTTATAACAAGAAGAATGGTAGCCTATGGTTTCATTATCCCAGCTGTCTGGCAGTACAGCATCTTGAAATTTGTGTTTATGATGCTTTCGAGCCTTAAGAAAAGTTTTGCAAGATAGTAAAATTTTCTTAGACATCTTTTTTACTTCTTCTCTTTTTTCCGTAAAGGTATGGTCTTCAGAAAGCACATTACGTAAGAAACACTCCATTATCACTATTAACTATTGTTATTACTTCACTATTAAATGGACCAGTAACGTCGTCGACTGAAATATTTTTATTTTTATATGAATATATGTATAATTTATTAATTATTGATTTGCAAAACAGCGCATACTTATTCCTTACTGAATTTAGGGAAATTTTTTTACATATCTTACATACTAACAACTTAAGCTAAAGTAGGTTTAAGTTATATTTTATCAATATGCACCACCTTTTTTGTAGGACAGCAGTAATAACGTGTTCTATACTTAATTTCCTAACAAAAAATACAAGAATGATGTTACTAATGATAAAAATTCTTCCATGAAACTAACAATTGCAGAGCGTAGGACTGAGAAATCGCACCACCTAATTTGGAGGACAATGTGGCCGTCTTATTATAGGCACAAATACTAACCAACACTGAAAAAATCAGCTTGTTACTAATAATTATTTATGACCTCGTTATTTGCACATGTTGCGGGTGGGCGATCTTTGGTTGCACCTTCATTTTTGTAGGACAAACGGTTTTTTGATTTCTTCATTACATCATCTCTTGATTTAACAAACAAACAAATTGTTACTAATAAAATTTTTGCAATCACCAAACCGACATGTTTTACGCCCCCCCCGTTTCATTAGACACCACATTGAGAATCTTCGCAGAGAGAAAAGTTGGGCGTCTTCCTAAAAGGAAGCTACTCACGAAATTTCAGCTTGTTACTAATCACTAAAAAAAAATGGTCCAGGGACTTTGGACTATTATGCTCGTATCTATTTTGAAAGTACATATAGTTAACTATTCCTCTTTTTGACTTCGTGATTTTATGTCCACTATCGGGAAACATTTCAAATATTTTTTTATTAAGGTTCACTATATTTGCTGAAGATAATTTTTGTCTCATTTCGCCCATTGTCACCGAAAGTGACAACCTCAATATTTCTCATTTTCTGAGAGCTTCCTTATTCCAATTTTACTAATATCTTGGCTACAATGTTTTTTATGACATGTTCTACAATATACGTTTGTTTCTTTTCGAATTTGCTTAATTGTTAATGTTAATCTTCGAAGCTCATCTCAAATTGTTAGTCTTATTTGTTTAATTAGTTGAGACGCCACGTTTAATTTATTTATAATAACGTTTTATATAACAATCTTCCGCATAAATTCTTACATGAGGCAAAAGCTTCTTATAGTACAAAAGAAAAACACAATCACAATCAAACACAGTTTGCTTTCAACAGTTTGTTGTTGAAGGAGCAGTCTTTATTTTATAATTTTTGGAGGCATATCTACGCTTGATGAATCGCATAGGGATATGTAACGAATGTAAGTGAATATGCACACCTGTTTTAGCTTAAATGGTTAGCATATGACTGGATTTATTAACATTCATGTTTGACAGTGGTAAGTATGTATGGGTAGTCTTTATTATAAGTACATGTTCTCGTGACATCCCCCTTTTCTTAAACAAATTAAAAAAACGTTACTTGGGGTGTCAATCGCATATTGCCTTTTATAGTTAAGCTGATAAATTTAATCGTGAAGCGTTATACTATCCTTATTATACTATTATCTAGTTATTAATAGTTTATTAATTTTCATTTAAATTTTTACATTATAAGGGGTCATATTTGACCACTGGCCTGATATTTATGCCGTAGTGGTTGACTTTGATTAGTGTCCCCGTGGATGGCACCGCCGAACTAGCTGTCTAGTATTTTGGTCGCTTTTGACTTTTTCTATTTACTTCGGATTGGTTTGCGTTTGTTGATGTATTTACTGTTGTTGATGAGTTTGGTTTTTAAATTTTAACCGGTGGTATTTTGCTTGCTTAATGTCTATTTCGGATCCCATCTATGATGACATAGGTGTTCGTATTTTTGCTTTTGTTGCATGAAGATTTAAGTTATTCCGAGGATATTTCCTACCATCGATCACCGATCTTGGGTTTTAGATGATTTTGATCACTTTCGCTGGTTTCCACTCACAATATTCAATATTCTGACGTTTTCATCCTTTTCAAATGGTACTCGCGGTAATGCGGCACGATACGACGCATTATTTAAAGTTATTTGTATGACTTCTACAAACTTCGTCACCTACAATACCAGCGCCGTAGCGAGGGTCTCGGGGGCCCTTGTGCAAGATTTCGTAAGGGGCCCTTGAAAATGAATTTCTAAAAAAAAAAATGTGATTTCGAAGCCTTTTCGAAGTCTATTAAAATAAAAAAAAGACAAAAATTGTTTAAGAAACTCTTTTCTTTACTTTAATATATTGATCAGTTGTGAACACAAAATTAATATAAATACATACTAAAAAAATCGACTAAAAGGTAAAAAATAAGAAGATTTTAAACAATATAAACTTTTAAATCAAAATGGAAAAAATCTCACACATTCCTTAAAGAAAAGTGTGGGGTGCGTTTTTATGAAACAAAATGCTCAATTAGTGAAAATTCGTAGCTGTCTGAAATGTTAAAATGTACTCACGGCAGTCATGTTTTTAAATTCTTTTATTTAACTTGCACTGTTTGTCGTCAAATCTTGGAAGTTAAATTTGACCCACTTCCCGGTTTCGGATAGAGCTGAAATTTTGCATACACGTTTAGTTTGGATGACAATGCAATCTGGCCATTTTGTAAAAATATCAAGATAGCGGTTCCAAAATGGCGCCCGCTTTTATTTTACTCACACTGTTTGTCGTCAAATCTTGGAAGTTAAATTTGACCCACTTCCCGGTTTCGGATAGAGCTGAAATTTTGCATACACGTTTAGTTTGGATAACAATGCAATCTGGCCATTTTGTAAAAATATCAAGATGGCGGTTCCAAAATGGCGCCCGATTTTTGAAATTGTGCTCCGCGGCCCTTTGAAATGGGTATCAAATGAAAGGATATGACAGGTAGAACACAATAAGCTATGTGGCGTCATTCCAAATTCAAAATGGCGGACAACACTTACACTGTTTGTCGTCAAGTCTTGGAAGTTAAATTTGACCCACTTCCCGGTTTCGGATAGAGCTGAAATTTTGCATACACGTTTAGTTTGGATGACAATGCAATCTGGCCATTTTGTAAAAATATCATGATGGCGGTTCCAAAATGGCGCCCGATTTTTGAAATTGTGCTCCGCGGCCCTCTGACATGGGTATCAAATGAAATTATATGACAGGTAGAACACAATAAGCTATGTGGCGTCATTCTAAATTCAAAATGGCGGCCAACACTTGCACTGTTTGTCGTCAAATCTTGGAAGTTAAATTTGACCCACTTCCCGGTTTCGGATAGAGCTGAAATTTTGCATACACGTTTAGTTTGGGTGACAATGCAATCTGGCCATTTTGTAAAAATATCAAGATGGCGGTTCCAAAATGGCGCCCGATTTTTGAAATTGTGCTCCGCGGCCCTCTGACATGGGTATCAAATGAAAGGATATGACAGGTAGAACACAATAAGCTATGTGGCGTCATTCCAAATTCAAAATGGCGGCCAACACTTACACTGTTTGTCGTCAAATCTTGGAAGTTAAATTTGACCCACTTCCCGGTTTCGGATAGAGCTGAAATTTTGCATACACGTTTAGTTTGGATGACAATGCAATCTGGCCATTTTGTAAAAATATCAAGATGGCGGTTCCAAAATGGCGCCCGATTTTTGAAATAGTGCTCCGCGGCCCTCTGACATGGGTATTAAATGAAAGGATATGACAGGTAGAACACAATAAGCTATGTGGCGTCATTCCAAATTCAAAATGGCGGCCAACACTAAATTGCGGAAAGCTTATAATAGACTAAAAAGTAGAAAATATAACCGATCAACTACCAATTTTGCACACACTCGTAGTTCGGGTGGTTAATGTGTATGAATGATGAGATGAATAGTTGAGTTAAGGGTGAGTTGATAATAAAGAAGCAATACACGTTACAAAAAATCACAAACAAACACAGAGATGCTGCCGTCAACTAAATTCAACTACTCAAATACTGAACTCATGTCCGTATGCATAATTTCAACTAAACCCAGGTAGCAGAGCTGAGTCGAGTTCAGTCAACCTTAACCCAACTCGACTCCCGTTTACATGTAGTTAGACTTGGGTTCAACTTGAGTTCAGCTCATCATGTATAAGTACTAAATGCAATCTGACCTTTTTGTAAAAAAATCATCATCAAAATTTCAAATTTCATCAAAAAATTTTGTTAGAATTTGAAATTAACAAAGCAAAAAATTGAGGGTTATTGTAAATCTCACGCGATTTACAGTTATATTTTCAATTTTTGATGAAAAATGCGCCATTCTTTTAATTAACTTTTTCATTAAAATTGAAATTTCACGCTTTCTTTAAAATATTTTTTATTTTTTACTTTTCAGTACATTTTTTAGTTAATGTAAAGAATTTTTTTTAAAAATTTTTTTTAACCATTTATTTTTTTTAAGTTCAGGTTGGTATGGGCGCCCCACGCTTTTCTTTAAGGAATGTGTGAGATTTTTTCCATTTTGATTTAAAAGTTTATATTGTTTAAAATCTTCTTATTTTTTACCTTTTAGTCGATTTTTTTAGTATTTATATTAATTTTGTGTTCACAACTGATCAATATATTAAAGTAAAGAAAAGAGTTTCTTAAAAAAATTTTTTATTTTTTTTATTTTTTACTTTTTAGTAACGAATAGCGTTAATTAATACATTACAATTTCCAAACTTTTAATTAGATTATCATGTTAAATAAGGAAACTTTTTTACATGTTTTGTATTTGTTTCTTTACAACAGTTCTCAAGGGCAGCCCAAAAATGCACAATTTGATGACCCCTCAAAAATCTAATAGCGCTCTACGTTTTTTTTTACATTTTGAAAGGTAGTGTGCTCGCGTATACTGGCTGGAGCAATAAAAACTAAAAACTGGAAACATATTTTTTTGCATCTTTTTAAATCATATTTTTATTTGCTATTGGTAGCTATGTTATGTCTTCCGCCATTTTTTAGTGAACGCCATATTTGATTTAAAACGACGTCATACAGTTTACTTTCTTACTCACTTTAATACACTTTCATTTGATATCCATACCGAGAGCGAAGTAAATAAAAGGGTAAACCGCCATTTTGTGTTGGCCGCCATTTTGAATTGAAATGACGGGACACAGACAACAGTATTCTAATTGTCACTCCCTTCCATTTGATACCCATGCCGAGCGCGTTGTAAAGAAAAATTGATCCTCTGTTTTGTGTTGGCCGCCACTTTTATGCCGCCATTTTTCTACCGCTATTTTGAATTTAGGATGACGCTAATTGTATTCAACTTGTTATAACCTTTCATTTGATACCCATATCGAACGAGTGGCTTGTAAAGAAAAATGTAATCCATCATATTTTTTTGGCCGCCATTTTTAATTTGGAACTATCATCTTCGTGTGTTTTCGTCGGAAATACACATGTCTGTTAATTTTTACCAATTTTTATTGAAGGGAAGTGAATTTTAAGACTCTACATTGAGTAGAACGAATAATTCCAAGCATTTTTTATTAAAAATCGTTTTTTGTTACTCAACAACAAAATCAACAACCAAAAATGTAACAAAATGTCATATTCGTGTATTGTCATCGGGAATATGTATGCCTGCAAAGTTTCATCCATTTGCATTGAGTAAAAGGCGGTTAAATTAACGTTACAAGATTTGATGCTCCGAAGTGAAAGTAAAGAAAAGAGTTTAAAAAGGGTTCAAAGGTCGTGAGAAATTGAACTTTGGTTTAAACAATTTCTTTATTTCTCCTATGTGTGCACATACTATTACACTATATTCTGTATTAGGTAGATATTTTTACAGCCAAATATTCTAGACTGCACGTAATTATTTGTAACTTACAAATAACGAAATCCCAGAAACATCACTCATGAAAATATATTGTTCTTGCACATTAGGTGTCTCCTTAGTCTCTTGCGTTTTCTTATTTCTCTAAAATGACTTTTTTCTCGATTTCATGGCGGCGAAATCATCAATATGTAATTTTCGTGAAATCAAGTTTTCGTGCTCTTTCATTCTCGATCGACAGAACAGCTAGCCCATTTAATCTTTCCTGCCCCATTGAACTCCTCAAATAATTCTTAATGAGCTTTAATTTTGAGAATGATCGTTCAGCAGGCGCTACAGTTACTGGGATAGTAAGGTACATTATACAAGCAGTATAAATATCCGAAAAAGTTGGCATCAACGAACTGTGTTCAATCATGAGAAAATCGGCTAGCTGTTTTACCGTTTTCATTTGTTTAATTTTTGAATTGAAAGTAGATTTCATTGATAACAATTGTGCAGGAAAAGATGGTGATGAAAAAAAAGAAATCTTTAGCCGCTCGCAGCCAAGGAAGACCTTAGTTTTAGTTGAACGGCGTTTTACCAGATCGAACTTTTGTCCAGTGTTTTCGATTCTACTTGCTACATAGTGCACTTCTGGAGCCGCTACACCCCGAAAGCGAAAGAGACGACAAAAGGCGACTTCAAAGCAAATCAACCTCCAATACTCTAAAATACGGAGCCACATCACTTTTATATTGAACGACACAAATGTTGCTCGTTCCGTAATAATTCTTTTTTTCCGAGTGAGGTTATTAGTCCCACACCAAACTTACTTGAACGGGACTAGCGACCCGGTGCCAACACGATTGGCTGCTTGAAAACCAACTTCGGAACTCGTCGTCTACTTGGTTCTTTCAAATCAAGACCCCCTGGATGCTGTGGCTTATCAGCAAAAATTCATTGATATGTGCAACTGCACAGGCGATATAGTTATTTTGAGTACGAAGGAACTTTATTATTACTGTAGATGTTTCGGTCGTTTCCAAGTCACCAGGGGATCGATTTGTGCCTTTTAATCGGGAGAACGCTTCTCATACTAGTAAAGATATATTTTATTCTTATTTAAATTACAAAAATATTTGTTTTTAAAAATACGCGTCGTGGCGATGATTTGATGTTTTGTTATGGCTCATTTTACACGATTAAGGCTGGCCGCACACGTACGGTTTCCGTGTTCGGTTTCCGAATTCGGAATTCCGACTCGGGATTCCGTGAGTCTAGTGCAGACGTTCGGTTTTTGTATTAGGAATTTATACTGCCAGTACGTACAGTGACGTTTTCGTGAAAGTACGTTAACATGGACGACGATGAAGTGATTGCTATTGCACTTTTACTGGCACTAAACAAAAAGAAGTGTAAACGTCTTATTTAAAATTTACATTTCATTTAAATTGTGAATACTATCCTCCGGCTGGGTATGTTGAGACCGGAGAATTAAAAACTGAGCAGCCTCGCTATCTTCAGTACTTTGAATAGTATGTGGTATGGGATATTCAGGATACTCTTGTACGGGATTTTGTTGGGTAGTCGATTGGGAAGGTGATATATTAGTAATTGAGTGTATAACAACCCTAGCCTTAGAGGTACTGTTACGAGGGACATTTTGCTGCCGAGAGGATGAATGAATAGTTGGTGATGGGTGAAGAGATAAACTTTGTGGTACAAACTTACTTTGTTGCAAAAATGAAGCGATAGTTGGTGAAGGAGATGAAATATTGTAATACAAAGGCGAGTTTTGCGGTACAGGAGTATATGAACTACGGATAGAATGAGGGCCTGACAATGACATTGATGAATCATTGTCACTGTAAAAATGTGGAGATGAAGACGACGGATAATTTCCCATATTCACTTTTTTAACCAATTGATTTTTTGATCAGTATTCATTTTTTTTCATATAACTTCTGAAACTAAGTAAAAATTTGGTGTCATAATCTTCGACAGTATTGGAGAACATAGCTGCTGTTTTCTGTTTCTCTTGCAGCATAATGTAGTATCTGAGTGGGGACATCTTTCTTCCTTTTCTGAATATTAACCACAGGTGGAGTTGATAATGAGGGGTCTCTGTGATTGCTATCTTCCGGTTCAATATATTTTTCTTCATTTTCCAATTGAAGTTCCTCTTCAGTATAGTTTGAATCTTATTTTGGATAGTTTCCTTCAGTATTTCTCTTAACAAATATGGGTGTAAGAAAGTGAATCAATTCACCATAAATATATTTTTTGGCCTTTTTAGCTGCACTGCCAGTAGGAACATTTTTTGATTTTTGAACATCTTTTCGGTAATAGTCCCTAATGTTTGTCCACCTTTTCTTTAATTCAGCACCTGAAACATGTAAATTAATAACAATTAGGGCCCTATTGTGAAACGAGTCGATCTGATGACTTTGAGTCGATGTTAAATTTTCATACTGAGAAAGTCGATTTTTATCGATAAAAACATAAATATGAGTCGATTACATGTAGGGGGGTGGGGTTACGTGTTACCTTTTCGTTTCACACTACTCCCACTGACTCCTTCAGATCCCTCGATGTCTTGTCAGGATGCACCTAGGAACGCTGAAACACTAATATTCCAACTACTTAATCAAACACCTTTTGATTATCTATATAAATTCTTTTATTTTATCACTTTAAGACAACCATCGGTTTATCCCGATTTTTCCTAAATCTAATCTTTATTCCGACCAAAATTAAGAACTTCCGATATCCGCAAAAATACTCATCCAAACTCCGCACTACCGTCCAAGTTTAAATTCCGTCCCAGACTGACGCTAAAATTATTTTCAAATCTCTCGAGTCTTTTTACATAGCAACCGTCCTTTAATATATAAATTCAAACTACAAAAATCCCGTTAATTTCCAAGAATATTGTTGCGTTGTTTTTCTATTCTTTTTCTCTCGCTCCTTCGAACTCATTTTTATTATATTTTCCCGTGAACCAACAACAACACAACATTACTCTTTTACATGACTTCGTCTTCTTTTCTATGTACACAGGGATGGATCATATAATCTAAGTTAATTCTGGGTTTTTACATTAATGCTTGGTTGCCAATTTATTGCTTTATTATTTCTAAATACTTTTTAGTTTATTTTGGCTGTTGCCAGATTATTTTATTTTGCTTTTTTATAGTTTTTTATTTTCTTTTCAAAATTCCTACTACAATTCGGCCATCCTGACCAGAAGTCGTCCTCGACTTATACAGTAGACCAATGCTCTTTATCACTAATTATTCAATACTTTATTATCAAAATTCAAAATTCATATTATTCGTTTTCTCAACAAAACCAGACAATCGTCAAACATTCCATCTAAGTCGCTACGCGATACGGTTTCATATTAACCGAAGAAAACACGCCCCCAAAAGGTTTACTACTATTCTGATATCCCTTCGGATCTTCTATCCAATACCTATCGTTTCCTAATACCTTCATTACTTGATACGGGCCCCGATACTTAGGAATCAGCTTCTTATTTTCCCCTATTGTTGTATCAATATTCACTATCATAATCAAATCCCCAATCTTGTATTTATATGGATTCCTATGCCTCAAATTATACCTTTTCTCGTTATATTTTTGAGTATCCTCATCTCGTTTCGCTGCTTGCTTTCTAATTACTTCCAAATTTTCTAATCGATCTGTTCGTCCTAATTTCTCACCAATACCTTTCCCCAATTCTTCTGACAAATATTCTTTTAAATAATCAATAATTCTCCCTTTTTGCTCTATCCCAAACAACAATTTACTAGGACTAACTCCAATTGAACGATTCTTAGTATTATTTATTGCAAACTCTACCTCAACGACTGCATCATCCCAATCAATTCCCTTATTTCTGTCTACCAATTTTGCTAATGCCGGCCTAATTGATCGATTTACCCTTTCTACAGCGCCATTGGACTGTGGCGAAGCTGTTGCGACCAAAATATGTTTCAAATTATTGTCCCTACAAAATTCCCCAAATTCTTTAGAAGTAAATGCACTACCCCTGTCGGAGATAATTCTAACCGGCCTGCTATAAGATCTAAAATAATCTATCAAACTTCTTATTGACTGCCTCGCATTAGTACTAACCGTAGGATACAACCTAGTATGCCTTGTAAAAGCATCGACAACTACAAATAGAAATTTGTTTTTCTTCCTTGTCCTCTTCAAGGGTCCAAAATGATCAATATGGATCGTATCAAATGGGCAACACCCTTTTGGTATTGAGTGTAACTCCCCTTCTTTCTTCCCCTCAACCGCTTGAAACGTAATACACTTTAGGCATTTCCCAATATATCTCCTAACCTCCACTCTAATGTTTGGATACCAATAGCCTTTAAGGAATATATCGACTGTCTTATCTGCCCCAACATGTCCAACCTCGTCGTGACATGTCCTAATTATATTTTCTAACAAAACCTTAAGGTGTAGTTTCATAAGATGCGGAGATTGCGTTCGCGTTGTGTGCGTTAAAATGCGTTGAATACGTTGCGTCTATCGCATTGGGTTCTTGTTTCATAAAATACGTTGCTTCCTTCGGCGTCAAATGTCAATTGTGTTTTGTGTTGTAGTTCTCCAAAAAAATAGATTGTTTGAAAAATTATTATTGAATTAAAATGCAGGATATTTTAGACATTGTCGATATAGCTATTATTGCTTATATGTGTTATGAATGTTACAATTTATATATAACTAGTAGTGGAAGCAGGAAGCGATTTTGGGTGAGATCGATGTATGAAGACCGAGATGTTAATGGATTTTTTAAATTACATTGGGATCATATGAGGACAAATGATCCTGCACAATTTAAGTTAGCAGTTCGGATGTCCAAAGAAAAATTTGATGTATTGTTTAATATATTAAAGAAAGACTTGACCAAATATTCGAACAGGCCATCAATTGATCCCGCTTGCAGGCTTTTTCTTACTCTCGTGTAAGTAAAAATCAAGTTTAATTTAATGTTATTGGAGATGAATTGATTGTTTGATTTATTTTTATAGGTATTTGGCACATGGAGATAGTAGACAAACTCTTTCCATGGCATTTAAAATGGGATTGTCTACTGTGAGAAGCATCGTTTTAGAAACTTGCGACATCATTTGGAATAATTTAAGCCCAATATATATTTGTTTACCAAAATGCAATGAGTGGAAGAATATTGGTACGGACTTCAAAAATATGTGGAATATGCCTAACTGCATTGGAGCAATTGATGGCAAGCATATTAAAATCAAATGCCCCCCCAATTCAGGCTCATTGTTTTATAATTATAAATCGGATTTCAGTATCGTCTTACTGGGAATTTGTGATGCAAATTATACTTTCACTTACGTCAATATTGGAGCTTACGGCTCTCAAAGTGATGGAGGGATATTTGCCAATTCCGATTTTGGAAGGAGGTTGAATTCGAATTTATTAGATTTACCAGATGCTCAACCATTACCACATACATCAAGGCCATTTCCATTTTATTTTGTGGCGGATGCCGCTTTTCCTCTGAAAGCAAACATGATGAGACCATATCCCGGAGTTTTATTATCTCCAAAAAGAGAAAACTTTAATAAGAGATTGTCGCGCGCCCGCAGAATTATAGGAAATACTTTTGGGGTAAATAAATCATTTTTTCTATTCATTTTCACTTTTATTTCATTTCCATTTGTACTTTTCATTACAGATTCTAGTTGCCAGATGGCGAATTCTAACGAAAGAGTTAGAAATGTCGGCCAAATCAGCAGATGCTGTAACCAAAGCTTGCGTTGTTCTTCACAATTATTTCAAATTAACAGATTCGAACGCATATTGTCCAAACAATTTCGTGGATAGATATGAAAACGATGTCTTCACAGAAGGTAATGTACATTAATCAACCCTTTATATAAATTCATGAATCATTCAAAATAACACTGACAAAATATTTTTATGACAGGATTATGGAGAAGAGAAGTTGTTCCTCTAGAGAGAGCCAGAATCATTAGCTCAAATAATGCATCAGCGAGCGCATTTGAATTAAGAAATTATCTTGCAGATTATTTATTTGAAAATAGGTTGGACGAGAATTTGTAATGCATATAAATAAAAAAATTTACTTTAAATGGGCAAAAATCTTTTATTTAAGTTCTTCATAAACTTGATATGCATAGTTCAAAACTTTCATTTCGTATTCATATCTTTTATTTTCTGGTAGTGATTTTGCAAATTGTTCTAACATTGATGTGAAAGAACTGCTACAGTTTTCATCGCTTGTATTCTTTTTTTCCAACTCTTTTTTTTTTCATTTATTAACTCTCTCACTTCTTTGAATACACTTGATAACTGATTTTCTATTTGTGTATTTTTTTTTGTCGGACGGCCTGGTGTTGGGGAGGGAACCATTTCAGACGATGAACTTTCATTCGGGAAGAGATATGGTACATTGATTGTAGGTGATGGCAATGGTGTTGATGACGATAATGTTTCTCGTGGAGTAACTTCAACTGTGGGTTGAAATGATGATGATGTTGATGACATTAAAAATTCGGACATTTCAGAAGCTGATAATTCCTCAATTTCTAGTGTTGATGTTAACTGTTTTTCTGATGATTCGATGCTGGATGATGCCCTATAAATGTTTCGAAAAAGAAATAGTTCACAAATGATCCAATAACTAAATTTTCGCTTACGCTCGGGGTTCAATGTGGTCCTTTAAGAATTGCATCGCCTCTAGATAAATCCATGCCTTCTTTTTTGTAGGTGGTGAGCTACCGGAAGCAACATACTCGGTCCGCGTCTCCTTAACAAATCTGTCCCTTAGAGACCTCCATCTTGTTCTGCACTCTTTTTCTACAGGAACAAATTAATTTTATAAAAATTAATTCTAGAATTTCAACTATGAAATTACCAGACTGTCCACACGCTTTCGATATCTCAACCCACGCCAAAGCTGCAGCTTGTTTTATTTTATAAGTTTTGAGGGCTTTGTTATATATGCAGGGGTATTTTTTGATTTCCTCAATCAGCTTTTCCTCAAACATTTTAAAAAATTAATTTTAAAATTTAATGTTCGTTATTATGTCACTTTTTTTGAAATACAAAAACGGCACAGCTGATCGCATTTGCCTGTCAACGTACAAAAAGTAGAAAGTAGACCTACTTTTGCGTCAAAATGCCGCATGCGTTGGTCTATGAATTCCGTTCCATATAAATGTACAGAGTTTACTTAACTGTCAACGGATTCAACTTATTCAACGCACTTGCCGCATCTTATGAAACTCCACCTTTAGGCACGTAAAACAACAATTCCCCTCCTTGCGTTTTCCTGTAAACTAAGCCGTTCTTTAGTTCAAAGTTCTTTTTCTCTTCTTTCTCCAATGTTTGCCTAATTTTCTCTATTACTTCATCTTGATGTTGATGAATCGCTAATGTTTGTTCTAACGTATTCTCTTCCAATACCAATATACTCGGAATTCTACTAAGGGCATCGACGTGCCTCATCCTTTTTGATTCTCTATGCACTATTTCGTAGTCATAGTTTTCTAACTCCAACGCCCATCTAGCAATTCTAGGGTTAATCTCTTTTTTGTTTAAAGTCATGGTCAAAGAATTACAATCAGTCATAATTCTAAAATGTATACCGTGCAGGTATATTCTAAATCGTTTAAGGGCATAAATTATGGCCAAAGTTTCCAACTCAAAACTATGATATTTGGCCTCTGCCGGGTTTGTTCGTTTGCTAAAATAAAATATGGGATGCAATTTCCCATCTGACTTCTTCTGAAGAAGTATAGCACCAAATCCCAAGGAGCTCGCATCACAGTGAAGCTCCGTCTCGTCTTTAGGCGAGTAAATTGCCAACAATGGTTGTTCCAATAATTTTGCTTTTAGTACCTCAAAGCTTTTCAAACAATTTTCCTCAAATAAGAAGGTAGTATCCTTCTTTGTCAAATCATACAAAGGTTTGGCTATTAATGAAAAGTCTCTTATGAACTTTCTGAAGTATGAGCACATACCAATGAAGCTTTGTACTTCCCTAACGTTCTTCGGAATGGGGAATTCCGAAATAGTTCTCAAATTATTTTTATTAGGTCTTATCCCATCAAGCCCAACTTCATATCCCAAATAATCAATCTTTGTTTTCCCCACATGACATTTATCTAACCTAAGTTCTAACTTATTCTTTGCCAATATCCGTAATACCTCCTCCAACAACTCCAAATGTTCCTCCAATGTCTTTGTTCCGAAAAATATATCGTCAAAATAAATTAATACTTTACCCTCTTCCAATTGCTTCCTAAATATTTTTGCAATGTACCTCTGAAATACTGAAGGCGCATTGACCAATCCAAAAGGCATTTTTAAATACTCGTATTGTCCAAACGTAGTGACAAATGAGGTATATTTTATCGAATCCTCCGCAACCCTAACATTATGAAAAGCACTTTTTAAATCTAAACTAGTGAAGTAATTCTTTCCCTGTAAAAGCTGTAAATAATCTTCTATTATAGGGATTGGAAAATGTTCCTTAACCGTTATTTTGTTCAAGTGCCTATAATCGATGCACATTCTAATATCACCAGTTTTCTTCTTAACCAATACAACTGGGCTACTGTATGGTGAATCACTTGATCTTATAATCCCCTTTTCCAATAAGTCGTTAACCAATTCCTGTAATTGTCCCTTTTCTTGATACGACACTCGTCGTGGTTTGTATGAGAAAACTTCATCCTTTTTCAAATTTATTTTTAGCTGAAAATCTAAAGAGCATTCTAATCTACTATCATTCAAAAAACTAATGTAATTTTCAAACAAGCATTTAATTTTATTCATTTGTTTTTTATCTAATTCTAAACTTATATCTAATTCTTCTAACGGATTTATATTCTTGATGATATCAAAACTCCCTACCTCAAACTCTTCCTCAATATGACCTCCTTCGTCCGAACTTCCTGAGTTGCGATTGCACACTATGTCAATAATATCTTCTCCTTTTCGTCCAATGAACGCCTTTCCATTTTCAAAATAAACTCTTATTCTTGGGTTGTTGATGAAATCTCGTCCCAGCAATATCTCGTCATCCATCGTCCGATCGGCCACAACAACAAAATCCTGAAGTATCCTTTGTTTGCTGACAATAATTTCATTTCCCTCTACCGCTCCAATTATGTCTATTGGCGATTTATTGACGCCCGTATATCCCGTAATTCCTTTGTAAGAGGTCACCACAAAATTGTCTGCTGACGAACTTCTCATTAGGGATACTGGAGATCCAGAATCCAGAACCCCTGCTATGCTGATGCTCTGGTGCGGAAACTTCACCCAAACTTTATAATCCTTCTCAATCTTCTTCACTGGTGGGTTCTTGTTAGGACAATCTCCAGTCTTATGACTCCTATCTCCACAAATGAAACAACTTCCCCAATCTCTTCTCTTTTCTCTGCACTGCGATATCCAATGGCCGCTTTTCCCACAATTGTAGCACGTATCCAGCCTCGTTTCTCTTCCTCTTGGCGGCTCCCTCTTTCTCGGCGGTTCTCTTCTTCTCGGCGGCTCTCGTCGTTCCACAAGTTCTCTATTTGGTTGTCGCACCGTGAGCGAGTTCATCACTTCCACAAATTCCTCCAATGTCTCGAACCGTTCCATCCTTGCTTGGTTCCTTATAGTGGAATCATTAATTCCATCCACCATGTATTCCAACGTCTCTTCTTCCGAAACTCCTAACTTATTCGCCAACTCCAACTTGTCGTAGAAATAGTCCAGGAACTCCTCGTTGACTCTCCAACGTCTCGCTTCAAACTCTCTTCGTTGACTTATTTTGTTTGCCGCGCTCCCAAACAACCTCCTTAACTTCTCCTTAATTTCTTTAGATGACATCTTCACGTGCTCCGGTTTCGATCTCAGCCAACTTAGGGCTCGATCCCTCAAACTGTTTATTATAATCACTTTCATTAATTCCTCTGTGATTTCGTAGGTCTCCTCAATTGTTTCTAACTGCAGTCTCCAGTTCTCAAAATCGGTTGATCGTCCGCAAAAAATGGGAATAAGTCCCTTAATGAAAGACAACTGATGGTCTGTTATGGCGCCTGACTTTTCCTTTTGTCTTCGCTCAAATTCTAATTCCTTTTCCAATAATACTTTTTCTCTGGCCAACACGTCTCTCTCTCTCCTAACCAATTGTAGCTCGCTAAGTCCCGAACTAATCTCTGCTGCTCCAGCGACGTCATTTTCTCCTTCCCCAATTGTAGAAATCAAGTCATCTGCCCCTACCGCTGTGTTGTCAGCTGTATGTACCGCTTGCCTCTGTGCCTCCTCCAGACGCTTCACCAATTCAGTTTTTCTCCCTTCGACGCTCAAATTCAGCCGCTTTAACTCCTTCCTCAAAGCCCGCGCTGTCCAATTGTCGTA
Organism: Thereva unica; assembly: GCA_949987705.1. NCBI lineage: Eukaryota > Metazoa > Arthropoda > Insecta > Diptera > Therevidae > Thereva > Thereva unica. The sequence continues at coordinate 39,354,153 of OX465284.1, read as the reverse complement.
GGCACTTGTCCTCTCCATTCTGGCTTGTGTGACTAATCTTAACCTCCAACGCTTTTCCGCCACTCGGTTCCTTTCCACAATATTATTTCAAATTGTCTGTCCACTATATTAATTCAAACTGTCTTTCCACAATATTAATTCAAACTGTCTTTCCACAATATGAATCCAAACTGTCTTTCCACAATATTAATCCAAACTGTCTTTCCACAATATTAATCCAAACTGTCTGTCCACTATATTAATTCAAACTGTCTTTCCACAATATTAATTCAAACTGTCTTTCCACAATATTAATCCAAATTCTCCTTCCACAATATTCGATTTTCCTTTTTTCACCTGTCAGATTATCCACTTTTCCAGGTAATTCACTTGTTGCAGGTAATCCCACTTCTGAAAAATTGTAGGGGGGTGGGGTTACGTGTTACCTTTTCGTTTCACACTACTCCCACTGACTCCTTCAGATCCCTCGATGTCTTGTCAGGATGCACCTAGGAACGCTGAAACACTAATATTCCAACTACTTAATCAAACACCTTTTGATTATCTATATAAATTCTTTTATTTTATCACTTTAAGACAACCATCGGTTTATCCCGATTTTTCCTATATCTAATCTTTATTCCGACCAAAACTAAGAACTTCCGATATCCGCAAAAATACTCATCCAAACTCCGCACTACCGTCCAAGTTTAAATTCCGTCCCAGACTGACGCTAAAATTATTTTCAAATCTCTCGAGTCTTTTTACATAGCAACCGTCCTTTAATATATAAATTCAAACTACAAAAATCCCGTTAATTTCCAAGAATATTGTTGCGTTGTTTTTCTATTCTTTTTCTCTCGCTCCTTCGAACTCATTTTTATTATATTTTCCCGTGAACCAACAACAACACAACATTACTCTTTTACATGACTTCGTCTGCTTTTCTATGTACACAGGGATGGATCATATAATCTAAGTTAATTCTGGGTTTTTACATTAATGCTTGGTTGCCAATTTATTGCTTTATTATTTCTAAATACTTTTTAGTTTATTTTGGCTGTTGCCAGATTATTTTATTTTGCTTTTTTATAGTTTTTTATTTTCTTTTCAAAATTCCTACTACATACAATTGTGTAATCGACTCATATTAATTCTTTTATCGACTAATTTCGACAAAAATCGACTTTCGCAGAAAGAAATTTTAACATCGACTCAAAGTCGTCAAATTGACGGTATCCACAATAGGCTCCTTATATGGTTTTTGCAGATTCCTGGCAACTGGTTGTAATTTTGAAGAATTACACTTTGATTATCTGATGGGAAGTCGAACTGTGTCTCCGCTCGTTAAAGAAACGTGTAAAGCTATTTGGGAAGTGTACCAGCCCTTAGAAATGAGTCCACCGTCATCAAAGGAACGTTGGGTGGAAATTGCGGAAAATTATTGCAGATATAACGACTTCCCACACTGTGTAGGTGCAGTTGACGGGAAGCACATCCGTTTGATCTCCCCCTTGCATAGTGGGTCTGCTTTTTATAACTATAAAAATTACTACTCCATTGTATTAATGGCAGTAGTAGATTGTGACTACCGGTTTATAGCTGTAGATGTGGGTGCTTATGGTAGAGAGAATGATAGTAATATTTTTAACAATTGGGCTTTTGGGAAAATGTTAAAAGAAAGTCGCCTTAATTTGCCTGAAGCAAAACCTCTGCCAGAAAGTAATGGCCCACCTCTACCGTATATGTTTCTAGGTGATGGGGCCTTCCCACTGAACAATAACTTTTTGAAACCATATCCAAGATGTAATCTCAATAATCAACACCGAATCTTTAACTATCGACTGAGTAGATCTCGTCGTATAGTAGAATGTGCTTTCGGCATTCTTTCAAACAAGTGGAGAATTTTTCATACTAATATGACCATCCCACCAGATTTTGCTGTTTTAGTAACAAAGACAGCATGCGTATTGCATAATTTTGTACGCAGCCGAGATGGCTATAAATTTAAAGATACGCTGACGCATTACTTCGAGGATTTACCATTCAGGGCTCCACAACGAACTACAAACCGAGGCAGAACTATAATAGATAACTTCGCTGAATACTTCATGACGCCGGCTGGGGAATTGTCATATCAATACAACGAAAGAATTATTAACCCGCATTAAAAAATAAAAGGAATACTAAAATACTTACATTTGTTTGCTTTTCCTGTGCATGTTTCCCAATCATGAAAAACCTCCTTGCAAATCTGCTCCCACGCCAAATCCTTAATGTCTCTGTTGTGGTAGTATTTATTATTAATATCCCATATGCACGGATATTTTTCAATAGACATTATTAAATTTTCGGACTCACACATTTTGTAATTGGTGAACGGACGGATCGACAAAAAATACTTAACAACAAAATATAAAATGCACTCCGCACAGGACTGGCGCGGTTCCGAATGAAAATTTCCTGACGTGTGCGCCGGTTAAGCAAAAATGTATGTGAGCGCTGCGTTCGGATTACGCCATTCGGTTTTTTTCCGTTCGGATATTTCGAACGCAAGTTCTGACTTTCGAACCGAATATCAGGAATGGTTTCCGAACGGAAAAATTAAAGAACGTGTGCGGTAAGTAGAATTATTTGTATGAAATGCCTGCATTCGGTTGTCCGAGTACGGAAACCGAACACGGAATCCGTACGTGTGCGGTCAGCCTAAACACGAAACAAAAAGTTTCCTGAAAGCTTGCTCGGTTTGAAGGGGAGAGGTGTGGGAACACGTATTTCTTCAAGCCCTCTCTCTCCTCACCTCTCACCATCAAACCGAACAAGTTTTCGGGAAACTTTTTGTTTCGTGTTTCATCGTGTAAAATGAGCCTATCGGTAACAATAGCGTCCGCGTCCGTAATGTCTCTTTTGTCTTCTTCTTTTTCTGGTCTAACTCGGCGAGTATCAAAAACTTTTTACTTGGTGGTGCTGCCACCTCTCTTAAAGGTTTTGTAAAGTGCAATGAATAATTCAAGACTTTGTTATGTCTACTCATTTCAATAGTTTGAAATCCGAGTGAAAATTTAAGAAAAGGAAAATGAACTTAATGAATGTGGTTGAATGAATTTATATTCACTATTGCTTATTTATGAGTGGCTTATGTTTAGGTTATGGCAGAGGTGGGGAACCTTTTTACCATTAGAGGCCACATTTAAATTAGGCAGCAATAAGAGAGGCCGCATTAGCTGATTGACCTAAGAAAGTGACTTTTGTGAAATTATTATAGTTTTTCTATAGACTTAACAATTTATTGCATTATAAAGAAAAAATAAAATATAATACTACAAAATTCTAAATATAATATAAATATGAAATAATATAAAAATATTATAAAAAAATACAATAAAAAATATTTACTTATAATACTATCTTCCCCTAAATCAATTAACTCCATTTGTAGTTCTGCAGGAGCCTCGGATATATCTATTAAATGTGCTTCAAATGCCAGTTGCATAGCAGGAGTGTGCTCGTCAAAATCAGAAAATCTATTAGTATACTCTTCTATTAAACAATCCAAGACACCTACATATTCATCGAATATTTTATTTTCAAAGTTCTGCTCATTTAACATTTTAGCTAGCTCCGGGAAGTGTTGTGCAGATATTTCCGATCGATAAAGCAATGTTTTGAAAAATGATAATTTTCTTCTAAACGCTTGCCACATTTCATAAATATACCTCCTTTCACCTTGCAGGCAAATATTTAAATTGTTTTGTTTTGTCATCATATCAGACAAAAATGCAAGGTTTCTGAGAAATACTTCATCTGATAGATCACATTGCTTTCCTTGTTCTTGATAAAAGTTTAAAATTTGTCGTCGTAAAGACAAAACTTTTATCAAAACCTGACCTGTTGATAGCCAGCGAACCTTGCAGTAGTATGGTAGGTCAACACTATACGTTTCCTCATCTAAAGAGAGCATCTGCCGAAATTCACGATGGCGCATTGCATTTGCGCGAATATAGTTGACAATGGCAATGGTTCTATCCAGAGTGTCTTGCAAAATGGTAGATTTTGCGCAAAAATTTTGCTGATGCAAAATGCAGTGAAATGATATCAATTTTTTCAAGTTTAAGTTTTCCTTTTTTAACAAAGCAACGAATCCTTCTTTTTTGCCTCTCATGGAAGGTGCGCCATCGGTGCAGACACTGACTAAATTAGTGACATTCAATTGTAATTTATTACATACTTCTTTGAAGTTTTCGAAAATATCGGCTCCGCGAGTTCTTCCAGTTAGTGTACCCAACGCAAGTAGCTCTTCGTAACATTGAAAATCTTTAGTTATAGCACGAATAAAATATAAAACTTGTGCCGAATCTGTTTTATCAGTGCTTTCATCTAAAGCAATTGAAAAATAAACATCTTCATTTTGTATAATTTTATGAAGTTGCTCTGTTACATTTTGCGCTAATTCGTGCTGTCGATCTGTGACAGTTCTTCTTGAAAGAGGTAATTGTTTGTATTTGTCGACATTTCTTGGATCTAACATACTCACTGCTTCAACAATACATTCTTTAATTATTTCAATGTCACTAAATGGTTTGCCCCTTTTTCCAAGTATATGTGCTATTTTATACGTAACAGCAACTGCAGCGGAATTTTGATTTACAAAGGCACTAAAAGATGCCTGCTGATGATGCTTCTCATTTTTCAACTTTTGAAGTGCAGCTTTTCGTGATTCACCTTCTAAAGCGAAATATTTATGTTCTTTATGAGTCAAATAGTATTTATTTGCATTCGCTTTCTTTAAAGTATTTAAAACTGTATTGCACAACAAACGCATCATTTTACCTTTCTCAGCAGTAAAGAAAAAATCTAACTCCCATTCTACATTTAATGTTCTGTTTTCATCACCTAATTTTCTTCTCTTACTATTTGACATGATGGATAAAAAAACCAATATCAAATAATATCTTTAACAAAGTGTATACTTTCTAGAAATACAATAAAACCGTGTAACTGTTATAAGCACGCACTGTTAACTACAGTTTGATGAAGGTCGCAACAAGGAAGCGTTGAGAGATGCGAGTCAGAGAAGCCAAAGCCAAAAGAAAAAAGGAAAAAATAAGAAAAAAGAAAAAACACACACGCACACAAAAGCCGTTTTTTTTCGTTTAGTTCATTCTTATCGCAACTTGGGGGCGCTAAAAACTGTTTAAAAAATTAACATTGAGTGTCCAAGTCTGAAACGGATGGTCTGTGGGCCAGAGCCTCGCTCATGCGTGTTAGAGTCCGTTTCAGACTAGTATTCTAGCGTCATGTTACAATGTGACTGTCTTTGGCGGGATTTTTCGCGCAACTGTCATGGCGTTGATTGTACAATAGTTGTTTGAAACGAACTCTACCATTTTGTACTAGGTGGCAAAGGGCCGCACAAGAACCTCGCGGAGGCCGCAGGTTCCCCACCTCTGGGTTATGGGGTTGGTTATGGGATTCATAACACGTTAACTTTTTCTTATTCATCTGATGGATTGGTGGTATGATCGATTGAAGATACTGGATCGACATATAACTACGGTGACCATATTTCGCCGAGCAGAACCCGGGACAAAATTTCAAAAAATTTAAAACACAAAATTTTTCACTATTATAATAAATAAAAGCCAAAGTAACAATCAAATAAATATAATTCAACAAAACAAAATATGTAATTATACATAATTCAACAAAACAAAATAACTGTAATTCAACAAAACAAAATAACTATAATTCAACAAAACCTGTATAAGTTATAAAATTATATAAACATGAAATAAAAATATGTATATTGTTTTTAGTATTTGTTAGAGGAACGGATTTCTTTAACAATGTTTTCATTTTGCTTCAAGAAATTTTTAAATTCTAGACAATTGAAACTGTAATTGCATTTAACAAATAAAATCGCCTTCAATGTTTTTACACTAAGTTGTGACTTTTCATTTGTCCAGAAGTTGTTCATTAATGAAAAAACCCTTTCGTTTTTCATTCATTAAAGCCAAACTTGCTTCTACATCTGTCCAAAAAGGGATATTTCTTAGAATTAACCCACCAAAAACTTCTACTTCTTTAAAGGACGCATCCCACTGACTTAAGTAGTTATTCGTAGCAATTATTATAAAACTGAAAAATATTCTCTTTGAATTTGTTTTCGTAAATTTTTTGTTTGTTCAAGTAAAATTTTTTTAACCATAAAAGGAATAATTTTTCTTTTATCCTTTCTTTTAATTTCAAATCTTTTATTATTAATGCCACTTCCCACATGCATATTTCTTGCGACTCTATTAATGATATTTTAATATGGAAATATGAAGCCTCTGAATAGCATAGTATCTACTAAGTTCGGCGCTAAACTAAATTTTAGCGTGTCTCCAAAAATGTACCCTTTTTTAGCAAGATAAAATTTGACAATGTAGAATTTATTGTAGAGAAAGTTCTGACAACAGAAATTATATTTCAAATTAATATCAAATTTTCAAACTGAATTTTATAAAAATGAGTAGCGATATCGACAATATTATTATAAATGCCGTAGCGCATTTTATAAATATATTGGCGGAACATGAAAAAATTTCAAAGCGCGCCGAGATACACCCTTATTTACGAGGGAGGTCTGAAAAAGGGCGGTTTGTAAAAGATGTAAGTTATCCTTTGGCTAAACCTTCATTTTCAATATATTTTATAAATTATATTTGATATTTATAGTTTGATGACCTAAGAAAATGCGGGTCGAAGTTTAGAGAAAATTTTCGGATGGATCTCGCTATTTTCGACATATTATTATCGCTGATAAAAAAAAAAAATTACAACCGAAAGCAAACACTCGGCCATCAGACGGGATAACCCCAAAAGAAAAATTGGCTATCGTTTTGGAGTAATTATTTTTAATACTTCAAAATATTTTAACTGATCAAAATTTAAATTTAGATATTTTGCTTGTGGCACTCTGCAACGTCACATATCTTCGGTATACCGAATAAGCAAACAGCACTTCGGTAAGATTATAGACCAAGTATGTGACGCAATATGTGAGGAATTATCGGAATACATTCCAATTCTTAATTCAAGCGAAAAAATGGTGGATATTGCAAATAATAATTTCCACTCAAAATGGCAATTTCCAAATACTGTTGGTGCTGTACATGGAAAACACGTAGCCATCAAACGCCCTAGAAGTTTCCGGAAGTTTATTTTACAACTATAAGGTAATGGATTATGGAACGGATTCGGATTAATTAAAGAATACACTTTTTAAATGTTCACACAAGTTCACTATTATCCCTTGCAATTTAATAACCAACACTATAGTCCAATCAATCTACGGAATCACCATGTTAATTTCCAGACAATTGAAGGCAGGAAAAAAAATATGGGCGTGTAGAACACTTAATTTGAAGAATGATAGCTTTTTTTTACGGAACTGCATTGGCGAACTTAACCTAAAAAATTCGCAAAAGTCAAAAAACCGGTTTTTCGCCAATAAAACAAAAAGTTGAGCTCGGATCCGAAAAAGTTAAATTATAAAGTTATAGGTATTAAAATTATCTTTCAATTGATGTGGTACAAAATATTGGTTAGTGTCTTATACATGGAGAAAAATGCTAAAAACCGCTAAAAATCGCTTCTTTTTCTTTTATTTTTTTCTTTTTATTGATGCGACCTAGAAACTTTTTATTTGGTAAAAATGTTGCTTTTGACAATCTGAAAACTCATTATTTTTTTTTGGCTCGAAATTTTGCAAAATATGGGTAAAATTTCGATTTATGTAAAAAAAAGCGTTTTCGTAAAATCCTTCGTCTACAGCTCCTCGACCTCGCAGGACATTTTTTCGAAGCTCTTTTTCTTCGTTAAGAGTTGGACTATCATGCACTATAAGTTAAAATTGGAGTTTTTCAATTTTATGTACAAAAAACTCCACCGCAAAAAGACAAGTTTTTTTGCCGCAAAAAAGACAAGTTTTTGTACTGCAAGTTTTTTATTACATTATTTTTCGACTCTAAACTACTATTTAATAAAAGTTTATATGCTTTTTACTAATTTTAAAATAAAATAAATTAACCGTACGACCGTCTACAGCGAAGACATTTTTTTAAATAACGGAGCCTTTTTCCTTCGTTAAATACCTGTGAATTTGAGACATATTGTTGTTCAATATTTACTGTACTACATACATACAAGTTGTTATTGACGTCTCAACAGCACGGATCATGTGCAATTTCATCTTTTACGTAGAATGTTTACTTGGTGAGCGGCCACTTCTAACTTTTCGCGCTGTACTAATTTCTGGTTGTTCGAATCAATTTTTATTATATAAACTAGCTGGGACCCGGGCGCCTATGCTGCACCCATAAGTTTTTTATTTCATTATTTTTCGACTCTAAACTACTATTTAATAAAAGTTTATATTCTTTTTACTAATTTTAAAATAAAATAAATTAACCGTACGACCGTCTACAGCGAAGACATTTTTTTAAATAACGGAGCCTTTTTCCTTCGTTAAATACCTGTGAATTTGAGACATATTGTTGTTCAATATTTACTGTACTACATACATACAAGTTGTTATTGACGTCTCAACAGCACGGATCATGTGCAATTTCATCTTTTACGTAGAATGTTTACTTGGTGAGCGGCCACTTCTAACTTTTCGCGCTGTACTAATTTCTGGTTGTTCGAATCAATTTTTATTATATAAACTAGCTGGGACCCGGGGCGCCTATGCTGCACCCATAAGTTTTTTATTTCATTATTTTTCGACTCTAAACTACTATTTAATAAAAGTTTATATTCTTTTTAGAGAATAAATAGGTAATTTGGTCATACATTATATAAATGATAATAAAAGTTGGTTTTTTGGCATGGCTTTTTCCAACTATAAAAAATTTCTTTCATTTTTCAACTTTTATTGTTCTCGAAAAATTCTCTTCCTACCTTAAAAAATAAGTGACTAAATGTTCTTTGTTTGAATTATTAATGAAAAAAAAGTAAGAACTGATATCACAAGTAGTTCCGAAATCCCTAGCCGTTCTGCGTCATACATGCAAGTTGAAATTCATGTATGGCAGCGCATGTCTTTTGACAAGTGCAAGAAAAAGGCGTGTAAAAAGTACCTGCAAATTTTTAAAATGTTTGTTGAGGTTAAAGGAGCCCGTAATGAGCCATGATATGCTAAGAAACCTGTCCAGTTTATTTTAATTATCGTTTATGTAAAGGTTATATAAACGCTAATTGTAATAAATATGATAGGTTTTTTTAACATTTCCGGGTTAATTTCGGGTCAGGTTTCTTTAACCTCAACTAACATTTTAAACATTCATCCGCACCCTTTACACGTCTTTTTCTTGCACTGGTAGAAAGACATGCGCTGCCATTCATGCATTTCAACCTGCATGTACATATGTATGTTGCAGAACCGCTAGAGATTATTGCTAACATAAAAGCTTTTATTACTTTCTTTAAAAAAATGCATTTTTCTGCAATCATTTTAGTGAGCTTTAGGCAATCTGTGTGTAAATTATAATTGTAGCTTTAAGTTTATGTTTTTCTGGATTACATAAATTTTTAGAATCCTTGCGTACATCGTCGTGAATTTCCCAGGATCCTGTGATTAGTATGCAACAAAGTGTCCGATTGCAGTTGGTTCAGCAGGTGGGATGAAATCAATTACTCCACTTAGAATATATTTTTTGGTACCGATAGTAAGTTTTTCAGGAATATACGATAAGTAAACCTTATCAGGTTGGTTTTCATAAAATTGCTTATGAAAATCTGTTTGCAATGCGAATTCGACGTCAAAAAACAAGATTTTCCCTGGCTCATGTGCAAGTGTAGTTTGTCCTTTGCATGTTTTGCAAGACCCTAATTTTTCGGAGAAAAAATCTTTTGTTGTGTCTATTAAACCTTGCTTGAATCCTCGTTGAATAAATGCAAGTGCGTCTATATCGATAATCGTTATTGAGGTTTCCACTGATCCACACTGTTCGCAATTCTCATTTCGCACTGCACTTGGAACATCCAAAAGTAATTTCTCAATAATAAACGTCATACTGCTGGCAGTGTCAATAACATTTTCTTTTTCTGGAAAAATGCTTCCTTATACTAATAAGACCTCTTTCTCTAAATTGTGCTGGTGGGTCCATTTTCAGCATAGTTTTTTATAAGGCTTATGGTTAGACTATTGAAAACATTATAGTACATGATAGTTAATTGTTTAGGGGACGGCTGTTGATATCACTCCTTGCAGTTAACGGCAGTCCTTTTTGTATAAGAATTTATTATATGTACTCCCTCGTTCAGCAAAAATAATGTAATAAATTATTGTTGACTTTTTTAATTGATAATTTTGTCCACAAAAGTCACTTCTGTCAGAACCCCAAACCTCGCATAGCGCAAAAATAAAAGAAATGAACATAAATTCACATTCTGGACATTTATTTCGCTCAAACTAAAATGAATTCAACATTTAATAAAATAACATAAATTCGACAAGAAAATTGATAACTCGTTTCGTTGTTTCGTTCGTAGACCATCATCGCCTCCTCTCTTCTTCTTCCTCCTTGTTTTATTTTCCTTCTCCCGAACTTATCAACCTGTTACTCTTGGGTCATTGCCAGATCCATGACACTTCATTAATTAAAAAACGTAAAAACTTTGTTGCGTCTCAACGGTAGATGCTTCTAATGACAATATTGCTTCCGTAATAAATAAACAATCGTGTTTAACCTCAGATGGTTGATTGTTTTTATATTTATGAAACGGTTGGAAAAAGAAACATACCACGTGACCTCCAATAACCGTTCTAAACCAGGTTCCCCCTTAATATGTTTTGTTACGTTAGCTATGGCTTCGTTAAAATTTTCATTTATGTATGTGAACTTGATCATTTAGACTTTTTACTAGTTCCTCGTTATCTTTATCTCATTTAATTTTTCCTTTATTTCCTTTTCGTTATCTGAATCCATTACTCCTACAATGTATTTTAATCCCTTACCAACTATATTAATTAAACCTCCTTTATTCCTATTATGTGGTGCTAGATTTTCTATTTCTTCGGCTAAAGACCTAAAATTATGCTCTATTGCTAAATATTCGCTTCCCTTTCTTAGCTTTTCTATATTATTTCCGATAACGTCTAACGTTTGTATCCATGAGTTTAAGCTAATACTATGTAATATTTTCCTATAAGTTGAAATCACCTGTATTTCTTGATCCTGGATCCTCACGCATCCCTGCCCTTCGTTTAAGTTAAGGACTTCTATTTTTTTGTCTGTACTGTTGTTGCCATCAGTATCATCGTTATTAGCATCACTGTCACCTGCAATAGGAGGAGTTTCGTATTTGTATTTACGTTTAACTTGGTCTTTATAGTATTTAATCCCGTTATTGACCTTATAACAGTCACCGTTTGTTGTTTTTTCTTTTAAAATTTTGTACTTTGGCTGTAATTTAAACGTTTTTGATATTACGTTCCTTGCTTTTGTTATATTTTTTTATCTTTTTCCCTTTTTGGGACAAATAATAATATTAGGAGAACGCCAAGAAAGTTCACGTTACAACCTAATCGAGCACACCACTGTAAGCCAAGTTGGATGTGGGTTCTTTTCTTGGTTATTCGTTTTTTATTTGTGTTTATACGGTGTCGTGTTTCTATTTATTTTTACCCCTTGTATTTCACAAGTGGCTTCCACAAATATAGGTATATATATGCCGATTTAATTAAAATGACCCCAATATAAGGACCAATTTATCACTATCAAAATAAATACCTTTATGCTACTTGAATAATATCCGTCAGTAGCAATATAGCAGCAGGCTCCACTTTTTGATTGTCGCACCTTTTGAAACGGACATAGATTATATTATGCCAGTTGTTGGTATAAATAACACAAAGAAATAGAAACACTTCTTCTCGCACTATTAACAAGTCTAAGCACAAGTTTTCTATATTATTGAAATTCATTTAATTTTCAAAACAAACACAACAATAATAAGATTCTAGTACCTATTTTCTTTCTTATTCTTTTATCTAAAACATTGAAAGTAATACGCTTAAAAGTACTTTCACTTTTTATCTCTCTTTTTGTCCTATTCTCAATAAACTTTGGTTTGAACTTTGTTTGGTAATTCAACAGTATGATAACATTGATTTACTTAAAACTGTCAGACGATTCTCCTTTCTTTCCTCTTTTCTTATTTAATATTAAACACTAAAAACTTGAATTTTAACAACACTTTCGATTCTCTAATAGACAATAGACACACCGGCCGCCGTGAAAAGTTGGATTTTCGCCATACTCCGATAACGCGCCGCTGTGAAGGTTAAACAAGTCTCTATTAAAATTATCCACGCGCCCGCCGCGCTCGATGGTTCAAACAACACTCTCTTTTCCCGTCCGCCACGGTTAATGGTTAAATCAGAACTCTCAAATTCGGGATGCGCCCGCCACGGATCAAAGTTGAAACAATACTCATCGATCTTAAAAATCGATTGCGCTTTAGTTACCTAAAGTTTTCTTTTCGAAAATTCTTCGGTTGCATTTTTCTTGCGGGCCTTCAACCTTGGTGCAAAAGTCACCTGCTGGTGCTTGACCCAAGGCTGAGGTCGCCGGCCGGAAAAACGCACCCGTCGGCTTTTCTCTAAATGCCCTGAAACTGGCGCAATCTGCTTACGAGCATTTAATTTCTTTCGAAAGGCAAATTGCGCTAAATTTTTGTTGCCAATTTCCTTTGGCGTTTCAGGTTACACCTGGATGTTGTGCAAGGGTCGTTTACCGGCCCCGTGCACTTTTAGTGTACATAACACTTTTACATACTGATGATTGTTATCAGTTAGAATTACATTTTCCCTATTCCTATTCATTTTTTTCGATACGCTTTTCTTTATTTTTTTGAACCATTTTAGCTGTTTCTTCATATTCTTCTGCTTTAACTTTTCCGTTAATAAAATCTAAGGGTCTCTTTTTCGTAGTAGAGTGCTTTTATTATAAGTCTCTAGTGCTTTTAAAACTAAGTTATCTAAATTTTTATTGTCTCTATTTTGGGTGTCAACTTTTAATATTCTTATATGCTCATTTAAAGTCGAGTGGTATCGTTCGATATCTGAATTACCTGTGTGCCTTTGTGCAGTAGTAGTGTGAACTTCTATTTTATTTTCCGCAAAATAATGTTTTAAATTTTGTACTGTGAAACCAGGTTCTCCGTCTATTACGATTTTTCGAGGCACTCCCATCAATGCTATTCTTGATTTCATTGCCTCTAATAAATCTAACCAAGACCTACTTAATAATTTATGCATTGTTACCTGTTTTGTGAATTTATAGGTTACCGTTAAATACATTGTTTGCTTATTTGCAATCCAAACATCAATATGTAGAATTTCATTGGGTTTAATTGGCGTCTCAGTTACTTTATACAAAGGGTTATACGGATTTCTTTCGAATTTTGACATATTACAAATTTCACAGTTATTTAAAACTTTACTTATTTTTTCTTTTAAAGTAAAAGGTATCTTCAATTTCTTCATGTGTTTCATTTATCCCCCTATGATTAAATTCTTTATATGTATTGGTTATTATTTCTGATGTTTTTTCTTCATTCTCAATGTCTTCTAAAAATTTGCTGCTTTTGACTAATTTTACCAGTTTATTGTTACTAAAATATTTCAAATAAGATTCCTGAAATTGTGCAAATAAATGGTCGTTCGAGTATACTCCGACAATACCCTTGGATGGCAGATCGGTTACACTTTCTTCATTGAATGATTTCTAAAATTAACCGTGATTTTTTTTTTGAATTTTCGCTTCCACTTTACACGAACTCCGAAACTTAACAGTTTAATTATGTTTTTTTCAATAAAAATTTCCTTTTGTGAAAATCCTACCGACTGCGCCACTTTAATAATTTACCTTTTTAAATCAAGATAAAAAACAACAGAACTTTTCTTCTGATAATAATTTTATTTGAACTTAAAAGCTTTTCGCGACTTAGTGCCTGTTTAGACGGTTCGCTTTGCCGCTCCTTTTGAGACGCCCCAAAGCGAAAGTTTGTTTAGATGGTTCGCTTTGAGTCCAGTCGCTTTTAAGACAGGTGGAACAATGAAAGGAATGAAATGTCATCAGAACTAGGGCTGGCCAAAAAAAGCAATATTTCTTTTTAAGTGATACTCGAGTATCGAGTAATTGTATAAATAACTAAAAAAATTGTTACTACAATAGAAAAAATAAATATGGAGAGCATATACATAAAAATAACGTAGAAAAAACAAAGATGTCTTCATAAAAGCTTTGCAGAGAATCGTATGCTCAACAAAAATGCCCTATAATGACTTCGCTAAATTTTATACTTTTTATGCAATCAAAACTCATTTCTTAAAAATTTAACACTATTTTTACCAAAGGTGTCAAAAGACGTCTTTAAAAATTTTGACATTATTATTTTATTTTGACTATTATTTTCTAAGTTTAATCATTTCTCTAACAATTTCTTGAATTTCCTTATAATTAATTGTTAAATTGTTTTTTTTTTTTAATTTAACATTTTGCTCCAGTTCATCCTTTTAATAATTATTTCCACAGAATTTATGTGTTACTTTTATTTTAAAAATTGTTTTTTTTTGGCCCACCCTAGAGATTTAAAATGGAGCAAACGGAACAAGAACGAGCAAAAACGGAACGAGTGGCCATTTTAATGTTTACAATCGTTAGCGAAGGAAATATTTAAAATTTTTATAAGTTGATTTTCTTTACGGAATTAATTTTATAGTGGCTGTAAATTTTTTGTGAAGTATTGAACTTTTTTATAAGGTGTGGTTTTCCTTTGGACAAAATTTATTCTAAATTGAGTGCTATTTTTTGTAAGGTGTTTACCATTTTCATATTGTGTGGTTTCCGGCACGTAATAACATTGGGCAAAAAGTGAGTTATTTAAAAGTTTGCCTCTGTTTATCTTATTTAAATATGAATTTCGTAGATGAACATCGAATCTCACTTAATTGCAGCTATGGGAGTTGTTTTGACTACATCGGCTGCGGCTGCCTCATTATTAGCTATTAAAAAAGAAAATAGACGAGAATGGGTGAAATCATGGAAGAAAAGGCGTGCAATTAGTAGCTCATTTAAGTTACTAAAAGAAGAACTTAGATTGGAAGATAAAGATGCCTACCGGCGTTATTTGAGAATGGACGAGGATTGCTTTAAATTTATTTTGGATAAAGTGTCACCATATTTAACACGGCAAAATACAACGATGAGAGACGCTGTTCCAGTCGAGGAAAAGTTGGGTGCCGCTTTAAGATATCTGGCAACAGGTGAAACCTACAGAAGTTTGGAATACAACACCCGGTTGTCTTTATCTTTACTCTCCAATGAGATCCCTCTCATTTGTTCATTGATTTATGAGAAATTGCGGAATGATTATTTAATGGTAATTGTAGTTTACTTCGTAATTTATTTTAATTCATTACCAACGACTCTTTTTAGTTTCCCGAAAATCACCAGGATTGGAGAAGAATAAGCGAAACCTTTTGCTTACGTTGGCAATTCCCACTGTGCATTGGTGCATTAGATGGAAAGCACATAGCTTTCAGATCATCCAAGAAAGATGGGGCCTTGTTTTATAATTATAAAGGCTTCCATAGTATCATTCTCTTGGCGCTATGTGATGGCGACTATAAGTTCACATATATTAATGTCGGGTGCAATGGAAGAACGCATGACGCAGGTGTGTTTAATGCGAGTGATCTAAGGACTATTTTAGACAACGCGGCAATCCACTTGCCTGAAGATACGGTAATAGGAGAAAGTAGGTCACTACCATATGTCATAGTTGCCGATGATGCCTTCCCTTTGGAAAAACACATTATGAAGCCGTTTCCATTTAACACAACAGTAGATAAACAAATTATTTTTAATCAACGCCTCAGTCGTGCTAGGCAGACAATTGAGCACGCCTTTGGTATGTTATCTAATAGATTTCGAGTTCTCCTTGCACCAATACATTTGCGACATGAAAAAGTAAAACAAATTGTGCAAGCTTGTTGCGTGCTGCACAATTATTTAATAACTTCCAATATGCCTTATCCAAACCCAAATTCAACGCAAGAAGAACTCACTACTAATAGTAATGCTCAAAGGAGCAATACACTTAGAACCGGTATTGGATCATCAATTAGAAATGAGTTCGCTGATTATTTTGCTAATGAGGGACGAGTACAATGGCAATGAGGTAAAATTATTAACTTACATTATGTAAAAGTACATCAAAATTTATATTTTCAGATTTGCCTTGCCAATTTGTGGAAAACAAACATCAGAAAAATGGAAATAGTAATCATCTTTATTTTATTATAATTGATTTTCAATAAAGATATATTTAACATAGATATCTTGAATATTTTTCTTGCTTAATTTTGCCAATCGAAATTTTTCGTAAAATCCTCTTCCGCTTTCTTGATTCAAGGATTATAGAAAATACTTGAACATCAATTGAATACAAACCGCGCGTGTAACGGATAACGGAGCACTTAAAAAGTTGCAACCTTTAAATTATTTATTTTAAATCCACGTTGTAATCAATTAATTTCAATATGTTTTCTACTGTTGACGGTGACTGTCGATGTGAATCTCGGACTTCCTTATTCACTTGTGGAGTTTATGAATAAATCAATGTTGCTTGTGCACTAACTGGTTTGTATCTCGGGAAGGTCTTTTCCTATGAAGAAAGTTTTGATTCTATCGCCGTTACTTTTAGGACATCGTTGTAGGCCTGCAGCGCACCCTCATTTCATCCCACGAAATAATGAAAAGTAGGTAACTGGGTGCAACTGATTGCAATCGATAAAGGATGAAAAAATGCGTCTTCAGCTTATTTTGACCGAAGTTTAGACCAAACTAGTGGGATGTTGTGCCTAAAGACTAGCCACTAATTACGCTTTTTCAGGGTATTCTTTCTGTTGAATAACACTTCAGACTGGATGACAATATATTAAGTGGAGATTGTAAAGAATCACGAAAACATTTCTTACGTACTTTCAGAGATGAAAGAAGGTCACAGACGTACAGACAGACGGACAGACAGACGGACGGACAGAGCCTCTGTATAAGCTTTTTTTTTTGAAAAAGCTAAAAAGCATAAAAATTAATTTGTGTCGTATGCGCTGTTTGAACGAAATTTACACTTTAACTCGCCATATCACAGTTTATTTTGCAGATATCGATTTAAAATTTTAACACAATATATTTTAAATAATTATCTACAGACTTCTTATTAGCTACAGACTTCCAATTGCTGAATATTGCAAACTGCCCGCAGTCCTGCGTTTATGAAAACGCCCTTTATGTACTCTGTGGAATGGCAGAAACGTGGACATAAACTTACTCATATACTGATATGCCTTATCTCTAAAACAGTTCCGTTACTGACTCACAGACAACGCACAGGCCAAACAGTGGAACGCCACCTTTTCCGTACCGCAGACTGCACACACGATCTTTTTTTATTGAAAGGCGTTGCAACGCAAGCGTGTTTTTGCTAGTGAATAATAAAAAGCCTATTAAATTCAAATATTTATTTAACAAATCACATTTACTGGTTTCAAAATCACTTAAATATATGTATTACTTCAAAATATATTAATTCAAACATTTATTTCAAAATAACTTCTTAACAAAAACAAAACAAAAAAGTAAATCAATATAAATATATTTCAGTCTTAATATTCAAAATCCGTTTCATCGAAAACTTCATCAATAACATTTTGTAATTTGTCTGCGGTTGAGCTGTGGCCACTGTCAACACTCAAAGTCGTTGCTTTTTTGAGCACTTGTACTCGGAGTGCATCAACTTTTTTAGGCGTGCTTGACATCATCGAAGAGAAAGAACTTGAGTCATCTGAACTCGCCGGACTTGATTGTCCACCAGACTGGTTTTGCCTTATCTCCTCTTCCAACGCCATATCACGATCTTGTAATACCCTCTCTTGAGCTTCTTTCAGAAGCCCCATAATTTTCCATTTTACGTCATGGAAAATATGGGGCGGAAGGCCTGCAAGCTCCTGTTCAACGAACACGCCGAAATTTTGGTGTGGGGTTACTTTTTTTTCTTTGAGGTGCTCTGCAAATTTACCTGCCAACTCCAGTGATTTCTGTATGCTTGTTTCGAGCGTTGATTTTAATTTCCTTTTTGAAGTGGAATTGGCATCCTACAAAAATTTAGAGTTAATACATATTTCCTTGGTATTATATTATTACAAAATTACTTACTGCACTTTGTAAGGAGCATTCTTCAGAATATGAAGTTAAAGAACATTCGTTTGAATCCGTTGTTTGCTCGAGCTCCTATAAATGAAAAAAATAATTAAACCAAATCAGAATGGACATTCGCATATTATATCACCTCGAAGATCAAATTCGATGTCCCAGTCACCGAATTTTTCGATGTGGATAGAAAACCTATCATTTCGTAGCACTACAATTTAGGTTGGTATACATTGTCTGTCCCTGCTCCGCTTCTTCTGGACTTCTCGACATTTCTTTTCTCCCGCAAGTATTGAGACCGGATTGTTTTTATTTTCGCTCTGATTTCGTTTATTGTAATTTCTGGACGAATTTCTTTTAATCCGTCACAAATCCCTGTGAAAGCAGCTTCACGCTTCCTGCGATTAGGGTAATCAATATGACCCACATCGTATAAAGACGGGTGCTGCTGCATTAAATCAATTAATTTGAGGGTTTGGCTCCGTGTCCAATTACTCATCTTTTACGCCACACTTAAACTTTGACAACGAATAAAGAAATTGTCTTTCCCAAAAAAAATGACAACCTGTTCCACAAAATAAATTTATTGAAAGTTTGACAATAATTAAACAAAACAATAACATTTCCTGATAAAAAAGCAAGTCCGCTCGCATTGCGGGTGAAACGAAAATAAAATGGAACACCAGGGCGATACAAAATGAAATTAAAACAATCAGCTGATCAGAAAAAGCGACCGTGAGTCGGGTTCTAAAACAGGACTCACTTCCCACCACCCCGAACCCTCCCCGCGTCCAGAAATTTCATAAGTAAGGCGCCTCAAAGCGACCCGTGTAAACAGGCACTTAAACGACCGACTAAACTAAGAATGAAAAACAGACTGCGGCTTTTTATCTTCTTGAACTTTTCATTAGGGTTTCTTGATATGATAAAAATGCTTACTTTGCAAAAAGTGCATGTGAAATAATTTGAAAGACGATATTTTTATTTGTCGAAAATAATACGTTTGTTTTCTTTGGAAATTATGAGAAGTGATTTCCGGTGAGAAAATAAGTTGCTGAATGTAACTTATATGTATGTTGGGTTTTATAAGATGGATCTGATTTCAATACCAGTTCATGTTTGTGATTTCCTGTATAGCAACAAAACCAAAAAAAATTAGAAGGAGAAAAAGCCTAAAAGTTCAATATGCCAACTCGGCAGCTTACATCGATAGTTAATTTGTGTTTGTTTATGTTACACATACATACACATGCTCACAAAATTATCCGCACAATAGCTAGATTTACTTTGAAATAAGAATTTCTAATGGAAATACTTGATTATTTTTTCGTTTTTTTTTCTTAAACATAAATAACATTTATTGAGTACAAAATTTATAATAAAAACAAAAAATATAATCCACTTTTTATAAGAAAAATAAATTAATTCACATTAAAAAGGTTATTTGATGAGGCACAAAAATATCCGCACAAGAAAATTATTTTCAACAAAAGGTTTCTTAGGATCTAATTTTGACGAATTTAATAGCTAGTAGGATACCCTTTTGATTTTATAACAGCTTTTAAGCGTTGAGGCATACTTTCCACTAATTTCGTTGTAAAGTCCGGGCTAATTTTGTTTCACTCTTCCATTAACTTATTTTTAAGTATTTGCTTGCTAGAAATGGGATGATTTCTTATCCTTCTTTCAAGTTCGGACCACAAATGCTCGATCGGATTGAGATCAGGGCTCTGGGGAGGAGTTTTCAGCTGATTTCGCACTTTGTACAACAACCACGATCTCACCAAATAGGAGGTATGCTTGGGGTCGTTGTCTTGCTGGAAGCTATATGATGGAGGTAGACCCAATTTCGCAACGCTAGGTGCCAAATTTTCTTTTAAAATATTCAGGTACTTGTACTGGTCCATGGTAGTATCTATAAATACAAGATTTCCGACTCCACTTGCCGCCATGCACCCCCATACCATACAATTGCCACCACCGTGTTCCACTGTCGGTGTTAAATTGTCCTTATGAAGGGCAGTATTCGGTCTTCTCCAAACAATCTGTTTACCATCATTTCCAAATATATTAAATTTACTTTCGTCCGAAAAAATAACCGAACGCCATATCTTTGTTTATATAATTTTTAGCAAAGGCTACTCTTTTCATCCGATTAACTTTTGAGATGAATGGTTTTTTACGGGCTATTCTTCCATTAAAGGACTCATTCCGTAATACGCGCCTAACGGTTTCTGTTGATAATGGTCTTTTTATAATAGCTGCCACTTCAGCTGTCAATAATTTGACAGGTTTTTTCGGATCTTGTTTAATTTTGTGCACAATGTATTGCGTATTTCTTAAATTCAACAATGGCTTACGACCCATACTGTCTTTTTTTCCCAGGGTTCCTTCATATCTAAATTTATTCACAATGTCTCTAACTGTAGAAAATGATCTGCCGATCATTTCACCTACACTCCTGTATGTATTGCCTTGACAAACAAGTTTAATTATCAGCTTTCTTTCTTCTATAGTGGTTTCAGACTTTTTCGGACTCATTGTAAATAAACTAGTGGGATGTTGTGCCTAGAGACTAGCCACTAATTACGCTTTTTCATGGTATTCTTTCTGTTGAATAACACTTCAGATTGGATGATAATTAAGTGGAGATTGATCCGCACTCACTTCCAACCCGCCGGATCTGGGAATCGAGGCCAATAATTCGAATGTGTCAAATTGAAAAAAAAACACATCACACATGTAAACACTATATAAAACGAATCTAAACATTTTTCTTTGGATTGGAGGAAAATCGAATGTGATGTACTTTGCACAACAGAATTAGGTGTATTATTTTACTTAAACATACATGTCTTATTGTTAAAAATTCGTCTTACCGCACCTTTTGTATTAATTTACACTTCAATGTAACTTTTTTTTTATTTTTAAAGAAAAAATCACGCACGCACTTCACTTTTCTTTAAATGTAGAACATCTGTTTATCCATAGCATATATGCATACCTTTTTACGTAAGCATGAATATATATGTTTATTACCACATTCCTACAAGTTAGTGTTTGGAGTAATGGGAAGGCGCTAGATCGGGGTGCGAAAGGGCCCTGGTTCGATTCTTGATGAATTTGAGTACTCTTTTTTAGCTACGATGATTTATTGTAGTATAATAAACTAAGCCTGCGTTGATGGTAAAATCTCAAAGCGGCGACTAATTAAAACCTTTGGTACATATTCAATTGTGAGCTATAACTCAATCTAAAATACGCTAAATAAGCCAAATCAGTTCTTAACTAAAACTTTTATTTCACGTTGCATTGATTTAATTATTGTCATAATGCTGTATCCTAGTTTGGCCATGGAGATTCATAAGTATCACACTGACCAACGCTATATATATAATTAATCTTGAAAAGTTTTTGTTAAAGGCTTATGTAGGTTATAAGTTGTGAGACTGCGTAATCTAAAACTTAACAAAGTATTTAACAAACACTACAATATAATCATCATAGCTTAAAAAAAAAGGAAATCAAATGTAAACAATAAAATTCTTTGATTCTTCACCCACGTCATGGTATATTTCTTTATTCAATATAAACAATAGTTTTTGAGCAGCAAATAAAACCTATATGCCATAAATTCGTTATCATCGGTTTTTGTTCTGGAAGCAAATTTAGAGACGTATTCATGTCAAAAACTTGTTTCATATGAAACAAAATCCCCGAAGGAAATTAAAAAAAATTATTATGACGAAAAAAAAGCACCGCGAGTCGAAGGATCGAACTCGCAGCCCCACAGACGAGGGACTTTCCCTAGCCCTTTATAGTCCATGGAAATGGTACTTTAACATTGCAAAGATGCAGGACAAGGTTTTATTTTTGGGATGTGTAGGGGGGGTCAGTGTGAGCTTAAGTTTGAGTTTTCGGGATACTAACCCCCCCCCCCATTTGGCCGCCATCTTGGAAAACGTATGCAAATGGTTTTTCCACTATATCTCCGAAACGTCACATCTTACCGGAAATTTGCACAGACACTTTTTGTTTAGAATTAAATAATCTACAATATATTACTTAGAAATTTAGTGGTAAAATGAATAATTAAGAAGTTATAAGCCTTAGAACACAAAAGTTAGTCACAATATTTTCTTTAAAGGCCCTTTTTTTTTGTTTAAATATACTTCTGGTTGAAATTTCCAGACCATTTTCTCAGTTTTTGGTCTTTTGACCAAGAGCTACATTTTGAGATATGGCCCAAGTCTGTAGCGGCAGTACTTTCAGAGATGAAAGTAGGCTTCAGACGGACAGACGGACAGAGCCTCTGCATAAGCTTTTTTTTTGAAAAAGCTAAAATTAGTAAAAAAATCGCGAAATATATTAAAAAAGTTTAAGCAATAACGCACTTTACTGGTAAAACCTCGTATAAGAATGATCGTTAAAACTAAAAGGTTGCAACAATTTTTTTCATATCATAAAAGATTTTGTGCGGATATTTTTGTGACTCTCCAAAGAGCATCAGTTCTCGTAACTCCATGTTTACAGTTACAAAAAGTAAAACAATCTTTTGTATGTTGTTAGAATTTTGTTATGGGTTAACTGGAATTTATAGTCACGAAAGAAAAACCAAAAAAATACTTCGCTTGCATATGAAATCTTTTCATTTTAAAAAAAATTGAGCTTGTGCGAATAATTTTGTGAGCATGTGTATATATGGGTAATTCTTTTACAAACCGGACAATAACCTTCTATAATACAAGCCATGTAATCTCTTGTGTATGTGTTAAGAGATGGTCCGGCGTAAACGTCAAAGTTGCGGAAAAATGTTTGCTTATGCAGGCGGGAATTATTTCGGCGGCGGGTTTATAATTCCAAAAAAAGTATCATAGTGAAGTGTATGTATAAAAAGTATAAGTGCTTTTTATATTTTATTATAAAGATTTTATTATTTTATTTTTAAGAGAAGTGTAAAATTATTTTTTAGGTTATGTTAAAATTTTAAAGTATAAGCATTAAAGATTCATTAAAGTGCATAAAATCACACGTGGACTACTAGTGATAAGTGCCTTAGTGTTTTAACTTAAAAAATTTAAAAACAGTGAATGACTATGTGCATTTTAAAGGTGTTAATTAATATGGTGACCATTTTTGTTTACATTTTTGTTTTCATTCGCGGTGGTTTTTCCGAGTTCATTTAGAGAAAAATGTTGAATTTATGTGACAATGAAATTAAAAGTGAATTTAAAGTGGTTAAAAATTATTAAAAACATAAGTGGAAGTACCACCACATAATTGAATAACAATAACTTTTGCACTTTTTCTTACACATTTTTCAGCATTATATTTTTAAAAATTATTCTATGATAATCTTTAACCACTTTATACTCACTTTTAATTTCATTATCACATAAATTCAACATTTTTCTCTAAATTAATTCGAAAAACCCACCGTGAATGAAAATAAAAATGGTCACCTTATCAATTAACACCTTTAAAATACACATAATCGCTTTTTTTTATTTATTCACTCACACCACGCGCGATTTTATGCATTTTAACGAATATTTAATAGTTATAATTTACAATTTTAACAAACTTTTATTCCCGCTAACATGTTGGGTTGGATATAATTTTGACGTTTAAGAGAGCCGGACACGCGGTTCCAAGTATGTTCATGGCTTGTATTATAGAAGGTTATGACCGGACAGATTGACGCAAAATCTGACCGACACATTTTTTATTTGACTGAAAAATTTTTTATGGATCGAAAAAAAATATACCTATTCGAGGATTTTTTTTTAGATAGAGGGGGTTGAAAATTTGAGTTTCGTTGTTTTTGCCTTGGAGACTCATTTTAAACACTCATAACTCCAGTTCTAGTGTAAACTTGTTTTTTTTCATTTTGAAGATAATAAAGTAAATTTAAAAAAGAAATTTACAAACAAATTTATAAACAATTTCTTATTGTTATTAACAATTTAAATGTTTAAATGGATTTTTAACTATGGTCCCCAAAATTTAACGATTATTTAATACAACCATCGTATTCTACGTCAAATTTTCTATAAAACAAGTTTTTAATTAATGGAGAAATTATTATTACTGGGAGAGATAAATTAATTTATGTAGCGCGGCACGTCGTATCGGCGCGCGGGTACATCTGCACGCCTCTCCTTCTAACCCTACATCGTTTTTCTCAATAACATTAATTCTTATCAAAATAATAACATGTTAGTAAATGAAAAAACGTATTTATTTTTATTTTTAAACCTAACTTATAATCAACTTAATGTATATTTAAAGATTTTTACAATTTTTATTTTATCATTTAATGAAAAATTGCTTCTAGTCTCTGAAGAGAGATCGGCATCATGCAATGGATTTGTAAAGTGCCTTTTATTGTTAAAGCTTTTTGAAATCGTTCTGACAATATTTGCTCTTCCTTATCATACTCATCATTAGTTGAATAAAGACACGTTTTGCTTTGCAAAGCTTCTGTTGCCTAAGTGAATAATTCGTGGGATGTTCGAATAGGATCATTTATCCCACCTATTCCATCGCATGGTCCCTTGTCATGAGACGTAGGGTTAAAATGCCATTCGGCTGATATTCCAAAATTTTCTACATGATGAGTAAGATTAATAAAGTTTTTCTTGTTTTTGTACTGTGCGCTTTCACCGTCCGAAAAATAGATTGATGACCTTTCAAATTCGTCTTAATAAATTCTACAAGTTGTTTTTGAAAAAGATGAACAGAAACTGTGTTTTGATGCAAGCATTCAGAAATGCAAACAAAACTTTTGACATTTAATTCATCTTTTTTATCTTTATAGTAAATTGAGAATGGATGTACAGTTGTTTGGTCATTATTCCAGTGCACATTTTGTATGGAATTTTGTAAAACAAATGCATAATTTTCGCTAAAATCACATATAACAATACATTCATTTTTCATTAGTTTTTTTTTTCTTCAAGTCCAAGAATTCCCTTTGTTTTTTCACCAAAAAAGAATGAATCAGCAATTTTTTCAAGCCATTGCTTAAAAGTTGTAAAAATTCATCTACACTAGATATCAAAGAAGAATTCTACCTATTGTCACCCACTGTTTGTATTGCGCATTTTCGATGAATTTGTTATCGAAAATTTGCCGTAATTGTTCAATAATATCGAGGGTTTCCTGCCAAAAGGGCGTGTCAACCAAAACATGGATTTAGAGGATTCAATAAAAACATTTAAAAAATCGGTGCATTTTTTTTCATATTGCTTATCATCGAAAATAAATGTTTCTAGGCGTATGTTTTGGATACTTTTATTCATTTTACGACCTTCTGGCACGAAAAATATACGACTCTAAGAAAAAAAAAATTATAAGCCCAAAATCGCGATTTTGTGGATACGCCCTTCTGGCAGGAAACCCTCGATATTATCTACACCGGGGCACTCATCACATAATCCCAAAAAACAATTATTAGATTGAATATCACAAGTCATACGATCCAAACAATCATGATAATTAGTTATTGGTCTTTCGGAGTCAACTGTGATACATTTCAAATTCCATCCATCTATCATGAGTTTAATATTTTCATGTATCGGATACACACCCGAATGAGTGCTACTGGTTTCTGCCAGTACACACTTCATTTTCGGATAATCTTTTTTTAAATAGTTCATACAATTCTTTTAAATTATTCAAAATCAGCCGTTTTGCATCTGTATATTGTGACCTTCCACTATCACGGAGACGAAATTTTTTTTACCGGGCATAATTTGTGTGTTCATCAGATTGATAGAAGTTCATTATACTGTTAATAACACCCACCTTTAAAGATGGATGGCTTTTAGGACTTGGATTGCCTAATATTCCTTTTTCTTCAGCAATATTTTGACGTGACAACGTCTATTAAATCGGTTTAAGATAGGACGCGCGTGTGAAATTCTCCCGTACAATGTCCCGCACACAAAAAAAAAATCATATCTCCGCCCCCATACATGTTAGGGGGGTGGTTAATGTCTCAAAATGTTCGTTAATTTATCCTCTACACGGAGAAAATACATTCATTCACCTTATTGACGTGACAACGTCTATTAAATCGGTTTAAGATAGGACGCGCGAGTTACTTACGTTTTCGATTAATTCCACTTTAAAACAAATAAAAGAATAAAGAAAACAGAAAACACACTAACTTTATTGATTTAAATGAAATTGAAATGAATGAAATTATAAAACGTATCGATAATGTTACTTCTTAAGAAGACTTCTCTTGAGAGGAGTCGTTACGTCCCGGTCGGTAATAAGATTGACTTTTTGATTGCGATGGAAAGGCTTCATCGCATTATTATCTCACACAAAATTGTTTGTGTTGCATTTTCTGGATGAAGTATGAAATCGCGTTTCATATTTCATTCAGATTAATTTTAGATGCATTTAATCTTTCCACGAATTTTAATATTTGTGGTCTGACTATCCGGTAATGTGACAACTCGGTGTCATTTTCAATATTGTTTGGGTTATGCGACTGTGGGAACGTAACTCCTTCCTCATTTAATTCGAGATTCTCCTGAATCTTATTGAATATTTGTAAATTGGATTTTTTTTGTTTACAAAATGAATAGAAAATTATTAAGCTTATAAAAATGATTAATAAAATTGTTACAGTTCCTATGCTATAGTTTATTATTTTATGTCTTTTTAGATAGTGAATTTATTTTATATTATTTTCTTGATGGAGGACGTATTTCTTCGAAAGTTAATGTAATATTTCCTTCAATTTTTTCGTTTATTGGGATAAAAAATCTTTCTATGAATTCAAATATTCTATTTCTATATATTCTATTGTCAATTTCGATTAAGCAATTAAAGAAATTTAAAAAATAGTTTCCCTTTAATATCAATTGCCTTTCGTCACAATTACTTCTTAATGTCTTATTATTTATATTATTTAAAATTAAAAAGCCATTTCTTAGTTCTGTAATTTCTTCTTCTATTACACCTACCAATCTGCAATTTCTTTTAAATATACAATTCTTACTTGCTTTTAGCTCTTGTAAGCTAGAGTTCTCTTCAAATGTATACGTTTTATTCTTAATTCTCACTATATATTCTGGTTCTTCATTGATTTGTCTGTTATTCGAATTAGAAATAGGGATTAATAATCTTTTGTCTACTTTAATTGTGGATGTGGGTATTTTAATGGCAAAAATTATCTTATCATCTTCGAATTTTGCAGTTCCTACTCGAATATTACTTAGTTTTCTGATATCGACATTGTAATTTTTGATTTCACTATCAGTTAGTATGCTAGGGTGTATTATACCTAATCTAGAGGAGATGATATTATCCTGAATATTTTCGACCTTTTCTCTTAACATATTAATTTTTATTTGATACTCTAGGAATATTTCCCTGGCTAATAACCTATTTTCAAAAGCTTTTTGTCCCTTAACTACTTCAAAGACCTTATTTCTATCTGATTCTAGAATATTCTTTAGCAGTGTAAATGACTTATTAAAGTTATCATTAATTTTTACCTGTTGATTCGAGTTTTCTATAATTGTCTCCTCATTTTTATAATATGTTTCTAATTGATTTTCGATGTCAAATTTGTCGTCCTCGTCCAGGATTTCAAAGAGCCATTTCAATCCCTTACCTACTGCATTGATTAGGCCTCTTTTGTTTCTAATAGAGCTAGGTAATAAGGTCATCATTATGTTTTTAACTGACTTAATGTTATTCATCAATGTCTCCTTGTTCGATGCACCTGAGATGTCTATTGAGAGTTCCAGGTTGTTTGTTAGATTTATTATCTCTTTGGGATGGATTATATGAAGTATTATATCGTATTTGTCTATTATCTCTACTTCGTCAACTTTTATTTCGGCGTATCCGTTTTCTGGGTTAATTTTCTCTATCACCAGGACTGTTTGAGCCACAGGGATGATTGTTAACATCAGTATCCAAATTATCAGCGTCTTTGCCTGAAAATTTAAAGGGTCTCTTTATATTGTTTTCATGAATTTGCTTTAATTTGAATTTTCGATATTTCGGTTCCTCTTTATGACGGAGGCATTTATAGTTTTTAATAAATCCCGTCGTTCTGGTCTCTAAATAGTCTTCGCGTTTTTTGTTCCTTTTTTTGATTATGTCGATTTTCCTTTTGTGGATTCTTTCTTTAATTATTTCATGATTAATTTTCTTTTCTTGCACTTAATATTGGGTACATTTTATTGTGTAATGATATGAGTTGTTCTATATATTAATTGCGTTAAGGATTTGTAAATTTATTGGTTGCTTATCTTCTAAGTTTAAAAGTCTAAGTTTTTCTGTAATTGTACTATTTAATCGCTCGACATCGGAGTTACCTGTATGGTTGTTAGGTTTAGTTATATGAAACTGAATACCTTCCTTGTTGCAGAACTCCTCGACGTTCTTGGACCTGAATTCGTTATCGAAGATGAATTTTTTTGTTTTCCCGCGAATTGTTAAAAATTGTTTCAAGTTTTCTACCAAAGTTAGACTATTTCTGTCCTGTTGGAAAATGCACGTAGCAAATTTCGAAAACTTATCTAAAAACATCATAAATGAATGCTTACTGTTAACATAGATGTCGACATGAACAATTTCATTTGTTGTTGTCGGAGTTTCAGTGATATTAAATTTCTTTTTTATTGGGTGTCGGTCGTATTTTCCGGCAGAACAGATCTCGCAATTATTTATCAATTCATATATTATGAGTTTGAGTTTGGGATGGTAAATTTTGGACTTTAAGCCCTCGTAAGTAGGAGTTATTCCGGAATGACCTATTTCATTTTTATGAAATAGTGCAACTTGTTTTTTCAATTTGTCTTCGTCTGGTATATCAGTGGCAAAATGGCTACACTTGACGAATTTAAATAGTTTTCGGTTAGGAAATATTTCTATTATTTTTTGTTGGAATTGATTATATTCCTTATCAGTTAAATTAGAATATATCGCAGCTTTCCCTTTTTCTAAATATCTTCTTAAGATATCACTGATATGGTCATTTACTAAGTCAGATTTATCGATAAAAATTCTTCGGTTTTTAAAGGAGTAATAATTCGCGTTCTTTTGATTCAACGAGGATAATTTGCGTTTTGAACCTATTTACTATCGTGTCTAAGATTGGAATGTGGTCCTCTAAATTTTGTTCTTGGGAGTGAATGGTTTGTAAGTCCATAGATTCATCAACTTCTTTACCATCTTCTATATTATTAGCATTTTCAAGTTTTTCGTTCAGTACATCCTTAAGGATTTGATTGTTGGTGTCCAAATTTTCGACGCTTGTTGAGGCTTCGGTTTGAGTCTCAATTATTTTTTCTATAGTGTTAATTTCATTTGTTTCCGTATTGATGCGACTTAAAAAACCGGCAATTTTGTTGTCCTTGCCTTTTATGTAATCAATCTTCAAATTATACTCGCCTAATTGTAGAAGCCATCGTTGAAGCCGGGGATTTATATCTTTGCCGGTACACTTAGTGTGGAGCCACTTAAGTGGTTGATGGTCCGTTTGCAGTTCAAACTGTTTTCCAAAAAGGTATGGTCGGAAGTATTTAACTCCCCAAACTATTGCCAGAAGTTCCTTTTCAACCGTAGGGTAATTTTCTTCATGGCTATTTAATGTTCTAGACACATAAGAGATGGGGTGGCCATCTTGGGTTAACACCGCTCCTATGGCGAAATTGCTGGCATCGGTTATGTGTTTGAACGTTTTGCTAAAATTGGGATACCTCAATATGGGATGATTGGTTATTAATTCCTTCAATTTGTCGAACGCCGCTATGTAGCTAGGGTCATTCGTATTTATTTTCGCACTTTTCTTAACACTTTGACGGCCGCACGCTATGATAAAAATCTGGGCACTTGTCGCCGCATATATTGATGAAAATTACTGGCTGCCGCCGGCAATTTTTACAAATTCTGAAGTAATTAATGAGCTAAAAAACAAATTATGTAATAAGTCGAAATCCGTACTTTTTCAACGTTTTTATTATTTAAAAGGATTTTGTTAGTTTAATATTTTCTTTTAATATGATAGTTTTCAAAACATTTTCCAACATGCAACGGAACGTTACATGAGGAGCACATAAATGCTGTTGAGCTTCTTTTCTTGGCAGCGGAGCAGACTCTGCATGCTCTGCGGGGATTTTCTAATTTTCCTTTTCCGATAATTCGAATAATTTTATGCTTTCGCATTTCCGGACACAACCTATCAATCGGATCATATTTCGAAACTCGTGCAGTACGTTCGTCATAAACGCATTGACCTAGTTTAAAAGAATATGTAGTTGGAAGTAGAAATTATAGAATTATCATACTTGATTGTGATTCGTCGGTTTCGATTGTAGTTTCTAGCCATGAGTTTGCTACACCTAATAAATATTTTTTAAATCGGATATTATTACCAGAACTTTTCACATAATATTGATGAGCATTGAACAAGGCTGCATTTATGAAGTATAAAACAGTTTTTTTTGTCCATTTTTTTGTTTTTAGTAAAATTGAATAATATGATAAGTATTGGTCAGCGCGGTCTACACCCTTCATGTACTTGTTGTACTCGACTATGCAAGTCGGCTTTGTAACGGTTTTTTTAGTCTTAGGATTGGTGATATCAACCATATTTGCTGAATGTATTGTTGATATCATATATACTAATTTTTTTTTCATTTGGAATGCCTGGATTAGGATACTGCCCTTCCTTCTAAACTCTGTTTCAATGTCCTTTAAATTTATGTTTTTCAAGCATGGTGGTACACCTCTGTTCTTTCGTAATGTTCCGCATGTATTGGTCTTCTTTTTTAATAATTCTTCTGAGACTGCTACACTGTTGTAATAATTGTCCATATAGATTTCATGCCACAAATTGAGATATGGTGATAATACAGAAATTATTGTCTCTTGTAATTTTATTCCCTGAGCACAATAAATTTCAAAATTGCATATATATCCAGAACGAGCCTCGCATACCATACGTACTAATATTCCATATTTGATGATTTTATCGGGATTATAAGTTCGAAAGGAAAGTCTTCCGCGCCATGGAATAATAGCTTCATCCAAAGACAATTCCTTCGTAGGTTTATAAATGGTTTGAAATTTGTTTTTAAAATATGTTGTCACTGGGTTAACTTTATCCAATCGCTCTCGACAATTATCATTGTTACTAAAATGCCAGTATCGCCATATTTGGCGAAATCTATTCCTCGTCATAACTTTTCCGAAAATTGGAGTAGAGATTAGTGGATTAGTTGACCAATACTCATCTTTTTCATTTTTTTTACTAATCCCATTAAAATTATTAGGGCTAAAATCAGTCCACTTTTTATTTTTATTGATGTTGGAATTATTTTTCTGCTGTTCATGGTAACGATTGGTTTCCATTACAAATAACTCCAATAAATCATCTCCGAGGAGAAGCTCCGCAGTTGATCGTATATTGCAATTTTCAAGTGGTATTTGCACTCCTGATTCTTCTAAACAATTTTGAATATTCTCAACACTGTCTTGGCATGACCATTCAACTTCCTCTTCATTGGAATTATTCTCCTCTTCATGTAAATCATTATCTTCTATTACTGGCCTAAACAGATTGACAACTCTTCTGACTCCGAACTCACTTCCACTGTCTGAATCTTCGTCACTTATATCTGATACTTGAGGGCTAATATCTGATAGAATATCAGCATACACTTCATCACCACTTTCCGACATTTTACAGATATATATTTAATGACTGTAAGGCTGAAGCCACACTGAACCAGGCAGAACAAAACAAAAGCAAAAGAAGCCTAAATGTAGCCTTTAAATGCGAAATATTAGAAGAAGCTAAGGCATAGTAAACTTAGTTTCAACCAATAACATTGCAAAGTATTTTTTGGCGAGAAAACCAGTAGTAAAAATATCATAATAAATATTTGCAATCGCCAGAAAATTAAA
This sequence comes from Thereva unica, assembly GCA_949987705.1. Taxonomy (NCBI): domain Eukaryota; kingdom Metazoa; phylum Arthropoda; class Insecta; order Diptera; family Therevidae; genus Thereva; species Thereva unica. Next base: position 39,321,964 of record OX465284.1, on the reverse strand, counting down.
ATCACATAAATGTGACTCCGGCCGATAACCGCCAGAAAATTAAAATCACATAAATGTGACTCCGGCCGATAACCGCCAGAAAATTGAAATCACAAAAATGTGACTCCGGCCGTCAAAGTGTTAAGGTACTTTGTTAGTGGCTGGGCTATTTTCGCATAATTTTTTATGAATTTTCGATAATAGCCGGTCACACCTAAAAATGCCTTTATTTGTCTTTGAGTGCTTGGTAGCTTTAAGTTCTGAATTACTTTAATTTTTCTTGGATTTGGCCTCACACCTTCTGGCGTGAGGATATGACCTAAGTACTCGGTTTCCTTCAGGAGGAAGCTACATTTATCCACTTGTATTTTTAGTTTAGCATTTCTCAATTTTTCGAGTATCTTGCTGAGATTGGATATATGTTCTTCTAATGACGTACTAAAGATCAGTATATCGTCTAGATATACCACACAAATTTTATTTATAAATTCTCTAAGGACGGAGTTTATGAGCCTTTGAAAGGTTGCCGGGGCGTTCTTTAATCCGAACGGCATCCTGACAAATTCATAGTGCCCATTTGGTGTAGAGAAGGCAGTCTTTCTTTGATCTTCAGGCTTTACAAGAATCTGATGAAATCCTTTTGCAAGGTCTAGGGTTGAGAAGTACTGAGCTTTCCCCAATTTATCCAATATACTATCTATATTGGGTATTGGATACTTATCGCCTTCATTTAATTTTCGGTAGTCTACCACTATACGCCATTTTTTCTGCCCTGAGTTATCCATTTTCTTAGGGACGATCCAGAAGGGTGAATTATATGGAGAATTACTTTCCTTGATTATCCCCTGATGGAGCATATCCCTTATTTGTGTTACTATTTCTTCTTCATGACACTGAGGATACCGATAAATTTTTGAAAAAAATGGGATTGTTGGTAGTCGTTACGATTTCGTGCTGGATTTCATGAGAAACTGTTAATTTATCGCCTTCTTGAAAGAATAATTCTTGATACTGTTTTAACAGGTTTGTTATCGCTTTTCTTTCCTCATTATTTAAATGAGCTAAATTTAAACTATCAGTTGCTTTACCTACATTAATTTCTAAAGCTACGATCTCGTTTACTGAATACGGGTAATTTTCTTCAAAGAAAATTTTGTTATTGCCTATTTCTAACAACCTATTACCTAAATCAATTTTTACTCCTATTGCAGCTAATAAGTTTTCACCGATGATTGCATCATACTTTCGATTTTTTAGTTCATGAACCTTCCAAGAAATGGTTCCTTTAACTTTAAATTCCTTTGGAAAAAGAGTGACTATTTTGCGATCTATTACGTCGATTCCATTAATTGTTGAGTAAAATATTGGATTTAACAGTTCTATTTCGGGAAAGTTTTCGAAAATTAGTGGCTTGATCATGCTTGTTTCTGAGCCAGAGTCTAAGAGACATTTAAGCTTTTGTTGGCCTATGTTGAGGTCAATTAAGGGTAGTTTCGACTTTGAGGCTCTATGCAAAAATTTTCAGCTTCCTCAATGTTTTCTACTTCCATGGGTTCACCATTATTATTATGGTTACTATTAGTTATAAAATTAGGATTTTTATTATAATTGTATCGAGTTTGCCTAGAATTATTATTGTTTTGGAAACGGTGTGCACCAGAATTAGTGTTGTTTTCCCTAGATTTTTGGAAATTATAATTATAAGTGTTTCTTTCGCGATTAAAATTGCTACTGAAATTATTTTTATTGCTAGGGTTTAAATTTCTACCAGCAGTAACCTTATGAATAGTATTAAATTGCCTGTCAAAATTATAATTAGGTCTATTATTTTGTCCACTATCATACCGATTAGATTCTTTGTAATTACTTTTTTCGACAATTCTGGGCTTTCTATGAGCGATATTGATTGCACGTTCGTCGTCTAGCAATTTCAATTCAGAAAACCGATTATACATTTCTACTAACGAATTATTTTTATTAATATTACCGCGAACTAAATTATCAATCTTTTCCATTACAATACCCACAAGATATTTATCGTTCATTTCAGGTGTGTAATTTATTGGTTTTTGACCATCTTCTTCAAAATTGTACAGTTCATTTAATTGGTAATTAGCACATCTTACCTTATCAAATAATTCCCTTAAATTCCTTACCCTAATGTTTCGACATTCGTTGATTACTTCTGCATAATCTTTGCGGGGTCGAAAATGTAGTTTTAGTTCCGCTTTAGCTGATTCTCACGATGGTTGGTCTCCAAGTCTTTGTATACATCTTTTGGCTTCTCCCTGGATTTTGGTATTTAGTACAGTTCGAAGGGCATAATCTCTTAGTTGTCTGTTGTTACACAATTCCGCAGCGTCGTCGACAGATTTGATGAATTCCATTAACGTGAAGTCGTCTTTACCATTGAAGGGTTTTAGATGACGAAAGTGGGTAAGGATTTGATCTGGGCCTAACTGGAATACGTTGGGATTTGCCTGGGCTACATTTTGGTTCATCTGTTCACGTAGCTGGGCAATCTCATGTCCATTCCTTCTTCACTTTGTTCTCCTGGTATGTTGATTAGTCGGTTGTCGTCAAAACTTTTATTTGATTTACCTCTTATAAAAAAATTTCACTTTGCTTTTCAAAATTAAAACAGGATTTTGTTTATTTTTCACAAATTAGAATTTTCTGTATAATTTTTTTTTCATATGTGATCTTCTTTTGCACTTAACTTTCACCACCAGATTATTTATTTGACGAATATTTTGCCTTATTTTTTTTCTTTCACAATATAAAAGAATATTTTTCTGTATATATATATTTTTCTTATGTAATCTTCCTTTCAACTAAACTTTCACCACTGATCAAATTATTGAAATTATTTTAGAAAATTTTCACTTATTTGTAGATTCAGATCCTCTTTCTTCGGAAAAAGATCCTACCGCGACTGCGCCAGTTACTTACGTTTTCGATTAATTCCACTTTAAAACAAATAAAAGAATAAAGAATACAGAAAACACACTAACTTTATTGATTTAAATGAAATTGAAATGAATGAAATTATAAAACGTATCGATAATGTTACTTCTTAACCCTAGAAAGATAACCATATTTTATAGTACATTAAAGATAACCATACGTCATTTCGACGTGTATATGTTTGAGTTCACATATTTTGCATTTTGTACATAATGCATTTGCGTCAGTAGTAATGTCTCACTACAAATAGCCTTGTGTTATGGATAAATTAAAAACATTAAGATTTATTTATATTTTATTAGGCAAAAACTTAAAAAACAAAAAATGACATTTCTCATTTTACGAAGTTAAAAAAAAAATAAAAATCTGTTCTTCATTACTTATATTTATTACTATAAACTTGTAATTTTTTTTTATTCTTTATGATATTAGGATCGTTAGTAACAACAATTGCATGTTTTTTTACCTCAAACACACTTAGGGCAAGCGCTCGATTTATGCTCTCCACAAACGGGATTTTTGCATTTGTCGCACATCGTTTTGGTTATCCTTCTAATTTTGGATGGACAAAAAGCACAATATTTCCTTTTATTTGGCTCACGAAGATTTTCACTTTGTGTAGGAGGTTCAAGTTGTCTTTTTGGTAAAATATCAGAAATTTTTTCTTTTAGATTCGCCGGCAAAGTAAGCATTTGCTGCCTAGTCAACATCCAAGGAGCCGTTAAGCTATTGCTGAGTTTTTTCATAAAAGCACGCCGATGTAGCGGTTTTTCTTGCTTCGATATTACATTGTGACAATAAATAATGTATGCATTTATAAAAGCCATATTCAGCATACCATAAAACATAGCCATGGGCCATCTGTTCGTTTTGCGGCTGCAAGACATCGAGGAAAACATTTGGTCAAACGTATCGACTCCGCCTTTAGTTTCGTTATAAAACTGAATCATATTTGGCTTTGATGTCGTAGGATCAATCGTGCCATCTTCACCACAGGAAGATAGAACAAAAACTATTTTGCTTGGCTTTGGTTTATATGACACTAAAGTTAAGGGCCCATCATAACAGAACATGGATGTTCCAATAGGCCTAGAACGCATATTTTTCAGTTCTTCTGGTATTTCCCGTTTATTTGACCTTAAAGTGCCAACTAAGGTCAAATTATACGGCTGTCTTAGTAAGCTCTTTGCTAGAGGAACTGAGGTGAACCAGTTGTCACATGTTACATTTCTATTAGTACCATGGATAGTTTTTGTAATTTCCTTTACATAAAATTCACCGAGAGGTAATCCGTTGGTTTGAGTAAATTTTCCCAGATATGGCATGGCATCTATCATATATCGTGTAGCGCTGTCGCATGCCACTACTATTTTTATTCCGTATTTACTGGGTTTGTTCGGAATATACATGCGAAAAGGGCATCGACCTCGAAAACCTAAAAGCTGTTAATCTATTGTCAAATACATTCCGGGGGTGTAATTCGATCTACAGTGACCGATGAAGATCTCCCATATTTTTCTGATTGGTAAAAATGTATCAGTAGCCCTGATTTCTGGTCGCAAAGTTTTATCATCCATACGGAAGCACCTTATCAGAAAGTCAAATCTGTCTCTACTCATGGCAGCAACATATCTGTTTCCTGAATATGTACAATCAAATATTTCATCCGTCGTCAAGTGGTTATCTTTCATAGCTGCTGTAAGTGTCAATATGCCGATTAGAGCTCGAATTTCGTCGCAAGTTGTAGCTTTGAAAGTTGCTTTTACATCAGGCCTTTCAATCTTTAGCTGGATTTCTGCATTGGTCCACTTTGTTATCTCCTCTACAATGTCGTCAGTTATAAAAATATTAAAGCATTCTAGAGGATCATAAAGGCTTCTATTCAATCGAGTGGGACCCCTAGATGTTCGTACAATATTAATAATCGATGTCCTTCCACTTGTTCTGCCTTTAGTAGCCGTCCAACGATGATCGTTTTTGCCTCTAAGTGTTTGATGTTGCGGCATAACAATAGAATTCGACATACTAGACGAGGTACCTTCAAGGCTGCCAGAAACAACGTGGGACACATTTGCAGTATCCAAGAGGTTTTCCACTAGTGGCGGGCTTACCTCGCAATCTTCGAAATCACTTTGTACTTCATCTTCGAATAAATTATCTTCAATTTCGCTATCCGATCCCTCGATATCTTCATCACACAATTCTTGAAATAACTGGACAATTTCTTCATCTCGTAAACGGGATTGTGATGTCATTTTGTTGTAATAATATAACCTAAAGAAATCAAGTAATAAATGTAAAATACGAATATATTTATCTCACAAAAACAATTTAATTTGGTTACAAAAAACTAACGAGAAAGATAACCATACGTCACTTCGGCGTACGGTAGATACATATTTACGAAAGATGGGCACTTACGTGAACGCCACAAGTGTCTCCTGCAAGCTCTATGGGTTAACTGAGTTGGCAGGAACAGCGAGAGCTGTGGCGTCATATATGAGCAAATTAAATCGTTTTTGAGAAATCTGTTACGTCGATTCGACGTAGGTTATCTATCTAGGGTTAAGAAGACTTCTCTTGAGAGGAGTCGTTACGTCCCGGTCGGTAATAAGACTGACTTTTTGATTGCGATGGAAAGGCTTCATCGCATTATTATCTCACACAAAATTGTTTGTGTTGCATTTTCTGGATGAAGTATGAAATCGCGTTTCATATTTCATTCAGATTAATTTTAGATGCATTTAATCTTTCCACGAATTTTAATATTTGTGGTCTGACCATCCGGTTATGTGACAACTCGGTGTCATTTTCAATATTGTTTGGGTTATGCGACTGTGGGAACGTAACTCGCGTGTGAAAATGTCCCGCACACAAAAAATAATACAAAACGTAATAACAGAAGTTGTCACGTTCAAATTAATAGACGTTGTCACGTTAAAATACGGACGTGATACTTCACATCCAAGACCATTAATTTTTTTCCGGTTGTTAGTTAGATGGCCAACCAGTCAGTTCAGTTTTTACGCATCGAGCACAAACGCTTGCAGTTTCGGCTATTTTCTGCCCAAAACAATTACTCAAAAATTATGGAAAAACAAAATAATGACCTCGATTGATTTGACACTTTGCGATTCTCAAATCAGCAACCGCAAATTTCTTTTTTGCAATAGTTGTCATATGACGAGTAGCTGTGGGAAAGTTTACGTTTATTTTCTGATAAGACCAGTGTCTGAAAATAGTCAAATTTTTTTCTTTATGAGATCGGTATGTAGTGGTGTTAAACCTTTCTTGTAAGGTTCTTAAATTGCGACATCATCATCATCAACTTCATCAACATCATCTGGAACATCGATGTTTGCATCAAAAACTTTCTTTTTGATTGTCTCAGTCATTTTTTTAACTTTATTCTCAGAATAACGTTTTTGTTTTAATTTGCGCTTTTTAATAGGCGATGATCCCAAGCAACGCAATGCTTCATTCAAACGATCAACACTCTCATTCAATAACTTTTGGTTTTCACCTGAAGATCCCGAAGTTCCATCACTACTCAATTGTACATCAGATATTTCGTTAGATGACTCTAGTTCATCTTCCTGGTGTAAACAATAAAACATGATTATGAGCATCAAAAATTGATTAAAAAATAAATATACTCCGTAGATCGCATGTCGTATAATCAGCAGTTATTCGTACATTAAGTTGACGTAGTTGATCTGTAGTAACTTTTAGCAATCGTGATGCTCTACTTGAGTGACCTCTCAAATTTAAAGGGTTGAAACATCTGTCGGTGCGAACGTTCGTGCTTATTGTTTTAGATATCGTGCTGGTATTCAACTTTTCCCGCGCGGGCGCGTGCACGGGTGTGTCAGCCAAAACAATCGAGAATTATGTTATAAATATTGACTAATAAGTGTTATAAAAAATTAATGCTAATTATCTACTTTTGTTACAGTTGATTGTTACATTTCCTTACCTGTCTTTCGTGATCTGTCTGCACACTTCAAAGATAGTTTCGTAACCTATAAATTCAGACACGTGAGTCCAGACGAGACAACAAATCCCAAGCAGTTTTCACAAAAGTTTTTATCAACTACCAAACGCAGATCAGAAAAACTATTAATTAAAAAAATATTAATAAACCAATTCTAATAACAGCTTTCAAATAAAACTTCCAATGCTTTCACAGAGAAAAAAGGTTGTAACTCTAACAATGTACTACATACTGGAAGTTGCAGGCCAACGTGCCAGCCAAGGCGTGCGTGTTGCCATCTGTAGTTTATTCGTGACCAAAATCCGCCAAATTCAAAAGTAGAAACCAATATTGAAACGACAAAATAAACTAATAGTTTGATAAAAACGATGTAGGGTTAGAAGTAGAGGCGTGCAGAGGTGCTCGCTCGCCGGTACGACGCGTCGTGCCGCGCTACATAAATTAATGTATCTCTAACAGTAATAATAATTTCTCCATTAATTAAAATCATGTTTTTTATAGAAAATTTGACGTAGAATACGATGGTTGTATTAAATGATCGTTAAATTTTGGGGACCATAGTTAAAAATCGATTTAAACATTTAAATTGTTAATAACAATATGAAATTTTTTATAAATTTTTTTGTAAATATTTTTATCTTCAAATTAAAAAAAAAAGTTTACTTTAGCTTAAAAAGAACCGGAGTTATGAGTGTTTGAAAATGAGTCTCCAAGGCAAAAATCAAGAAACTCAAATTTTCAACCAAACAAATAATCCTCGAATAGGTATATTTTTTTTTTTTCGATATAGAACCCATAAAAAAATTTCAGCCAATGTTGACGGTCAGAAAGGTGTTCGGTTTGTAAAAGAATAGGCCCCCATACACTACAAGCAAAGACCTTAATATCTACAAAGATGTTGCACTCCCATATAAATGAAACGGCAGAGTAAATCCGCATGATGGATTTTCCGAAAATCCACATGAAAAAGCTCAGAGAAACTTAAGAGAGCCTGCTGATATTATAACTATTTTACAACTGTTTCTTTTTCATTCGCAATTTGTAAGAAATGCTATTAAAAGGAGTCAATAAATGAGGAATATGGAAAGGAACTCTAAATGAATGAATAAAAACCATATTTAAAAAAAATTAAGAACGTATTTTATATACACATAATTTGTACGTAAGAATAAAAAGAATATAAAATATATTTAAGGAAGCAGAATCACTTTCAATTGTGACTTATAATTTTTAATTTCGAGTCTTTTAATTTATTATTTTTAACTGCCCATGAACAATATTTATGTATATAATAAAGTTGAAATAAGTATATTTAAAATTTTCATCGTATGAGATAAACGAGGATTCTGTTCTTCAAACCACAAACAAAATTCATTATCTTGCTGTGTACACTTTACACAATTATCAAAAATAATTGTTTTTATGTTACGAATTTCTTTGTTTTCATGAAATATTTTTTGGAATACTTTAATATGGATCTTACAAATATTAAAAAAGTAATCAGACGGTGTGTGTAAACTTAAAAAATCTGAATTGCGGGTGTAATTTTTTTTATGAATAAACATTTCCGATGGACAAGCAAGTACTTCATCGGATTTCAAAATAATATTTTTGCAACTTTCACAGTTTATACGACTAGCTATGTATCCTACAAAATATCGACTGGACGTTAATTCTATTGGAATGTTTTCAGATTCAAATCAGTCAAAATTTTTATCCAAAAATGGTTCATCAGGTTGAATAATATCTTCATATATTACAGCCGGTTCATCATTTTCCAAATCCTCTTGCAAAAATGAGGTAGTTTCTGATAAATTATCCTTAGTGATTAGCATTTCGTCGCCATCGTCAATGCAGTTGGATTTTGCACTAAAATGCAACATTTTTAGTGAGAACAATTTAGCAATAATGAAATTAAATTCATGTACGGAAGGATTTTTACAGTGACCCCCCTTCGCTCTTACAAATGAGAAAAGGTTTTCAAGAGGATCCTGGTTGAACCTGCTAGTGAAAATAAAAAATGTGTTACTATTTTCAGATAGCATTAAAATGGCATTAATTGTCTGTTTTAAACCATCGAGACAGTTGTTTTTTTTTTTTTTTCATATTATGTTTAATTTCCGTAATATATAGCAATAATTCTTTTAATTTATGCCAAATAAAATTTCCTTCCTTCAAAGGTCGTTTGAAAGGATTTGGATCTGTTAATATTTTACTATTGAGGCAATCAAACAAAGTGTTCATTTTCTTAACAAAATGGGCAGTTGAAATAGCCGTTTGTGTATTACTTTTTTTAAATTGTTTATTTTCGACAGCACTTTCTATTGCAGTAGCAACTGAATGACACAAAGTTTGTGTTGCTAAACTTACTCGCATTTTTTGGAAACGGTTGGGATTTAAATGAGTAGATGTTAGTTTCGTCATTTTAGTGACTTTTCCTTCTTCTAATTCAAAGAGTTCCCTTATTACATCAAAATTTACCACTCCATCTGGAGTCTTAAGATTCGTTTTTAACTATGTACTAGCAAAAACCCGCGTGCGTTGCAACGCCTTTCAATAAAATAATATTATGGGGACACAATCTGCGATAGGAAAAAGCTATAGTGAAAAAAGAACAAATCTGGGAAAATTGATTTTGGGAGATGACCGCCATGGACCAAATGATATATTGAGTCTACTATATTGCCTATGATGTTCTACTTATCATACTCTCTCATTTGATATCCATGTCGAAGGTGTTGTGAAGAAAATGGTAATCCGCATTCTTGAGGTGGCCGCTATGGACCAAGCGACATATTGAGTATACTATATGTTATATAATTTATGTAATAATTCTTTGATTGTTTCACTTGTTTACTTCCGTGAACTTTTCCCTCTTGTTTTAATAAAGCAATCCAAATGTTTTAAGAGGTAATGCAATTTCTTTTGTTAGGTAAAAGCGAGTAAAATAAATATTTTCGTAGACAGTAGAGAAACTTCACCTTTTATTTAAAATTATTAACCAATTCTGTTCTCTTTATTATTATTTATTCTTTTTTTTTATTACACACAAAATACAATTTTACCTTAATTACCTTAATTGTTGAATATATATATATTTATATTTTATTATATTATGGCCAGCAGAACAACACAAAAAGTAACAACAGTTTTTAAAACTTAAACCGCGCGCACGCTATATAAAGCTCTCCTTTTTCTCAAAATTAACTTTTATTTTGGCAATTTAACTTTATTAAATCTTATTGTTAACTTAACACTATTGAATATATAGATACTTATTTATGTATATTATTATATTATGGCCAGCAGAACAACACAAAAAGTAACAACAGTTTTTAAAACTTAAACCGCGCGCACGCTATATAAAACTTTGATCAAAATTAGGGAAACCCGCCGATGTCCGCGGTTAGAACAACACTCTCTTTTTTCGCCCGCCGCCGGTGAAGAACCAAACTAGACTCGTTGATCGATCACTCGATCGATCCTCATTTTCCCGAAACTCTTCTTTCGAAAAAATCTTCCGTTTGCATTTTTCTTCCGGGCCCTCAACCTTGGTGCAAAAGTCACCCGCTGGTGCTTGACCCAAGGTTGAGGTCGCCGGCCGGAAAAATGCATTCGTCAGATTTTTCTTTAAGTGGCCTGAAACTGGCGCAATTTGCTTACGAGCTTTTTCTTTATTAATTTCGCAAGGCAAATTGCGCTAAATATTTGTTGCCAATTTCCTTTGGCGTTTCAGGTTACACTTGGGACTTGTGCACGGGTCGTTTACCTGTCCCGTGCACTTTTAGTGTACGTAACATATATTGCTTATATTGTTCTACTTATCATACACTTTCATTGGATACCCATTTCGAAGGGGTTGTGAAGAAATTGGTCATCTGCTCTCTTGAGATGACTGCCATTGACCAAACGATATATTGAGTATACCATATTCCTTTTGGTGTTCTACTTACCATACCCTTTCATTTGATATCCATGTCGAGGGGCTGTAAAGAAAATGGTAATAAGCCCTCTTGAAATGGCTGTTATGGACCAAAGGCCTGCTTTTCTGTTGAAATTTTTTTGCTATAAACCTCTCGGAGCCCGAGACCTTTCCAACGAATGCAAAACCGTGGAAATCGGATCGTTCGTTCTGGAATTATAGCGTCAGGAAGGAAAACCCGACTTATTTTTATATTATAGATTTCGAATTGATTTAAATAAGTGCGGTACATCATACAAAAGATAAACATTTTTGCTATTATGTAAAAAACAAGGTTTTTCAATCGTGGCACCAAGCTGTTTCAAGAATTTCCGATTATTTGGTCCCTGATCACATGTGATTGCCCTTACAGCAAAACCTAAATTTTCTACGACATGTAAATTCTCTAGGAGAAGTCTTTTTAATGTATTTCCTTCAATAGAATGCTCTGTTACGAAATAATTTAAAACAAATTTCCAATTTTTATATAAGCCGCGAATCATAAATACACAAATTTGACTACCTATTTTATTTAACCGTTCGTATCCAAGATCAACTAAAAAATCTGTAACATCAACTGAAGAATTGTATGTTAAATTATGTCTAATTGACACTTCATCAAAAAGCAAAACGCATTCTTTATCTATAGAATTCATCATTTTAGCATTATGCATTATAAATACAAAGATTACCACCCGGTTTTCTCATTAAGATGAATATTCATTTTATCTATTTGGTTTTCAAAAAAAAGTTTTTTGGATAAATCTGTTTTGTATTTACTTTTTAATAATCAATATCTGATATTGCTTTTTTTTTCAAGATTTCGATTTTTCTGTTTTTGATTTTCATTTGTGTCAACAATTGTCCACACCGTTTTCTATAAAATTCTAAACTTGATGCACTTTTTTTGCACGATTTACATATTGAAATTGGCGATTCACTTCGCCTTCTTTTTCGAGAAGGTGATTTCAATAGACATATCTCATCAACACTACAATCTTCTGTGTGATCGTTCCCTTGGATAGTATTAAAATTAGCTGCGTTCCTTTTCTACTATATAGCACTTGCGAGCAGAGCAAATTTTCTGGTTTGAGTAAAATCTCACTTGAAATTTTTGACGTTACTTTAAACTTTACAAATAAAAAATTCTTAAAAGAAGAATTTGTGACACAATGGAGAAATTAATGCGATAATTTCTAAAGTAAAACGAAAGATAATAATTTCTGATAATTATACGACTGAAGTTTTATTTATGGACGTTTTTATATGAGTAAATCAGCTCGACACAAATAAAAGCCATCTAGCGGGTAATGGCGTAAGTGAAAATAATTCACAATAGACTCGAAATGGCCGCTTTCCCCCTAGCGGATTTCAATTGCGTAATTGCAAGTGATATCTACTCGTTTATAAGAGCAAGTGTAGTTGCTAGTACGCAAGTGTAAAAAATAGTAAAAATTAGCAGAAAAGGAACGCAGCTATTATTAGGTGTTAAGCACATACTTGGTTTTGCACCTCTTTTCAAAAATCTCTTTCTATATCATCAGGAGAAAAATGGCGTTCACATAGAAATAGAATTGGAGATTTTTCTACAAATTCTTCTGAGAAATTACATATATTAACCCATTCATAAAAAAGAGGCGAATCAAAATCTGGGAATTTGAATAGTTTCATTGTAGGAAAATCCCTTTTGGATTTCCTGCTGTGACTCAAACAACATCTATTACCAGCTTTTGCTGATCTTTTTAGCTTTTCCATATCGTCAACGTTAATACAGAGCAAAATTGTTTTTTTTTTAAATAAAACATCTGAAATATAGAAGAATCCCCCAAACACAAATAGAAAAATGGGTTGTCAGTGTGTATGTTTACAGTGTTTACAATAAAGGACCTTAAATATAGTATATCCAAAATAAAGAGAGCGAATCGAGGATAAATAAAAGTATTTCTTAACTTAAAATGAATCTCCAATACAAAAATAAAAGATAATTATTTTCAAAAAAACACTTAAAAAATATTTGTAACAATTCAGCAACCGTAAAAGAAAAATAAAATCTTTTCAATGTCCAAACACAATGCCCACTACAATATAATAATTTAAATAGTCTCTTGTAATTAATAAAAAAAGCAAACGAACACGAAACCACAATCTTCAAATATCCGGCTAAAAAATTAGAAAAATTTCTATGACTAGAATGAAAAATGGAGTACGAATAAACTTTTTAAAATATATGTTTGAAAAGAGTAAAGAGCTTTTATTTCTCTGGCCAAAAAGTAAGCTTTCAACTGCTATTGAAAGCGGAAACATAAAACTTGAATTTTTAGGTCCAAATATTTACATGGCAGCGAATTATCTTTGTAATATTAAGGTCTTTGCTACAAGGTTTTATGCGTTCAAACATGTCCCACAATCTTTGTGACAAACTTGTTTGAACGCTGAGCTTACCCATACACTACACGGTTTTAATTTTGGTTTTAGCTGTCAAATCAAAATGAGTGCTTTCAGTAGAAATCAGTTGTTATCAGTGGCCGTTAATACAAGAATACAAGAATATTATAAAAAAGAAGAAAAATAGAACAAAGTGAGTGAAACCAATGTCATAAATTAACTGCGACTAGAGCCAGACGATTTTCGGAATTACTTACGCATGGATGAGAATTTGTATCTAGAACTTCTTGTGGTGTCTCCTTATATTTGTAAAAAGGATACACGATTGAGAAAAGCCATTAGTCCACATGAACGGCTAACAGCCACACTGCGGTTTTTAGCAACGGGAAGATCATACGAAGATTTAAAATTCTCAACCGGAATTTCTGCTCAGGCCTTGGGAAAAATTATTCCTGAGACTTGTCGAGCTATATATAAATCGCTAATGAGAGAATATTTAAAGGTATTTTATATATTTACTTTTGTACTACATAACATTTCATTTTCAGTTTCCACAACATGAAAATGAGGCAAGTTACACGGCATAACATTTCTTCCATCAACACTTCCAATAATTCCAATAAACCGGTTTTATAGGCAAGGGGTCGCGGGGAAGTTTGTTACTTGTGCACCCCAAAAAATTCTCGACTGCACAGAGCAACACACTAATACAATCATAATTTCATTCTCGGGGCCTACGAAAATGACTTAGCTTAACTGACAGTTTGTACACAGCTACATAGACAATAGAATTGTTACACGAAAAAATGCAGAACAGTCAGTTTATCGTGTAATTCGTATAACACGCACAAACCGGTTTGTTACAGCAGAAAGTGTTATGCCGTGTAACTAATGATTGGCAAGAAATCGCTACGGACTTAAACGAAAAATGGAATTTTCCTCACTGCTTAGGTGCAATAGATGGTGTTTTGTATAACATTTGCATGCGGAATTTTCCTTGTAGAATGTTCCTTGGTGCAGAGTAATCTTGATTTTAATTCAATTAATTTTCCTTGTAGAATGTTCCTTGATGCAGAGTGATCTTGACTTCTTGTTATATTATAGTCGATTATTTTAACTTTGCTTAACAATTTAACTTCATTTATTTTTAATTCAATTTTATTTAACAATTCTTCAATTTACTTTAATTTAATTTATAAACATTTTTACTTTCATAATATAATACAAGTGCGAAAGCATCGCCTGTGCAACGGAGAATAGTGGAGAGAGCTTTTCTCGAGAGTGTGTAGTTGACTAGTTGAACTGATTTTTGATATTTGTGCCGATGGTGACTGATAAGAGCGGAGTAACGTTATCTGGAAAGTAGGGGTTCCCGTTTTCGTTCGATAAGAAGTGTGGAGGATGGAATGTTTTTATATTTTATTGTTGACGATCTCCAACATTCTTCCCCGCCTTGAAACGATGTTTCAACATCCAAGTAATGTGGTCTTCATCTTATGTGTGGTGACTGCTCTCGACTTCCTTGGTCTGCTTTTGGCTCCCTTATTGTCGTTGCAGCTCCAATCAGATCGGGATATGGAAGAAAGGAAATTTGATCAGCAGTAAAAGTTGCATGTTATTGTTATTTAAGGAGTTAGTTAAATATAAAGAATTTTGACAAAGCTCTCACGTTTTCTAGTGCCCAAATGGGTATTAGTTCTAATTTGTTCTAAATTTATTAGCAGAATCTACTGGTAGCAAACAGACCTTTGTTATTGGGCGCTTGTATTCGCCGGTTTGGGTTTTTATGGTTACTACCCGTGTTAATAGAACATCTCCCGGGTGCAATTGTTTAATTCGACGAAGGGCCCATTGATTCGAATTAAGATTCTCTGACTTGTTTAGGATGAGGTCCCCAACCTTTAAGTTCTTTGACTCTCTGAGCCATTTTGGTCGCTGCTGAAGTCGGGTTAAGTATTCGGAGCTCCAGGCGTGCCAGAACTCTTGCTTCAGTCGTTGTACTAGGTTCCACCTCCGAAGAGTGTTTACCTTGCATTGAGTAAAGTCTTCTTCCGGTGGGGCTAAAGGAGCGTCGCCGATTAGAAAATGACCAGGAGTGAGTGCTCTTGTGTCGCTGATGTTATCTGTTAGTGGACAGAGTGGACGCGAATTGAGACACGCCTCCACTTTTGTGAGGAGGGTTGCCATTTCTTCGTAAGTTAGGGGTGTGTTTCCGGCTACCCGTTTTAGGTGATACTTAATAGACTTCACCCCGGCTTCCCACCACCGCCAAAGTGGGGAGAGGCTGGAGGAATGAAATGTCAACGTATGCCCTGTAGACTGAAGGTATTAGCAGCCTGTTGGCTGGCCTGTTGGATGTCACCTTTGATATCGCTATCGAGCTGGTTGTACGCTCCTTTGAATGTGGTTCCACAATCGGAATATATGTCCCGGCAAAGGCCGTGGCGAGCGATGAATCGATGGACAGCCGCGAGAAACGTCTTTGTCGTGAGGTCACTCACGACTTCTATGTGGATTGCCTTTGTGCAAAGACATACAAAGACTGCAATGAAACCCTTTTGGGTTCGACATCCCCGAGCATGTGAGATTCGGAGGCTAAACGGACCCGCATAATCTACCCCAACGTGTGTGAACGGGTGACTTATTTTTACGTGTGCCGGCGCCGGCGGTAGGGACCCCATCAACTGTTCTTGTACCTTGCAAGCATTTTTAAAGCACGTAATACACTTGTGAATGAGTTTCTTGACGATCTTGCGAGCGTTAATGATCCAGCTGGTTTTTCGAATCAATGACAAGGTAAGGGTGAGACCTCCAAGTAAACATAAAGTATGAGCATTTTGGATGAGCAGCTGAGTGAAATAACTGTCGGGACGTAAAATTGCAGGATGTTTTTCATTATAGGGTAGATCCGAGTTGACTAGGCGACCCCCTACTCTTAGGAGTCCTGAAGGATCGATAAAGGGATTAAGGTTTAACAGTTTGCTCGTTTTGGTTAGTGGTTTTCGTTTCTTCAGACAGTCTATATCTTCGGAGAAGAATCTTCCTTGCTCATAGATGATCCAAAATGATCGGGCTTCTTTCATTTGAGACGAGGTGATGATTGAAGATTGGGACGATGACACTTTACTGCGACACCTATCAATAAAACCCTTGCACAAAGCGGTTATTCGAAGGAGACGAGTCATAGTCGAGTATCGTTGGAGGAGTTGGTCCCAATCCGCTACACCCTCCTGCGACAGGAATGATTTGATAGGTTTGAGTTCTAGTAAGGTTCGGTCTGAATCGTCCACATGAGGGTTGGTCGGCCAATAGTTATCAGCTTTGGAAAACCAGGGGGGGCCGTACCACCACAATTTGTCTTGCAAGAATTTACTTGAGGAAGACATTTTTTCAGCAGTCGTGAAAGTAGCACAGCCCCACATAACTCAAGTCTCGGGAGCGTGATTGATTTCACCGGTGCTACCCTTGTCTTCGCGCATACAAGATTAATCGTTACACTGCCATTTGTACTCAAACGTAAGTACAGCGCTGCACTGTATGCTCGTTGCGAGGCATCGCAGAACCCGTAGATCTCTATCGAACTGTCAGGTATTACTTCTAAGAACCGTGGAATGGAGACTGTTCGGATGTGAGATAACAAGTGTATGAATTGTAACCATTTTTCCGATATTTCTTCTGGAACTGGTTCGTCCCACGTTAAACCAGCTTGCCATAAACCTGCATGAGTATCTTCGATGAGATTGTTACTAATGAGAGCAGTCCTAATGGGTCATAGATACGAGCGATAGTGGAAAGGATTTTACGCTTTGTAAATGGTGGTATGGCCGATATGGGTTGAACGCTATACTTGAAACAGTCGTCGCCTGGTATCCAGAGTAATCCCAACGTTTTTTCGATATTTTCTTTATTAAGAAGTATCGAAAGGGGAGATATTCGCTGTTGTTCCGAAAGGTCAGACAAGACTTCGTCACTGTTTGACGCCCACTTGCGCAAATCAAATTTCCCTCGTTTTAATAACATGTCGATTTGCCTCCGAGTCTCACGTGCTTCTGAGACAGTATTTCCTCCTGAAAAGAGGTCGTCGACATAAAAATCTCGCATCAGGATATTTGCTCCTAGTGGGAAGTCAGGCCCTTCATCTTTCGCAAGTTGATGGAGGGACCGTATAGCGAGAAACGGTGCGCTTGAGACGCCGAAGGTTACTGTTGTAAGGCGATAATCCTCGGGGAAACCGTTAGAGTTTTGGTTCCAGATTATCCGTTGGAAGTCACTATCGACAGGATCAATGAGGATTTGCCGATACATACGAGCGATGTCGGCAGTGAAGACAAACTTCCATTGTCGCCATTCAAAGAGAAAAGGGCAATATCTCGTTGTAGCGCGGGTCCGGCGAGCAGACGATCACTTAATGAATAGCCATTTGACGATTTTGCGCTCGCATCAAATATTATTCTTGTCTTCGTGGTCAAACTGTCAGCCTTCTGTACGGCGTGGTGGGGTAAATAAAAAATGTCATCAGTGGGTTTTGAGGTGAGCCGTTCGGTAATCCTTTCCAAATGACCATCTTTTATGTATTCCTCAAGACATTCTTGATATTCTTGACAGAACTGAGGGTTTTTGTTGAAGCGATTTCTCAAAGAATAGAATCTTTTAATCGCCCCTTCTCGCGAAGATCCGAATTTGGTCTCTGCCTCAGGTAGGGGTCTGAACGGTAGCTTCACCACATACCGACCTTCTTGGGTGCGGTAATGAGTCTCCGTAAACGATTTCTCGCACAACATGTCATCCGCTGACACTTGGTGGATCATATCATCCTCCTCTATTTCCCAAAAGCGGCGTAGCAACTCACATTCACTTTTGACTTGGGAACGGAGGCTCACAACGACGCTCGCGGTGGAGGTACTGTGGTCTGAATCCGGATGGTCGGGTGTGTACTCCCCTAATAGTATCCAGCCGAGCGATGTTTTTTGGACCGTACGGGGCCCAGATACACTATTCTCTAGTCCGTCTTGTATTGTTTTCGCATAAAAACCTGCCCCAAGGACCATGTCGATACTACCGGGGCGATCAAATGTAGGATCCGCTAAAGGTAGGTGGGCTAAATGGGTCCACTGTGAATGGGGTATTATTCTGGAAGGTAAAAATTCGGTCAGAGAATCAAGGGCAACCGCTTGGATCTGCAATTGCGGAGTGTCTTGGGATCGCGGCTGAATTGTTAGATCGACCATTGCCTTTGATCTTGCTGTTAGGACATTTCGGATCCCCATTACTGTGCTGTGCACCTAGGGTTGGTTGCCCGAAGAGGCCAACCGTCGATGCACACACAAAAATAATTTTGGACAAAGAATCGCCTGAAAATTCACAAGGCAGTACCCCGAGTCTCAAGAGTAGGGCTGGCTCGCCGGGGGTTCGTGGAGTTGAGAGACTCCGGAGGTACCGTCTAAAATAATTAAATGCATCATCAGCTGGGAGCACCACCCTTCATGGCAGATGTCGTGAACACATACACAGTGAGTCGGGTACCTGAAAACAAATTTTCGGAGCGAGAATCATCGTCCGCCGCTAAGCCATCATGACCTTAGCCCTTCATCATATCAAAGCTAAACAGTGGTATTTTTTTGAAAAAAACTTATTTTAATTTATTTAAAAAAATATTTTTATTTAAGTTTCGTAAATGTTTTTTTTTTCTTTCCTCAGTTTTACAGCACTTATATAATGTAACCAAAACAACAAAAAAATGTAACCAAAACCTTATAGCAATAAGTGACTATTGAACAATCTTCTTCTTCTTTCTTCTTCTTTAACGGCTCTACAACCGGGTTCCGGTCCTGGCCTCGCGCAACTGTTCTCTCCACCGGTCCCGATTCTGAGCCGATGTCATCCAGTTTGGCATCCCTAAACTCTGAGCGTCCTGGTCCACGCCATCCTTCCAGCGAAGGTTGGGCCTCCCTCGCTGTCGCACCCCATAGGTCTTACCGCAGAGAACTTTCCGAGCAGGCTCATCTTCACTCATACGAGCTAGATGCCCTGCCCACCGGAGCCTACCGAGCTTTATTTTCTTCACAACATCTATGTCGCGATAGCGCTCGTAGATCTCGTCATTGTAGAGTCTCCGGAATCGTCCTTCCTCACATACGGGGCCAACAATCCTCCGAAGTATTTTCCTCTCAAACACGCCCAAGAGGTTTGAGTGCTTTTTGCTAAGCACCCACGTTTCGGATGCATATGTGAGAACGGGTAAGACCATCGTCTTATATAGTAAAAGTTTAGACGTTATGGTTAGATATTTGGATTTGAAGAGCCTTGACAGACTATAGTAGGCTTTGTTGGCTTTTAGCAGTCGTGCGCGTATTTCTGGTTCCATGCTATTGTCGGCTGCTACTATTGACCCAAGGTAGGTAAATGATTTTACCACGTCAAACTCGTGTTCCGCTACCTTGATTGTGGGACCAATGTTAGGTGTTCTTCCAGACGAGGCCACCATGTACTTTGTTTTGCTTTCGTTAATGTGCAGTCCCAGATTTCCTGCCGCTTGCTCAATCTGAGTGAAAGCTTCTTGTACAGCTGTTGTTGTTCTTCCAATGATGTCAATGTCGTCTGCGTAAGCCAGTAATTGGGTGGACTTGTGGAGGATTGTACCCCTTGATGTCACGCCCGAATCTCGGATCACTTTCTCCAACGCCAGGTTGAAAAGGAGGCAGGCCAGACCGTCCCCTTGTCGGAGTCCATTATAGATGTTGATTGGTCTGGACAGTGTTCCGGATACCTTTACTTGGCTTGACACATTGATCATGGTCAACCTACATAGTCTTGTCAGTTTGTTGGGGATGCCGAATTCTCTCATGGCTTTGTAGAGTTCTACCCTGGCTATGCTATCATAGGCGGCTTTAAAGTCTATGAAGAGGTGTTGAATTGAGTTTTGGAACTCTAGACATTTTTCCATAGCCTGCCTCAAGGTGAAAATCTGATCAGTCGTTGATTTGCCTGGGCTGAAGCCACACTGGTAATGGCCTATGATGTTTCTGGCGTATGGGGCCATCCTGTTTTGTAAGATAGCGGAGAATATCTTATACACGGTACTCAACAACGTTATACCGCGATAATTACTGCACGCTGTGATATCTCCTTTTTTGTGTACCGGACAGAGGATGCCTTTTCTCCAGTCTTCTGGCATCACTTCCTGCTCCCATACTTGCACAATTAATTCATGAATCGCTTGGTGTAATGTAGGCCCTCCATATTTAACCAGCTCCGCTGCGATGCCGTCTGCACCCGAGGCCTTGTTGTTTTTGAGCCGGCTGATGGCTCTGCTAACTTCTTCTATGCTTGGTGGCGGCAGCATAGCATTGTCATCAGATATTGGTGGAGCCTCCGAATCCTCAGTTAGCTCGCCATTTAGCAATTCATGAAAGTGCTCTTCCCATCGCTCCAAGATGCCTTTAGGATCGGTGATCAGATTACCTTCTTTGTCCTTGCAGTATGTGCAACGTGGTGTGAATTGCGTCATACTGCGGACTCTTTGGTAGAACTCCCGCGCCTGGTGCGGCCGTCGTTCTCTGTACTCTTCTAGCTCACAGACGAGATTTTTTTCCCAGGCTTCCTTTTTCCGTCTGTGAATTCTCTTTTCTTCTTTTCTGAGCTCTTTATAGTTCTCTTCGCGTGCCCGTGTTCTCTGAGACTGCTGCATGGCTCGGTACGCAGCATTCTTACGTTCAGTTGCCAGCTTGCATTCATTATCGAACCAGTCGTTCCGATCTTTACGACTTCTGCCTAAGATGGAATCAGCAGTACTAATGACAGTATTTTTAAGGCGGGTCCAGTTCTCTTCGACGCCCGGCATCTCATCCCCAGGACTTAGGGCGAGTTCTAATGCATGACCGTAGCTGTTTCTGGCCATTTCATTGCGTAGTGCAGCTGTGTTGATTCGAGCCTGATCAGCGGATACAAAGCTTTTCAGCGTTGTAATGCGCTCTCGGAGCACCATACCAACAAGATAGTGATCCGAGTCGAAGTTGGCACCTCGGTACGTTCGTACCGTCATCAGACCCGAAAGGTGGCGGCGGTCTATCAACACATGATCTATTTGGTTGCGAGTGGCTCCATCAGGAGATACCCAGGTGGCTTTATGGATATCTTTACGCGCAAATCTAGTACTTGCAACGACCAAGTTCTTACTTGCTGCCATCTAACAGAAGAAAAACACGTTCTGGCCAGTACGCGAATCCTTTACAACAAAATGTCAGTTCAGTAAATAACAGACATAAATACCTATTGAAAAACAAACAAAAAAACAATCTCCGACAAGACCTTCCTAAATACAGTCTTCGAAGGTAAATTGAAGAAAAATTCGATTAACTAGTCAAGTTTTAATGCAAAACATTGGACAACAAAAAAAAGATTATAACTCTACTCAGTGACTTCAGTAACATTTAAATAATGATATTAAAAAAACAGACAAAAAAATCCACTGTTGTGAAAAGTTTTCTAAATTACAAAGATATGGATCGTATTCCTGTCAAGCAAAAAAAAATTCTATCACCAATACATTGTATATGGTTATTATTTAACTCAATAAAATTAGTTAGTGAAAATGGGACTTAGTTCTCTATAAATTAAGAACTACGCCAACAAAAAAACAAATTATTTAGATTTTCATACAGCAGCCTATAAATTTAATAATCCATCCGGTCAACCTATACATCCAGGTATTTGCTTGGAAATGGGACCCGTTGCTCTCTCTTCTTAACGAGCTCTTTTCTTGTCGCTTTTTCACTGGTGTAAATTAAAAACTAGTTTACCTTAATAGTCTTGGTATGAACAAGACCACCTTATCCTCAACCAAACCTCCTTATTTCCCCCTCCTGCTCCTAGCGCAGCAATTCCAAATTTATCTTCAGTTGTTTTTTTGTATATTAACTCATGATAACTCCGTCTGCTTCCTTCTTCTTCAAAAAAATATATCTATTTTTATAACCCTAGTTACTCCTTCCGGTTTTGTCTTTTTTTTTGTTACTGCAAATATCATCGGATCTCTTCAAAATTATATAATATCAGCTGCGTTTTTCCTTTTGCAGTCTCGGCCAACACAAATTTTTTTTCTTTTTCAAAAAAATTTTCAAAAAACCTTTTATATTTGTTACTTTTTTTTTGTTAATTAAAAAAACTCAACACCCTTTATATCTCTATTTGTTTTCTTTAGTTTTCTTTTCAAAAAAATTTTCTTTATTTATTTTCTTATTTTTTTTTTTCTCAAAATAATTTTCCAAAAAAACCAAAAACTTTACTTCTGACTCCTATCTCTCATCAAAATCGACTCCCTTGTTTTTCTTCCGATTTTCTAGACTGTTATTTTTAATTTTCCTCGTGAAAAAAATTTATTATCCAGTGGATGAAGGGTGATTTTTTTGTTCTTTATTATTACTAACGGGTGATTGTTTGTTTTTTATTTTTAATTTTTTTATTTTATTTAAGCCTGCCGTTACATTACCTCAACCGAGACACGACGAGTGGGTAGTTGCAACATTTGAACTGCCTTATTAGTGATAAAGATAGCTTCAGAACCTGGGTCCACAAGAGCGCGCAAGAGTCGGGTTTCTCCTTTACTCGAGAACGCTCTCAATAGTATTGTGGCTAGCAAGACGTTCTCATTTTCACGGGCGAGATAAGATGTTAACTTTGACGTCGTCGGAGTTGGGAATGTTGACCTTGATCCGCCTTGGCTTCTCTGAATAGAGAAGACGAGGAAGTGCAATTTATTAAACACGGGGAAGCATTTTGGCAACACTAATGCATAGCATTCTTTACGTATTTGTGTCAATCCCGGTCAGTGGCTGTGTTATATTCATTCAAAAACCGGGAGGGATATCGTTTTTCAGCAACCATCTCGGTGAGAACCCTTCACTTGGCTAAATGTTTGAAGCAGACCCTTCGCAAAACCTGAACAAATTTCACTACGCCTATGTCCGGGATTGACAATGTATTCTGTTGTTGTGGCTAAAGTGAATGTATTTTGTTGTTGTGGTTAAAGTGGAGGGAGAGAATTAGAGAGAAAATTTCTTGATCCCAAGTGCTTCCCTCAAATCCGTGTACATGTACGCTATTTTCGGTTCCTTATCTTCTCTATTCAAAGCTTGGCTTACTATAGGGTTTACTTGGCTTCGATCAGGGGGGTCCTGTTGGCTGATGTTTTGTGGATGCAGAAGGGTGTTGTGTCACTGTTTGCATACACGACATGCGTTCTGACTTGGGCAATTCTTCGTTATATGGATCTGGGCTAAACAATTTTCGCATAGGGGCTTAGAGGAAACAAATTTACTCTTTTCTTCAACGTTCAGTCTTTTGAATTTAAAGCAGCCCCGTAATGAGTGGTTATTCCCCTTGCATAGAGGGCATAACGATAGGGCATTGTGAAAGGCATGAGGTCTGAGCGAAGTCCCTTTGGGTGCTAAGCGAAGTTCTGTCTTAAGAGTACTAGGAGGTGGAATCGCCTCCAGAGTTCTAAAACGGGTTTCCAAGAACTCTTGGAGCTTCGGGTAGTCGGAAAGTGACGTTGATGAACCTTGCATTTTCTCCCACAATTGTCGGGTGTCGCGGGGTAACCTTTCAACGGTCAAATGATTTCGAGGGTTTCCTGCCAGAAGGGCGTATCCACAAAATCGCGATTTTGGGCTTATAACTTTTTTTTTCTTAGAGTCGTATATTTTTCGTGCCAGAAGGTCATCAAGTGAATAAAAGTATCCAAAACATACGCCTAAAACATTTATTTTCGATGATAAGCTTTTGTGGCTTCTGCAAGCCCAAAATAAAAAATAAATATATCACTATGTGATTTTATAAAAAGCACGTTATTTATATTTAATTTAATAATACTAAATACACTATTTTAATTAGATTAATTCGGATTTTAGGTAAACTGTAATTTTAAACCGGCGATGCGCTTGTACCCACTCCAAGAACAAAAAGCAAAGTGAATATGCCGGAAGTCATGAAGGTCTAGATCACCGATCGATGATCTAGCCGTTTTTGGTCAAACGATCTAGTCGATATTTATTCAGGTTTCGATTGCAGTGGCTTATGTGAACAGTGGTTCTGTTCTACACGGCCACTACATACTCCCCCTCCAGCGTAGCGTTAACGGAAAGTTACCTTTCGATGTGGCTCGGCTTCGTCGTCGTCGCGGTCACAACCAAAGGCTGGCTTCAGCCTGTCGATCGAAATTGATTTGTTTGTGCCTTTCAAATCGACGACGAAGTGTTTTCGCAATCGCTTGATTACTTTGTACGGGCCTTCATACGGGGGCTCAAACGGTTTTCGTACGCGATCGATACGTACGAAAACATAATCGGAGTCCTCCAAGGCTCGTGGCACGTAAACATCCTTCTGACTGGGTTGTCGAGAATGCGTTGCCTTTAAGTTCTGCATATGCGAGCGAAGGCGACTGAGAAATTCTGAGTGCTCGATTGGATTTTCATCCGATGGGATGGAAATTGAATTGGGCAGTCTCAGATTCTGGCCATAGACGAGTTCTGCCGGTGAGCATTGCAAGTCGGATTTGATTGCCGTACGTATGCCAAGTAAAACAAAGGGCAAGTCTTCACTCCAATGAGTAGTGTTGTCCCTTGCCATTAAGGCGGCTTTGAGTTGTCGATGAAACCGTTCAACCATTCCGTTTGCTTGCGGATGGTAGGCGGTTGTCCTAATTCGGTTACTACCGATTAATTTGGCAACTTCATTAAACAGTTTGGATTCGAACTGCGTACCCTGATCTGTAGTGATTTCGAGGTAGTCTAAGATCCGGTATAAGAAATATATACCCTCATCTGTTATTTGATGATGACAACTATTATATGATAGATAATATATACATTGATAAAACGCACATGGGTTGCCTAGCTAAATCGCGTACTGAAGGTGCTAAATAAAAGATATTGTAATTAATTTTTTTGGGCCAACTACCCTCATTTGTTAATCATAAAATTCGACCATTAACTGACAGAATATGACACAAAGAAGAGGAAAAATAGGGGTTGCCTGATTTCTACCGGGCCCAATTGTGGGGTTGCCAGGTATAAACAGGTAAGCAAGCGTAGATAATATACCCTCATCTGTTATTTAATCAATTTTTTTATGAAATGAAAGGTTATTTCATTCCCTATCCAACAGTATTAGGTTGCCTCAGCAAAAGTGTGGCACAACGAAGGTTGCCTAGATTTTAGAGTTCTTCTGAAAGAACTCTTTTTCCGATTGTGTGGGCGCAGCTGCATTGATCAAATGCTAGATTCAAATTAGATTAAATATTAATAATGATTTTTTTTATTCACACATTAATTTAACAGCAACAACAACACAATTATGGAATGCAAACTATATAAAAACTTATTCCGACTCTGACTCGTCAGAAGTGCCTATCTCAAAATCTATTTCCATTTCTTCATCGCTCTCTTTTTTTTTTGAATTTTTCGAGAATATCCTCAACTTGTAAGGGGGTTGGATCACCTACGAACCACGTTCACTTTAAATAGTTATCAAAAAACCAACCGTTACTCTGTATCTAATTCCGTGCTAATATGTCCTTAATTCCGGCCTAATTTTAAATGAGCGTT
Organism: Thereva unica; assembly: GCA_949987705.1. Taxonomy (NCBI): domain Eukaryota; kingdom Metazoa; phylum Arthropoda; class Insecta; order Diptera; family Therevidae; genus Thereva; species Thereva unica. The sequence continues at coordinate 39,296,076 of OX465284.1, read as the reverse complement.
CTGCAAATAATATTTAATTTATTTAGAGAATTAAGTGACATTGCCAAAGTCTGTAATGCCATCCGACTAATACTAGGATTTCTTTTTAAAAATCTCATTTCAGTGCCGGGCTGGACTTTTCAGCTAATTAAAAAAAAAGAATGAGCAGCTGATCTTTGGTTATTGGAAACCCAATTACTGCCAATTGCTTCGCCCATTAACCAACTAGGTCCTTTTCCTTTATATGTAGAGGCCCTGTATATTATGATAGTTCCATGCTGGATAGACTCCAAACCTTTTGTAAACTGTTCTTCAGTGTATTTTCTTGGTCATTTTTACATGGGAAACAGATGTCTCAACGAACTTGATGTCAGTAAATGCACTGGCTCGGACAATATACCCTCTTTGGTTCAAAAGAAATGTGCGTAACTTCTGCGCAAACTTTTTCTCCTGTAAAATTTTCCGAAATCGATCCAGACCGTCGGAAACTAACTCAAGTTTAGCCCATACAGAAAAAACGTGAATCTAACGACACTACCGTCCAATAGCAATTACTTCTATTATCTCCAAAGTGATGGAGGCAATAATCTAACTATATTATATACGACAAGCGTTTTTCGTCGTTCTGTCGGAGCATCTCAGAGTATTCATCGTTTTGTTAAGTTTGGTCTGGTTGCTCTAGATATCTCCAAAGCTTTCGACAAAAGTATGGCCCTCCGTTCTGATGAGTAAACCTCAGGCTATAAGTGTCGACTTAGGAACTGGACTGAGAATTTCCTCTCTGGCCAATCAATCAAGACGATATTAGATGGCCTCAGACCTGATACCACACCATTTCTGCCGAGGGTTTCTCGGGCTCTAAAAATAAAGTACTATCTCATTTCAAATAAAACCTTTACCAACCTTCCGTCTGTGGACGGTGCGAATTTAATGACTGATCCATTTCTTATAATCTTCGGCATAACTTTAACTGAGGATCTGTGATAGAATAATCATATGTTCCAAATCGCCAAAAAAGTATTTTAATGCATATCAGGATAGTATTGGTGGCCCTGGTACAGATTGTTTATTCCTAAGAATAAATTGTTCACAAATAAACTACGAGTTTGTTATATACTTTGAGGAAAAAGTGCTTGAAAATATTATAATTACTTAAAACTTGTTTAAATTCCTTAGCACGGAATTAGCTTTCTCATCACCACACATTTTGTTCTCAATTCCGTTCTAAGAACGGAATAACATACATACATACTAAAATTATGAACGTAATTCCGTCCATCAAACTATTGCCTTTTTTATTTATAGAAACAGCTAATAACAGGTACAAATTACTACGAGTTCTTAAATATTATTGTATTTAATAGGAAAAATTAAAACACTGCAAAAATATATGTATATCCTAATGCTTGTTATAATCTTAAGAAGACGGATCCACCCCTTTCGTAGTTTACTTAACGAAATTGCTTCGGATGACGTATTCGCGTCGACCGGCTGATTGAAAAGGAGTTTATGTACTCCAAATGAAAAAGACGATTCACTAAGGTGAATTATTTTACTCCTAGAATATCATTCATTATTTGTGGTTATTTTATATTCCAAAATATTCAACGGTTTCCTTATTTTATAGCTTGCAAAATAATAGACCGTAATTATGTACTAGGCCGGAATATGGTACATTTACCTTACCTTGTCATTCCTTGTCCTTTCTGCTGACGTCACCTGTAAGCACAATAAGAGATTAAGCCATATGCAGTTCAATTACAAAAAGCAGTGTTCTGTCGTGATAGCATTGGATGAAAGTGAGTAGAGTAATCAACCGTATGTTCCCGTTGACAGTTCTTTCATTCTTCTCTGCACTACATTTTCGAATAGAACTTGCTGTTTGTTTGACATGGCTATAGATGGAATAGTCAATAGTACATAGGCTGCTTATCTCTGAGCTCTGCGGTTCTCTATAAAAGAAATCGATACTGACTCGCATACTGCATTCCCTTGCTACATAGTAAAATAATACACGAACTCTAGTTATAAATACGGAAATGTTTAACTCAACACGATTCTTGTGGGACTACATTAAAATTGCTCTAGAATCACCCTTTGTGTCAATAGTCCGTCATGTATCGCATATTTCAAAAAAACATATGGAACGAACAAAAACAAAGAACAAAAAAATCTTCTTACAGAAGAACTCTAAAATCTAGGCAACCTTTGTTGTGCCACACTTTTGCTGAGGCAACCCAATACTGTTGGATAGGGAATGAAATAACCTTTCATTTCATAAAAAAATTGATTAAATAACAGATGAGGGTATATTATCTACGCTTGCTTACCTGTTTATACCTGGCAACCCCACAATTGGGCCCGGTAGAAATCAGGCAACCCCTATTTTTCCTCTTCTTTGTGTCATATTCTGTCAGTTAATGGTCGAAATTTATGAATAACAAATGAGGGTAGTTGGCCCAAAAAAATTAATTACAATATCTTTTATTTAACACCTTCAGTACGCGATTTAGCTAGGCAACCCATGTGCGTTTTATCAATGTATATATTATCTATCATATAATAGTTGTCATCATCAAATAACAGATGAGGGTATATATTTCTTATACCGGATCTTGCACTAAGGGGTGCGCCGAATCGTGGGATGTACTCAGTGACAAAGTGCTTTGCCACTGTTGAAGCGTTAATATCCCGAATTGGATAGGCTTCTGGCCATCTCGTAAACCGGTCTACGATTGTAAGGATGTACGAGTATCCTCGAGATGGCGGAAGTGGTCCCACAATATCCATATGGATATGTTCAAACCGATTATCCGGAAGCTTGAAGGCTTCAAGTGGAGACTTAGTGTGTCTCGTCACTTTGGATTTTTGACAACCGAGGCAAGAACGAGACCACTCATTGCAGTCTTTGTTAATTGCCGGCCAGAAGTATTTTTTAACGATGGTTCGTCGGGTAGCGCGGATACCAGGGTGCGACAAGCTGTGTTCGGAATTGAACGCTAGCTTGCGCAAACTTGCTGGTATATAAGGACGCGGAATACCTGTGCTAGTTTCACACCAGACCTGATGCGTCGTAAAGGGTATATGTATGTGTGAGAACTAGCTTAACTTGTGAGCCTTTGCTGGGGTGCTGTAGGAGATTTTGTAATTCTTTGTCGCCTTTTTGGGCTTGTGCTAATGTAGCCAAGTCAAAAGGGACGGAGTCGACATTGTCAGTCGCTAGCGAGCGTGACAAATAATCTGCGACCACATTTTGTTTACCAGACACGTGGCGAATGTCTGTGGTAAACTGTGAGATCAGATCGAGATGTCTGGTCTGTCGAGGGGATCGTTCGGTTTTTGTGTGAAGCGCGCGTACGAGGGGTTTGTGGTCCGTATAGACCACGAAAATGCGTCCTTCGACAAAATAGCGAAAATGTTTAATCGCCGCATAGCACAGTGATTCAGCTCCCAAGCAAGGGCGGTCATAATTACTTAATCCTTATTTAACCACCAATTTATGACCAAAAATTACCTAAAATTATAAATTATGACACAATTTATTTATTTTTTTATTTTTTATTATATTGTTGTATATATATTTCAGTTTTGAACTTAACAGTTGTATAAAAAAAACTCAAATGTGCTGTCTCATATCAAAACATTTATTTGCGATTCTTTAATTATAATTTTCGAATAAAATTAACATAATATAGTATGTGCAAAATATAAACAATGTATTAAATAAATAAAAAACCTATTGGATTTCAATGTTCACAAACACATAGTAACACACGTGTTAATTAAGATTCAAATTATGTACGTACTCTGAACAGCTTAAAACTAAAGACGAAACAAAATTAAGTGAAATATAACCTAAACTATACATAAATCTAACACTTGACTTGAAAAAAGAGACTTTTTCTTTCGGGGAAGCTTCCGAAGATTTGTGATGCAGGGGTCCGAATTGATCAAAAGCCTATTTATTAAATCCATGTTTGTGAGTTCCCGTGACATTTTTCGAGTATGATCTCGGCGGCATTCCTTGAGGATTTTATTATTAGATTCAGCTGCTTCTTCGGAGAGTTCCCCGATTGGCAATATCGCGTGTTTAATAACTTCAGATCCATGTATGAGGACTTTGTGGACTGAAGCCGGTAGATTGTACCAGGGATATTCCTGAATCAATAGTCGCACAGTCGCTCGGAGACCTCGGAAAATCTTCGTAATTAATCGTACAATTACGCAAAAATAATATAAAAATCTGCATTTCCCTCTAAGGGGGTCAAAAAGGGTCCTCAAAGTTTGCCCCCCTCCCATATGCACCCTATGCACGCCACCCATGTCTAAATTATAAAACTAGTTAATTACATTGTAATAATTCATAATCAATCAAAAAAAAGTCATTGCACCTCACCTGGGGCTCTAATTACATCGATTAGTACATGCATCATAAAATGCACTAAAAATGCACTAAAATTTACCTCTATTTTGCCTCCCACGGCCCCAAAACAGGTGGTAGGAGGCTCCAAGACCCCGCAAAATTTTCGTAACGGTACCTACTATTAGTAAAAAATACCAGAAAAACACCCCCTTGTCTCTAAGGAGGCCAGGGAGCTCCTCAAAAGGCTAAAAACAAAAAAAATCCTGAATCACAGTCGGGCTCTGTAACTCAGCTGGGGGCAGCTAAGGGCAGATGAAGTTATAATATTTTGAAAATATACAATTATTACGTTACTTTGTATGTAGTGCGAATAGTTGCTTAACCTTGCGATTGTTTGTATGCCTATGTCAAATCAGTAAGAGAGTCAAGATTTTTTAAAATCTATGTACCGCGCGTAGCACTCAAATATTATAAACAATAAATGCAATATTTATATAAAATATAATCAGATACAAAGTACATACCTAGTTCTTTGATTTCCATGTCACAAAAACACAACACAAACACCTGTATTCCGAGAATTGTTTTCGGCAAATACCAAAAAAGTGAGTCACTGAAAATAGTGAATTAGAACAATGCAGATGCGTTCACTTCAGAGCTCGAGAAATAAATGATAATAAACTAAAAGGGCTGAAATATTTATACCTGAGGGTAGCTTATCCATCGGACTATTGATATTTACCAACTTGATTGATTTTTTCGAGTACACATTTTTCGGAATTATGACCTATGGGCTGAACCACTGTGCATAGATGGCGAGTAGTTCGCGATCGAATGCGGAATATTTCTGTTCCGCAGGTGACAACTTTTTAGAATAAAAAGCTAATGGTTGCCACCGTTGACCGTCAAATTGTTCTAATACGCCTCCGATAGCATAATCAGAGGCGTCAGTCGTTAGACTGTATTTGGCATCCTCGAGTGGATGGTTTAGCAATGTAGCTTCTGCCATCGAAGTCTTTACTTTGAGGAATGCTTCTTCACATTCTGCGGGCCAAGGGAATTCTTTATCTTTCGTGGCACGAGCACGATTGAGAAGATATCTCAAATGCTCATTGATTGGTACCAGCATTTTAGCCAAATTTGGAATGAATCGGTGATAAAAGTTCACCATTCCTAAAAACTTCTGTATCTGTTTAACAGAAGTGGGGGGCGCGAGATCAGTGATCGCCTTAACCCGATCTGAAGATGGAAGTATTCCATCTTTCGAGATGTGGTGGCCAAGGAAGTTGATCTCTGTCGCCCCGAAAACGCACTTTTCCAACTTGATGGTCAAGCCGAAGTTGTCAAGGCGTTTAAAGAGCGGTTAATATGGTCTGACTCAGATTTACTCGCGATGAGTATATCATCTAAGTAGACGAAGACGAAGTCGAGGTCTCTCGTGACTTCGTTTATAAACCTCTGGAACGTTTGGGCGGCATTACGTAACCCGAATGGCATACGAGTGAATTCGTACAAACCAAACGGCGTAATCAATGCAGTCTTATGCACGTCTTCTGGTGCGATAGGTATATGGTGGTACGCGCGTACCAAATCTACCTTCGAGAAGATTGTGCAGCCGTGTAAATGCACCGAGAAGTTTTGAATATGTAGGATAGGATATCTATCCGGCACTGTTACTGCGTTAAGGCGACGGTAGTCGCCGCATGGCCTCCAATCATGTGAGTCCCGTTTAGGGACCAGATGAAGTGGAGATGCTGCGGGGGACGACGAAGGTCGACAAATCCCCAGTTGAACCATATGTTCAAATTCAAGTCTTGCCACCTTCAGCTTCTCTGGATGGAGTCGCCGAGCGGTGACGAAAGGGAGTTGCCCATTTGTCACAATGTGATGTCGCACATTGTGTTTAACAGGAAGGTTAAAGTTCGGAGGTTTTGTTAACGAAGAAAACTTCGTTAAAAGCTCTTTATAAATGCCGGTAAATTGGCATTGTATCTCTTCAAGCTCATAGTCGACTGTGGAACACACATTGATTCGAAGGTTCGTGTGTGAGTCGACTAACTGTCGATATTTAAAATCGACTGACAACTCGAACTTCGTTAAGAAGTCCGCTCCGAGAATGGCCTTTGAAATGCCGGCAACGATGAAGTTATGAATGTATCTTCGGCGAAGACCGAGATGCAGTTCCAATAACTTGGTGCCGAAAGTTCGAATTACTGTTCCGTTAGCCGCCCGTAAAAGTAAATTGGCACATCCGTTGTGTGCCGGAAAGGACGAAGCCGGAACAATGGATAAATCCGAGCCCGAGTCGATTAAGAAATCGATTCGATTATTGGAATCGCGGACGAAAAGACGACGTGAGCGTACCATCATTTGGTTGCTCGTCGACTGAACGATCCCCTGGTCGTCTAGTTTTTGACGTGACAACGTCTATTAAAACGATGAACGCCGGCTGCATGCACGAAAAATGATGACTCATTGTCCCGTTATGTCCCGTTAGTCCCGTAAGTCCCGTAGTAATTTTAATAAAAATTTGATTGTAGTAATCTTAAAAATTTGATTAAAATTGTCAAAAATTGTCAACAATAATATTACAGTTTCTTTCTATAAAAACTTGTACTTCGTTAAAGACTACTTCCTTCGTATTGAGTTCCAGCACCGAGGAAGTCCACACGCTCATATTTTATTGTGGCTGAACGACGACCCTCATGAGACCGTGTCGGAAAATATGCCAAGAACCATCGAACTCGTGGAAAAATTAAGTTCCGTTTCCCGAGATGATGTCCCCAACGATTTTATCTACGCCAACCAGATACACAAACATACTTTCACCTGCACAAAATGAGGCGAGACGACTTGCAGATTCGGGATCCCGTACTGGCCAATGTCCACGACCCGGGTATTGGTTCCAATGCCTCAATCTGATGGGCGCCGCCAAACACTGCAACAGAAGGCCAAGGATCCGCGCATTTCTCTCGGTGACACATGCATGGATGATTTTCTTGAAGCTAATAGTTTGACTTACATATGCTTTATACCTCGACATTGTGCGTTCAACGTTACGCAGACCACCTCTGCTGTTCAGACGAAACTTCAACGAGCTTATGACAAACACGTTCAATCCGTACGTTGCTGTCGAAGTCAACTCTATCATCGACATTCAGTTCATCTTGGATGAGTACAGCTGCGTAGAGTACGTCGTAGAGTACGTAAATAAATCAGCCCGTGAAATGGGTAACCTACGTCGTGAGCTTACCACAATGATGCAAGAACATCCCGAACAGGACTACACGGGCCAATTGAAAGCGTTAAGTATCAAGCTGCTTAACGCAGTTGAGATGTCAGTGCAAGAAGCAGCATGGTATCTTCTACGACAACCAATGAGCGAGACAAGTCGTTATGTTGTGTACATCCCGACAGTTTGGCCCACAGAAAGACAACGCTGTCGCAAACAACGTAAACAAATGGACCGCGAAGGCATCGATGGAGACAGCTCTAACGTCTGGACCAAAAACATAATTCAGCGATATGAAGAACGACCTGCATCTTTAGAACAAGTTTATTTGGCTGAGCTTGGTATGCTAACTTTTCTCATGACGTTGTCACGTTAAACTATCGTCCGTAAACCCTCTTTACAGACAACAAATTTTTTATTTATTTTTTTTTTTTTTTTATAAATTTACAAGGCGACCGGCAATTTGTCGCCTTGGGACCATACTGTTTGTGGTACCAGCACAGAGTATCCCCTGTGTCACTGGTACTGGCGGTCGCTCTATTGGTAGATGACGCTTTTCTTGCCGGGGTTCTACTTCGGTCGCGCCGACTATTTGTCTTCTGGCGCTGGCTAAGCCGTAGCACCAGGGCTTTGAGTCTGTGGAAGTCTCTTTGTAGCGATTCCACAGTTAGTTCGCGAGCTCTTTCAGCCCGAACCGCGGACGCGTATGAGACCCTTTCGCTTAAAGGTCGGTCCTTCAAAGGGGCAAGCGAGACTTGGATCGTTTGTGGGAGGCGTCGTTCCCACAATCTCGCGATGAGCTCCTCCGTGACTGCTCGGCTATTGCCAGCCAGCGCTCGAAGGGAGTGGAGGAAGTCGGAGGGCTTTCTGTCTCCTGGTTCTTGAGCCGACAGTAGCTGCTCGAGGCGTTTGGTCTCTGATAGACCATATTTGTCCAGCAGCTTTTGTTTAACGTCGTCATATTTTGCCGTCGTTATGTCCGACAAAATATGTGCGACGCTAGAGATCGCTTCTTCAGGCAGGGCCGGGATGATATGAAGTAGGCGTGACTTGTCAGAAGTCATGCCTGATATCGAAAATTGGGCCTCTGCCTGTATGAACCAGGAGACCGGACTATGGGTCCAAAAACCCGGGAAGTTGAATTTCGCCGAAACGGCGTCGGCATTTGAAGTGCCTGGTTTCGGTCCTTCCGGGGCCATTTCTATATCTGGTATTGGCGGCTCGCCGGTTCTTGACATATTTAAATTTTTAAAATTGAGTGCGAGAGAAAGGAAAACAAAATTCTTATATTAACAGGACGTGAGAAAAAAATAGTGATATTTATATGTATACGTATATGTATATAAAGTAAAATTATTCAAAAGAAAAATCAATATTAAATTGATAGCAATAAATAAATTCGATTAAATATGTAATCCAGTTAAATATTGATAATTATACGATTATGTATTCGTATGTGTTGTATTTAATATATTTAAAAAAATTAGATGTTAAATATATATGTATATATATAGTTAAATAATATAATTAGGCGAAATAATTGTTTATATCATTAGGTCAAATATAAAAAAAATATAAAGAAAATGATAAATATTATATATATAAAAAGAATGAAAATGTAAACGATGTTGAAAAAAAATTAATTTATCTGCATTTTTCTTGATCGTTGTTCGTTGTTACAATTATTTTCCTTCAAATTGATGAATGTTGTTTCACATTGGTTTTGCGTTTAAAGTCATAACACTCGAATATAAACGTTAAATTATCATCCAATGCAAGCGTTAAATTATTATCCAATGATGGCGAATTTATCAAAATTGGCGTATTCTTTATTAAAACAAACTATATATGTATGAATGTGTAATTAAATTATTGTATGATATTTCACCATGATCTTGCGCTATGATATTTCACGATTTCTGCGTGTCGCGGCGTCGGTGTCACCAATTTTGTAGCTTCTGCAAGCCCAAAATAAAAAATAAATATATCACTATGTGATTTTATAAAAAGCACTTTATTTATATTTAATTTAATAATACTAAATACACTATTTTAATTAGATTAATTCGGATTTTAGGTAAACTGTAATTTTAAACCGGCGATGCGCTTGTACCCACTCCAAGAACAAAAAGCAAAGTGAATATGCCGGAAGTCATGAAGGTCTAGATCACCGATCGATGATCTAGCCGTTTTTGGTCAAACGATCTAGTCGATATTTATTCAGGTTTCGATTGCAGTGGCTTATGTGAATAGTGGTTCTGTTCTACACGGCCACTACAAAGCAATATGAAAAAAAATGCACCGATTTTTGAAATGTTTTAATTGAATCCTCTAAATCCATGTTTTGGTTGATACGCCCTTTTGGCAGGAAACCCTCGATTTATTATCGTGTCCCAATCATCGTTCTTTATCTTGAGTGTTGCGAGGCACTCCTTAGTACGGTCGAGTAATTGACGAAGAGCACTGGGATTATCGGTTTGAACATGTCCGTTGAGTGAGAAGAACCTTCAATGTGTTATTTACCAAAACTCTTGTATTTTGATACCTTGTGCAGAGGAGGTCCCATGCAATTGTGTAGTTGTCATCAGTGACATTGAGATGACGCACAAGTTTTTCTGCCTCGCCGATTAAACATATTTTTAAATAATGCATTTTTTGGACAGGTGGTACTCTTGTATTTGAATGCACTACTGAGTTAAACATGTCATGAAAGGCTAACCATGAGGAGTTGTTATAGCTGGCCGCCCGTGCTTACCGTAGTGAAGAGGTGCCAGGAGGATCCGAGCTTAAACTTTTTATTATTTAATTTAAACTCTTTAAAAAAAACTGGCTTTACATATTATTTAGCTTTAACTTTATTTTAGCTTAAACTTTTTAGAGAAAAAAAAACTGACCCGCACGGTTTGGAAGTTCGACCCGGACTCTGTGTTCTGATTTTTCGTTCTCATCCAAGTACCCAAGCTAGTTTTGAAATTTCTTGATAAGAAATTTATTTATCAGCAATGCGGTGTATTATATCTTGCTGTTAAGGCTTAAATTGCGTGCGTTGCACTTTTATGAATGGACAATGGATTCAGTGAGTTTATCACTCGAAAAATACCGAATTTAATACTTTGAAATATTATATTGCTTTGGATACTTAGTATTTGAAAAGATTCTTTGTTTTTATTATTAAATTGTTTTTAACTGTAACAATGGGTGAAAAACAGGATGTTTATTTATGATACCGCCGGATGCGCATATCATAACACCATCACCCTAAAAAAAGGAAATTTCTGAACTCGAAAGGAAATTTTCTTATAAAAAAAAAATTAACTGGATCCAACTTCCAAACGTTACATAAAGGTGTAATTAACAATTATTATTTGTGTGTATCAACTATGTCTATAGTTTTATTTATATTTATTTATTTATATTTATTTATTTATGTATTTTCTTTCTCTCTCTCCTAATTTTTGTTTAAAACTTTTCAAATTACCATTCTACCTTATAACTATGAACATGCATTTATTATTTTACTTCAACTTCAACTTTTCAAGGGGAAAAAAGGAACCATTCAGGTTTATTTCTCCTCTTCTTTTTTTTAACTTGTCAAGATTATGCGTTCCTATTAACTACTACATTTGTAGGAAGAAATGCTATTAATAACTGATTACAAAAATGTGGTAAAAAAATTAATAATTTATCATAAAAATTTTATTTGTTGTTTTACATCATTTCGAAGAAACACGCAGCGAAGAGGGAGTGGGAAAACGTATATATTATGTTTTTTTTCTTTTTTAATTATTTATTTTTTTTTTTTCGTCTTTTTTTTTATTTACTTTTCCGGAATTACTTTCTTCTAAGCACCATTCTTACTCCTCCTTCTTGAGGTTCTTCTATTTCGTCCATCTCTACTTCCTCGTTCTCGTTTGTGGTTGTGTCGGTGTTTATTTTATCGGGATTACGTTTTAAGTACTTTGTAATTAATTTAAAACTGACAAAGGAAAGAATTGCGAATACTACGAGATAACCTAACGTGTAGTGGTGAATAGTATGCATATCCAAGGGTTTGAGGTCTGCTTCTTCCTCCTTTTCCAAGATTTTTATATCTTTAGATAGTTGGGACAATCCATCGTCGGCGGTATATTTAATAAAGAACATGTCTTTGGTTTTATTAAAGGGGGCAATTCTATTTTCCTGAAGGATTTCTGAAACATTAAGAGCAGGTACGAAAAAGTTTTTTAGCTTGCTTGCCTTCTGATTGTTAGATTGGATAGTAAAATATAGTGGCTTATTGCGTCCCGGCAGACTACGTCTAAAGTGATTTCGATTCTGGTAGAGTAAAGCCATTTATTAGCCTGTGATAACTGGAGCCAGAATGAATCTTGCTCGGCTTCGCGAAGTTTACAGGTTTTAGGTATTTGGTTTTCTCTTCGGAGCAAGGATAGTTCACAAATATCGTTCGATTGGGAATTAAAAATAGGGTGGTTAGTGCGACACAGGTATAGTTCGTAGTTTTCTGTGAGGCAACCTGATAATTCCTTCTGAGTCATATCATAGTGGTGCTCTCTATTGTAATCCACTACGAGGTAATGGAAACTATTTTGGATGAATACAAGTTTTCCGTCGACTAGGGTAGGAAAAGGTATGATCTTGTATAACTGGTAATTATTTGTGGATGGTAGAGGGATTCTTAGTTCAAAGATTATTTTATCTTCGATAATATTTGCTCTCATTTCGCTTATGCGGTATATAGGAAGGAGGTTCCCTCCTTGTAAGTTTGCAGATATTTTTATATCGCCAGGTAATTGTTTCCGTATGGTGACGAGGATCTGGTCAAGTTGGTCGGGTGTAACGATTGAGGGGTGTGGCCTGCCGTGACGTACATCGGTGATTAGGTCCACGATGGTGTTTACTACATTCCCATATCGCATTATCATGAGTGTAGTTAGTGAAATGAACGTTTCTAGCTCGAGTAAAACGTGGTTATCAATCGTCGCGTTGTGTATTTCGCTAATTTTCGTACGGAACATTTGGAGTCTTGAATTTAACGTAATTAGTTGCCCTTCAATAGCAGCTTGGCTTTTGTTGAACACGTTTACCGTGGTGTCGAGGATTATTGTCTGGTTCCTTATAAGGACCAGTAAGTGTCCCTCATTGTCTCGTAACTTTCCTATTTGTGCGTCATAAAATTTTGCATCTTCTTCGTCTAGTGTTCCGAAAAGAGATTTGCTAAGAATACCAATTATGTCAAAAGGTGAACGTTTCGTCCGTCGCTTTTCTTGGAGCAGTGTAATCTTGTTTTTCAGGTCAGACTACATATGGTTCATTTCTACAACCGTACTATTGCAGACCTGTATTATAGAGGGTTCATTATATAACGTACGGCATAGTGAATTGATTTCGTGGGTTAGTCTGTCTATATCTTGAAGGACTGTCTTCAGATTTCCCAAGTCGTAAAAAATAACTACCTTCCACTCATTTGAGTACAATTCTACTTTTCCTATTTCCTCGTAATAGATTCCGGAACTGTAGTTGATTGGTATGACGTTGATTCCCTTACTTGCAACGTAAGCGAAGAGTGTGAAGATTAGTAGGATGGAGGCCATTTTCTGAAAAGAATGTTTTTAATGAATCCTTATCTCCTCTGATACAAGGTAACATGTAAGTTTAAAGTAATCCCGAAATGAACGGGGTTTGATAATTTTCGCGTACTTTATCGCGTATAGTGCGAAAATTAGACTCGTGTTTATTAAGCATAAAACACAAAAAGGTGAAGAGTAATTTGCTAGACATATATAGATATAAGCTAATTAATTTATATCAATAGTGATTTATCCCAAAAGAAAGGATAGTAAAGATTGACTGAGTCAACGCTACGTCCATACTAACGGAGAGAGGGATCTTAAAAACTGCGCATGTCCAGAGAAGGTTTTTGGAAGTTTGTACGGTTCTGAATTATAGAATTATTGATTTTAGTGGTCATATTAGACAGTCGTGAAATTAACTAAAATTATTCAAAAGTACTAAAAATATATTATATCTTATGTATGCCCTATGTTTCATATGGTGAATGTGAGTAGTAGATAATTGTCTGGATTGTGAAATGCATTAAAATGTGGCTGTGGCTTGCCATAGTGTAGTTATTATGAGAGAAAAGGAGAAGCTTCACTTATTGGGAAGTGAGCGAGAGTGTGTCATTCTATATAAAGTTTGAGATCGTTGTTATGCACAACTTTTTGTTTTCTTCCCAATTCGATGGTAGAGTTTTCACTTGAATTTATTTGGACTATAGTATACGGTCCTTCCCATAAGGTAGACAGTTTGTTTTTTCGGAGATGGTTTCTCAATAGCACCTTGTCTCCTACGTTAAAATTTTTGTTTTCTGTTTTGCGGTCATAGTGAGTCTTTGACCTCTCCTTTTGTTTAATTATGGTGTCTCTGGCGCATTGATACCCATGTTGCAGCCGGGCCCTTAATTCGTTAGCATAGTTGTCGTAATTGTAGCAGGTTCGTGGAGCATGCCTTAATAAATTGGGGATTCTCGGTTCATATCCGTAGAGAAGTTCATACGGGCAGTAGTTTGTGACGGAATGGGGGGTTGTGTTATATACGATGTAACGAACCAAGTTTTCGTTACTAAGAATTTCACTCCACGAACATAAGGAGAACTATTCACTCAGCAGGCGGGGAAATTCTTTTAAGTAAACTTTAGGAAAATAAAATATTCACGCAGCAGGCTGGGTGATTATCCTTTGACAGTTTCACGGCTATAAAATAAACGGCTTCACCAGTCTAAAATTCAGTCTTTACTCAGGCTCGTTCCGGAGAGGTCACCCTCTCTGGTCCTAGACCGTGTCGCGGTGTACGATCCGGCACGGTCATACTTTTGCCCTCAGGAATGTTTCCGAGGCCTTGTCGAGGTGTACGGCCCGACAATGTGCCGAGGTAGCGATTCCTAGACCGTGTCGAGGTGTACGATCCGGCACGGTCAGACATACACACCCTACACATAACACACACACACACTACGCACAATCCACACTACCCGAGGAATGTTTCCGAGGCCTTGTCGAGGTGTATGGCCCGACAATGTGCCGAGGTAGCGATTCATAGACCGTGTCAAGGTGTACGATCCGGCACGGTCAGACCTACACACCCTACCCACATTAGGTACATGTAGTTTATAGTAGTGAGTAGATGACTGCTTAGCAATATACTAGTAAAACTCTTATACCTAGGTGTAACCCGTAGTTAGCGAGTAGATAACTGCTCAGCAATATACTAGTAAAATCTTACACCTAGATATAACCCGTAGTTAGCTATGTAGACATACTTTCCCACACTATGTAAACATTTGGCCGATACACCGACCAACTATATACCGAATTTCCGCTTCACACATATAGACCCCAGTAGGGTACACCAGTAGTTCCACCGAACCCAGCTTTCGAACATGTAGCTTACAGTAGTGAGTAGAGAACTGCTTAGCAATATACTAGTAAACACTTATACCTAGATGTGACCCGTAGTTAGCGAGTAGATAATTACTCCGCAATATACTAGTAAAATCTTACACCTAGATATAACCCGTAGTTAGCTTTGTAGATAGACTTACTGCAGAAACAGAATGTGTCGCATGTCTCTGCCGCGGTAGCTGTCGCCGTCGCCAAGAAATATTAAAACCATTCCAGCCCTATTACATGAACAGAATTTGTCGCTGTCGCTAACCCTGCCGCAGTCGCGGTAGCCAGGTTTTCGGAAATTTGAAAATTTACGGGCGACAAATGACAGCTCGTAAGAATTCTGGAGGCCTACTATGTATTCTGATCTGAAAATGATTTCATATGAATTCAGAAATTCCGAACTATGTATGTATTCTATATGGGGTTCGGAAAAAATCACAAAACAAAATACCAAAACAAGCACTCCGAACAAAAATTACGGCTTGAATGCTGCACCTTGCTACATCATTCTGTTCATCAAAGCGACAAGCAAAGCGACAGCAATGGCGACAGCGACGGCGGCAACGTCAGGGCAGCGACAAGCGACACATTCTGTTCCTGCAGTTAACCCCACTATGTAAACATGTAACCTGATATTGTAAGCCGTTACTTAGATTTAAGATACCGAAATTGTTAGTATATAATAACCATATTTGAATAAATAAAGAAATTTTATTTTGTAAGAAGGTGTTTGTTCTCACACGACCCTGGACAACTCGAGAGCCCCCGGCAACCCTCCCTTAAAAAATGAGGTTAGAGAACACTTTCACCCGAAACACCATTACAAAATTGGCGCCCGAGCAGGGACCGGTAAATTATATAAACACGACATAACCAAATAACCAATATCCAAAGTGAGCAATCTGCTCAACGAACGAATCAACCGAATAGAAATCCCGAACACCGATACCAGTAAAGACAACCGTCCATTCATCATCATCCAAATATACGACCAGACCAATCCTACCAGAAATGACGTTCACAAGGCGACCGAATGTAACCAACCCTATCCTAGCTATTACCACATCCGAAGAGACCCAACTCGAAGAATTCCTACGAGAGGAACTAGCCAAATTTGAGGGATTAAGGAAAACTACCACGCTTGTCGAACATAAGATAATATTCAAAACCAACCAGCAAATAAAACACCGATACTTCCCTAGAAATCCAGCAATGCAACAAGTAATCAACACCGAAATAGAACGTATGTTGGCTGAAAAATTATTGAACCGTCCAGCAGCCCTTACGGTTCACCCGTAGTTCTGGCAAAAAGAATGGCCAATACCGATTCTGCATCGTCTACCGGAAGATCAAAGATGCTTACCCGTTGCCTCAAATCAATCATAGTCTAGACCGATTGAGAGGCAAGATATATAACCAAAAGCGACCTACACCAGGGTTATTGGCAAGTGCCATTAACTAAAGAGAGTAAACCAGTCACCGCATTTACTGTCCAAGGTCGGGGTTATACCAGTTTACCGTACCAGTTTACCGTCAGGCCATTCAGACTCCACTCCGTACCAGCAACGTCCCAGCGATTACTTGACGCCATAATAGTCCCAGAAATGGAAAAAAGAAAAAATATATCCCGAAGCATTGGTATATCTAGACGAAAATTATCATCCTAGGAAGAAGGTACACCTAGTTAATTTACAGGAAGTATTCCAGTGTTGCGAAGAGCAAACTCTGACTAAATCCCGACCAATGGAAGTTCTGTCAGCCGCCTATCATCCGTTACCGAAAACACCTTGGACAAGAACTACCAGCCAACAAAACCAAATCAAAGCAGGCCAGGAAAAAAGAAAAAATCTATAAAAGAAAAAAACAAGACATAACCAGTTCAGTTTAATCACGATCATGACTCCGAATACAGCCCGCCGAAGGACCCAGCCCCGCCGAGTTACAACGGGTAGGAAAGTACCCACCGCAGACCAAGTCGCCCAAATCGCCCACAACCGCACACAACCCCTCCAGCAGGCCGTAGGACGGAAGAAAGCCGAAATCAAATATCCACCCACTAGGCCGTCAGGGATCAGGAACCGTTACCGTATAGAGACCGATATGCGGCCCAGCTTGGACGTCACCTATAAGGAATTCCTCGAGGAATTGGAAAGGACCATCCAACAGTACACGGTGCCTGTAATCACCCCCATTGAAGACCACCCGGTGGACCAAGCACCAGTACCCGATCCAAACCAATCCCAAAAGCAACCAGCCCCCGAGCAGATTGTCCGCACCACCACGGTTGCAACCGATCCGGCGGAATATGGCATCAATGGCACGTGGGAAAACTTTTTCAAAAACTCCACCCGGAAAAAGAGAAGGATACACGGCATCCGACATATCCTAAAGAAGAACCCAGACGGAACCATAGTAGTATTTAAGTTGTGTTAATTTATTAATATAAGGTAGTATATAAGTTTTGTCAATTTATTAATGTAGAATATAGGTATTGTTCGTTTATTAATATAAGGTAGATTTTTATGTTATTATATATATGTATGCAGTTTTTATAAACGCTTTTATTTAGAAAAAATGTATTCTGACCGCAAATTACCTTTTTCCATCTCCCCGAAGAAAGAGGGGGATGTAACGAACCAAGTTTTCGTTACTAAGAATTTCACTCCACGAACATAAGGAGAACTATTCACTCAGCAGGCGGGGAAATTCTTTTAAGTAAACTTTAGGAAAATAAAATATTCACCCAGCAGGCTGGGTGATTATCCTTTGACAGTTTCACGGCTATAAAATAAACGGCTTCACCAGTCTAAAATTCAGTCTTTACTCAGGCTCGTTCCGGAGAGGTCACCCTCTCTGGTCCTAGACCGTGTCGCGGTGTACGATCCGGCACGGTCATACTTTTGCCCTCAGGAATGTTTCCGAGGCCTTGTCGAGGTGTACGGCCCGACAATGTGCCGAGGTAGCGATTCCTAGACCGTGTCGAGATGTACGATCCGGCACGGTCAGACATACACACCCTACACATAACACACACACACACTACGCACAATCCACACTACCCGAGGAATGTTTCCGAGGCCTTGTCGAGGTGTATGGCCCGACAATGTGCCGAGGTAGCGATTCCTAGACCGTGTCAAGGTGTACGATCCGGCACGGTCAGACCTACACACCCTACCCACATTAGGTACATGTAGTTTATAGTAGTGAGTAGATGACTGCTTAGCAATATACTAGTAAAACTCTTATACCTAGGTGTAACCCGTAGTTAGCGAGTAGATAACTGCTCAGCAATATACTAGTAAAATCTTACACCTAGATATAACCCGTAGTTAGCTATGTAGACATACTTTCCCACACTATGTAAACATTTGGCCGATACACCGACCCACTATATACCGAATTTCCGCTTCACACATATAGACCCCAGTAGGGTACACCAGTAGTTCCACCGAACCCAGCTTTCGAACATGTAGCTTACAGTAGTGAGTAGAGAACTGCTTAGCAATATACTAGTAAAACTCTTATACTTAGGTGTAACCCGTAGTTAGCGAGTAGATAACTGTTCAGCAATATACTAGTAAAATCTTACACCTAGATATAACCCGTAGTTAGCTATGTAGACATACTTTCCCACACTATGTAAACATTTGGCCGATACACCGACCAACTATATACCGAATTTTCGCTTCACACATATAGACCCAGTAGGGTACACCAGTAGTTCCACCGAACCCAGCTTTCGAACATGTAGCTTACAGTAGTGAGTAGAGAACTGCTTAGCAATATACTAGTAAACACTTATACCTAGATGTGACCCGTAGTTAGCGAGTAGATAATTACTCCGCAATATACTAGTAAAATCTTACACCTAGATATAACCCGTAGTTAGCTTTGTAGATAGACTTAACCCCACTATGTAAACATGTAACCTGATATTGTAAGCCGTTACTTAGATTTAAGATACCGAAATTGTTAGTATATAAGAACCATATTTGAATAAATAAAGAAATTTTATTTTGAAAGAAGGTGTTTGTTCTCACACGACCCTGGACAACTCGAGAGCCCCCGGCAACCCTCCCTTAAAAAAGGAGGTTAGAGAACACTTTCACCCGAAACACCATTACAACGAATATCGCGTAAGGAATCCATGTATCCCATGTAAGGGGATCTCTATTGATATAGTGTCGTAAGCATTCCGCCAACGTACGGTGGCTCCTTTCCAGGGCTCCGTTTGTCTGTGGGTGGTAAGGAGTGGTTTGGAGTTTCCTGATTCTTAGTAGTTTGTATACTTAATTGAATAACTTGCTCAGGAAGTTGCTACCTTGGTCTGTAAGAATGGACTCAGGTGTACCGTGTAGGCAAACAAAGTTTTTTACAAATGCTTCTGCTAAAGTATGTGACTCTGTATTTTCTAAAGGTATAGCCCCCGAAAACTTCGTGAGGTCGTCTTGAAAGGTGAGGATATATTTATTTCCTTGATAAGAACAGGGTAGGGGTCCAACTATGTCTAGCGCAATCCTTTCGAAGGGTCTCGAACTTGTACTAGTGATCTTCATCGGCATCGGAGGCTGCTTGTATAATTTATTCTTTTGACAAGACCCACATTTTTGTATGTGTTCTTTTACATCTTTCTTCATTGTTGGCCAATAGTAGTGAATTTTAAGTCTTTTCAGAGTTCTTGAAATGCCTTGGTGACCTCCCAGAACATCATTATGATATTGGTTTAGTACCTCGGCTATATCATCTGGATCAGTTAATTGTTGCTTGGTGTCTTGATAGAGTCTCAGTGTTATATTTTTTTCTTTGAAAAGAGTTGTTAGGGAGGAATTTACCTCGCTATGTGTAGATAATCCTAGGTTGGGGATTGATACGTGTGCGACACCGATTTTATTTTGCTGTATGTATGCGATTAGTTCTGCCAGGGCCGATTTCAAGCTTTCTCGGTCCTTTTGGGATCCTATGAGTAAGAAGTTTTTCGATACTATGTACGTCAGATTTTCGGTTTTGAATTCTTGTAGTCTACCTACAGTGAACTCCTTGGTTCCGCAGGCCTCACGTAAAAGGGGCTCTTCGCGGCCTTCTATTAAATGGAGAATAAATATTTTGTGAGTTAATCCAGTTTTATTTAAAAGGGGTTCGGATATTACTTTGCATTGATCTATTACGGGTGGTGTAGAAACGTCAGGGACATCTACTCCCTCCGTTTCGTGTGAGTTGATTGGTTTATTATCTTGATTAATTCTTGCCTGACTCCGGGTAAGCACTCGTACATTTCCGATATTGTCAGGGGCGACTCTGCTCAAAGCGTCAGCGTTTGCATTTTGCTTTCCTGGTTTATATATTATCTTGTAGTCATATTCCTCTAAGTGAATTTTCCACCTCATTAATCTGGAGGATGGCTCCTTTAAATTCATTAACCATTGTAAGGGCCTATGGTCAGTAACAATGGTAAATTTTCTACCATAGATATATGGTCTGAATTGTTTAACTGCAAAGATTATGGCGAGGAGCTCTTTTTCTGTAGTGGAGTACCTTGTTTCGGCTTGATTTAGGGTACGGCTTATGTAACAGATCGGTTTGTCTCGTCCTATGTCTCCCTGGGACAGCACTCCTCCTAGTACCAGGTCACTGGCGTCTGTGGTCACTAAAAATTCTTTAGAGAAGTCCGGGTACGATAAAATTGGCTCTTCTATTAATTTTTGTTTCAATTTCACGAACGCTTCGTCGCAATGGGGATCCCATTTAAATGCGACATCCTTTTTCAGAAGGTTAGTTAGGGGCTTTGCGATCTTAGAAAAATTGGAGATGAATAGACGGTAGTAGCCGACAAATCCCAGGAATGATTTTACGTCCCTTTCTTTTCTTGGTATCGGGTAAGTTTTCACTACTGCTATTTTAGACGGGTCGGGTTTGACTCCTTCTCCCGAAATGATATGCCCTAAGTATGTGAGCTCACGCTCGATAAAGTGGCATTTTTCAGGTTGCAACTTAAGATTGTGTTTTCTCAGACGTTGGAACACCTTAAGCAGCTTTTTGTTATGATCGTGAAGATCGTACCCATAGATGACTATATCGTCAACGTAAACAAAACACTGGATGCCTTGTAAACCCATTAGAACTTTATTCATTAGGCGTTGGAAGGTTGCAGGTGCGTTCTTTAATCCGAAGGGCATTCGGTTATACTCGAAATGCCCAAAAGGAGTACTGAAAGCCGTTTTTTCTTTATCATTTTCATCCACAGGTACTTGGTGAAACCCGTTAGCCATGTCTAATGTACTAAACACCTTAGCATTTCCGAGTTGGTCCAATATGTCGGTAATATACGGTAGGGGATAGGCATCGCCCACAGTGACGTCATTCAGTTTGCGGAAATCCACCACTACTCTCCATCGTTTTTGACCGGAGTCATCAGCCTTTTTAGGCACTAAGAGAAGTGGGGAATTCCAGGGACTGCAACTGTTTTGGACGATACCTGCCGCCAGCATTTCACCGACTTGCTTGTGAATCTCTTGTTTGTTTGAGTCAGGTAGCCTGTAGGGCCTTGTAAAAATGGGGGCCTTTCCAGGCTCCGTTAAAATTTTATGAGTCGTGGCGTCCGTGCAGGACAAAACGTCACCTTCTAGGTGGAAAAGATCATTGTACTCTCGGCAAATATTCAGCACCGTCTCGCGCTCCTCGGGATTACAATGTCCTAGTTTTAAAATATTTTCTAAGGTAGCCAAACGATTCCTTATATAATTGCCATTTTGATTATACAGTACGTTATAGTTACTTAGCTCTTCCCATTCTATATTTAAATTATCTAGCTCAAGTTTCACCTCCTTTTCGTTTGAATTGAGCACCAGAGTCGTTGCGTTTGAATCTATTGGATTGACTATCTTCTTCTTCTTCGATGGCTCTACGGCCCAATTCGAGCCTTGGCCTCCTTCAGCTTCTTCCTCCAGACGTCTCTCTGCTCCGCAGCTTGTCTCCAGTTTCTCGTGTTGAGCAGTTTCGCTGCATCGGTCTTAACATTATCTTCCCATCTTGACCGTGGTTTGCCAACTGGTCTTTTGCCATCTGGTAGTAGATACAGGGATTTTTTTGGTGTCCTTGAGTCATCCATTCTTTGGACATGACCGGCCCGACGTAAACGCAGTAGCTTGGCATGGGTCGAAAGTTTACATTCTTTGTATAAGTCGTACAATTCGTGATTGTAGCGTATTCTCCATGCATTGTCTTCATTAATTGGGCCGTATATCCTTCGGAGAACCTTCCTCTCAAATATATCCAACTTGTCGGACGATTTTGGGAAATACTCCATGCTTCACAACCATACGTAGCTACTGTACGTATGATGATTTTGTAGACTCTTATTTTTGTTTTTCTGTGGATGTCTCTGGATTTCATTACTGGCAGTAGTGAGAAGTATGTTCTGTTTGCGGCGTTTATTCTTCTTTGTATGTCTATCGTTTCATCGTTGTCTTCACTGACTGTGGACCCCAGGTAGTTAAATTGGCTTACCCGTTCGAAGTTATATTCCTCCCAGGTGGTGTTGTGGCTTCTTCTTCTTCTTTCCACCCTTGACTGAATTAGAATCTTGCTCTTCTCTGCATTTATTTGCAGCCCTAATTGGATTGACTATAGTCCTCGCTAAATATACCCCTGGAGAAATTTCCCTTTTCTGTATGACGACGTCCGTAGTAGCGTCTACTGGTAGTTGTATAACTGTTTCGCTCCTTGCGGGTAGTATTACTACTTCTTTTTGTTCTTCGACATTTATAATCTCGTCTTCTTCTTTCTTCGTCACATAATTTTTGTTTACTATTTCACCTGCTTTAATTTTCAAACTATTTTCATAATGGCTTCTAAGTGTGCCCTGTCCCATTTCGTTTCTATCGTCCCGTTCCTTTTTCTGATTTCCCTCCAAACGTGCTTTGTTCGATTCGTTATTATCGCGAGTTTTTATAATGGATTTCGTATTAATTTTCTCTGTACCGATTTCGTCTTCGTTACAGTCATAAATTGCCAGAATATTATCTGTACTGTTAATGGAGTGGTTAAGCTTACAAGTTGAGGCGCCCCTGAAATTCTCAGGATTTGAGGGTGATTTTACACTCTCCCTGTTGTCTAGGGGTTCCGTATCCTTGCCCTTTCCCACTTGTAGCGTTCTAATTTTCATTTTTATGCACTCTTCTTCATAGTCGATTTTCCACTTATATCTGTCCAAAAAATCATTACCCAATAGGCCATCATAATTAAGATTAGCGTCTTCTCCCACCAACTGGAAAGGATGAGTTAAATTAAGGGTTTTATTTTTTTCTGCTAAATGTAAAGTACCCTGGATATTACCAAGGCAAAGCCCAGGTGGGCCGTACAGACCACGTATGGTACTCCGAGAAGCTGGATTACTTGGTAGGTCTTGGTTTTTAAGAGTGGGTTTATATATGCTCATTTCCGAACCCGAGTCTATAAGGAAAACTGAGTATTTTTTATCTGAAGGAGTAAAGGGTATGCTAATAGTGATTCCTTTCTTAGTCTTGCAAAAGGATATTTTTATCGTGGAGTGTGAGGGTTCTATAATTACTGGCGATGCACGTCGGCCTCTATTCTTATGCGCGAAGGATGGCCGACCATATCCTCTCGCGGTTCTTCGTTTCCCGATTCTTCCATCATTCTAACTGTATTTTCCTGCCGGTTATTTGTGTGTTCATACACCGGTTCGTTTACGTTTGGGGCGTAGTGAACTCGCCTTCTATTGTCTTTCCTTTGGTAGGAGGCAGGTATATTTCTATGCGTTATCTGAGAGTTGGAGTGTTGGTTCCGGCGTAAGTGAAAAGTTTGCCCTTGGGGGGTTGGACGATTGCTGGTACTGGTTCTTTGTTGACCTAATTGTGAAAGTCTTGAACGACAGTTCGTAAAATTATGGTTGGGTTTTCGGCAATAAGAACACGTTATCTGGTCATTTCTTGGCTGTCGTTGGGCAAATTTCATAGCGTTTGCCTTTGAATAACAATTTTCTATTGTGTGACCGTTTTTATTGCAAAAGGTGCATAATAGGGTTTTACTGGCTGGTCTCGCCTTTACGGGGTTACTACCTCCCGAGAATTGCATGGGTAACCGCAGACTTTCGTCTATGGCATAAGTTATGGCGCTTCGAAGGCTACTTTCCCCTTTTGCTTTTACTAATAATTTTAACTGGTTATTCCTTAAACCATCCTCAAAAGTTCGCTTGGCTAGGATATTATTCTCTTGTAGGAGAAAGGTCCTTGCGCTTGCGTCGGCGACGCTAGCATAAGTTGCTGAGTTTAAGGAGGAAACAAGTCGTACGAGCCGTTCTCCAAATTCTTTAACGGATTCTTTAAATTCTTGTGTAGAATTGCGCAGCTCATTTTGGATAAGTGAACGTGATTTTTCCTCTGTAAATTGGGTTTTTAAATCTTTTGCTAATTCGGCCCATGTGTTGTAGGTCTGATACTCAGTCAATTCGAAAGCGGGCCCTTCTAGTTTCGTTTTGACTACATTAAGAAATAATTTCTTATCTTCTTCTGCCTTAGCAGAGGCAAATATTAAGTCGCAACACGTTATAAATTTCGTGAGCTCTGAGGGGTTTCCATTAAAAGTAGGGACGAGACTATGTACGTCTGCAAGTTGAACTTGAACTTCCATTCTGGAGTCGTGAAAGGGGAGTTCTTTGAATAATTTAGAGATTTCGTCCCAAGTGCGAGCTTGTGCTCTTGTAACCACCTGTGAGGTTGACTTTTCGTAATGAAAGTGATATGAACTAGGACTTTTACCTCTTATATCTTTGAGTTCTTTCTTTAAGGACATTTGTCACTCCATGACACAATAAATTATGTTCATTACATGTAAATTATGAAGGAAAAGAACACCCAAGACAAAGGTAGAATTTATTTTGTTTTTGATAGAAAAAAAATTTAAGAGAAATTGCAATTCCACTACGCTACCTTGCGTAGGTTCAAAGACTAATAAGTATCTACTATTAGATCTGCTCAAAGATGAAGACAATAAAAGAAAAGGATCTCCACTGATTTATTCGTTCTAGTCCTCAAATACTCGTATCACAAAAGTTAAAGAATAACTACGCTCAAACGGAATATTACATTCACGCGGTATTAAATTATACGGTGAAAATAACAACAACAAAAAAAATTTTACTGGAAAACACAACCAGTGACACGAAAAAATAAAAACACACAAGGGATTATACGCTTACTCCAATGAATATCGCAGAACAACAAAGAATCTTATGAAACTTCAATAAGTTACCACAGAGAATGTTAACATAAAACACGCTATAAACTTCAAGAAAATGGAAAATGATTTCTCTAATTAGACAAAAGCACTAAAGGTTACTTCAAAAAATTTTCGCGAGACTCCTTAGAAATGCACGGAAATTTTCAGAATTAACGCTCTTAAAAGGGATATAATTCAATCAAAAAGGTCTCCCACTACACGCTTCGCAATACATGTTTCTTTTTCCTTCTTTTTTTTTAAACTTTACACATCACCATTTATTTCATTCATTATTCATATATATAACACTTGGTGTAATTTATGCAGTACACGTATTTGTATAGAGTTTATATTACTGTTAAAAAAAATTTCTTTTGCAATGCAATACTATGTATTGTATATATATATATAAAAAATTTTCTTTTTTTTTTTTCAAAAAATTTTTTTTTCAAAATTTTTTTTTTTTTTTCAAAATTATTGTAATAATAAAAAAATATAGTAATAAGAGAGAAAGAAAATAGTACCTGGTGATAGACTTTTAGGTTGATTCATATATTAACTTGTTGTGACGTCTGGTAGTGCTTGCCTTTGTTGATTGTTGGATAAGATGGTTTCTGGGTTCTTTTTGTCCTTTTTTTTTTCAACTCCTTCCTGCAGGAGTCATCCCACCGCTGCCACCAATTTGTTATAGCTGGCCGCCCGTGCTTACCGTAGTGAAGAGGTGCCAGGAGGATCCGAGTCTGTCTTCCAATTATTTAGATTAAAACTTTTATTGTTTAGCTTAAACTTTTTATTATTTAATTTAAACTCTTTAAAAAAAACTGGCTTTACATATTATTTAGCTTTAACTTTATTTTAGCTTAAACTTTTTAGAGAAAAAAAAACTGACCCGCACGGTTTGGAAGTTCGACCCGGACTCTGTGTTCTGATTTTTCGTTCTCATCCAAGTACCCAAGCTAGTTTTGAAATTTCTTGATAAGAAATTTATTTATCAGCAATGCGGTGTATTATATCTTGCTGTTAAGGCTTAAATTGCGTGCGTTGCACTTTTATGAATGGACAATGGATTCAGTGAGTTTATCACTCGAAAAATACCGAATTTAATACTTTGAAATATTATAAATATTATAATACTTAGTATTTGAAAAGATTCTTTGTTTTTATTATTAAACTGTTTTTAACTGTAACAATGGGTGAAAAACAGGATGTTTATTTATGATACCGCCGGATGCGCATATCATAACAAGTAGTCGCCTCCGAACTTGGGAATGGTTATGTGTGGTAACTTAATTTCATGCCGAATGTCGGTGCCTTGAGCTAACTGAAGTGGGGGAGCTTCCTCCGCTCTTTGGGTGAGTGTTAGGGGAGAGGGAGTCGGCGTCAGTTTGCGGATGAGATCATTAAGAGTACCTTTGTATTCAAAATATCTTTCATTAAACTGATCTTGTAAAGTATTACTGAAGTAGGGATTCGCTTTATCCTCCGCGGAACGGCATCTTCGAATGAGTCGATCATTTTCCATGAAGGTTTTGTATAAACCGTCGGGGGCTTCCACTCGACCCTGAACGTGACCTAGTTTCTGGAGTCTCTCCTTTGGAGACTTTCTGAGATTGGTTCCGAAATTTTCTAGCTCTTCATACAGAACATCCTGATCCTTGATCTTTTCAAGAATCGTTGCCATTATACCGGTGCTAGCTCGATAGTTAGTGACCTACTAGGTAATGGAGGAAATTTGAAGCTTAGCGATGGTTCTGTTGAATTGAGTGTGAGGAGTCGGACTAGAGTCTACTGGATCTGCCCGTCAGCGCGTTGGGAGTTGGTTACTGAAAGGGAAGCCAAAAAACACAAGAGGAGAGATCTCTGAAATAACTTGGGCCCAACATCAATGACATAAGAGGGAAAAACCAAATAGTGGGCCTGAACCTTAGAAATCTAAAGTTTCCTAATTCGAGCAATGTATTCGTATTTCAAATCAAATATTTTCCGAGCCTCATTTTAAGTTCATTATAACTGTCCTTATGGATTAAATAAACAATTGAGTTTCGTGTGAATTTAAATTTTAATTAAGTCCCGCCGCTAACATTTAAAATATATAAATTATCCAATTTTTATCTATGAAATTATAACAGTTGAATTTCGATCTGTATTTGTTATTTATGGCAATACCCTATCAATATGAGTTCCGTTATCACATACAATCGAAACACTGAGAACTCACACGAGGCAACTGCCACTATATTATTCATTAAATAATTAAGCTAGTTACGGAGCTTTAAATTTTACCGCTAATATTCAAAGTAAAGACATTTTTCAAAATCTAACACTATGCGAATTCACACGAGGCAACTACCACTATATTATTCATTAAATAATTAAGCTAGTTACGGAGCTTTAAATTTTACCGCTAATATTCAAAATAAAGACATTTTTCAAAATCTAACACTATGCGAATTCACACGAGGTAACTACCACTATATTATTCATTAAATAATTAAGCTAGTTACGGAGCTTTAAATTTTACCGCTAATATTCAAAGTAGAGACATTTTTCAAAATCTAACACTATGCGAATTCACACGAGGCAACTACCACTACATATATTATTCATTAAATAATTAAGCTAGTTACGGAGCTTTAAATTTTACCGCTAATATTCAAAATAAAGACATTTTTCAAAATCTAACACTATGCGAATTCACACGGGGCAACTACCACTATATTATTCATTAAATAATTAAGCTAGCTACGGAGCTTTAAATTTTACCGCTAATATTCAAAGTAAAGACATTTTTCAAAATCTAACACTATGCGAATTCACACGAGGCAACTACCACTACATATATTATTCATTAAATAATTAAGCTAGTTACGGAGCTTTAAATTTTACCGCTAATATTCAAATAAAGGCATTTTTCAAAATCTAACACTATGCGAATTCTCACGAGGTAACTACCACTATATTATTCATTAAATAAAATAAAACAAACAGTTAATATGCACCGGGACCTTTTCTCACACGGGTAGAAATCATACGAAATTTCATAACGGGATCAAACTTTCCGCTAATTTTTTTATCAAATCAATCACTTCTATTCTGTGTGCCACCTTTACACTCCACCCTTTTGTCTTAAACTTTATTTTATTCAATGTAAAAAAAACACTCAAAAACTGGCGCACTTAGTAATTCTGAGATACCAAAATTCTTTATATGAGTGATAACAAAGAAAAAGAAAATTTGAGCATGCAACCTTTACTCACCGTTCAAAAAAAGGGAAAAATCCGGCTCGAAGGACCAATTTATGTTTTGTATAATATTAACGGGTTGAATTTTCTCCTGGTGAGGCCTTTTGCATGCGGTATTTTCCTTGTAGAATGTTCCTTGATGCAGAGTGATCTTGACTTCTTGTTATATTATAGTCGATTATTTTAACTTTGCTTAACAATTTAACCTTATTTATTTTTAATTCAATTTTATTTAACAATTCTTCAATTTACTTTAATTTAATTTATAAACATTTTTACTTTCATAATACAATACAAGTGCGAAAGAATCGCCTGTGCAACGGAGAATAGTGTAGAGAGCTCTTCTCGAGAGTGTGTAGTTGACTAGTTGAACTGATTTTTGATTTTTATGCCGATGGTGACTGATAAGAGCGGAGTAACGTTATCTGGAAAGTAGGGGTTCCCGTTTTCGTTCGATAAGAAGTGTGGAGGATGGAATGTTTTTATATTTTATTGTTGACGATCTCCAACAGATGGGAAACATGTAAGAATAACAGCTCCAGCTAATAGTGGAGCTTATTTTAACAACACCGAATTTTATGGAAGGCTAAAAAATAATCGTTTACAAATCCCAGCTTCTGAAACAATTGCTGGCGGAAATGAATATTTTCCTTTTGTGTTTGTCGGCGATGATGCATTCCAGCTACGCCCTGATTTGTTAAAACCGTATAGTCAGTCAAATTTATCTTATGAAAAAATATAGGATATAGTTTTGTGCTGCTGTGTATTACACAACTTTCTTATGAGAAAAAAGAATACCTGCTATTGTCCACATGAGGATTTGGACAGGGAAGTTAGCGATGGCGTTGTGACCTTAAGATTAAGAGCTAATTCCGACACAAATTTAGAAGTTGGACGAATACGAAACGCTTCAGAAGCAAAAGAAATTCGTGAACATTTTTTTAATAAGGAAGGAAAAGTTGAATGGCAAGATACTATGATAATATAAAGAACGTAATAAAAGTTTATATAAATCCAAAACAATATTTAATTTATTGTAGCATAAAAAATTCAGTACTTGCACCTTTTCAGAGCTGTTGCTTAAAACTACGAATTCATTAATAAAGAGCTGACAAAAAGAGCCCATAACATTAAAATTACAACAAAATCAATTCATCACAGATAACATAGATTTACATCGTATCTATAAATATTTGACTTAATTTTATTTTGTTATTACAAGTTTCTATAAAATCAGAAATATATTTCACTATTATCACATAAAAATTGATAACTATATTTACTATTTACATCGTGCTTAAAACTATAAATTCATTATATAAAAAGGTAACAAAAAAAATAGTCCATAAATATATAAAGATGTTCGGATTGTATCACACTATTGGTTAAAATTGGCGAAGAGTCCACCAATTTCATTGTCCTTGACAATGTTCCCATTCTCGCCTCAAAAAGGACATCGTTAATAAACTTTTCCGCCAAAATACTCATATCTGGTGGAAGTTGCTCTAATTTTTTGGCGACATTCTTACCCACGATGTCAAATTCCGTTTCAATAGGCACCTCATTTATTTTTGAATTGATGGACTCCAGTATCTGGTCACATTTATCCAATTTGCGTGCTTTTTCTGGAGGCGACCGCACTGAATTATCATAGTGTACCTGTAAACAAAAAATTATATCAAACTTTTACATACATACGAGTATATAAATATTTATAACTCACTTCCGTGTTGTTGAAGGGATCACAGAACTCCTCCGGGGTGTCCGTTAAATTAGACGTTGACGTTCTGGCTTCCTCCTGGTCGCTCAGGAAATTTAATTCCTCCAAATACTACAAATTACTGGAATACAAATTTTCTTTCCCACTTCCAGATTTACCGGTATCAGAAATTTTTTTCCTTTCACGGCTGTAGTTGGAGCGTAAAAAATTCATTTTTTTCTTTACATCATCGTGCGTCACATTCGGTTCTAGTTCTTTTAATTTATTACATAAAACCTCATAAGCTGCATATTTTAAATTTTTATTTAAATAATCTTTGGACTTTATTTTCCAAAGACATGGCTTGTCTCTATACAAGGAAATAAAATCTATTAAAAAATCCTTGGGCCACGATCGAATATCTAAATTCATACTGCGAAAATAAAAAGTAAATAATAAAATCAACGAAAATAAAAAAAACCGGTGCCCCGGGCAACGCCGCTTCGCGCCGTGGCGATTATCCCGTGACAACTACCATGTTGCTTATTCGTTATGCAATATATAATAAACACAATATACATATAATTTTGCAGTATTTTTATTTTTATTTATTCTCAAATGTACCTAACAATAACAGTGTGATTATTTATTCAGTATTTTTTATTTCCAATAGCCGTGTTTTTTTAATGAACTATATAGTTCTTCCCTATACAAATCTCAAAACGCAGGTTTTATGGGGGTTTCTATCGAGGTTTTAGGAAATTTCTTAATTTGCATATTGCATACTTTCGAGGGTGGCATGTTGCATACTTTACTTTCGGGGGTTGGCATATTGCATACTTTATTGTCAATGTTATTGATAAAAACGATGTAGGGTTAGAAGTAGAGGCGTGCAGGGGTGCTCGCGCGCCGGTACGACGTGCCGCGCTACATAAATTAATGTATCTCTAGCAGTAATAATAATTTCTCCATTAATTAAAATCATGTTTTTTATAGAAAATTTGACGTAGAATACGATGGTTGTATTAAATAATCGTTAAATTTTGGGGACTGTTGAATGAGCTATGAGTTATGCTGGGACTGTGGAAAGGTAATGGGCTTTTAAAAATCGAACACTTGAATCTTGAGGTTGTTCACAATCTAGGTTTATTCGAGCTTACTATGTTTTTGAAATTACACTTTATTAATTTTAAATAAGTTTTTAAAGATAAATTGTTGTAGCACAATGAGAGCACTTGCTTGAGACGACGTCTGAAAAGTTGAACTTTTGATATTCGAATGGCGTTGATTTTTAGCCGGCAGGAAGAAGGGCGTATAAATTTTTCACGTAATAGATTTAAAGTTGAGCGTAGTAGACTTAGTCGAGCTAAATTAAAGTTGAGGCTACATTTTCTCAACATTCTCCCCGCCTTCAGCAACAGTGTTGGTGAATGCATCTACTGGTAGAACTACGAGCTTGACGATGGGCCGTGTTAGTGTTGTTGTTGCAGTCTTGATTGTGACGACCCTAATGCGACCATCCTTCCCTGGGTGAACGTCTATTACTCGAGCTAGTGGCCACCGAGCTGGGGGAAGTCGCTCATCTGTCATCAGAACTAATGAGCCGATCTTGAGCTGATGATGTTCATGGTGCCATTTGGCAACCGCTTGATAGCGTTGTAGGCATTCTCTGGACCAGCGTTGCCATAGGTGTTGGAGCTTCTGTTGGACTAGTTGCCAGAGAGAAAGTCTAGATTCTGGTAGGTCGCTGAGAGCCTGTTCCGGTAAAACTGTTGGAGCTGAGCCCGTAAGGAAATGGGCTGGTGTTAGAGCGGTGATATCATCTGGGTCATCAGATAGCGCAGATAGTGGACGTGAGTTTAGGACAGCTTCGATCTGGGCTAAGAGCGTCGTAAAGTCTTCATAAGTGAGTAGTGTCTCTCCAATTACTCGTACCAGATGAAATTTAACAGATTTGACGGCAGCTTCCCATTTTCCTCCAAAGTGAGGAGCGCCGGGTGGAGAGAACATCCATCTTGTTCCTTCTTGAGCTAATGAGCTGATGAGCTGAGCGTTGTACTGAGATCCTGAGCTAAATAGATCTTTCAGGAACTTATTGGCACCTTTGAATGTTGTCCCACAGTCGCTGTAGAGCACTGAGCTTACTCCTCGACGACTTACAAATCGCCGATAAGCTTTAATGAAGGCTTCAGCAGAATAATCGGTCACCACCTCCAAATGGACTGCTGAAGTGACGAAGCAGACGAAGACAGCGATCCAGCCTTTATATGTTTTAGCGCCTCTTCCTTGAAACGTTTTGAGTAAGAATGGTCCGGCATAGTCAACACCAGTGGTATGGAACGGTCGTACTGGAGTGACTCTCGATGCTGGCAATTGACCCATGAGCTGCTGAGCTCGTTGAGCACGATATCGAGCACATGTAACGCATTTTAAAATGAAGGAGCGGACTGGAGCTCTGCCACCAATAATCCAAAAGGATTGTCGAAGATGCATGAGGGTCACTTGCGTACCCCCATGTAGTGTTGATAGATGAGCTCGAGCGATGATTAAATACGAAAGTCTTGACTTTCTTGGTAAGATTATTGGATGTGTTGCATCGGGGTCTAGCTGAGCTTGCTGTAGCCGACCACCGACTCGAAGAATTCCCTGATGATCAATAAACGCAGTCAGTCTTGAAATAAAGTGAGCTGCTGGTAAATGCAATCCCTCTCGAATAGCTTTCATTTCACTTGAGAAGTGAATCTGCTGAATGATCTTCACCCAGGTTAGTTGAGCATCGAGCTGGTCATTGGGATATAGTGGGCTTTGAGTCAACGAGCTGTTTTCTTCTTTCTTAAGAACTGATAGGAACCGTTTGCACAGTGCTGTGATTCTCAAGAGCTTGTAGATCGATGAATATCTCGACAGAACGTACCATAATGGATGATCCGTTTCATTAGGAGTCTTCGTCGTATGTAGAAGGACACCTGGTCGTTCTTCTTTGTAAGCTAGAGCTGATGGTTTAAATTGTTGAGTTGGCCAGGATGAATGTGAGCTGCATAGCCACCTTGGTCCACACCACCAAGGCATGAAATTTGCTAGTTGAGTTGGAGCTAGACCTCTGGAAGCATAGTCAGCTGGATTTTGCTTCCCAGGTACATAATGCCACTTCGCTGAAGGATTGAGCTCTTGAATAGATGACACTCGATTACGCACAAATTCTTTCCATCTTGTTGGATGACTTAAAATTCATGTTAATGCGACGGAGGAGTCAGTCCACAAGTACAGAGGAACATGAGCTAATTCTAGTACTTTTTGAACATGATTGATGAGCTTTGATAGCATCCACGCAGCAGTAAGTTCGAGCCGTGGTATGGTGACTGGTTTCAGTGGTGCTACCTTAGTTTTAGCACACAACAGGGTTACTTGAGCTGGTTCCCTGGGGTTAATAACCCTAATGTAAATGTACGCAGACATGGCTAATTGTGACGCGTCGGAAAACCCATGCAATTCAATGTACGAGCTGGAGATTGTGTTAATCCATCTGGGAATACGAATCTGAGCTAATAAAATAAACTCGTCTCTGAGGTGCGTCCACCGTTGGGCAAGTTGATCTGATAATTCGTCATCCCATCCCGATTTGTTAAGCCAGAGCTCTTGAATGTACATTTTAGCCCGAACTATAACCGGAGCTAAGAATCCAAGTGGGTCGAATAGTTGAGCTACTTCGGAAAGAATGGAGCGCTTCGTAATTTTCTTTAACTTCGAGCTTTTTGGTGAGAAGATGAACTGGTCAAACGAAGGACTCCAAGAAAGCCCTAGAACTTTTAATTCAGTGTCATCGAGGTCCTGAGCTGCAGCAGTTGAGATACTTTCGAGCGATAGAGCTTCTAGGAAAGCAGGAGTGTTGCTTGACCATTTTGCCAATGGAAACCTCCCCGCCTTGCAGAGGTTTATGAGATCTTGAGCTATTAGTTGAGCCTCTTGGAGAGTGTCGGAGCCACCGAATATGCCGTCGACATAACGGCCTTTAGTCATTGGAGCTATTGCGAGTGGATGTTTCGAGCCTTCGTCTTGAACAAGTTGCAGGAGATCTCGAACTGCAAGGAAAGGTGCTGATCTGGTTCCATAAGTAACTGTAGTGAGCTGGTATGGAACAATATTGTTGTGTTGATCTAGCCAAAGAATCCGCTGTAGATCCCAGTCTGAATAATGAACATTGATTTGACGAAACATCTTGCTTATGTCGGAACTAAAGACGATTTTGTGACGTCTTATCCAGAGAAGAACGTCGAAGATGTCCATCTGGAGTTTGGCGCCAGAGTGGAGGACATCGTTGAGCGAGTATCCAGAACTTGTTCGAGCTGATCCATTAAAAACGACTCTTAATTTTGTTGTTGAATTCTGTTCCTTTAGGACTCCATGATGAGGCAAGTAGTAATGAGGAAGAGCAGAAGCCCGAACTGATGCTCGACTTCCAGAGACCCTCAACCCTCCTGTTACCGAAGTATCATGTGCTAAGGTCATCTCATCGAGCCGTTCACCAGATTCCAAGTTAGAGCCATTTCCTGAACGCGATTGATCTTCTGGTACTTGCCTCATGTGGCCTAGAACTTCATATTCCTTCATGAAGTCTCTGTAGAGCTGGTTGAGCTTCTGATCATTTGAGAGTCGCTTGAGCATTGATTTAAGGCATCTTAAAGCGGTGTTTCTCGACTCTCCTAACTGTTGCGGTGATGGAACTATTGGTAGTCGAACAACATATCGTCCGGTAGAATCTCTGGTATGTGTGTTGACGAAGTGAGCCTCACAGTGTTCTTCGTCAGGTGTAAGGTTAGGTACTTCAGCTTGATTAGATTCTTCCTGGAGCCAGAACCTTGATAAGAGGTCATGTAGAGAATGATCTTGTTAAACGTGAAGAGCTGGGCTGCTTGTTAGCGCTAAGTTTTTGTTGGTCGGCCCAAATATGACCCAACCAAAGATTGTCTTGAGAGCTATAGGTTCCGAGAATTGAGCTTGTTTAATTTCGGATCTGACGACTTGTGAAAAGTACCCAAGATGATGTCAATGTGTCCTGGTTTTTAATAATGTGGATCAGCCAGTTGTAGTCCGTTTAGATGAGTCCAGGATGAACTATCCACGGGAAAGCTGGGTATTATTGTTGTCAGCGAGTTCAAAATGTGGAGGGGGACTTGAATCTGTTCTTCGGAGTACAAGGATTTAAGAGTTACAATGCACATACCCTTAGATCTCCCAGCTGGTATATTTCCAATGGCTGTTAGTATTATCGAGGAGCGCTGACGTTGGAGCTTGAGCTGTAGAACTAGCTTGCTGGTGATGAATGAGAGCTCTGAGCCAGAATCTAAGAGCATTCTGATTGGTTGGCTTGCTGACGTTGGAGCAATTAGTTGAGCTTGAGCTGTAGCGAGCAAGGCAGATGATTGAGTTAATAGTTCTGTATTAGCTAGATAAACTGGTGAGAAGATCGTGTTGAGTCCCCGTCGGGCCTCCGGTTCAAAATGCAGAATTGATTCTGACTATTTTCACTGTTACCTAATTAAATCGGGCTAAAATTAAGACTTCCAAGTCACGAAAAAATTTATTCACGCATTTGTTTCTTTATTCAAAAATGTTACAAGAATCTGGCACGTTTTAATATTCAATTACAAAAACTTAGCACTGGATTAAACTTTAAATAAAAACAAAACTATAAACGCTATGTATTTCTGCAATCTTAGTAACAATTGGTTTTAAAAAAATTATTTAAATTAAATTATTATTTAGAATCTGGCACGTTTTAATATTCAATTACAAAAACTTAGCACTGGATTAAACTTTAAATAAAAACAAAACTATAAACGCTATGTATTTCTGCAATCTTAGTAACAATTGGTTTAAAAAAAAAAATTATTTAATTCACACTTCACAAACCGGCGGCACGACGAGAACTGGTCGCCAAACTTTCTTTTGGCGGCGAGTTTCCGTCGCACCGCGACCCACACGCTCAAAGTCCACAATCTTGCACAATGTTGCAAAAATGCTGGTTCATCACATGCGCTTGCGATAAGCGCATGTGCTTAAATTATCGACGGAAATTGAAATTGATATCTTAAAAAAACAATAGCTGAATGCGCGCATAAAATGTGGCATGAAATTCTAAAGGTTGCTAAAAACTGCGCATGGATGCTTATTCAGCTTTTTGAATAATGAGTCTTTTAAATGAATGCGCGTGTAGGCAATTCGAGCGTGTGGTCCGCTTACAATGTTGCTTTTTTGTTGTTGTGATTCACAACACTCCTCCCCCCTTATAAAGCTTAAATACGTATGGTTTACGTTAAAGATATAGTTTATATATATTTGTATAAAAATTTATAGCTAAAATAGTTCTCAATTTGAATTTTATTTTATTATTTTAGATTTATATTGCTTCTGCAGTTTTGGCTCCTTACATTAAAGAATAAAGTTATAGTTTATGTATATGCATATGTGAAAAAGAAGAAAATTTCATAACTAAAATAATTCTCGATTTAAAATTTTTTATTTTATTATTTTAAATTTCTATTGTTTCTTCAGTTGCTGGCTCTTTAGTTTTGCAGTTAGTTTTAATTTTACATTTAATAATTTTCTTTAAAACAATGTAGCTTGAGAGCGTTATTATAAGGATAACTGAAGATATTATCATGATAATGAACCAGGGAGTTGTCTCTTTTGTGTTTTCATCCTTATTGCGAAGGTCTCTTTTTAGTTCAGACAAACTCTTACTTATTGGCTCTAAATCAAGATTCTTGAGGTCAAGTTTTTGAAGTGTTAAGTTAGTTAGAGTTTCTTGGAATTCTATTATTTGCGTATTGTTTAATGCTTCCGTGAATGCGTTTCCAAAACTATAGTGTATGATCTTATTATTTGATATTTCATAGTTTGCTTGGATCTTTATTTCTGATGTTTTAGCTTTACACCCGGCTTCTAAATTTAGAATCCCGCTGTAATGCAAGGTTATCGCATAATTAACATCTCCACACGATATTCTAAGGAGTGTGTTGGTGGGTGTGATGAATAACCACGAATTATCCTTATTTAATGGGTACCATAATTCATGCTTAAGTTGAAATAATCTCACTTCGCATGTATTATCGTGATATTTACCCTGCCTTAGGTTCATGATGCAGTTAGCTCTACCTTGACGGTAACTAAGAAAATTGTCGCGGCATAGAAAATGATTCTTTAAAAAGTTAGAGCACTGCGAAAACTCTGTTCTTGTAATGAATACGAACTCATCGTTTGCTTGATTTATTGCTACATATTCGGCGTCTGCTTTTATAAAGTAGTACGTTTGATTACCGAGTGTAGACGGTAGGGGAGTGATTTTATAAATCTTATAGGATTTGGAGATTAGAGGGACCTTAACTTCGAATATTAACATTTCGTTTGCGTACAGAGGTTTTACTGAAGACAGTTGACTTATTACGGGGATATTCACTCTAGTGGGTTTAGCGGGGAGTGTCAGTTCTTTTCCAAGTTCGATTTGGACATCTCGGAGCGCGCTAAGGAATAGTTCGGATGTGGTTAGATGTTTATCTAATAGCCCTTGGGTTGCTGATTGCAATATGTCATATAACTCATGTTGCTTAGAGATTACTTGACTATGAGCCAGCCCTATTATGTTGGCTAGTTCATCGAAATTGTGGCTTTGCTGTACATTCCGTATGAATTCTGATTCGTTGCGCATACTTTTGGAAAGGTTAACAATATGGGCTTCAATAGTTTCCATCGATTGGTTCATCGCCTGATAGGAGATATTAACATTTTCCAGTAAGTCCGCTAGGATGGAAGTCTGTTTCTCGACGTTGTGAAAGAGTTTGTCGTCGTTCCTTTGAAGTTTTTGGAGTGAGGACTGAATATAAATTGCGTCGTCTTCATCCATTGTACCAAAGAGAAACTTCCCTAGTTTTCCTATGCCATTTATGATACCCCTTTTGCTACGCGACAGAGTGGAGTCACCTAGGATTTCGTTTAGGATTCGATTATTTTCCAAGATTTCCGAATGGGTATTATTCAATAACCGTGTGGTTGCTATGCAGTGCTGCAACGTAACTTTACAATATTCTGAGAGGGTCTTGAGGTAACCAGTGATCTGGTTGATCTCTGTGTGTAGTTGGGTTATGTTCATATGTATGTAGAACTTCCAAGATGATGTCGCCTTGAGCAGGTCCCCCAGTTCTTCGAAATACATCCCTGTTGTATTTTGTATTTCGGTAAGATTATGATGGAGTTTTTGTTCCGCAGTCTGTCCGTGTGCAACATGTAGTACAACGATAATTATACATGCGTAGATCCTGGAAATAAATTGAAGTTGTTAATTGAGGGTCCGGCCAGGAAGTGCTTATTTTCTATTCGGTGTGGAATCTTTTTAGAAGGTTATTATGAACGATTTTTATATTTCTGCCTATCTTTATGGCTGAGGTTTCGGGGCTTTTAATTTCCACAACTTCGTATGGACCTTCAAAAACTGATGTTAACTTTTTGTTTGTCCGACCTTGCGTCTCAAATAGTACTAAATCTCCCTCTTCGAATTTTACCATAGTACTATTCTTGTCGTAATATTGCTTAGATTTTTCCTTTGCCTTTGTTTGGTTGGCTCTGATCAACGCATACCCGTTTTGAAGGCGAGCTTTAAGCTCTAGGACGTAGTCTTCGTAGTTATAGACCGGTTCTACTGGTCGCGTTAGAGAAGAAGGCAGTTCTGGCTTAATTCCGAACAATGCTTCAAAGGGTGTGAAACCAGTAGAGGAATGAGGAGAGGTATTGTAACAAAATACTGCGCAATCGATCCAGGTATCCCAATTATTGGGATCTTTACTGGAGTAACTACGCAAGTAGTCTCCGAGACTCCTGTGACTTCGTTCTAGCGACCCGTTTGATTGTGGGTGATAAGGACTCGTTTGTATTTTCTTAATTTTTAAGAGTTTACAAGTGCGTTTAAAAAGGTCGCTTAAGAAATTACCACCTTGGTCAGTGAGGAGGTACTGGGGTGTACCGAAAAGACAAACCACCTTGCGAACATAGTGTTCGGCTACGGTATTAGCTTCTTGGTTTGGGATTGGTATAGCTAATAGGAATTTAGTTAAGTTATCTTGGAACGTCAAAATATATTTGTTGCCGGCTTCAGAAATAGAAAGAGGTCCTACAATGTCCAAGGCTACGCGTTCAAAAGGCTTGGTAGCGGTTGTTGTGATATTCATTGGCAGTTTTGTTTTTTTATACGATTTGTTTCGTTGGCATGATTCGCAGCGAGCTATGTATTGTCTTATATCTCTCAACATATTGTTCCAGGTGTACTTGGATTTGATTCTTTTAAAGGTACGGGAGACGCCTTGATGTCCGCCTACAGGAGTGTCGTGATATTCCCGTAAAATCTGTTGTATTTCCTCTGCATCTTTAGGAGTGTTTAAAATATTGGTACTATCTGAATTTGGTTGATCTGGTTGTTGTTGACAAGCCTGAAATCTGGTTACCACATTTACTGTTTCAGACTCTAGCCTAGTTAGAGCATCCGCATTGGTGTTCAAATGACCGGACTTGTGCATCACATCGAATGTATATTCCTCTAGTTTAATACGCCACCGCATTATCCGTGAAGTGGGGTCCTTGAGATTAAATATCCACACAAGAGGCTTGTGGTCGGTCACCACCGTAAACACTCTACCGTAGACGTAGGGCCTGAAGTGAGAGACAGCCCAGACGACCGCTAAGGCTTCTTTCTCAATCGTTGAATAATTCCTTTCTGCACGATTTAATACTCTACTCGCGTATGCGATGGGTAGGTCCGTGTTATTGGAGTGATGTTTCTGAGATAGAACGGCGCCTATTGCTGTGTTGCTTGCGTCAGTTGTAATATAAAATTTATTGTCGAATACAGGGTATTGTAAAATGGGGGGTGTTGTCAAAGCTTTCTTAAGGTGGTTGAATGATTCGTCGCAGTAAGCATCCCATTGAAAGGGAACATCTTTTTTCAGTAGCTTGTTCAATGGGTTCGCATGTTTAGAAAATTGGGGTATGAACTTTCGATAGTAACCGACCAGGCCCAAAAATGACTTTATTTGTTTCGCGCTGGTTGGCGGTTTGATTGAGAGAATTGCAGCCGTTTTATCGGGATCAGGTTTTATTCCCTCCTGTGTAATTAAGTGCCCTAGGTATAACACTTCCTTTCTTAAAAATTTGCACTTATTTGGTTGGAGTTTTAAATTGTGGTGCTTTAGACATTCGAATACTTCCCTTAATTTGGCAATATGGTCGTTGAGGTTTTTGCCGTAAACCACGATGTCGTTTAGGTATACAAAACATTTTATGCCTTGTAGGCCAGTTAAAACTTTGTTCATAAGACGTTGAAATGTGGGTGGTGCATTTCGCAACCCGAAAGGCATTCTATTGAATTCGTAGTGGCCCGTTGGAGTACTAAATGCCGTTTTTGATTTATCTTCCTCTGTCACGCAGATCTGGTGAAAACCGTTAGCCAGATCAAGTGTGCTGAAATATTTTGAATCCCCTAGTTGGTCAAAAATGCTTTCTATATTAGGGAGCGGGAAGGCGTCCGGTAATGTTACCTCGTTTAGTTTTCGATAATCTACTACGACTCTCCATTTTTTACATCCGGTTGAATCTGTTTTTTTTGGGACCACCAATAAAGGTGCATTCCAGGGGCTTACGCTGTTGCGTATTATACCTTCTTCTAGCATTTGACCTACTTGTTTTTTTATTTCTTGGAGATGAACTTGGGGTAAGCGGTAGGGTCTCCTATTTACCGGTATTTGATCCGGAGCAGTTTTGATTGCATGCGTGATATCCGGAGTGTACGTAAGTTTGTCTCCCTCTAATAGAAATAGGGAATTGTATTCTTTACATAGTTCTACCATGTGGTTTTGTTCTTCTGTATTTAAGTGGCTGAGTTCAAGTTCTGATATTAAGGTTTCTAATCTTTGTTCGACTTTGTCGATTAATTTACAATGTTGAAGAGGGTATATTTTGTATTCGGATGCGTTTTCATAATTGGGTGTGAACTTTGTTGGGAGTTCAATCTCTTTAGTGGATGAATTTAGAATGCTAATATGAATGTATCCATTTCTTGACTGGGTTATTGTACCCGAGGTATATACCTGCGGAACAATTTCTTCAGGGAAACAAATAATTTCTCCGGCTTCTGTTATAGGTCCGACTTTCAGAATCTTTTCTGAGCGTGGGGGGACCTTGATAGGGAGATGGCGATATATAAAGTCGAAACATACTTTCCTACCTTTATGATTGAACTTGAAGGTGTTTTCTTCATAGCATATGGTAGACGTAGTGCGAGTGAAAAAGTCTTCTCCAATAATACCATCGTGGATTATAGGAAAATCTTGTGGGACTAGATGAAAGGGATGTTTAATAAACGAATTTGAGTCTACCATCAATTTTAGATAACATGCGCCTTTGGTTGTCACGCTTTCCTTCGTTATACCTTTGATAGTTACGATGTGACTGGTATCAACTTCAGTGTCCTTATGTAACTTATGTATTTTTATAAAGCTCAATGAAGCCCCAGTGTCTAAGAGCATTAAATTATTGTTTGATTCGGCTTCTTTAAAGTTTAGGTGTACTTCACTATGAAAGGTTCTTTCGTTATAACTCAAAGTTAGGACGGTATGTTTTTTAGGTTTCCTATGCTGGTCGTATCCAAAATCGGAGAGGTTTGAGATTTTAGTAGATTTAGAAAAGTTAGTGGATTCAGAGCATTTCGCATATTCGGAGGATTTAGCAGATTTAGGTGATTCAGGAAGTTCGGAGGATTCTGCGGTATCATAAAAGTTGGCGAATTCAGAGAATTGAGCGAAATCGGAGAGTTTAGCAGATTCAGAGAAGTTGGCAGGTTCAGAGAATTGGGTGGAATCAGAGAATTTAGAAGATTCAGAGAATTGAGTGGAATCAGAGAATTTAGCAGATTCAGAGAATTGAGTGAAATCAGAGAATTTAGCAGATTCAGAGAATTGAGTGGAATCAGAGAATTTAGCAGATTCAGAGAATTGAGTGGAATCAGAGAATTTAGCAGATTCAGAGAATTGAGTGGAATCAGAGAATTTAGCAGATTCAGAGAATTGAGTGGAATCAGAGA
This sequence comes from Thereva unica, assembly GCA_949987705.1. Lineage (NCBI taxonomy): Eukaryota > Metazoa > Arthropoda > Insecta > Diptera > Therevidae > Thereva > Thereva unica. The sequence goes on along the minus strand of OX465284.1, from coordinate 39,253,756 downwards.
ATTTAGCAGATTCAGAGAATTGGGTGGAATCAGGTAATTTAGCAGATTCAGAGAATTGAGTGGAATCAGAGAATTTAGCAGATTCAGAGAATTGAGTGGAATCAGAGAATTTAGCAGATTCAGAGAATTGAGTGGAATCAGGGAATTTAGCAGATTCTTTAATTATATAAGTGTTTGAACTAGCGGGAAGTTTGTGAGTAGTACTTAAGTTCGTCGTCTGGCGCCTTATTGGATATCTTGAACCCGGGTCCTGGCGCCATTGGGGCCTGGGTTCTTTCGGTTTCCCGAGTTGTTTCTTTCTTGACTTTGATTTAATTGTTCCTTCCTGCGATTTTCATTCAATTGGCGTTTGCGACATTCATCTATGAGATGTCCTACGTTTTTACAGTATTTGCATATTTTGTTGTTCCATTGAGTGTCTACCTTATTTATGTACGCTCTTGAATTTTGGGGTTTGTATGTTGTTAAATTCTGGTTTTCCCGTTTTAAAGCAAGTTTTCTACATTCCGAAATATCATGTCCTTTATATTTGCAAAATTGACAAATTTTTCTTTGTGCGATTGTATGTTTACTTCCTGTATCTTGTTCTCCTAATCTTTCTTCTTCAATGGCATAATCTATAGCTGAACGCAGAGTTTCGTGCTTAGTAGCCTTCACTATCAATTTAAGTGGATGTCGCAATCCTTTCTTGAAATTATTGAGCGCTGTTCGCTCATTCAATTTTCTTATTGCTCTTCGCCCTTCCGCTGATTCATTTTTTGTCGATACTATGTCCAGCTCGTCCAATAGCTTTTCTACCCTTTCTGCGTATGTGATAACATTTTCGCCTGGCTTTTGTCGTAAGTCAAATATTTCGGCCTGTATGATTTGAGAGGATCGTTCCTGCGAAAATTGCTTTTCTATTGCTTGCTTGAGTTCTTCCCAAGTTTCGTATTCGTTGTACCTGATTAGTAAATTATAAGCTCTTCCAGTAAGCTTTGATTTGATTAAATCTAAAAATTCGAGTTTATGTTCTTCGGAGCTTCTTGTAAGAATCTATGAAGGGTAGTAGGATTGCCGTCATATTCGGGAATGAGTTTAATTGCATGGCCTAGATTAAATGGAGACGTCATATTCATGTCTTCTTTAACGTCACTCTCAAGAATGGGACTTAAGGGTTTTCTCACTTTACCACTTCTCAGAGTTAATTCTAGGGAAAGCCCCTTTTTTGACATTTACTCTTAATTGAATTTGGGGATTGAAAGCTTACACTCGGTAGCCAAATTAAAATTTGGTCCTTTCGCGGACCGAAAGAAGTTGGAAATTTGAGGATCCCAAAACTGACACTCAGTTCCTGTGCGAAAACAGCAATTCAAATTTCGATTTTATGGAAAATTCATTTCAATTAGTAAATTTAATTTTCGATGGTTTGCGTCTATGGAAATGTGTAAAATGTTATACACATATCAGTTTTTACTTTCATTAAGTCAGCCGTTAAATAAATTTAAAAAGCAAACAAGTAATAGCAATAAATTATGGATAAAACAAAATGCAAAGATGATCTTACTTAAAATAATAAGTTTGTTTCTTAGTCAAAGGAGATCACAATTGTTTCGAGAATATTATGCAACAAAATCTTGCTCTCAATTCAATTTATAAGAAAAAATTAACACTCTTACAATCTTATCTAGAATAATAAAATATTAAATTTTCAATAAATGTTCGTTTCTTCGTCCATTTTCACTATGGTATATTGGCAAACGACCTCAATACTCCGAACGTCGTTGGATAAATGTCAGTGTTTTATTTATTTATCTATTTTTTTTTATATATATATTTTTTTTTTGAGACTTTGAGACTTTCGCATCGAGGACGATAGTTAGAAGAGCCAACGACAAGAAAAAAAATTCGAAATAGGAAAGAGCGAGAAGAAGAAAAAAAAAAAAATAAAAAGGAAATATTATTTTTCACCAAACCTGAAGAATTAGATACCAATATTAAATATACTATAACTTATAACACTATTAAATTTCCATTCAAGATTTTAAAAGTATAATAAGTGTGTTAAACATGCCTGGCCATTTTAAATGATGTTGTGGGCATGCTCCTCCCACTTATTCGTTGGTCGGGAAAAGTTCTTCCGACTTGGTGTCCTTGATTGCAATTTTGTTGATGTGGGCACGCTCCTCCCACTTACTCGTTGGTCGGGAAAGGTTCCTCCGACTTGGTGTCCTTGATTGTAATTTTGTTGATGTGGGCACGCTCCTCCCACTTACTCGTTGGTCGGGAAAGGTTCCTCCGACTTGGTGTCCTTGATTGTAATTTTGTTGATGTGGGCACGCTCCTCCCACTTACTCGTTGGTCGGGAAAGGTTCCTCCGACTTGGTGTCCTTGATTGTAATTTTGTTGATGTGGGCACGCTCCTCCCACTTACTCGTTGGCCGGGAAAGGTTCCTCCGACTTGGTGTGAATTACTGGCGATTGAAAATTAAAACCGCGGCATGTACGAAATTCGCATTCTTTCCGTTTATAGCCGAGATAATTGATAACTTTATTCACTTAATTTATTAAAAAAATGGACTTATAATCGCGTGAAAAATGAAGCTTGCTATTGCTTAAAAATTGGATTTTTTTTTTGCTAAATCGGTTTACCGCTGCCACCAATGTTGAGTCCCCGTCGGGCCTCCGGTTCAAAATGCAGAATTGATTCTGACTATTTTCACTGTTACCTAATTAAATCGGGCTAAAATTAAGACTTCCAAGTCACGAAAAAATTTATTCACGCATTTGTTTCTTTATTCAAAAATGTTACAAGAATCTGGCACGTTTTAATATTCAATTACAAAAACTTAGCACTGGATTAAACTTTAAATAAAAACAAAACTATAAACGCTATGTATTTCTGCAATCTTAGTAACAATTGGTTTTAAAAAAATTATTTAAATTAAATTATTATTTAGAATCTGGCACGTTTTAATATTCAATTACAAAAACTTAGCACTGGATTAAACTTTAAATAAAAACTAAACTATAAACGCTATGTATTTCTGCAATCTTAGTAACAATTGGTTTAAAAAAAAAATTATTTAATTCACACTTCACAAACCGGCGGCACGACGAGAACTGGTCGCCAAACTTTCTTTTGGCGGCGAGTTTCCGTCGCACCGCGGCCCACACGCTCAAAGTCCACAATCTTGCACAATGTTGCAAAAATGCTGGTTCATCACATGCGCTTGCGATAAGCGCATGTGCTTAAATTATCGACGGAAATTGAAATTGATATCTTAAAAAAACAATAGCTGAATGCGCGCATAAAATGTGGCATGAAATTCTAAAGGTTGCTAAAAACTGCGCATGGATGCTTATTCAGCTTTTTGAATAATGAGTCTTTTAAATGAATGCGCGTGTAGGCAATTCGAGCGTGTGGTCCGCTTACAATGTTGCTTTTTTGTTGTTGTGATTCACAACAATCGATTGTTCTGTTACTAGATGAGATGGAGCTTGAACAATTCGATGTCCTGTTAAAATTGTTGAAGGAGTTGTAGAGATAGTATAACTAGACGGATCCATTTGTGTTGTCTCAGGGCTGGAGCTTGTAGCTGAATTTGGTGATGAAATGTTTGCCAGGTTAGAGCTTGATGTTGATGTAGGTGATGAGTAGGTAGAGCTGTTCGACACTTGACAGTTGGACCACTGGGCATTGGTTTGAGCTAACAACACACAGAGCAAAATGAGCGGATTTGATAGATATCAACTATAAGAGGAGCTGGTTAACCTTTTGATGATGATGGAGCGTCTTGGGTAGAGCTGGAGTCTTGGCTCTTAGCAGGAGCTTGAGAAGGATCGGTGATATGGAGCAGCGAGTGATGTTTACCTTGGCAAGTTTTGCAGCGATTTTGATTCCTGCAGGCATCCGTGTGATGTCTGCCAAGGCAATTGTTGCAGAGTTTATACTGAGTCACGAGCTGAAGACGGGTGCGGGGCGTCTAGTCCCTGAATTTGTCGCATGCTCCTATGTAGTGGTCATCCTTACAGCAGCAATCACAAGTATGGCCGGGGTCATTGGGGCCTCTAGCGCCCTTCATCCAGGGTTTCAGTTGCGGACTGGAGGTTGCTGGAGCCTTTTTAAAATGAGACAGGTTCCCTCTAATCTCAACTAGTCTGTGAGCTTCGCCTTGAGCTGTTGTAGCATAAGCTCGAGCTGTGGAGTATTTCTGCTGTTTCGAGCTTGAAACGGGTGAGCTCAATTTTAATGGTGGTGTTTTGAGCTTAGGTGAGCTTCCTGAAGTGAGCTCGATGCTCTCTAAGGATGTGGCTTCTGACTTCAGGAAGTCCTGTAGAGCTTTGAGCGACGGATATTCGGTTACCGATCCCAGGTTTCTTTCCCATTCCTTCCTGATAGTGGGATCTAGTCGGCGCACCATGTGATAGACCACTGCATAGTCCCAGGTGTCGACCTGCACTTCAAGGGATTTCAGGGCATCTAGAGCTTCTCGGACACCATTCAGGAGGTCATTTAGGCTTTGGGAAGTCGGAGACACTACTGAGCTATTCCCAAAGAGCTTGTCAAGTTGAGCTGACACCAAGAGCCGTTTGTTATCATATCTAGACTCGAGCAGATTCCAGGCCACTGGATAGTTCTCACCTGTGGTTTTCATGTGGCTAATAAGCCGAGCAGCTTCCCCTTGGACTGAGTTTTTGAGCACCGACATTTTATGTACTGGAAGAATTTCCTCGCATGAGCCTACCAGGGCCTGGAACATATCTTCAAACTCCTTCCAGTCTTGATACTTGCCGCTAAATGGTCGTAGCTTGAGCTTCTCAAAGAGCTGGTAAGCGGTCGTACCTGGAGAAGGCCTGAACTCGGTTGAAGGCAACGATTGAGCGGGAGCTGGAGCTGGTTTTAGAGCGGCGATTCTGGAGCTAATTAAGGAATGAGCTTCGGAATAATAGGACAGAGCTCCCGCATAGACCTTCTTGGTGCAATAGTTCGAGCTTACGTATACCTGCGGGAACTCTGTGGCGAGCTTATCGTGGTTATTTTTGAAGGAAGACCATGCGTCTTCCAGAATGTGGAGCTTGGATTGGAGCTGTGGAATAGTGAGCTGTTTGAATCCTTCGGAGTAGCATTCATCTCTGATGAACTCAAGTACGTCCCCTTTTTCACGTTGCAGGACTAGGCGAGCTGTAAACACTTGCTCGACATCTGCCTCGAGCATTGACTCGTTAGGCATGTTTTCTTTTTGAGGAGCACTGAGCTAATAAAGTCTAAATAGAGCACACAGAGCTTTAATAAGCGTTATAAAGTTAGGTTAAGAGAGCACAATTAGAGCACACTGAGCGGTTAGAAGAGTATTTAATATAGTTTTAGATTTGAAGAGCACTGCACTAAAAATTTAGTTTATGCATTAAGTTAGAGCACACCGAGCTGTTTTTGCAGTTATGAATAGAGCTGTAAAGTTAATGGAAATGAATATAAAAAATAAAAGTACAATTAAGCAGATACAGTATAAACTTAAAGCAAAAATTTTATAACTAAAATTGAGGAGCTTTTTCTAATTCTTGCAACCGAGCGCTAAACCTGTAATATGCAACCGAGCGCTATTAAATTCTATGCGCTTTGAGCTTCACAAAAAGAGTTTGCCTACAATTATGCAAAGACTTTGAGCTTCAATGCATCTAAAAAAGACAAAATCATAATTAATTCAATGAGCTCAGATCTTAAAAGAAATTAACACCAGTTTATCATAGTTAGTTGCGCAAGCTATTGAGACTGTTTAGAGATGAACTCCTTCGGCTTCTGAGCTGTATTAAACTTGAGCGCCAAAAAATATCGTACGAATTCCAGAGCTTTTGAGCTTTCCATAATTCGAACCCCAAAAATGACAGTGCTTCATGAGCTCTATTAAACTTGAGCGCCAAAAAATATCATACGAATTCCTGAGCTTTTGAGCTTTCCATAATTTGAACCGCAAAAATTATAAGATGTGCTTCGTGAGCTCTTGAGCTTCCTCTAAAATTAAATGTACAAATTATTAACAATTTAGGAAGTTCTGACTTCCAAACTGAGCTCCAAAAAATAAAGCAAACGGGTTTTCCCATGTCACAATTTTAGACATCACTTTTTCTGCTGACTTGAAGATCTCCGAGCACTGCATAACGGTGTTTTCAATACGGGATCACGATGTACCGTTGAGCTTGTGAATTCCGAGCTGAGCAACTTGCGATGGATTTTTCTTGCACCGTTACCTTCCACAATCCGGCTCGAAGGACCAAAATTTTATGTTGAATGAGCTATGAGTTATGCTGGGACTGTGGAAAGGTAACGGGCTTTTAAAAATCGAACACTTGAATCTTGAGGTTGTTCACAATCTAGGTTTATTCAAGCTTACTATGTTTTTGAAATTACACTTTATTAATTTTAAATAAGTTTTTAAAGATAAATTGTTGTAGCACAATGAGAGCACTTGCTTGAGACGACGTCTGAAAAGTTGAACTTTTGATATTCGAATGGCGTTGATTTTTAGCCGGCAGGAAGAAGGGCGTATAAATTTTTCACGTAATAGATTTAAAGTTGAGCGTAGTAGACTTAGTCGAGCTAAATTAAAGTTGAGGCTACATTTTCTCAACAGGGACCATAGTTAAAAATCGATTTAAACATTTAAATTGTTAATAACAATATGAAATTGTTTTTTGAAATTTTTTTGTAAATATTACATTTTTTTGTAAATATTACATTAATCTTTATTTAAAATATTAAAAGTTGCGATACAACCGACTCGTTTAGAAACAAAAACTAGAGTGACTTCTATAAAAGATCAAGACGATCGTACAGGTGAAAAATGCAATAGGTAAAAATGCTCACTTAATGTCTGGATTTTACGAGGTGTGACAATTATTAAGTAATGAGACTGATTATATTGCCGCGGTTGCGGTAACCCTGCGACCTTGAACTTCCCTTTCCCTTCTCTCGGCATCCTTCCCCTCTGCATTGATATACTTGCCATCGCTCTAGCTTGTTTAGTTCGCCTGCTCTGTCGTGTTGAGTAAACGTGTGTTCGTGGTGCTCGTCAAGAAAATGGAAATGGCTTTTTTCGGGCGGGGCGTGCGGAGACAACCATTGTGAGCTTTAGTTTCCGGGTCATATTGAAACAACCAGCTCTCATCGCCTGTAATAACTCGATCAAGCAGCGTGGGATCGTTTTCCACTTGTTCCAAACAGTCTTCTGCGACGGTCATTCGATGCTGCTTTTGCTCCTCGGAAAGGTTCCTTGGACCCATCTTCGCGCACAACTTTCTCATCCCTAAATCGTCGGTTAAAATTTGTCTGACTGTTTCACGGTTCACACCGAGTCCCGACGCCAACATTCGAACTGTTAAACGCCGATCTTCACGGGTCAGGGCGCACACACGCTGCGCACTCGTGTCAGTCCGCACCTCGACTGGTCTCCCACTCCGCGCCTCGTCTTCCACGCTTTCACGCCCCTCCTTGAACTCTTGATGCCATCGAAACACCTGGGCACGACTAAGAGCACTATTACCATGCACTTTTATAATTCTAGCGTACGTTTCCGAAGCGGTTTCGCCCAATTTGACGCAAAATTTTATCGCGACGCGTTGTTCTTGATTTCGTTTTTCCATTTTCGTGACGAGCACCACGAACACACGTTTACTCAACACGACAGAGCAGGCGAACTAAACAAGCTGGAGCGATGGAAAATATATCAATGCAGAGGGGAAGGATGCCGAGAGAAGGGAAAGGAAATTTCAAGGTCGCAGGGTTACCACAATCGCGGCAATATAATCAGTCTTATTACTTAATTGTCACACCAAGTATTTGACCTTAATATTAAGTTACTTTATTTTATTTCGCAAAATTTTAAAGGAAATTGTCTAGACATATTTTACATGCTGGGGAAATAATAATTCAGCGGAACAATTGGCGGCACGTGTATTTTATATACATACGTGGGAAATGTAGTGGATATGCAACTCGCGAACCTCGACCTCAGAGACTTAGATTATCCAAAATTGTGCAATTCCTCGCCTTTTCCATTATTTAAAAGTAAAACAAAATTTAACGGATCTAAAAAAATGTTTTTTTTCTGTCATCTTTTAGCAAACGCGGTCAAAACAAGAACTGCATCATCTGACTTCTGAAATCTCCGCAAATTTTTTTTTTGTGCAAAATGAACTAATTATCGCGAGGCTCAAAAAAAGAAAAAAACTAATCGCCATTCTAGGCTTATAAACCAGCATTTATCCGCTTACAAAACAAACTCAAATCTTTGTGCTCGCCACACGGTTGGGCACACTGTGATATTTATTTATAAACTAGAGAATTATAAGTAAATCAAACACGCGATGACTGTATAATGAATGGACTTTATTCAATGATCTATATTAAACTGTGTCGGGCCCTCTCACTCACTGCTAATTAGCTAGCGCTAGACTTCCGTTCAAGTCTAGTACTTCATATATTCCTATTTTATTACATCAACTTAATTCTGCTTATCAATTCATATTTTATTAGGCATTACTTCTATTTACCAATTCATATTCTATGACATCTGCCTTTTTTCTAAAAGAATTAATATTTGAGGAGGTAATAATAATAATAATAATAATTTATTTAGGCTGTAGTACACAAGATTTACATCTTTTTTCGTACCTACATACATATGTACATATTTATAATTATAATTCTAAGCTTATCATAATCTAGTTTCTATATCTAATTAGCAAAATTAAGAGAAAAAAAAGAAAAAGAAAAACAACCTTCAATTAATATTACAGAACACAAGAAAGGTCAAAAGGTAAAGGAAGTAAATGTGGAAATAAAGGAGAGCGAAAGTTAGAGAAAAGAAGTACTACGTAGAAGAAGAGGAAGAAGATAGAAAGAGAGAAGCTTGTCTTCTGAAGGCTCTGGCTGTGCCTATTCTTTGAATAGAGTTCGGAAGATTATTTTAGAGTCTGAGGGAGTGCACAAAGAAAGAACGACTACCAATTAGGGAATGATGTGCGGGAATGAGAAATTTAATTGAGCGCAGGGATTGGAGAGGCGTGAGGAAGTCAGAAAGGTAGGGAGGGCTCTTGGCGTAGAAAGCTTTATGCAGGAGGACCAAAGCCATGATATCAATAAAGCGAAAGATGCCACAACCCAACAAGGAGTTTTGGAAACCAGACACATGATCAGATCTTCTTAGGTTGTAAATGAACCTTAAGCAATCATTAAATGCAACTTTGAGACGCTGACGACAGGATGAGTCGAACGATATGTATATGAGAGACCCGTAGAGAAAGTGTGGCAGGATGAGGGACTTAACAAGCTTGGACCGGATAGATGAGGATAAAAGACTGGAATAGAGCCAAAGTTTGCGTAATGTTCCATATATCTTCGAGAGCATAAGTGAAAGGTGTTTGCAACAGGAAAGTTTGGAGTTGATAACGATTCCAAGATTATTGACACAGTCAACAACGGGAAGCGAAATATTATTGAGTAGAAGAGATGCAACGTTTCCAAGGGACAAAGAGCGTCGAGTAAGGAACAGAACTTGGGATTTATTAGGATTTAATTTAAGGAAATTTAAGGAGCACCATTCATTAATTCGGGATAATGTACTATTGAATTCCGAAATACATTGTTCGATCTGGTTAGGATTACATGAAGTATACAGCTGGAGATCATCAGCATAAAGATGGAAGGAGCAATTATGGATAACAGCAGGAAGATCATTAACATACAGCGAAAAGAGAAGGGGACCAAGTACAGAGCCTTGCGGAACTCCAAGGGACACAGGTAGGAATGAGGATATAGCATTGTTAAGGCGAACACATTGAAGCCTATTAAGTAGAAAAGAAGCGAAGAGTCGAATGGCAGAAGAGGAAAAGTGATAGAGTCGGCTAAGTTTGGAGAGCAGAAGGGAGTGAACCACAGAATCAAATGCCTTAGAGAAATCTAAAAGGACCAGTATGGCAATGTCACCAATGTCGAGTGCAGAACGCAAATCAGTCGTTACCTTTAATACTGCCGTTTCACAACTATGGGATCTACGGAAGCCAGACTGGTATTTAGAGAGGAGGTTGTTAGACTCAAGATATCGTAGTACTTGTATATAGAGAATTTTTTCAAAGGCTTTGGCGAGAAAAGGAAGAATACTGATGGGACGAAAATCAGTTATGTCATCGGGAGGCGATTTTTTAGGTAAAGGAATCACTATGGCTTTTTTCCAAAGCGACGGAACTTGAGAAGTTGTCAAGCAGTAATTGAAGATATGCGTTATAGTTTCTGCGATTAGTGGCGATAGAAGCTTAAGAAAACGGGGAGATAGATTATCCCAGCCAATGCTATTTGAAGAGATGGAAAGTAATATCTCAAGAACTTCAGGTGTGTCAACACAACGAAAACTAAAACCATCAGAACTAAGTAGGTCAAGGGGAAGAAGATCAGAAGAGGAAGCAGGCTCAGATGGAGATTGAATAAAAGACGCATTGAGGCGATTTACATCAGCATCAAACGGGATGGCTACCGGAGCATGGATGCCCAGCGAACGAAGATTAGACCAGAGTTTTTTAGAATTTAAATTAGGATCAAGCTTGCGGGAATAATACTCACGCTTTGCAGACTTAACCTTACTGTTGATAAGGTTGCGGAGCAGTTTGTAGTCATTACGGTACCTAAGAATCCTAGTCCTACGATAACGTCTGTACATGAACTCACGCTGAATTATTAAGTCGCGGATTTCCCGCGAAAACCAAGGACACGGTAAGGAGGGATAGCGTCTTCTTGTGATAATCGGTACACATTGGTCATAACATGATTGAATGAATGAGGTCAGAATATCAACTTTTGTGTCAACAGAAGTTATGTTATAGATATCACTCCACGGTATAGAGGAGGCGACTTCAGAAAGCCGGTCTAAATTGATGTTATTATAGTCGCGATATGAAAATGAAGAAGACGCAGAAGAGGGAAGGAAAGCAAAACGAAGGGAGAGGAATAATATATCATGGTCAAGAAAGCTGGGAGGTGAAATTTGATTGTATTTTAGTATTGAATCAGTGGAGGTAACACTTAGAACATCAAGTAAGGACGGGTTTTGGCAGTTCAGATATGTTGGAAGATGATTTAAAATATGCAAATCCAGAGATTCAAGGAAATATCTAAAAGTATTCACACGTATGTTATCCTTCAACAGATCAACATTAAAATCACCAGCAACAATTACATCCTCATAGTGGTGAGAGAGGCTCGAAACAAGATTGTAGAACTCAACAGCAACATCGGGATTGAAAGTATTAGGGGGACAGTATGCACTAATCACTACGCATTTGTCATAAGCGGACTTTATTTCAACCGCAATAAACTCAAATTGCGATCCAGTGGACCTGCCAACTACTTTAGACGAAACCGAAGATTTAACATAAATTGCAACACCACCACCAGTACGACTAACACGATCATTACGATGCAGCGAGAAATGAGGAAGGGATACAAAGATGACGGAATTTCTGGTTTCAACCAAGTTTCACTTACAAGAATAACATGCAATTTAGTATTTAGGAACATATACCTTAACTCATCCATTTTATTTTTCAAACTCCTAGCATTCATAACGCACATGTTCAGCCCAGAGGAGGAGGAACAAATGACATTAAGCAGCGTTCCTTCATTGTGCACTCTATTGGCAAAATGAATAGTGCGAGTAATTAGCACGACACATAACCACGAGCACAGAAGCAGCCATGAAGCGAAATTTTGAAGAGAAAGAAAAAAGAATTAAAGTGGAAAAGATAGAAAATATAGAATAAAGAGGAGCTGGTAGGGATTGATCGAGGATAAGGAAGATACAATAGTGAGAAAATTTGCAAAATTTAACAATTAAAAGTTGTCTAAAAGAAAAAATAATATAACTAGACTTAAAAGGAATAAACGTAAAAAGAAAGCTAGAACTATAGATAAAATAAAATATACATATTATTAAAACTAATACATCACGCTGCATATCCAAACCCTCATGGAGAAGAGCCGCAGTCGCCAGGATTTGCTTCCAGAAAATGGTCCAACGCATCAGCAGACGTTATTTTTAAAAAAGGTCCATCCTTAATTTTCTTGATATACACAATACCACGCCTTGACGAAACGGAATGAATAATTTTCCGCACTTTTAATTTGACAGCAGCTCTAAATATTGTCTGGTTATTTTTCGACAAGCTCTCAGCGGCAAAAATTTTAGCGGAGCTTTTGAAGCTGGGACTAATTTAGTTTAAACTAACCCCACCCGCTCGATAAAATTTTCTCAAAAACTCTGTTTTCTCATTAGAACATGAGAATTTCACGATGAGTCGAGATTTCTTCGTTCCTTCGATGTTGTTTTCACCTTTGCCGCTGCTGTCAGCACCAACGAAAAATCCCCTCGAATACGCCGACAATTCATGTCCTATATGGGATGAAATGCTGCTTAGAACCTCATTAGAATTAATTGAGGATATCCGAGGGATGCCAGAGATAATGATATCACTCAGCCTCTGCTCACGATCGAGATCATCTGCCACCTGGAAGAGATGATATACTTCCTCTTGCATAGCGTCTACACGCTCACTTAATTTAGTGACATTTTCGGTGATAGATTTTATGCTGCAATCAATTTTCGCATTAATGCTTGCTTCCAGTGCATCAATACGTTCGTTGAAATGACGTAGTAACCGTTTCTCCAGCAGATCGAACGGATCGTCAGATGAAGCGGTTGAGTCACCACGCACCACGGCAGCCGATGGAGTGAGATTCGACGGCTTCTGATGGGCTGCACGACCACGCGTAAGAGCTGGAGAGTGATTCCGGGAAACACCATCATGAGCTGGCTGCGTTTGTTGTTTGTCGTGTTTTTGAGCACTTTTAATTAAATTGGCGGATTTATCCATATTTACACTAATTGTTGGATTAAAAACGAAAAATCAAAAGTCAATATCGCAAAGCGCGGGTAAATAGAAAATATAGAATGGAAAAAAGAACTGGAAATTGGAATTTAATACTCGCGACGCAGACGGGCGTATTAATCAGACATTACCTTGCAGTAAACTGTTATTATCAAAAGGTGACATGTCCATACTTCAAGTATTTTTTTTTTAAAAGGATCGATTATCCTTGGTAAAATGCATAGTTTTTGCTTGAAAACAAGTTTAAAACCGCACTATATCTCGTATATAATAGACGGTAAATTCGGTTATTTTTTTTCAAATTCGATACATGTCCCAGTAACCGATTTTCTTCCCTAAATTTTCTTCCCCGCTTACCAAGAAAAGCAATGTTAAATTAAGTTTATAAGAAATATATTTTAGTTTAAAATGAAATGTTGAGTTCATTTTATAATTCAAAATATTAAAATAGTATCTATGATTTCAAAAAGGTACATGTCCACCATACCATTAAATCAGAAAGTGACATGCCCATTGGCATATTACAAAAAGGTACATGTCCATTTTGTTTTTGCTTTTTTCACAATAACCAGTTAATGTATTTCTATGATTTTTTCACAATAAAATAATAAAATACTTTATGTGTGTCGTCATATTTTTTAAAAATAAATATCTTTTAGGACTAAGTTCATGCACAGTTTTTACTCATTGCTGTAAAAAAATGAATGGAGGACATGTCACCTTTTGATAATAACCTCCTCATTTAACAGCTAGGACTAAATTTTACGTTAAGTATTCAAAAACAAGCAAATCAGACCACCCCCGGAAACCAATGTGTCTCTTACATGTGTAAATATGGAAAACATCCAATGAGGTGTGGTGGCCCAATCAGTCCCCTACAACCTAATCGATAAAGTTTGTATATATTAATATATTTATTTTATTTCTTTTTTTTTCTTTTGTCTTTAGTAAATTTTATTATAAATCAATTAATTACTGCTTATTTAATTATTTCTTTTCCTTAACCATTTCGCATTTCGTCGATAAGTACCATGATAATCGGTTTCAACTACATACGAACGGGGAGAATCTAATTTTTCAACCACTTCAGCTTTCTCTGATTCTGGTTATTTCTCAACCAAACCTTCTCTCCTTCCTGAAAATTAGGGCATTTCCTTGCACTTCTGTTGTAATATAAACTATATTTTCGGTTTTTTTCTTGATTATATTGACTCATCAACTGTGAGTTTTGACTTTTGAATATTTGTTCTTTCCCTGGTAATAATGTTCTTGTTTTCCGATTCATCATTAATTCTACTAGCGAAATATTTACTGATTTTAACGGAGTGTTTCTATACTCCAACAATGCAATCCAGAGTTCTCGTTTGTCTGCTGTACATTTTTTTAACAAATTTTTTGCTATTTTTTTTTTTTTTTTTATGTGAAAGACTAGAGTCTCAGGAAACGCCCTTTATACTGTGTCGACAATCTATTTTCTTCATATAGAGTGCAATGTCGAACAGCAGCTCTAGTCGGGGAAGGAAGGAGCTGTCGAAACCTACCAGAGATAGTTTTCAGTCCACCAACTCCCAACCATTACTGTCGCGACTTTGACATCGGGGCATCGAGAAACAACTCGCTGGAGTGTTATGCCTCCTGAAACGAGTTGAATCTCATCAACCAACCGATCACATGCGCTTTGGTGGAGCGGGGGGCTAAGGAAGGCTATGACGGAAGGAATCAGGAATGTAAAGAGGGAAGAAGAAAGAAGGAAAGTTATATAGATGAGAAAGTGGAAAAGGCGAAAGACCGTGAGGCTGGCCGGGATTCGAACCCGGGACCTCTGGGACTAGACTACCGAGGCCCCCGACGGCTATGCCGACCGTTCTCTCAACTAAACCATTCGATTGGGCATGATATGGGCTTGTTGTGTTTAATTGAATATCGTAGGACTCACAAAATTTTCGAAACTCAAAATACCCAAATGGATTATTGTCTGCTACTATGTCAATTGGAATTCCGTACGTTGAAAACACCGGTTTTAATTTCATAATAATCTCACCTGCGGTTTTCCGATTCAACTGCAGAATTTCAAAAAATTTTGAATACTAGTCTACAATCACTAAATAATCTTTTGCCTAGAACGTCATTATATCTATGCCAATTTTCTGAAAAGGTACCTAATTCTGGTATTTTATGAGGAACCAGATTATGTTTCACGTTTGCGCTTCGAAAACGTTGGCAGATATTGCAATTTATAATCATTTTCTCAATGTCATTATTCATTCCCTGCCAATATACTAGCGATCTTGCACGAGCTTTGGTGCGTTCTATACCAGAGTGGCCTTCGTGAAGTGTTCGCAAAATTGAAACCTGAAGTTTTTTTGGAATAAGTATTTTCTCATTATGAAAAATGATCCCATCCTCCAGAAATAAATCATTTCGCATAGGCCAAAACCCTCTCTCTCAACCAATTCCTTCTTATTCTTAGGCCATCCATTCAAAATTCTCTCCTTTAAACTACAGTGAGTTCCAAAACTGTTCATAAAAACCCCAAAATTTGTTATTATTTAAAAAATATATATTTTACTTTTTTGAAGAAAACTACATTTCTTGTCGATGCTTCATTCTGCCTCACTCTGCTTCTTTTCCCCTATATTTATCCAAACCAGTGCAGTTTTTCCGTTAATAATCTGCGAAAAGGGCATTGTTTTGGCGCCATTGTGCTTTTTGTAAAATTTTTACCTTTCAATATTTGAGGAGTGGGCGAACAAAACGGCACATGTCCATGGTTGGCCGTTTTAAGTGTTTTGACGGAATGGTGTTCATTACACTAAACTGCAACTAATTTCAATCTCAGACACTTCAAAAATCACTTTCATGTAATATTTTTTTGTTAGCAAAGTAACGGTTTCCCTGCAGAAAGGCACATGTCCTACGAATATTCATATTTTTTAACCATTCGTTAATGTGGATTTTCAAAAGGGCACGTATTTCATACAAAAAAGTTTTTAATCAACAATGGAAGTTCATTGCACCTCACCTGGGGCTCTAATTACATCAATTTGTATGTGCATCATAAAATGCACTAAAAATGCACTAAAATTTACCTCACTTTTGCCTCCCACGGCCCCAAAACAAGCCGTAGGGGGCACTATGACCCCTTAAAATTTGCGTAACAGTCCCTACTATTAGGAAAAAATACCAGAAAAATCTCCCCTTGCCCCTAAGGGGGCCAGGGAGCTCCCTAAAAGGCTAAAAACAAAAAAAACATGTCCAGTTGGGTTCCTGCAAAAGGGCACATGTCCATTTTTGTTTTAATTTTTTCTCTTAAAGTATTAAACATATTTAAAAAAAAAAATTTCCGTCTGAATGAGTTCAAATAGTAGCACAACCTACCATACTCATAAATAGTTAATGTGATCAGTTCAGAGGCAGAAACAGTTTTTTGCGATTTCTGAACAATTTGCAAAACTGGACATGTGCCGTTTTGTTCGCCCACTCCTCATTTGGTGTGACCACCTTTCGCACGAATAAGCCCAATCAGTCCCCTACAACCTAATCGATAAAGTTTGTATATATTAATATATTTATTTTATTTCTTTTTTTTTCTTTTGTCTTTAGTAAATTTTATTATAAATCAATTAATTACTGCTTATTTAATTATTTCTTTTCCTTAACCATTTCGCATTTCGTCGATAAGTACCATGATAATCGGTTTCAACTACATACGAACGGGGAGAATCTAATTTTTCAACCACTTCAGCTTTCTCTGATTCTGGTTATTTCTCAACCAAACCTTCTCTCCTTCCTGAAAATTAGGGCATTTCCTTGCACTTCTGTTGTAATATAAACTATATTTTCGGTTTTTTTCTTGATTATATTGACTCATCAACTGTGAGTTTTGACTTTTGAATATTTGTTCTTTCCCTGGTAATAATGTTCTTGTTTTCCGATTCATCATTAATTCTACTAGCGAAATATTTACTGATTTTAACGGAGTGTTTCTATGCTCCAACAATGCAATCCAGAGTTCTCGTTTGTCTGCTGTACATTTTTTTAACAAATTTTTTGCTATTTTTTTTTTTTTTATGTGAAAGACTAGAGTCTCAGGAAACGCCCTTTATACTGTGTCGACAATCTATTTTCTTCATATAGAGTGCAATGTCGAACAGCAGCTCTAGTCGGGGAAGGAAGGAGCTGTTACAACCTACCAGAGATAGTTTTCAGTCCACCAACTCCCAACCATTACTGTCGCGACTTTGACATCGGGGCATCGAGAAACAACTCGCTGGAGTGTTATGCCTCCTGAAACGAGTTGAATCTCATCAACCAACCGATCACATGCGCTTTGGTGGAGCGGGGGGCTAAGGAAGGCTATGACGGAAGGAATCAGGAATGTAAAGAGGGAAGAAGAAAGAAGGAAAGTTATATAGATGAGAAAGTGGAAAAGGCGAAAGACCGTGAGGCTGGCCGGGATTCGAACCCGGGACCTCTGGGACTAGACTACCGAGGCAC
Organism: Thereva unica; assembly: GCA_949987705.1. Lineage (NCBI taxonomy): Eukaryota > Metazoa > Arthropoda > Insecta > Diptera > Therevidae > Thereva > Thereva unica. The sequence continues at coordinate 39,236,344 of OX465284.1, read as the reverse complement.
CCGACGGCTATGCCGACCGTTCTCTCAACTAAACCATTCGATTGGGCATGATATGGGCTTGTTGTGTTTAATTGAATATCGTAGGACTCACAAAATTTTCGAAACTCAAAATACCCAAATGGATTATTGTCTGCTACTATGTCAATTGGAATTCCGTACGTTGAAAACACCGGTTTTAATTTCATAATAATCTCACCTGCGGTTTTCCGATTCAACTGCAGAATTTCAAAAAATTTTGAATACTAGTCTACAATCACTAAATAATCTTTTGCCTAGAACGTCATTATATCTATGCCAATTTTCTGAAAAGGTACCTAATTCTGGTATTTTATGAGGAACCAGATTATGTTTCACGTTTGCGCTTCGAAAACATTGGCAGATATTGCAATTTATAATCATTTTCTCAATGTCATTATTCATTCCCTGCCAATATACTAGCGATCTTGCACGAGCTTTGGTGCGTTCTATACCAGAGTGGCCTTCGTGAAGTGTTCGCAAAATTGAAACCTGAAGTTTTTTTGGAATAAGTATTTTCTCATTATGAAAAATGATCCCATCCTCCAGAAATAAATCATTTCGCATAGGCCAAAACCCTCTCTCTCAACCAATTCCTTCTTATTCTTAGGCCATCCATTCAAAATTCTCTCCTTTAAACTACAGTGAGTTCCAAAACTGTTCATAAAAACCCCAAAATTTGTTATTATTTAAAAAATATATATTTTACTTTTTTGAAGAAAACTACATTTCTTGTCGATGCTTCATTCTGCCTCACTCTGCTTCTTTTCCCCTATATTAATCCAAACCAGTGCAGTTTTTCCGTTAATAATCTGCGAAAAGGGCATTGTTTTGGCGCCATTGTGCTTTTTGTAAAATTTTTACCTTTCAATATTTGGTGTGACCACCTTTCGCACGAATAACGGCATTTATTCGTTTTGGCATGCTATTCATTAAATTTATTAATATTTGGCGGTCAATATTGTACCACACATCTTGCACTCGGCGCCATAATTCTTCAATGGTTTTGGGAATTTCTTTATGGGATATTATTTTTCTTTTAATGATGCTCCACAAATTCTCAATCGGGTTAAGATCTGCTGATTGAGGGGGCCACTCCAACGTCGAAATATTATTCATGCAAAGCCAATCCTTCGTAATTCTCGCCGTGTGCTTGGGGTCGTTGTCCTTCATGAAAATAGTATCGCGAACTTCACAGCCAAACTTCTCCAAGCTAGGCAGATACGAGTCCTCAAGGATGTTAATATAATCTGTCGCCTTCATTATACCATTTATTTTCCGCAAAATTCCCAACTTATCTCCTTTGATGCAGCCCCAAACCATTAATGATCCTCCGCCGAACTTTAGTGTTTGCTGAATATTTCGCGGCTGCAACCCTGTATTGGTATCAACCCAAGTCCATTGTCGACCATCGGAGCCTAGACGATTTATTTTCGATTCATCCGACCATGTAATCTTGTACCACATTTCTGGAGTCCAGTTTTTATATTGTTTGGCAAACTTCAATCGAAGTCTCTTATGACGCTCAGTTAATAGAGGTTTCTTCACTTTGGCTCTAGCCTTAAAATTGTCACTTTTTAAACTTCTTCTGATGGTGTTATTGCTTACATTGATATTAAGGGTCTCCGCGAGAACTTTCCGAGCTTCTATAGCAGTATCGACTGCACCAGAAAGTATTAATCTTTTCAGTGATCTTTTCACGGCAGAAGAAAGTTTTGCAGGACGGCCGCCACGGTTAATTTTTTTAATAGAACCGCATTGACTTTTCACTTTGCTCACGAATCCTAGCGATACACCATATTTTTTCGCAATATTTCGTAAGGGCTGACCCTCTTCAACGTCAGCCTTTATAGAGTTCTTTATGTTACCCGCAATTTTTTTTGCATTTTAATAATAAACTTGTTAAATCCGAGCTTCAAAAAGAACGTATTTTTTTACTTTAATTGATTTTCTAATGTACGGCGCAAAAAACTAGGTATAGCAAAAAAATTAGTTTAAAAGACGTCTCAACAACTTGACTCCAAAAGTGTTCATAAAAAACTAGGGTCACAACTGACCTGCGCATTGCATTTAAGAACGACGCCGAACAAAGCATGATGCAATAAAAAGCAGAAATCTGTAACGTACTTTGTTATGACCTAAAAATAAAATAAAAATTAGATATGAAAGTTATGAAAAGTAGGGACAACTTATCTGTTCGTGCCGTCTGTGTGTCATTAGGAAACGAAACTGCTGACCCTACTTTATTGCAGGTGAAGATCACGGGCGTCCGAGAGGCTTTAGTTTTTAAAATAAACCGGATTAAAGCTCCGCTACTAAGGAAACTGACCGAGGCTTTAGAACTGTTCCACATCAACCCCATCACGACGGCTTCTCCTAAAAACTCAACAGATGAATACATAATTAATTTATAATTATAAATAGGAACTAAGAAGGCTAATTGTAATACGCCGCACGGCTACTTCGATGATCCTAACCTCTTCCCCTGTGATTGAGAATTCCTACCAGAACTTCACACTCCGGACAAATTAAATGTTCGAACTAGCCTGACCAGCACACAGGGCGTGCTCCAACGAGTAATAATTTTAAATTAAATATCTACCCCGGAATTTCCTAAAATGTGGCCGAAGGCTGTCAAGCCCCAATTTTAATTCCATGCTACAGGCGAGCCCGAGCCTTGAGAATTTTTCCGGAGGTAGAAAAAGGGATGCCGAGTTCCAGCGCACTTTTTGGAGAAAGAAAATAAAAATTAGGTACTAATAATATTTTGTAACCGATTCCAGTGTACTGGAATCGATTGGAATGTGCGCTGGAAAATAGAAAATAGGGGGCATTTCCCAATAAAAACCGGGCCCCTGGAGCGGTTCAGCAGCAGTTGTTTTTTTAGAAACTTACAAGTGAAAGGTGAAGAGTGATTGAAGTCAGTTAAAAAGGGAGAAAAGTTCAACGAGTTGCACAGGAGGCGAACAAGGAAAGGGTCATCGGTGGAGTCCGGTGTCAAAGCTAAGTGTCAGTTGTTTTTATGCATTTCTTTAATTTCCTTCTAGTGTTTTAATAACTATTAATTTTGTTTGTTAATATTTAATTATTAGTTTTTAGAATTTTCGAGAACTATTAATTTTGTTTTGCTTCCATAATTATTTAATAAACTGAAATCATTTTATCGTGTCAACCTGCGTTTCCCTTTTATTTTATTATTGTGTTTTTCTTAAGTCTGTCCGGTTCGTGGACCACAATAACCACGTGGCGCCCCTACGAGTAGCACACGTGAGCCCACCCCGACCATTGAGTTGCCGGCATTTTCGTGGCCGTAAATTAGCACGTAACAACTTATACAGCGGTTTCTGGCAGCTTCGCGTATAGTATGCGTTTTTTATATACAAAAACTTAGTTTTCTGAATTTTTATGAACAGTTTTGGAACTCACTGTATATCATTAACACTATGTCATTTTCAGTAGCCTGTATAAGTTCCGATTTTCTTCTATTGCTCACATTTATTGTATGTACCACTTCTTTCAAATCAGAAATTTCCTCTTGAACTGGGTGTTTTATAAAATAACGTGATAGTAGATCCGCTATTAGCATGTGCTTTCCTGGAAGATACTCTAATTGAATTCTATACTTTAACAACCGTAATTTAATTCTCTGTAATCTTGGGGAGCTAATTTCATTCAAAGATTTCCTAAAAATTCCTAAAAGCGGCTGATGATCCGTCAATATTTTAACAATTTTACCATAAATATAATAAGGGTATTCATTTCACTTTTCAAGTTTTTGTAGTTTCGTAGCTTCGCAGTTCAATTGACATGAACGACTACATTGAATATTTTTCGTAGGTCATTTTTTTCATATTTCGTAATATTGAAGGTGTGATTTTTACCTTCAAAATAGGTTGGTTTTTGAGAAAATCCCTAGAAAAAGTGAAAAACAAAAATTATTGGAAGCTTTAATCGATAAAGCTGTTCTCAATGTTTCCCTAGGTATCTTTTAAATTCATAGAAATTAAATTCAATTAAATAATTCAAAACAGCTGACAAATGTCAACATCAACTACGACAATTTAAAATTACGAAGGCGTTTTAGAAACTCAGTAGCTTCTTATTTCACACAAAATGTCATAGTTATGAACTACAAAAACTACGAACAACTACGAAGTACGACAAGTACGACAAATACGAAGAATTTACGAAGTGAAATGAATACCCTTAATAATGAAATTTAGTACAGGCAAATACTATGGCGAGCATTTCTTTTTCGATCTGCGCGTATCTAACTTCAGTTTCGGATAAACTTCTTGAGGCAAAACAAATTGGAAGTTTGTTTTGGATTAACACACTCCCTAACCCATCTTTCGATGCATCTGTTTGGATAACAATTTCTTTTGACTCATCAAAAGTAGCTAAGGTTGGCAAATTTTTGATCATATTTTTAATTTTACGGAGACAATTCTCGTGTTATAGATCCCAAGCAAAAATCCTGTCTTTTTTTAATAATTCCCTGATAGGATTTGATATTTCCGCTAAAATTTGGAATAAAATCGTCTTTGTCTTTTGGGGCCTCTATCTTTTCAATAGCACTAACTCTATTATCTTATTGAGCTTATTACATGACCTAGATACCTAACTTCATGTTTCCTAAATTGCAGTTTTTCGCTATTAAATTTCGTATTTGTTTGTTTCGCTCTCATCATAACTTTCTCAAAAATTTCGTCGTGTTCTTTTTCATTCGAAGCCGCAATCAGTATGTCATCAATAAACAAAAGAAAAAACATCCATAAATCCGTGCCAATAAGAAAAAAAAAACATTTTTCACCGTGTGTTCAAGTGGGCAAAGTTCAGTGTCATCAACAGCAACTGTATTTCAACAATAACAGTGATTTTGACGGACAGACTGTACAAGTAGGGAATACAATTACTCGATATTTACGCTACCCGGGTATTTCGAGTATCAATTTTCACCTACCCGGGCTACCCGGGTTACTCGGAAAATATATAATAATAAACAAATATATCTAATAAAAAAATATTTTAATATATATTAGATAAAATTCAAAGTACAATGTAAATTAAAAAGTAATTCAGATTATTTCGTTGCTGCTGATAATCTTAAATTGCACATTAAACGAAGATTAATCAGTTTTCTTAAAATAGTATTTTAAAAATACTAAATTACTTAAAGTTTTGGGAGTTAATTTGGAACGAAGTTTGGTGCAAAAATTTCCGGCAATGGAAAAAGCCCTTTCACAATCCATTGATGTTGGTTTTATGGTCAGAAGTGCTTGGTATAATTGTTCCAAACTCTGTGTTCTGTGACCATTTCCTTCCATTTCCATAATCTTTAACTCTTTCTCAAGTTGTTGCGTTTGCGACGATGATTCAAAGAGGGTTTTTCTGTTTGGTGAAGCTAAAAATGCCGACAAAGTCTTGCTCAAACTATCGTCTTCTTCTAAATATTCATTTCAGATAGTTGGTTTATTTCGTATTCATCTCTAACAGTTGATTCTGAATCCGGTTCTTGTTCGACAAATAATTTTTTATATATTTGTTTAGCAATTATTTTAACATTATTCTTAGTTGAATATGAAAGAAAGTCATTTGATTTAGATTGCGGATATTTACCAGTATGAAGAAATATTATTAACGAAACTATATCAGTATTCCGGCGTTGTTTAATTTTAATTAGTAGTTCGGTTAACATTCTGTTAGCCAAAGGTGTACCAATTTTTTTTAATTTATTGAAAACATATATCAAAGTACCTTCAGCAATTAATAAATTAGATTCTTTTTTACTTAATTCCCTCACTGCCTCTTCCAAAGGTTGTAGTATTTTTGCAAGTTCCTTAAGAGTCGAAATATGGTCTTCAGAAGGAACCATTGCCCCTAGTTCATCCAAAGCCTTATAAATAGAATCAGATAATAATATGAAGCGATGTATCATAAGTAATAATGAATTCCAGCGTGTACGACAATCTAGCAATAGCTTCAATTTTTTCCCATGCTGCTCAACAACATGTTTCTGTAAAATACTGTTTCGTACCGACGACTTTTTAAAGAATTTACATATTCTTCTTGTTTCTTGACCACATTGCTTATATCTTCTGACAGGTCAAATATTTTTTCTTCAGATTTCGTAACAAAATTTAAATTTTCATCATTAGAAAAATATTCGTTCCCGTTCAAGGATTCGTTATCTTCTTCATTTTCATCATCATATTCACATTCGGAAAAATCTTAGATTTGGTTGTTTAATGAATAAAATATACTTACTATTGCTAAATGAATAGCATGGTTATAACATAGCTGGCTTATTGCATCTATTTAATTACCATATTTCACCATTACGGAGGCACCATCATGTGTTGATGCAACAATATCAGTTTTTAAATTCAACCCATACTTATTTAATGTTGATTTCACTAAACGAATTGTTTCTGTTGCGTTACATGATGCATCAATTTTCAATCCAAGATTATGTTGTTCTGTTGATGAATGCAATGTAACATTAATGAAACGTATAGAGCTATTATTTGTCCATTCATCGACAGTAATGGTATGCAGACTTCCTTTTTTGGCAATTAATTTTTGTTTCAAATCTTCTTGTTTTTCCTCACAGAACTTCATAATACATTGTTTAACAGTAACCTCGGATTTTGGCATATCATAATTTTTGGATGAAACTTCGGATCGCTTCAGAATGTGTTATCCCTCTAAAAGAAAATCCATCCTTCGCGGCACATTTTGCCAATAATTCGTTTCTAGATTCTCTTTTTATGAATTTTAAAATATTTGAATCGGCATGTTTTAGTCGTTTGGCTGGCACTAACTCTATACATTGTAACGAAGTTGAGGCTTCTGGGTATTTATCAATTTGTATATCATGAATGCGTAAATGATTTATCATTCCTTTGGTATTTCCCCCTTTCGTCTGTATGAAAGTTCCACATTTATTGCACTTAGCTGCAGTCTGGCCATTAATTTTTGTAAAATAATCCCAAGTCTTTGATCTATTTGGCATTCTATGTAAAAATAACTATAAAAAATTAAAAATTATATATATAACATTTATTTATTTATTTATTTATTTATTTATTTATTTATTTATTTATTTATTTATTTATTTATTTATTTATTTATTTATTTATTTATTTATTTATTTATTATTCGTCTACAGAAAAAATCTTACAGACTACTAGCAAACAAATATAATACTTTAAATATTAACTAATATGTCAATTACAAGCAATTTTTTTTTTCGCCATATACATATGTAATTATGCGAAATTTAAGTACATAAACTTATAATAATACTTTTAAATTTTTCACGTTTTTCGTGCAAATCAATGTAATTACAGACCTCATTAAACTTCCGTGAACAGTACGCAATGGGCTCATGTTGTCCATAGGTTGTTCTATGATAAGATATATGCAAAAAATTACTAGATCTAAGGGACGCACCAGGCACATGAATATTAAATAAAGTTAAAAGTTCCGGCGAACAGATTTTAAAACACAACACATCTCTGACAAACATAATGCTAGAAACTTTCCTTCTGGATTCCAAGGTTTGTAATCCGAGGAGCAGACATCTTGCATTATAAGAAGGCGGGCTGGAATTCCATCGGAACCTACGCAAGGCGTAACGAGTGAAAGATTTTTAAATTGATTCAATTCGATTTATATGAACGGATAAGAACGGGCACCAAACCACTGAAGAAAATTCTAAAATTGAACGGACTAACGAAACGTATAATGTCTTTAACGTACAATGGTCGCGGAAATCACACGAGTTGCGTTTTATAAATCCCAGCGTTTTCCACGCTTTAGATGAGATATAATCAACATGCAAAGAACCGTCAAGCTTATTATCAAAGACAACTCCTAGATCTTTGATGCACGAAGGATGATCAATAGTCAAATTACCAATTACATAATCAAAAGAAAGAGGATTAGTACGACGATGAAACGAAAATCTTTTACATTTACTAGGGTTCAGTACTAAATCATTTTTTGAACACCATTCTATGAGCTTATTTAGATCAGATTGAAGGTTTAAGCAATCACGATAATCTTGAGCAGAGATGAAAAGCTTCAGGTCGTCGGCATACAAAAGACATTGGGAAAAGGAAAAAATTTTAACTATGTCATTAATGTAAATTAAAAATAGAAGTGGTCCTAAATGGTTACCTTGAGGAACTCCGGAAACAACAGTAAATGTACGGGATGTAAATGAATCAATCAATACACATTGTCTTCTATCAGAAAGGTAAGAGTCGATCCACCAAAATTCCGAAGCTTATGTTTAAGCAAAGCCAAATTAACTCGATCAAATGCTTTGACAAAGTCAGTATAAATGACATCTACTTGGGCGCCACTCTCAATTTCTCTAATGGCAAAATGTTTAAAAAGAGACAAGTTCGTAGAAGTTGATTTACCTGATATAAACCCATGCTGCTGCTATCACTATCGCTCTAGAGTTGTCAATCAAATTTCGAGGGCCTGCCTTATAGAGGGGTTTAACAAATGAAAATTTCCACTGATCTAAGAAATAACCCAATTTCAAGGAAAGTTTAAAAATTATTGTTAACGCTGGAGCTAATGAATGACTACAATTTCGCAAAAAATAATTAGATATCATATCATAACCATAGAATGTGTCCCCGTTTAAGGATCGCAAACAAAAGTCAACTTCATCGGCCTTAAGGGATAACCAACCCAAATCAACTGTAGAGTTCAGATTATTGAACACGGAACCTCCCGGATGAGAAGAACTAGTACAATAATTAGACTCAAAAAAATCAGCAAATAAATCACAGCTTTCCTGCAAATTCGAGGAAGACCGATTATTAAATACCATATGTGAGGGAAAACCAGAAGAAGAGCGCTTCTTATTGATAAAGTGCCAAAACGCTTTACAATTATGTTTTATATTTGCTTCAGTCGCCCAAATATATTGCCTAAATAAATATCTATGAAGGAAATCATACTCGCGCTGTAATCTCTTAAAATTAGAGTTAAATAAGATATTGGCTGGATTAGCTTTTACCAATTTATGTGCTTTGTTTTTAGCATTTTTTAGCCTCAACAGTCCACGTTTAAACCATGGCGGATGAGTAAACACTTTTTTTCTTACCATTGGTATGTATCTGTTAATTCCAGTCTGAACTACATTTAAAAATTAAGAATAAATTAGGTTTAAGTCATTAGAGTTAACTACGAGATCGTTATACCATTGTACGGTCATAAAATAATCATTAAGTTTCGCATAATTACCATTAGGAAAATCAATTACATAAGTATTAGTCTCTATAGAATTGGTAAAGCTTAGAACATTTAAATCAACAATAATAGGTTTATGGTGAAAGTCAGGTTTAGAAAGAGGGCAAAAAGCTTCTTCAACATTAAAAATTAAATCTGCACTTAAGAATACTAAATCTAAAATCCTACCTAACACGTTGCACAAATGATTAATTTGATTCAAATTGCAACCAAGAAATGAATCCACTATAATACTTTCACATTTTGATGTAACATTAGTGGGAATAAGACATTTATCCTCCTCAGACCAAATCCAGTGGATATTTCAACTTGCCGAATATCGCCCAAACAGCACAAAAAATTATTTACATCTGTGCATCCTGCAAATAGTTCCAGTATGTTGTTAGAGTGCATATCATATAACGTAGAATTGCTAGCTAGTGGTATGTAGCTAACGCAGATGATTATATTCACCGCCACATCTAAAATAACCTTAACTGCAACCTGTTCAATCAAACCATCCTCAAGACCAAGAGTCATTCGTTGAGAGTTGAATGACGATTTGACAGCTATTAGAACTCCGCCACCACGGGATAGTCCAGTGGCTAAATCGCATCTATCCTTGCGATAAACAATAAATTTCTTCTCATCAAAGAATTCTGATGATAAAATGTCTCTAGTAAGCCAGGTTTCTGTCAAAACAATAGCATCATAATCATATTCATTATGGCCAGAAAAATGTCATGAACCTTTGAACGCATGCCACGAATATTCTGATAGTAGAAATTGAAAGAAATTTTGTCGGCAGTTTTACCAAGCGATATTCCACGGTGGTAGGGCGATTGTTCCCATCGTTTTTTGACAAATGTTTAAATGTGCGAACCTGTATGCCTTCTGGCCAATACGCAGGGTTTAAACTTTTCTTCAGTAAATAATCAGGAATACCAATTTTGAAGTTCACAAACTTCATAGAAGAACATCAACTAACGTACGTGTGAATGGATAACTCTGCAGCTACTTATTGGAATATTTCGGGTATTTTCATAAACACAGAACAGTCAATTCAATTCAACGAATTCAAATGCTTACTTTGTTTGCTTACAAATTTGAATTTCAGCTGAATATTTGAACGGTTGACAACTCTGACTGCTGCAGTCGGCTAATTTTTGAAAGTGCCCATACGGAACTCCGTTTCCCATATAAAATGCACCGTTCGGTTCACCCAATTTTTTCGTATATTTTTTGTTTTACGAATACGCAGTTCAAACGGAGCACTAGTTGGAATATATCGCTTGTGCAATTCTCTAACAGGTGACTCTGCAAGGGCTGGAGACTTTTTTCCGTTCACGTGCACGGAATAAATAGTTAGACAATTATTCCGTATTTTGTTGTTAGAAAATTTTACAGGACGAATGAAAAACAGCATTTGCTGTCAAATACGGGATTTTCTATGTGATTTTTTAACAGTCAGTTGTTCATTTTTATCAGCTGTTTACTTTTTTTCCCCGGTATTCTTCACGGAATTTTTCCAGAAAAAATGCTGAACGGAATTAAGTATAAACTAAACGACACCAGAGAAAAGTCGCAGAACTTGGTTTGGCACCGGTGGCTAGTTCTACCTGGTAGCTGCTAGTGGAACTTCACACTGCTGTGCTGTTCATTTTTCATTTTTTCTCTATTTTAACATAAAATGTGCGAATAATGTAGTTAATGTACCCGCCCGAGTATTCTGCAAAAAACCCGGGTATCGAGTTACTCGAAATTTTGCTTATTACTCGAAATACCCGGGTACTCGATACCCGGGATTGTATTCCCTATGTACAAGTAAGCTTATTTTCTATTCTTTCCCCACACTCCGCTCTCGGCCTCGACGGCATCGTAGCCACTATCGGTTGCTGATGGAATTCTCCTTGCTTTAGGAGCAGGGACCAAGAACGGAACGAAAACGAGAACGAAAAAAGAAGAATTTTTCGTTTTCGTTCTGATCGGAAACGAACAAAATACTTTTCGTTTTTAGTCCCTGTTTAGGAGGCATAACACTCCAGCAAGGCGCATTCCGTTTGCCCCGATGACTGCGACGCCGGCTTCGCCGATCACAACTGAGGACTGTAACTTTGCGTTTGCGAAGCAGCGATTTTCTATCGCCTTCGTTAACATCCGTGGACTACAATCGAATTTCGACTCTGTGTCGTGACATCAATCATAAAAATTTACCCCATATCTTCGCGCTAAGTGAGACCCAAATCTTACCTGCCTGGTCAGCGCAAGCTTCCCATACCAATCATCCGTCTCAACCATACCAGCTCCTAGAAGAACTGTGTGGCACTATGTGAAAGCCAATTGGCTGGGGCTTATTCGCTTCTTCCAAGCTGCTGACTGGGATCTGTGTTTTGAGAATCGCGATGCCAACTTTTCCGCTCTCTGCATCTCAAAAATCATATTGGCAGGAATGCGTGTATTCATTCCCCATTCTACCAAATCCATTAAGCCAAGGCCGCATGGATGGTTTAATCAAGAATTTATGAACGCGATTAAAGCCAAAGAAACCGCCTATAGAGAGTTCAGGCATTTCCTGAGTGAATCATCCCGCGACGTGAGTACATCAGGTTGAGAAATGCCTGCAAAACCACCATCAAGCAAACCAAAGCATCCTTCGATGACAGGTTAAGAAACAAACTCATTAACACCTCTGCTGGCAGTAAAAACTTCTGGTCCTTGGTAACCTCCATCAGGAAAAATTTTAACACATCATCGTCTCCTCCCTTCATTCACGATGGGAAGGTATTAACAGAAAGCAAATCCAAGGCTGACTTACTCGCATCTCTGTTTGCCTCCAATTCTTCCTTGCCTGATACTGCCGTGCAACCCCCCATTGTAGAGGGTTCTGCTCACTATGGGCAGAGTTTTCTTCAGAACTCGTGAAGTGTTCAAGTGTCTCAAGGAGCTCGATCCCAATAAATCCACTGGCCCTGATAAAATTCCCCCTATGGTTCTTAAAAAATGCGCTTCACCTTTGGCTAAACCTCTGCGCAAACTCTTCGCCCTTTCTTACTTCTCCGGAGTTTTGCCTGACTCCTGGAAACTGGCTCATGTTCAGCCTATACCGAAAAACGGTGATTCCAGCGACCCCTCTAACTGCCGCCCAATAGCAATCACTTCTATCCTCTCCAAAATCATGGAGACATTAATAAACAGAAGGCTTATGGAATATCTTGAACGCAACCAAATATTGGATGACAAGCAGTACAGCTTTAGATCAACAAAATCTACTGGCGACCTCCTTGTATGCCTAACTGAACACCTCTACCAAAACATTCATCGCTTTGGTGAATTCGGCCTGGTAGCTCTCGATATCTCCAAGGCCTTTGATAGAGTATGGCACCCCGCTCTATTGAGTAAACTCCATGCTATTGGCATCGACTTTCTTCTAAAGAATTGGATTGAGAGTTTCCTTTCCGACTGTTCAATCAAGGTAGTATTGGACGGCGTTGAATCTAATCCCCATTCTATCTCTGCAGGCGTTCCCCAGGGCTCTATTCTATCACCAGCTCTCTTCCTAGTTTTTATAAATGACCTGCTCTCAATTCCATCCAACTCACTTCACAGCTTCGCTGATGACAGTACTTTGCGTTACTCGTACAGCTTTAATAAAGCAAGACAAGCACGGGTCAGACCTTGTCTGCTTGATCGTGAACTTATGTCCACTTCAATCAACAGGGACATAAGATTGATTCTTGATTGGGGCCTCATGAATCAAGTTGAATTCAACGCACAGAAAACAAAATACTGTCTCTTCTCTATGAAAACGCGCTCCCCAATCCCTCCCATTAAAGTGGACAGTCTAGAACTGATGGCTGAACCATCCCTCAATATCCTGGGCATAACTTTAACTGAAGATCTGCGATGGAGTAATCACATATTCCAAATCGCTAAACAAGCATCACAATGCTTGGGATTCCTTAAAAGATGCAAATTCCTCCTTTCGCCGTCGGCCAGGGCTATAATCTACAAATCCTACATTCGGCTCCGCCTCGAATTCAACTCATATCTCTGGGCAGGGGCACCGAGTACCACCTTAGCGTGGCTGGACAAGGTGCAGAACCGCGCTCTCCAACTCATTGGCGACGCCGTCATTGCTCCAAAATTGATTCACTTAGTCACCGCAGGAATGTAGCAGCTCTGGTAAAATTCTACCGCATCTACCATAACGACTGTTCCACCGAAATATATAATCTCCTGCCTTCACGGCGATGTTTTTCCCGCAACACAAGACTTGCCCATTCGGCTCATCCTCCATATCTACAGCCCTTATTTTCGCGCACACACCAGTTTAGTAATTCGTTCTTTTCGAGAACAACTCGACTGTGGAACAACCTTCCACAGTCAGTTTTCCCAAACTCATATAACACCCAAGAGTTTAAACGCAAGGTTCATCTCCACCTCCTCATGTACCCCCCAGACCCCCTTTAATCTGTTTTATTCTTTCTCTATTCTTCGAGCTAAGCTTACTACCAGACACCTGACGTTGACGTGTAAGACACGACGGACTGGTAATACAAAGGGTGACACCTAAGCTTAGACTTTCACATAAAAAAAAACTACCCCGGGAATATCTGAAAATTTTTTTTTCATTTAATCTCGGATATAATTTCGGAGCACATTTGATGCCAAAAGGCAATCGTTTAAACCTATATTTGCCAAAAGGCGTATTGAATGCGCATTTTTTACTCGATTCTTCACTCAACTTAACTCGCCAATATCCTTCCTTAAGATCTAACACACTGAATATCTTTTTATTCGCCAATTTTCCAATCACTTCTTGAAATGTTGGAATTAAATAGTTATCTGTAGTTATAGCTTCATTTAAATCTTGTGGGTCGAGGCACAGACGCAACTGCTTGTTTTTTTTTCTACTATTACTACGTTTGAGACCCAGTCTACTTTTTCATCTTCAATTTTCTGAATTATTTTACGCTCGCACAATTTTCTCAACTCTTCCTTCAGAGGTGTGATTAGGCTCAATGGCACTCTCCTTGCCGCTCTTACTACTGGCTTAATATTACTTTTCACTTCAATATTCACATTGTTAGCGAAACATCTTAAACCTTCGAAGATTTCACTATATTTCTCTACTAGTTTCCCACTTCCATGGTTAATTAACTCAACTCTTTTGACTAACTTAAAATCTTCACAGGCTTCTAACCCCAATATCGGACCACTATCTTTCTCCACAACCGTAAATTCTAAATTCACCACCTTATTTTTTATACAACAAATTTGTGCCCTTCGTCTCAATAAATGCACCCCCATATCCTTAATTTGTTTACAATATTCGCACATTTTGTTCCGACGGTGGTCTGTTACAATTTTGTTTGACTTAAAAGTATTGACATTTTTAGCAGTGCTGTCATGATTTTGAAATTTAAAATTTTTGTTTTTATTATTATTAAAAGAAGAAAATTTGGTATTTTGACTTCAATGTATGTTACTCATCTTCCTATTTAATTCACCGCGTTGATCATTTCTCGGGAACCTCGAGTTTCCTGTTTGCTGGTGGATTATTGCATTTACTGTTGATGATGATCCAGCCTTCTGCATATTTTATACTCTGTGACTCCGTCGCTTCAGCTGCTCTTCGCACATTTCGTTCCGACGGTGGTCTGTTACATTATTGTTTGATTTAAAAGTATTGAAATTTTTAGCATGATTTTGAAATTTAAAATTTTTGTTTTTATTATTATTAAAACAAGAAAATTTGGCATTTTGACTTAAATGTATGTTACTCATCTTCCTATTTAATTCACCGCGTTGATCATCTCTCGGGAACCTCGAGTTTCCTGTTTGCTGGTGGATTATTGCATTTACTGTTGATGATTATCCAGCCTTCTGCATGTCTTTACTCTGTGACTCCGTCGCTTCAGCTGCTCTTCCCATCTGAATGGCTTTCTCCAATGTCAAGTCCGCTGTTTCCAGAAACTTTCGTTGCAGGTTTTTATCTGCAATTCCAAATACTACTCTGTCACGTAACATTCTATTTTCTAAATTTGCATCAGATCCACACGTTCTTATTAACTTTTTTATGTCTAATAAAAAATTATCAAAGGGTTCTCCACTGGCTTGGTTTCTTCCATTATAATCAGTTTTAATCCGTTATAATCAGTTTTGCAATAAAACGTGCAATTAAAAAGACATTGGCAAAAAACTACTTTTGAATTCACGTTTTTCGGCACTTAAAGCACTATAACTCGTGTAATATTAGCCCTACGTAAAAAATTATTAAAACAAAAATTATAGATAATTGTGTGTTCTATAAGTCTTAGGAAGGATTTTTTTATGGCGGGCTAACCGTTAACGAAATATAGTGCAAAGAAAGTGATATATAAAGTTTGAAGCACTATAACTCCGAACATATATTAACGCGTTTCCCTTCACAGTAAGTTAAGCATAAGGGTGGGGATGACGCCATTTTGAATTTAAGCTCATAAAAATATATAAAATCATCAAAAATCCATGCGGTAATAATTAACAGCCACAGTCACCGTCACCGCGACCAAAGAAATGTAAACAAATAAATTACATCACAGAATGCAAATGCAAGAATGATGCACAGGTGGCCCGAACAACTCTAGCCACAATGAACTGATTGTTGAGTAAGAGCATGAGAGGGGTTTATGAAAGAAATGCCTTCATAAATAAGAAATTGGGAAAGGCCCGGAATAAGAACGCTTGGATGGCATGAAAATTTTGAAATGAAACAAGCAATTTAGGTAGGGGAAAATTAGAGTAGCATAGTGGTAAGTTTCAATATAAATAAGGAACCTTAGAATTAAGATTCAGATTGTAATCTCAACTGAGACCGAGAAGGCGTTAACGGCAGCTCACTGCTGTAAAGCTTTAGTGGTCGATAACAAAATAAACTCAATTAAAAAGAAAAATTATCTTTAATTGGCTTCTACGTGGGAAGCATTGACATTGGAGATAGGATATTCGTGTCTAGTTATTTGTTTTACTTCTTCGTTTAAATTTACATTACCTGAGTGATATTCTTTTAATAAGTTTTTGCAAATCGCGGTTATTATTAGGTTTTTGCTTTTTCCCGTTTGTCTGAATTTTCCCAATCTTGCAACTCTGTAGTAAGGCTGTACCAAGACATGGGACATTAGGTAAAAATTCTCGTTGTAATTACCTATCATTGGGAGATATCTGTACATCTCATCAAGATTAGATAATATATACTGTATTATGTATATCGGGTAGTGCATAGTAATCGAGTGCGGATGTGTCTATAATTTCTTTGATTTGTTGTATATAGTAATTTATTACTTCTGAATACTCGATAAAATTATTTATGTTTAAAGCCCTTGCTATGGCTGCTGATCTAAGGGGTCTAGGTATTTCATATCCTGTTAGGTTTGTCGACACTCTCTTCCGATCAAAAACTGTTTTGCTTGTTAGAAATTTGAGCCTTCCCCGGTTTATCTCTTTATACACTTTGTATTTATTTTCTGTTAGTTTCACAAACTTTCTAATTTTGTCGCTTGTTTCTGATGAAATTATTTGTTTGTTGATAGATTAATGTTAAATATAGGGAAAATAAACCACACTTTTTGAACTGAAAGTTATTTTCGTTTTCTTTATTTACAATGATGTACACAAGTTGACAAGTTAATACAAAAACGTACAAGATTTCGAGAAACAAAAAGATAAAGCAATGTACACAGTAAATGACATTTACAGAATGAAGTGAGTGTTCTTAAATTGTTTAAACGTTATTTTTCAATTAAACAAAACAAAGTTCAACACTCCTCCTCGTTAAAACAATTTAAACTATGTTATATTTCTTTCGAAATTTAACATGTTTTGACACTGATAATGGTTTCGTAATTAGATCAGCAATCATCTCTCCGGTTGGACAATACATACTCGTACACTCCACTAATTCCTTTTTTTTTTTTTATAAACTTTATTAGCCTAATATAACTTATACTAATAAAGTGGGTCTAAGCCCATGGAGCTTAATCCTAGTGGGCTGTATTCAGTTTTAAATTATAAGCTTATTACTATATATATACAATATGTATTCTGCTTTCTTATATCTTAGGGGGTGGTTCTTGTATCAGTCTGTTTGCAACTGTAATAAGTGTCTTTGTCTGTTCCTTGTCCGTATTCAGTATTGGTATGTCATTATCATATTCGATATGTTGCCGTAGAATGTAAACAGTGGTTGGACAGTCCATGAAAAGGTGTCGGGCTGCTAGGATTTGCATGGAGCAGTGGGGACATAAAGGGGGTTGTTCTCTTGCGAAAATATGTCTTTTAACGGCGAGAAAGTGTCCAAGCCTTAATCTTGTATGTAGCACGCCTAACGCCCTGGGGAGATTGTGTCCCTGGGGGGCTGCAATGCTTTTCCAGTGTGAGGCTAGGAAGGTGCTGCTTCTGTTCCAGTTGAGTTGTTTGTTGCGGTTCCTGATTTGTCGTGCTTTCTTACGTACTGATTTATAGTCAGGTGTTCGCACCTCTGTGAGGGGTCGTCTGTGTGCATCTTTTGCTTCCCTGTCCGCATGCTCGTGCCCACTTATGCCAACATGCGCGGGGCACCAAATGAGCCGTATGTCCTTGTTGCTTACTATCTGTCTTATTTGTTGTATTGTTGGATGTCTGTTTTTCAGGTTCCTTATTGAGTGCAGTGCAGATAGCGAGTCAGTTATGACTAATGCAGGTTCTGAATTTACTGCTTGCAAGCAGGCTTTATATATTGCTGATGTTTCCGCAGTATATATTGACGTCCAACCTGGCATTCTCTCCAGACTGAACACCTTTCCCTCTCCATTCACTACCGCGTAGGATACCTGATCTGTCAATTTGGATGCGTCTGTATAGTAATGTTGGTGCACTCCGTGTTGTTCTATCAGTCTGTTGAAATGTTGTCTTATCAGTGAGTTACTGTAATTAATGTATCTTGTCATTTCTGTGTTTATTCGATGTTGCTTGAATAGCCAAGGGGGTGCTAGGTTTGTCTGGCTCGCTGCCAAGTTAGGGATGTAATGTAGGTCCGTTGGAAGTTTCTTCAACCCCTGCACGAGGGCCGAAGGTTTTCGGTATTTAACCAGGTCAGTGTGAAGTATGTTTGTTATGATACGGTGCAGTGGAGCTTGGAAATAGTGCATGCTTTTTAGAATTAAGTCTACCGTCCTTTCGTCTGTTCGTTCCGTCATGGTTGGTAAACCGGCTTCTATCAGGAGAGCTTCGATAGGTGTCGAGCATAAAGCTCCAAGCGCTATGCGTGCGGAATTGTTCATTAATTTTTGGACCTTTTCAAGGGCCGTTTTAGAACCGTGTCCATACATTGTCAGTCCGTAGTCCACTTTTCCAATTATTACTTGTTTAGCTATTTTAATTGCTAGGTTTACTGGTGGTCCATGCTTTTTTTGACAAATTACTTTAAGCAAATTGTTTCGCTTTTTTAAATCTGCAGCAACTTCGTTGGCATGCTTATTCCACCGAAGTGTTTTATTTAGATGTAAACCTAGCACTTTCAGTTCTTTCTGGAGGGGAATTCTGTGGTTTTCCCAGTTTAAACTGGTTGCAGTACAACTTGTTCTCCTGCAGACGTGTAACGCTTCTAGCTTGTCTTCCGAAATAATTGCCCCGACTGTTTGGCACCATGCTTTTAGCACGTTGAGTGCTGTACGAAGAGTGTTTTCTACCGAGAGGGTATCGCTAGAAGAGTAAAGAACTATATTGTCTGCATATATGTGAAAATTCAGGTTGGGCACTTGAGAAAGGCTATATTAGGTATTAAACAAGGCTACCGATAATGGTGAGCCTTGCGGTGTTCCACTTGCTAGGGGTAGGACATTGGAAGCAAAACCTTTGTTCCTGACCGTGATTTTACGGTTTGAGAGGAATGAGTTCACTGTCTTTACAAAATTGTTACCTGCATTCCATTCGATAAGCTGGTGCACGACGACTTTTCTTTGAAGTCTGTCATATGCTTTCTCCAGGTCTGCTGAGAGCAATACGCTATGTTCTCTCCGTCCGATGGCACAGGCCAGGTTGTGCTCAGTTTCCTGTAAGAGGGACAGTGTGCCTCTTCCAGGTCTGTAGCCGACAACCTCGTCTGTGAGCCTTCGCTCTAGGAGCCAACATAATCTATTACTTAGGATCTTTTCTAAGACTTTGGATGCGGTTGGTAGGAGGGATATTGGTCTGATTTTGTTGGGAAGGACGATTTGGCCGGGTATTTTAGGAATGGGGCGGATCTCTGCCAACTTCCAAGCCTGTGGAAATGTGCCCGAGGTTAGCACCATATTGAGTTTGGCCGTGGATAGCAAAGTGTTCGGACGTGCGCTGATCCGGTCCATAAAACACGCCGCGTTAAATATAAAAATAAAATAAAATCCAATTTTTTTTTTTTGTGTGTGAAAGTGAACATCAACGTCCACAAAAAACAAAAAAAAAACAACATAATCAGTGGAAAGAAATATACGCGCGCAGTGTGAAGCGAAGGCCTCATCACCCTTCCAAAGACAAGCGACCGACGAACGGCACAAAGTAAGTTCCCTTTGCTCCCTACCCTCACTCAATTCACGGACCTGCAAGTGTCGCGCCCAAAATCTGTCGGTCGATGAAATTTGCCCCGTTTCAAAAGGCATAACACTTTAACGCAGGCGGATTTCATTGACTCTGATGGTTGCGACGGTTGTAATTCCGGGAAATAACAATAAGAATGTGGCGATTGAACCCGCGCAACCGAAGTCCCGTTACAAGTCAAACTTTGTTTTTGACCTCTGTAACATCCGTGGACTTCATGCGAACTTTTCTTTTGTTGAGTGCCACTTGTTGACATATAAACCCCCAATCTTCGCACTTAGTGAAACCCAAATATCACCCGATAACGACTTAGGTCATTACCAGGTATCGGGGTTCACTTTAGTGCACAATCTCTCCCCCCATAGGGGTATAGCCATCTATGTTAGGGATGACGTGGCTTTTTATAAAATAAATTCAAGCACGACTTCAGATTTTAATTACTTTTGGATTAAAATCATTTTCCAAAGCCACGTCATATTCTTCTGCTTCCTATACAGAAGCCCTAACATAAGTAACGAAGCCTCCACCTTATCTTTTGATACTATTTCCGAACAAATCTCGGGATTTTTATCGTCCAATCCTGAGTGTGAAATCATCGTTGCGGGTGATTTCAATGTTCACAATGTAAACTGGCTGACTTACTCAAATGGCACCAGTGCTTCTGGCAAGGACGTCGAGCTCTTTGCAGACATCAATAACTTGCATCAAATTGTGGATCATCCCACAAGAGTCCCTGATGCTGCTGGTCAAGGAAGATATCTCCTTGATCTTTTCCTTACTTCCCGTCCAGCGCGATATACCGTCACAGTTGATTCACCTCTCGGCAATTCGGACCACTGCTTAGTTAGCGCTAGCTTCCCATTCAAATTTCCCACCCCTCCCAAACCAGTTAAAAGAACTGTATGGCATTATGGGAAGGCCAATTGGCAGGGGCTTATTAATTTTTTCCAATCTACTGACTGGAACCTGTGTTTCCGAAACAAAAACGTCAACGCTGCCGCTATCCGTATCTCTAGGATCATACAGGCAGGAATGCATTTGTTCATTCCTCATACAACTAAATCTGTGAAGGCTAGGCCCAACAGATGGTTTAATCAGGAGTGTATGAATGCAATCAGAAATAAAGAAGCCGCCTTTCGAGCTTACAAGAGCTCCCCGAGTGAATCGCTCCGTTTAGAGTATATTAAACTGAGAAATTCCTGCAAAGTCACCATCAGGAATGTCAAAAATTCATTTGACAACAAATTGAGAAGTAAACTCCTTAATGCAACCTCTGGTAGCAAGAACTTCTGGTCCTTGGTAAGCTCCATTAAGAAGAATTTCACTTCATCCACAACTCCTTCATTCATCCACGATGAGAAGGTGATAACAGACAGAAAATCCAAGGCCGATTTATTAGCATCTCTGTTTGCTGCCAATTCTTCTTTACCCCAAACTGATATGCTACCCCCAGTTCTCGAGCACAGCGCTCATTTAATGCCCAGGGTTTTCTTCAGAACTCGCGAGGTGTACAGGTGCCTCAAGGAGCTCGATGTCAATAAATGCACTGGACCCGATAATATACCCCCTGTCGTCTTAAAACAATGCGCATCACCTTTGGCTAAACCTCTGCGCAAACTTTTTGCTCTATCATACTCCTCCGGAGTTTACCCAGACTCCTGGAAACTTGCCCATGTCCAGCCAATACCGAAAAAAGGTAACTCCAGCCTTCCCTCCAACTACCGTCCAATAGCAATTACTTCTATTCTCTCCAAAACCATGGAGACGATAATTAACAAAAAGCTAATGGGATACCTAGAATCCAACCAACTTATCAACGACAAACAATAAGGCTTTCGACAAAAAAGATACACTGGGGATCTTTTAGTTTGCCTTACAGAACACCTCAACCGAAGTTTGCATGGATCTGGTGAATCTAGTTTGGTTGCTTTAGATATCTCCAAGGCTTTTGATAGAGTATGGCACTCAGCCTTGTTAGCTAAACTCAAAGCTATTGGAATTGACTCGCTTCTGTATAAGTGGGTTGAAAGTTTCCTTTCCGGCCGTTCAATTAAGGTAGTATTGGATGGCGTCAAATCTGAATCTCACCCCATTTCCGCGGGGGTCCCCCAGGGTTCAATTTTATCACCGGCCCTATTTCTCATCTTTATAAATGACCTACTTTCAATCCCCTCCAACCCACTTCTCAGCTTCGCTGACGACGGTACTTTACGTTACTCGTACAGCTACGATGCAAGACAGACTCATGCCAGATCCTGTCTTGATGATCGGGAAATTATGTCCATCTCTGTTAATAACGACATTGAACTCATTCTAGAGTGGGGAAAGAACAATCGTGTTGATTTCAACCCCGACAAAACCAAGCACTGTCTTATTTCAAAGAAAAAGATCAACACCTCTCCATCCTTGAAAGTGGATGACGTGGTACTAAAGGCCGACCCATCCCTACACATCCTAGGTGTGACATTAGCTAAAGACTTGCGATGGAATGACCACATATTCCAAATCGCAAAACAAGGATCTCAGTGCTTGGGATTTCTTAAGAGGTGCAAGTTCCTCCTCCAGCCATCGGCCCGTGCTGTTATTTATAAATCCTACATTCGGTCTCTTCTCGAATACAACTCCCTCGTTTGGGGCGGCGCTCCAATAACCACCTTAGCATGGTTAGATAAGGTCCAAAAAAGGGCCCTTAAGTTAATTAATGACGATACCGCTTGCTCCACCATCGACCCCTTGAGCCACCGTAGGAATGTAGCAGCACTGACCAAATTTTATCGCTACTATCATAGTGACTGTTCCTCCGAGCTAAACGCTCTCCTGCCTCCACGGCAATCCTATACCCGCAACACCAGATTGGCCCACTCGTCTCACTCCCTCCACCTGCAACTCCCCCTTTCACGCACTCAACAAGATATGAATTCGTTTGTAAATAGAACAACTCGACTGTGGAATAATCTCTCGCAGTCAGTTTTTCCGAGCTCCTACAACATCCAAGAGTTCAAACGCAGGGTTCATCACCACCTTCTTCAATACCCCCCCGTACCTTTATAATCCTTACCCTATTCCCCCTCCCTCCCTCCCGTACTAAGCTTACTGCTAGACATTGCACCATGACGTGACAAATGACATGACGGACTAGTAGTACAAAGGGTGACTCCTGAGCTTAGCACTGCCACATAAAAAAAAAAAAAAAAAAAAAAATATTGTAGAGCCTAGTTAACCTCAGTAGGTATTCTAATGGGGCATTTTTCATCATTCCATATGATATTTTATCTAGGCCCGGTGTTGAACCTTTGTAAGTGTCCAATACCTCTTGGACTTCTCTCAAGGCTATGCGCTTGTCTAGGAGGGGGGGGGGGAGGTTTTGGAGAGTTTCCAGCTCTGCCTCTATGGCTATGTCATCTTCGCCGTGTAGGCTTCGATCTATATCTGCATAACTCGTGAGCTGTTTGCCTATAAGGTTTGCGATTTCATAGGGATTGGCGACTGTCCTGTTTTCGTGTTCAAGTGCGGAAATCGTCGTGCCTTTTCGGTTTCCGAACACCGCTCTGATGCTGCGCCAGTTTTCTTGAACTGAATTGTTGGGGTTAATAGCATCAAGAAAATTTTCCCAAGCCTTGCGCCTTGCTTCTCTTATCGTCCTGCGCAAACGCGCATTGAGGCGACGATAAGAGATTGCATTATCTGCAGAAGGGGATCTTTTGAAGCGCTTCCATGTTTGGTTCTTTTGTCGAACCAGCTGGTGAATTTCATTGTTGAACCATGTAGGGGTGTTTTTTCTGGCGCTTTGAGTTGAGGGCATGCTATAATTGGCAGCATATCGAATAGCTTTCGTTAAGATCGCTACTTCCCTATTGACGTCGGGGCTCAGCTCTTTTTGTAGGAGGTATTCCTCAACTTTTAATTGGAATTTCTTCCAATCGGCGTGTCGTTCAACAAATTGTGGGATATGTTTAGAATGTGCTGTGGCTTGGTTTATCTTCAGAATGATTGGAAAGTGGTCAGTTTGTTTTGGGTGCTTCGTCGTTATCCAGTTTAGTCGTGGGGCAATGTCTGGGGTCGCAAGTGAGAGGTCTATGTTAGTTAACGTGTTTCGTGTTGTAAATAATGTTGGAGAGCCGTCGTTTAATAGAATATAATCTGAGTTATCTAGCCAGTTACTTATGTCATTACCTCTCCGTGTGTTGTGTTGCGATCCCCACAGTTGATGGTGGGCATTGAAGTCCCCGAGTATAATTGCTGGTCTTCCTAATGGTGTTGATAGTTTGTCCAGTTCTTCTGTAATGTTGTTCAAGTCTTGCTCGACGTAAATACAAGCAATGTCGATTGTAAGTCCAGCATGCACTCTTAGAGCTAGCATAGGGGTGCCCTGGTTCATTATGGGTAGTGTTTCTACCGCAAGGTTTCTTTTAATCATTATACCCGCTCCACTGACTCTCGTGGAGTGCGTGTTGTGTGTATATAAGTCGTACTGTCGATATTTCATTGGTGCGTTTGTGTTGTTCATTTGTGGGAGGTGTGTTTCCTGAAGTGCTATGATGTCCGGGTCGTGTCGTGCTATTATTATGTCAAGTGAAGCAGAGTTTGCGTAAAGTCCTGAGATATTCCACTGTACTATTGTGAGTTGATTGTTGTTCGACGAGTTAGTAGGTCCTTGTTGCCCTTGGTTATTCATAGTGGAGTAGTTATTGTTTACTGTCGTGTGTTGTTATGTTATTAGTGGATAGAGTTTCCATGTCTGAATCCGAGTCGGTGTCATGTGTAGCTTTTCTGTTTGGTGTGTTTATTGGTGAGAATTCATTGTTCGCTGCTGCTATAGTGTTTTTTAGGGTGTTAGGTGAGAGGGATAAAAGTGCGTTTAATTGAGTTCTGTTTTTTGGTTTGGTTCCTGCTGTGAACTGGATTTGTGTATTTTGTGTATTTGGATAAGGTGACTTTATTGTCACCGTTTTCTGTTGTTGTTGGTTAGTTACTTGTATTTTGCTGTCTGTGTTGTCTTTATTGTATGCTTCTGTCGATGTTTTTGTATTTTCTACAGTGATGTCGCTAACAACATTAGCCCAAGTTTTGTTATTATTTAAATTTTTACTTGCTATACTTAAGTTGTTAGTTGTAAGGTTATTATTAGTTAATGAGTTTGGGGTTAGTGTATTTGTTTGACCTATACCGTTTTCCTTCCGTTGGGATGAGTCCTGTACGGCTGTACTGGTTTGTGGATGCTCCTCATACCATTGTTTCCTGGCTTCGAATCTGCTGATGTGCCGATTAATTTGAATAACCACAATCTCTTTCTCTCTCTGAAAGATTGGGCAATTTCTGTCCAGGGTAGAGTGTAGTCCTTCTTTTTGACAGCTGATGCAGAAAACTTTGGTGCAGGTGTGTTCCCCTCCTTCCGCTTTCACCTCATTACAGGTCGGGCATCTAGGTGTGTTATTACATCTGCTTTCATGATGTCTAAATTGAAAGCATCGACGGCATCTTAAGGGCGCTGGATACCACCTTTGGGTGCTTACTTTTTCATATAATATGAGAACCTGTTTGGGTGGTTGATACGTTGTGAAGGTAAGTAGTAGTGTCCCGGTGTTCACAACTTGGTTGTTGATAAGCCTAGTATAATGTTTGACGGCCTTGACGGTTGGATTCTCTTCTTTAATGCCTTCTAAAATTTCTTGCTCGCTAACTCTCCGTAAATTTGGCATACGGATGGTGGCCTTCGACTCATTCAACTTATCAGAAAAGGCTGCAAATGCGTCGTACTCTCCTATTTTTTTCACGTTTTTAGTTATTTTTTTGGCTTCCAGCTCATTTGGCAATAGCAGCAGGTATTTGCCATCACGTAGAGCCCGGCAGCTTTTAATTTTCCCTGAATACATTTGCCGAGTTTTTTGTATTAAAAAAGGGTTTAAATCGGTAATCTTCTTCTCGGTGTTTATTAGTTCCAAAGTTATATACTTTGGATCTTGTCCTAATGAAAAGAAGTTTTGTGCTTCTGCTGGTGTCGGGTTCCACATCTCGTTATTCACATCGGGATTTTTCCTTTTTCTGTGTTTCTTTGGCTTGCTGTCATCCAGCAGCGCAAAGGGATTATTGCTGGGCCCTGGCGCGGGCGCCATATCGGTAGTAGCTACACTCAGTAGTTACGTTTGAGTTCTCAACAATGTTAAAAAAAAAAAAAATAAACGGTGTAGAGTGGATAAGCGGCGAGATTACCTCAACTTACGGGGAAATGACTCACTGTATGAACTCACGCACAATGAAAAAATAACAAAAGAGATGAAAAAAAGCAAAGTGGCACTGACGCACAATCAAAATCAAAGAATTAAAACTGTGGAAATCGAATTTGTAGGCACTGCTCGATACAAGAGCTCGCAAGTGACTCACACACACTAATTTCTTGTCCACGTAGTCTTTCACAAAATGAACCCTAGTATCAATGTGCTTAGTTCTGGTTTAAAATCTTTCTTCCTTAACTATATTCAAACAGCTTTGATTATCTTCATATATATTAACTGGTAAATTGATATCTTGATGCATATCGTTTAGTAATCTTCGAAGCCAAACTGCCTCTTGAGAAGCATCCGATAAAGCGATGAACTCAGCTTCCGTAGATGATAGTGAAACGCATGTCTGTTTGCGCCTTGACCAACTGATTAAGCTTCCATTATAGAAAAATGCATATCCGCAGTTTGATTTACGTGTATTTCTATCCTCAGCCCAATTTGCATCAGCATACCCAATCAATGCAATTTCATTGACATTACTGCCCAATTTTAGTTTTAACTTTGACGTTGATTTCAAATACTTGACAACACGTTTTAATTGATTCCAGTCATCTTGATTTGGATTCGATACCTTTTGTGCTAGAATATTAACACTCGCTGTTATATCTGGTCTTGTAATAGTTGAGATATATAGCAAACATCCAATCAGCTTTCGGTATTTATCGTTGTTAATTAACTGACTTTATAAACCTGATGATGATGCGTAGTAGTTGACATCCATTGGTGAATTTGCACGTTTTGCGTCTTGCAAGCTGAAATCTGATATAACCTGCTCGATATAATTTGTTTGACATAATTCATAATAACCTTTTTTCATTTTGCGTCACTTGAATTCCAAGATAATGTTTGATACTCCCTAAGTTTTCCATCTCGGATTCTTTTATTTATTTATTTATTTATTCGCCAAACAAGGCACACTTAAACTAGGTATACATATACTTAGATTAAATAACATAGTGTACAGTCTTTTTTATATAACTACTGTTAGCTACTAAAAACCTACTATTGTCAGGAGGGGTTATGTTAGTAGGGATTTGAGTATTTTTTTATAGGATGCCTTGTTGAGGGAAGGGGAGAAAGAGGAGCTATGGCTATTAAAAACCATACAGCATCTGTTGACGGGCTCGTTCCTTGCGTAATCGGTGCGGTGTGGATATTCCCTAAGTAGTTTAGTGTGTCGTGTGTGTCGGACTACATCATTCAATTTGATTCTGTCCGACAGAAACTGCACTTTAGGCTGGTCGTCCACTGGAAGCGTATTCGAGCGGCTACGCGCTTCGGCTACAAGAGCGGCTACACGCGGCTATGCGCGACAGATCCAACATAAAGAATTTCATACAAACATCGTCCACTGCAAGCGGCTTTGAGCGGGCGGCTATAGGCGTATTCGAGCGTGCCGCGCGAATCCAAATTATTTTGGATCGGTCGCGCGTAGCCGCTCGAATCAGGAAATAATTTTCTACAAATAGTACAGGAAAAATAGTAAAAATAGCGGAAATGATTGGGTACAGGCTGAAAATTGGCACCGTGCTTCCTTTTAGGGTTCTCAATAAGGGGTTATAAAATCTACCGACTTTTAGGGGGTTTTAGGGTCAATATATCAGTTTTTGCAAATACATCTGTAACCGTAAGTTCTATCATAAAATAATGTTCACAAAGTTGGACTACCTTGTTAATTTTTTTAGGGGTGATTCCTGGATGGATATTTGCAGAAAATATTGTTCTAGACAGGGGGTTAACTATTAAAATACAGGGTGTTTACGAAAAAAAAATGTATTTTGTTTTAATTTATTTAATTTACTAATTATCGTAGAGCAATATACTTAGACTCATATTTTAGGTGAATGCGTATTCTTTTATTTGATATAAATAACAAGAACTTGAGTGGCTCCATTTAGTACATATGTATGTAGGTTGACAGTATGAGCAAAATGCTAAAAGACGAATAAAATTGTGATTTTGTGTTATAACCCCTTATTGAGAACCCTTAAAGGAAGCTCTGTGCCAATTTTCAGCCTGTACCCAATCATTCAACTATTCCGCTTTTTTCGGCTTAATTTAACTATACTAAAAGCCTTCCATATTGACAAAACACAAAATTATTATGTCCAATTCACTTCAAACTGAGCAGCATGAAAAGCTTGCAGTGGACGACCCCTGTAGCGTGTAGCCGCGTATCTCATAGCCGCTTGTAGCCGCCTCTAGCCGCTCATGTAGCCGAAGCGCGTAGCCGCTCGAATACGCTTCCAGTGGACGACCAGCCTTAAGCTTTCCACTTAGGACGTTAAAGGCAACGCAAGATATGAGCAGTTTCCTCCTGCTAGACAGCGGCATGAGATCAAGCACTTTGAGCCTGTCCAAGTAGTGCGGCAGGGTTTGGTAGTCATGGGGGTTGTATAGATGTCTCAGGGCAAAAAGAAGAAATCTCTTTTGAATGGATTCGATCCTCCTACTGCTCACTTGGAATATAGGATCCCAGATAGGACACGCATATTCCAGGATAGGGCGGACTAAAGAACAGAAGAGTGTTTTTGTGACCCATACATTACCAAATTCTTTGGCTCTCCTCTTGATGAAACCAAGAAGTTTGTTGGCTCTGGCAATTATATTATCGTAATGCAGGTTGAAATAGAGTTTTTGAAGTAAAACTTCTTTAGGGACGTTTGCTTAAAAAAATTTACATGAGAGTGAATCAATTTCATTCGTGTAACGCTCTCACACATGAAAAATCGTCAGAACTTTCGTATAACGATGGGAAAGGGTACGAGAGACGAAGAAACTCGGGGCTGTGTATGCAACAGCTAAAATACACTCTGCCTTACTGCATAGATTTTCTGGCATGTTAGCTACGTTGTCGCCCGGACTTTGCTTTATCTCATTATAGGAATACAAATTCACCATTCTGTAGAGGTGAATTACATATTTCAGATTTTTCTTGTGGTTTGGTCACTGGCTTATGCCGCGGACACTTTAGAGTTGACTGACATGTTGGAAGCGGCATATACGAGAAGAATTTTCGGGGGTGGTTTGGGTGCTTAGAATACCAAAAGGGAGTGGTGAATTAAATGTGTGAGGTGCTGTTGTTTAAAATTGGCACCCACTTCCCCTTTGGTGAGATGTGCTGGACCTTTCCCCTTTTTAATACAATTTTTTTAACTTGCATAAATCGACGAATCGTTTATGTCAAAACATTACACTGTTGTGAAAATCGTTCCTGATATGTTTTTTGGGTCGCTGATTACGAAAATCAGGGTCCCACAATCTTAAAATACAGACAGTGCTCGACCTTTCAATAAAGATTGCCAGATCGCAATTTTTTAGGAATTTCCGATCCTACATTCTGTTATGTTAATTAAGTCACCTGTTGTTATGTCTACAAAACAACACACTTTATTTATTTTGTTTTTTTTTTTTTACCAATTCTATTTTATCTTCGTTTATAAGCTATAATTGTTATTTTATAAACTATAGTTGCACTTCTGACTTAACAATCACTAATTCCTTTTTATAAACCAATTTTCTTTTAACTGATTCTAGAAACTATAGTTCCACTTCTGACTTACCAATCACTATATCTTTTTTATAAACCTATTCTCTTTTAACTTATTCTAGAAACTATAGTTGCACTTCTGACTTAACAATCATCATTTCCTTTTTATAAACCAATTCTCTTTTAACTTATTCTAGAAACTTCATATATGTTGCTTGAAATAAAACACCTTGATTTCTGAACAACAATTGAAAAAATTTTATTTTATCAGAATCTATATATAAACAAATTTTGCTTATTAATCAAAAAAATTATTAACAAAAATAATAAATAACAATACTTTAATGCTGGCAATGAACTCACGTGCCAGCAGCGACGTTTATTCATTTCGCGAAAGTGCATAAGGAAGCAATTGCACCACATCGAAGTTGACTTACTTAATAAAAATGCTTATGCGCAAATTGCATAAGTGCATTGACTTTGCTTCGCGAAATGAATGAAGCTTTACATAATATAAAGTATATTAGAATTATATGTAGTGTGTACATTCTCCCGCCTCAAGGTTTAGTGATGGAAGCTCTATTTGTGATTGATGTTCCAGCATACAGGTTCTTGGTGCGGGGGTTGGCTTTGCCTTGGTGTTTAATTTGACGCCTCGTCTTCGTTTGCACCATATGTAGAGTAAAAACGCGAGAATGCCCAGAACCAAAATATACGTGCTGCTGTAATGATGT
Source organism: Thereva unica (assembly GCA_949987705.1). NCBI lineage: Eukaryota > Metazoa > Arthropoda > Insecta > Diptera > Therevidae > Thereva > Thereva unica. The sequence continues at coordinate 39,205,976 of OX465284.1, read as the reverse complement.
AGGTCATGGATATTTAAGGTTGACATACTTTCCACTTGTTGTTTTTGCAGTTTAATTGCTTTATCCAGTTGAGCTAGGTCAGTAGATTCAACCTTCCTGACTATTTGTGGAATTGCCAGCCAGGATGAATTACTGATGCTTTGGTTGATATGATCCGAAATTAATTTGTTTTCAGTTATAACTGACAATTCAAGAGTGGATTGTAGGTGATTGGCGTTGATGTGTAGAGTTTGATGGTTAATCACACAGTTGGCCTTTAACTGAAGAACTCCAGTTCCACTTAAAAGGAGGTGGGTCAAAATTGCCCCAGGCCCGGCGCAAAAGAAAATTATCTCAGATTATCGGCTATAATAAGTACAGAATTTCTGTATAGTTGTTATATCCCGTAACTGTGGCTAAGGTGTTAATAATACTATTTCTTTTTATTCGGGCGAAATGACTAATTAACCCTGTATTTTTGTAACGCCACCAAATATCTTCATGAATAAGGTATCAGTTCACGCAGAATACTCCCACCTATCTAAAATTGTAAAAACGACGGTACCACAGTACCAGCTTCCAGAGTTATGAGTCGTCACAGTCAAAATTTTGTTTTTTTTAACAAAAATGTCACTTTCAACCACCTTTTTCTCCAAAATATTCATAGTCAACTAATGTTTTTTTCCCAGAATAAGAAAGCTTGGAGTTTTTCCTATGAATAATGTCTAGACAATTTTTATGCTACGGCCTTTACTTTCGAAGTTATAAGCAATTTAAATGCTAAAACTGGCCTGATGCTTCTTCAATTTCCTTGATAGTTAATGACTCAGTTTGTCTTTTATTCCTTGTTTGCTTCAAATTATTAATGAATCGCCTACAAAATGCAACAATGCGTAGAATTTTCCAGAGTGAGGTGTGCCGTTGTAATATTTGATCGAACATATGCGTTTCTTCTGTACATATCAGTGAATGAGCTGCAAGTTTTTTTCTCTCCAATTCTGTTTCCTCAATTTCTACTCCTGGATATGTGATTCTTGCATGTTTCAGCCACTGTGGCCCTTCCCACCACAGCGAATGTGCTTCTAAGTGTGACGGATATAGTCCCCTCGAGGCTACATCTGCAGGATTCTCGGATGATCTTACATAATACCAGCTTTCCTTTTTTGTTTGCGATTGTATTTCTGCGACTCTATTCCCCACAAATGTTTTCCATTTGTGTGGATCAGCCATAATCCATGCGAGCACTGTCTTTGAGTCGGTCCAGGCAAAACATTTCAAATTTGGAATATCTAGATTAGCTACTGTTTCTTTCAGTAACCTTGCAAGCAGATGTGCTCCACACAGTTCTAACCGTGGCAGCGTTAGTTTTGCCTTAAGTGGAGCAACCTTAGTTTTAGCCGTTAGCAGTGATGCACTTATTTTACCTAGTTGAACTGCTCTAAAGTAAATTGCTGCACTGTACGCCTTTTCTGAAGCATCTGAGAATCCGTGCAGCTCGTAGTAGATCTGTAATTGATCCATCTTGGTATTTGAATTTTTGATAGCTGAGGCAATTCTTGTTTGATTCGTTTCCATTTTAATTTCATTTTTTCAGGGAGCGTCTGGTCCCAGTGTATGTTTTCTGCCCAAATTTCTTGAAATAGTAATTTTATTGTAATGGTTACTGGCGCTAGTAGTCCAATGGGATCAAATATCTTAGCAGCTTCGGATAGTAATTCCCGTTTGCTCAGCGGGTCTCGATCTTCTGGCAGTTTCACCTTTATTTTGAAGTAATCAGTAGAAGGACTCCAATGAACCCCAAGTGCTTTAATGGATCTTTCGTGATCGAAATCGAATTCTGGAGCTGATTCTCGTAATTCCCATGGCAGTTTTTGTAACAGCTCTCTATTGTTACTATTCCATTTCCGTAAATTGAATCCTCCGCTCTTTAGAGACCTGATGAGCTCTGTACTTATTTTACTTGCTTCCTCCAAGGTATCCCCACCGGAGACAATATCATCTACGTATGTGTCTCTCAAAATAATCCTTTCTGCAAGCGGATAATCCTTGGCTGTATCTTTGGCTAGTTGTTGTAGCGTCCGTATTGCGAGAAATGGGGCGCTAGCGGTTCCATAGGAGACTGTGGTTAGTTTATATTCCTTGACAGGTTCGTTTGGAGAGTTTCGCCATAAAATTCTTTGATAATTTTGGTCTCGAATGTCTATTTTTATCTGACGATACATTTTTTCGATGTCAGATGTAAATACCACCTTATGTTTCCGCCATCTAGTTAAAATTGAAACTAAGTTCTGTTGTATTTGTGGTCCAACTAAAAGTATTTCGTTTAGGCTTTCTTGATTATACCGTTTTGCGGAGCCATCAAACACCACTCTTAGTTTTGTTGTTGTACTGTCATGTTTCATTACTGCGTGGTGAGGTAGATAATATGCTGTGTCGACTGTGTCAGTTGCTAACATCATGTGACCAAGTTGCAAATATTCATTCATGAAATCCTTGTACAAGATTTCTAGAGTTTTATTTCCTTTGAATTTCTTTTCCATTTGGAGCAATCTTGCCATGGCAATATCTCTGGAACCACATAGATGGCGACTATGGGGTCCTTTTTAAATGGTAATCTTACCACTATTGTCCATCGGAATGCCTTCGATGAGTAGTTCTGTAATGAGTTTCACATATTAAGTCTTCACTTGTCATGACTGGATCCGTATTTACTTCCTCGATTTCCCAAAATTTTTACTTCACACACGTGGCATTGAGGTGATGTGGTGAGCGCACGCTGTTGTAATTCACCTGATAGTATCCAACCTAGTTCCGTCTTTTGGGCAATGGGAGCTCCTGGTGGCCCTCGTAGTACACCATCCATCAGAATTCTTCCCATTATTTCTGCTCCAAGTATTACATCAACTTTTGTTGGCTCATCAAACGCAGGATCTGCTAGTACTATGTTCGTAGTGTGTTCCCAAGTCGATTTGTTTATGGTATTAGATGACGGTAATAGTCTTGTCAGTTTTTTGAGAACCACAGCTGTTGTAGTTGTCATAAATTCTGACGGAAATCTTGGCTGTATCGTCAGTTCGACGCATGTCTGAATACCGTTCACCTTTGTTTCATTTATTGCAGTCACAGCTGCGTGGATTCGGCTTTTTGGGAGTTTTAACTTCTGCGCTGCTTGTTCGGTTATAAAACTGGCTTGAGATCCTTGATCAATTAGCGCTCGCAACATTACTCTGCTGTTGTTTTTGCCTACTGCCTGAATTATTGCCGTGGGTAGTAGTACAGTTTGCTGAAGGCTGCTTTCTGCCATATGAGTTGTTAGTATATAACTACTAGTTGGTATCTTCGACTCCTTTTCCTTAGTTTCTTGGTTATTTGACTCTGTTTTTTGAGGCACTGAATTTGTGTGTAGTAAAGTATGATGCTTTTTGTTACATGTTCTACATGTTTTCCAGCTTTTACAATTATATAAGGAATGGCCTTTTATGAGGCAGTTGATACAGAGCTTGATTTTCCGAGCTTCTTCGTTTCTTTGGACAGGAGTCAATTTATTGAATTTCTCATAATTGTATATCTTGTGATTAGCTTTGCAAAAGGCACATATTGAATTTGATCCGACCGTACCATGATATACCTTCACATCATTCCTTTTTGCTGTTTGATTAGACTTCGTTGGTTCCATAGATTCCAAAGCTTGAAATCTGTTTTCAAGGAAGTTAAGAAACTCATCTATAGACTGAATTTCTCTCGGGTTTTGTAACGTTTGCTCGTAGATGCGTCGAGACTCTTTATCTAATTTGTCAATTAGTAGATGCACTATGAGTAGGTCCCAGTTTTGAATGTCGATATCTAGATTCTTGATTGCTTCAAGACATTCTAGTGTTGAATCGTGAATTTTCTTTAACCCAGTAGCAGATTCTCTTGATAATTCTGGCTGATTGCAGAGTCTTCGTAGCTGTGCTGTAATTAGTATTCGTTTGTTATTGTACCTGCGATCCAAGATTTCCCATGCCGCATCATAATTTTCATTAGTTATATTTAAATGCTGGATAAGTTCGCTTGGCTCCGCAGTTACATTTGCTTTTAGATAAAATAGCTTTTCGGCTTTAGTAATTCTTTCATTTTTGTGCACTAGCTCAGTAAACAGATTTTTAAACGATGGCCACTTTAAATAATCACCGGTAAAATTTGGGATGTCAATGCTTGGAAGTTTCACCGTTGATTTTCTATCAGTTGAAATTACGGGTGCCTGAGTCGTTGTTAGTGTAGATTGATTGCCCAATTTCTCTTGCATTTGTATTACGGCGTTCTGATAGAGTCTTTCAGTTGTCGAAAACACATCCAGTTCAAAATAATCATCTCTGAATTTTCCCGTAGCCATAATGTTCGCATGATTGTGTACGATCAATTCCCAATAATCAGCTAGTAGTTTGATTTTTTGGGAATAATAAGCTGACGATAACTGCTTCTTCATATCTGCTTCGATGTTGGCTATGTTCTTTTTCAGGGTATCGATTATTGCCATTTGCTTTTTTATTAATCGCATTTATTCTGCAATCTCCTCAGAGCTTTTCTTTCTTTCGATTGCATCTCGAATCACGCCTTCTAAAGTTTCCTTTGTTTGATCGCAGAGTGTCTCAACTTGATCGTAATACCCCTCGGTGAAGTATTTGTGATCGGGGTTCTGCTCCTTCACTGCTTCGATTTGATTATTGATGTTGTCAAATTCCTCCCATGCCTTGTTTAGGGATAATAGTCTTGCCTCACCATACGTGACCGTTTTTCTGGCTGACGAATCTTTGCTTAGTTGGGAAGTGATCTTCTTAATCACTTTGACATGCTTGGCCTGTTCTTTCAGTAGTTGATCCATGCTGTACTGCTGTCTCAGAAATTGCCTTTTTAATGGTTGATAGATTAACAGCTGTACCTGAGAGTTTAATTATTAGTAAAAAATAGCTATTGAAGATTCTAGCAAAGCCTCAAGACCCTTGTTCTAGAGGTGTCTAAAATTCTTCAATTTTTATGTTTTCCTTTGGACCCTAGTTCCAGAGGTTGAATTTTACCTGAAGACCTTAGTTCTACAGGTTAAGTACTTTTGCTCGAAGGACCAAAAATGTTGCTTGAAATAAAACACCTTGATTTCTGAACAACAATTGAAAAAATTTTATTTTATCAGAATCTATACACAGGGTGTTCCAAACCACCCGTACCACCCAAATATCTCTGAAATTTGGGATTGAAATAGAAAAACAAAAAACACGTGTTCAATATTTTTTGAAACTCTATCCGACCATACAAAAATGGCCCCCCCAAACAACCCCCTCTTTGCGGGGTGGGGGGCAACTTTGGAAATTTAAATGGGACCCCCCATTTTTTTGGGCAGATTCGGAATCTTCATAAAAAAATATGAAGATTTTGTCCCAAGCATTTTTTACGATTCGCCATAGATGGCGCTGTAATCGGAGGAAAACGTTTTTTATTACTTATTTATTTCCGCCGATTACAGCGCCATCTAAGGCAAATCACAAAAAATGATAAGAATAAAAGCTTCATATTTTTTCATGAAGAATCTAAATCTGTAATAAAAAATAGGGGTTTTTATTTTGTTTTCAATTCTGCATCCCTTCCCCTCCAGAAACTTGGGGGTAGGGAGCCATTTTGATTATTAACTTGAAAACCCCTAATTTTTATTGCAGATTTAGATTCTTCATGAAAAAATATGAAGATTTTATTCTTATCATTTTTTGTGATTCGCCTAAGATGGCGCTGTAATCGGCGGAAATAAATAAGTAATAAAAAACGTTTTCCTCCGATTACAGCGCCATCTATGGCGAATCGTAAAAAATGCTTGTGACAAAATCTTCATATTTTTTTATGAAGATTCCGAATCTGCCCAAAAAAATGGGGGGTCCTATTTAAATTTCCAAAGTTGCCCCCCACCCCCCAAAGAGGGGGTTGTTTGGGGGGTCCATTTTTGTATGGTCGGATAGAGTTTCAAAAAATATTGAACACGTGTTTTTTGTTTTTCTATTTCAATCCCAAATTTCAGAGATATTTGGGTGGTACGGGTGGTTTGGAACACCCTGTATATACAAATTTTGCTTATTAATCAAAAAAATAAACAATAATAAATAACAATACTTTAATGCTGGCAATGAACTCACGTGCCAGCAGCGAAGTTCTTTCATTTCCGCGAAAGTGCATAAGGAAGCAATTGCACCACATCGAAGTTGACTTACTTAATAAAAATGCTTATGCGCAAATTGCATAAGTGCATTGACTTTGCTTCGCGAAATGAATGAAGCTTTACATAATATTAAGTATATTAGAATTATATGTACTGTGTACACACTCTTTTCAAACACAAAATATTTTCTGTCACGCACACTTTTCAAAGACACTACAATTTTATGTTCTCCTACTCGTATTGAATTCAAATTGCGTCGAATCCTTTGAGTCCCTAGATCCTAAATTGCGCCTAATCCTTCGAATCCGAATCTGCGTCGAATCTTGAATCCGAATCCCACTTCTGAAAGTTTATAGCTGGAGGGGGGTGTTCTGTAAGATATTTTCTGAAATATCGTAGACTCCGATGCTAGATGAGGCTAAATTCACTAAAATATAAATATCCAAAACTACTAATTCAAACAGTTTTTCCTTTTAACAAATTTATTTGTCCGTCCTCTTTCAAATCTAAACTCAGACTGACGCTAAAACTATTTCAAAACCTAACCGAATTTCTTTTACATAATTACCGTCTTTTCTTATATAAATTCAAAAATACAATCAAATAATATTTCTCAGAATATTGTTGCGTTGTTTTCTCTTCGTCTTTTCTTATTTCTTCTGAACTCATTTTATTGCCTTTTTCCGGCCAAAACCAACAACATTACCCTTTTACATAAATTTGTCAGTCATTCTACATACAAAGGATTTGAGGCGTAAATTTAGGCCAACTCTGCGTTTTTACAATTCTCTGCCTTGTTGCCAACAATCATATAATTGTTTCCTAACGATTTTAGTGATTTTCTAATATTTTTGGCTGTTGCCAGTTTATTTACATTTGAGATTTAGTTTTTTTTTTTATTTTAAATTCTAAAATTCCTACTACAAATGTCGTAAAAATTTTAGCTTCCTGTAACTGATCGAAGACATCATCTCTCAAAGGAATTGGAAAATGGTCTTTTACTGTTTGCTGATTAATTTTCCTGAAATCACAGCATAATCGCTTGCTGCCGTCCTTTTTAGCTACTAGTATTACTGGCGATGTAAATTCGGAATTACTTGGCCTTATTATTCCGTCTCGCAACCATTTCTGTATCTGGGTTTCGACTTCTTTTTTGTCCTCCGACGACATTCGCCTTGGCCTCTCATAAATCGGTGTTTCTTCTTTTAGAATAATTGACATTTCAATGGGTAATTCGACCTTTTGTTGGGGTGTATATTTTTCAATTAGATCGGTAACAATTTCTTTCTCGCCTGGAGGCAAATGATCTAGATTTACTTTCATCGTCGTTTCAAAATCTTCCTTGAACTCAGTTAGATGACAAATAGATGTAAGCTCATAATGAAGATCAGTTATTTTATTTAAATCAGTATTGAAAGCCTTGACCAATGAACCTTGGATGCTGACAACCTTCATCACTCTGTTTCTATTAAAGGCAAGGTTTACATTTGGCTCTAATTTAACCTTACCAGTTTGTGTTGTTTGTATTTTACATTCAAATGCCTTGTGCCCATAACCATCACATTTGAATCATTTGTACTTTGTGTTCACAGTTCAGTTATTTGCAAAGTGTGCCACATCGCCACACTTGAAGCATGACTTTTGCCTTTTATATTTCTCAGTATAATTATTAGATTGCTTCATTTGCCGATTTACTTGCAGTCTGGGCGATTGTGTATATGTTTCCTGATGAGCCGTTTTTATCTTTTCATATATCTTGAGCCTACCCTTGAATTCCTCCATTGTTTTTGCCTCATACAAAACAATTTTATTAATTTTATCATCCTTTATCCCGTCGATGATATATTCAATAAGTGACCCTTCATCTAAATTTATAGAGCTAGCAATTTGCATCATCTTATACGTATATTCTCTAAGTATCTCGTTACGTTGTTTACGTCTAGCGCGCAGCTGGTGGTGAATCTTTGCTGAATTCACTTGTACACCAAATTCTTCCGATAAAGCGATTTTAACTGTTTCCCAACTATGGGTATTATTTGAACAGTTCACGAACAATTTTGCCGACCCTATCATAAGACGTTTCTCGTAGACATACTTCTGTAAATTATTCCATTGCACTAGATTACTTATATCTTCAAACTCGTCAATCCACTTCTTAACTGGTTGACTGTTTTCGCCTGTAAATGGGCTAATACTCTCTTCAATGTCTTTAAATGTGAAAGACACCATTTCCCTAGTTCGTGGAGTTCTGGATATTCTATCCGTTTCCAGTACATCGTTATTATTATCGCTTAAGGGTATTCCTGATGATTATTGATGTTGCATTTGCGACTTCATTCGTTAGTGCTGACATGTTATTGCTTCCATTGGGCGGTATAAAATTTAAAACCAATCTCTGTCGCAATTCCTTTTTATTACCTGTGCTTGGTAAGTTTATTTCTTTTAATTTGCGTCTTAAATCTTTCACAGTTAATTGCGATATTTCATCCCCATTCATCTCGAACACTATTCACACGTAAAGTCTACCTTCTTTCAATATTTTATCAAAATATGCTAAAATAAATTCTATTGGAATTCTTGTCAAAATATACCTAAATCTTATTAGAATTAATATTAACATTATCTTAATAGATCATATTGGAATTGAGATTGAAATATACTTAAAAAATCATATTATAATTCCTATTGAAATATACTAAAAATTTTCTGCAATTCTTATCAAAATATACTAATAAATTTTACTGGAATATGACATAAATATTTAATAATTTTACCAGCCAATTGGTTCTATTTGGTTTTTTCCCTTTTCTAAAATTTGATGTAATTCTCTTGCCAAAATGTTGATGGGAGTTGAGTTCGCCTTCGCCTTGTTTTCCTGCCTTAAAAGAAATCAGTGCTTGGTGGCGATTTTCTCTTTCCTGGAATTTTGATGGACGTTGTGTTGAGTTCGCCTTGCCTTCCTGCTTCAAGAGAAATGACTGCTTGGTGGCGGTTTCTCTTTCTGCTTGGTGGAGGTGTTCTCTTTCCTGGAATTTTGATGAACGGTTTTCCGTTTCCTTTTGTGCTTTTGTGTATTTTCTTCTGACTCCTTATGCCGAATTTCTTTTTTTTTTCGTTTGAACACTAATTCAAATTAACTAACGCTGTCTAGCTATCTTGGTTGAGCCCCCAATTTTGTAGGAAACCTTAACGGGTTCCGAAATACGAAATAAATGCACAGATATCACTCAAACAGTTTTATTAGAAAATACAAAATAAATTTCTACGCATTAGAAAATACAAAAATAAATTACTGCGCTTTACACGACACGTCTGTTCTTCACAATTCCTAAACTCAACTAACTCATTCTTTGTCCCTTAACAATACAAATAAAATTATAAGAAGAGAGTGCTCGAGCTTTCAATAAGGATTGCCAGATCGCAATTTTTTAGGAATTTCCGATCCTACATTAATATGCGCGAGTTTTGTTTGCTATTCTTAGGAATAGCCCAAAAATTATTTAGTTAAATAAAAAAACACTTTACTTTTAAAAGTAAGTTAAAATTTATTTCCAAAAGAATAATTAAAATACTACAGCGACGACCGCAACCGACAGACCGGTTTGAAAGTTAATTAAGAACTGACTTTATCTAAATCTTCTTAATACAAGATGCATCTTTATCTAAAAGAGCTAAGTTAGCAAAAATGCATGTGAAGGAATTTATTATTTCGTTCTCATGCTGAATCTTAATATTTTTCTTGGAACTTAGGAGAAGCTTCGGTTTTAATGTAACATGACTTCAAAATTGTCAACTACCGGTCGTTGGGTGTCGGATTCGTTTGTCTGCGATCTTTTTAGAACCGCTGACATAACTCCTCCCTCCTTTAATCGAAGGTTCTCCTGAGTCCTACTTTAAATCTTTATTTCTAATTTTTTATGCTTAAAAATTAAAATTACGGTAACTATTATTATAGCTAAGATTATAATGGTAAAAATACTCCCATATATGAGGGTTTATTTTTATTTAAAGATTTTAATTTCACAGTTTTCTATGTTTATTAATAATTTAAAGTTTATTCACATTTAAAGATTTTAATTTCTAGGTTTATTTTCATTTAAAGATTTTGAGTCATACTTCTTTAATCGCAAGTTCAGGGTCATCCATGAAGAAGCATATTCTGACTTTTGTCCGATATTAGCTCGAGTTCCGCAGGGAAGCGTATTCGAACCCTTCCTATACCTGCTTTATACTGCGGATATTCCAAGAACAGATAACACATTTATCGGAACATTCGCTGATGATACTGTAATTATGTCAACAGACGTATCCCAACTAAATGCGGTGGAAAAACTCCAACGAGCCTTGAATCATGTTAGCAAATGGACAACAGATTGGAAAATCAAGCTTAATGAGGTTGAATCAGTCCATGTGACATTTACGCTGCGTCGCAAAAACAACAGCTTACACACGTATCTCAATGGAGTGCAAGTACCCCAGGCAGAATCTGCAAAATATCTTGGTCTACATTTAGACTCAAGACTGAACTGGAAACATCACATCAGACAAAAAACTGAACCGATTCGATTAAAACAGCGTCAAATGTACTGGCTAATTGGACATCACTCCAAAATGAACCTGTATTGCAAAAGACTAATATACCAGTCTACGTTATAGCCGATATGGATGTATGGTGTGCAGCTCTGGGGTTGTACTCATAAATCTAATCGAGACGTAATTCAACACAGCCAAAACAAATTTCTTCGAATGATTACCAACGCTTACCGCTATGTGACTAATAAAGAAATACATGATGATTTGGATATAAAATGGATAGAGGAGGTCACCCGCGAATATGCCATTAAACACGAGAAGAGACTTCTGGCCCACACCAACGTTGAGGCTATACAATTATTGGATACCACCAACGAAATAAGTCGACTCAAAAGAGTAAAATCTCACGAACTGATGCATAATTGATGAATACTACATACTACACACATAGGTATGCTTACTGCTTACTTTAAGACATGCTTAATTTAAGAACTATTGTTAACTATACTAATAAATTAATATTAATTAAGATTGTAGTAACCATACCAATAAAGGTGTTTAAAAAAAAATTAAAGATTTTAATTTCACAGCTTTCTATGTTTATTAATAATTCAAAGTTTATTCACAAATATTTCTTTTTTATTATTGTTTTTCGCGATTTGAAAACATGTATGTTCTTTTGTAAGTTGTATGATGTCGCTTCACTATAAACGCTTAACCTTGGTTGTATGACGTCGCTTCACTATAAACGGTTAACCCCGACTGACTCGTCGCCAGTGTTGTCGAAAAGCTTTCATCAAAATTCCCTCTGGAGGGGTTGAAAATTCCCTTTTTTTCCCTACAAGCGAATTTAATTTCCCCACTTTTTTCCCTACAAAAATAGACGGAATTTTTTAATAAAAAATTATTTTCATTTATTGAAACAAAACCACAAAAAACTAACAAAATAAATACAATCCTTTGAATATAAAAATTATAAATAAAAAATGAAAGTAAATATTTTATTCTTCCTCACTGCTGTCTTCCGGAAAATTTTCCTTTGTATCTTCGTTCAAATTGATATAATTCTTCTTATACAATGTCTTCATATTAGTTGTTATTAAATAGTTCTGTGCATTAACTAATTCTAATTAGAGACGTTAAGGTTTTAATATTCAATCTGTTCCTTTTTTTTTTGTTTTAATGTCAGATACCAATGAAAATACTCGCTCAACTGATGCATTTGACTGTGGCAAAATTAAAATCATATAAGCCAACTGAATTATGTTGGAGAAAACGAAGTTATTTGAAATATCTTTTATTTCTGAAATCTTCCTCCAAAATTGTTCAACAGAAAGCTTTTCCAACTCTCTGTTTTCTTCCTCAGACAAATAAAAAGGCATTTTTTCATACTCCATATTAATTTTGTTTGCATCAACAAGGTGAGAAAATCTTTTTATAATAGCATTCAAGCATATTCTATTATTTTTCTTTAAAACAACAGTAGGATTCACAAATTGACACTCAAAAATGAATTGGTCAAATATTGGGAGTCTTTGTAAACATTCTTGTATTGCCACTTTATAAAATTTTAAACATCTTTCCTTAAATTTTATATAATAATCAATGTTTTTTAAACTTTTTAAAGTAAGTTCTGTTTTTTGCCCAATTTTCACTTCTTCCACTTGCAGAAAAAATTCGCTAAGTTTTTCACCCTTCTTTATATCAGATATATAACAGGGCTTTATAAAATTTGATGAAAGCATTCTCAAAAATCTTGTACATTCTTCGTGCAAACATCCGATTAAATTCTTTTCCGATTGAAACAATAAGTTAAAATTATTAAAAAGCGGGAGAATGTGTTGCATAAACTCTAAGTACGCTTTTGTATATGGATTTTGTAGTTCATCAAGAATAAATTTTGCCTGAGAACTTTTATCTTCCACTGCTGCTAATAGAAATTCTTGTTGTAATATTTCATATTGCTCTAAAACTCTATTTACGGAATTTAAAACTCCCAGCCACCTAGTTCTGCTTGGATTCGACATTTTATGTTTATCTTTTTGCATATTTTCTTGAATACTTTCGAGCAATGCTTGGCGTTTTGGACTCCTTGAATGATATGAATAAATAGAATGTAAAAGATGTTCTACATTTTTTGGAAGCTCATCTGCAGCATGACTGGAAATTAAATGTGCCGTGTGGCAAATGCAACCAATTACAAAAATCTGCGGGTTTTCTGCAATCAAATACGTAAGAAAGGATTCATGTCTACCCATCATCACATTCGCATTGTCACTGCAATATGCAATGATATTAGACGTCTTTAAATTGTGTTGCCGTAAACATTTTGAAAATGCATTGTATAAATTTTGGGCATTACATCCATCACTAACTTCAATCATATCTAAAAGATGGGTATACATTTCTCCGTCCTTGTGATATTTTACCATTACGCAAAAATTTTTACTATTACTAATATCAGTGCTCTCATCCACAAACACTGAAAAAACTGTCGATTTTAATTCAGAGTTAATCCTGCAAACGATATCCTGCGATATGACATTATTAATTATATTCGTACATTTGGACTTCTTTAGTTTGATTTTTTTTGATAAGCCACTATCTTTAAATATATGCTTTACCGTTCTTACAATACTTTGCATCGCATTAAAACTCAAGTTTAATTCTGCTAATAACAAACAAAACCTAATTTCTGCATCTATTTCATTTTCACGAAGTAGAGGCGTAGCAAAATCTTCTAATGGTTTAGATAAATTAACAGCTCTTACCATTTTTTGATGAGATGTCGTTTTGTTATGCTTCTCTAAATCACTTTTTCCAGATTTCAGGATTTTATTGCACAATTTACATTTTGCACTAAATTTATCTCCTGGTACCTGAGCTACCCACTGTTTTAGCGGTGAAACATTAAGCCATGCAGCAGAAAATGCCTGTTTTCTCCACTTCGGTGTCCTCTTTTCTTTTTTAGGTGTTGCACCTTCATCATTTTCTTCATCCTCCATATTCAGCTATACAACCTTAAATAAAATGCATGACTAGTCATCGTAATTATAGAACACAATATTTTTTAACTTACTCTAAAGATAACTTCAATAGATAGATTTTTGGAATTCACTTCACGATTCACTTGAAAAACAGCAACAGCGCTTGTTCTCACTTGTCGCGCTACGCAAAGGGGCGGTAAAGAATGAAAAAACGATGAAATATAAAAGCCAATGAATATACATGTATATGGATAAGATATTGGCTGGGTTAAGAACTTTATGAATGATTAGGAATGTATTACATAATATGTTTTTATGATTAATAGATTAATATTTTCTGAATTATGTATAAATCATTTTCCAAATGGGCAAATTTGAATAATTTCCCTATAAAGGGAAGAATTTTGTAGAAATTCCCTACAAATTGAAGAATTTTGGCAAAGATTCCCTACGTGATTTTTCCATGAAAGATAGGGAAAATTCCCTACTTTCGACAACACTGCTCGTCGCCTTTCTTGTGGAACCGCAAATCTCGCCGCCGACAGAAAAAACAAACGGGAAACGAAAAAAACAAAGGGTGAACAAATTTTCGGTTCCTACATATACATAGGTATGTAATGATTTTTCTTTTCATATTTTATTTCTTTAATTTCATTGATATTTTCAATTTGTTCAAGCAAAATGTCATCAAATATTAAATCTTTGTTTGACTCTTTAATTTTTTCTAAATAATTTGGTATTTTAAGCTTTGCCTGAATTCTTTACGTTTATTTTGCAAAATATAATTATCAATTCTTATTGTACTACAATTATTAAAACTTATTAAGTAATTTCTATCCATAACAAATTTGCGTTCATCACAAGTGCTACTGAACTTAGCTTGCTTCTGATTTTTTGCTAGAACTATTCCTTCTTCTAATTCTATATTTTCAGACACATTGTTAAATATTTTAATACTGGTTTTCTGCATTATGCAACTATTATAAATTTTTAAATTTTTCAGATCTTTATCTTTAGCATAGCTGTATGTTTGATTTTGGAACTTTTCATCTTCTTGGGGGTCAAATACTAACTCTCTATTATTATCATCAGTTATTGGAATTAATAATGTTTTCTGTAATGTAATTACTTCTCTAGGCAATCTAATTATAAATATAATATTTTCAAAGTTATCGATTACGGCTCCAAGTTTCATATTTTGTAATTTTTTGAAATCAATATGGAATTCTACAATTTCTTCATTTGTTAAAATATTGCTATGTATAATGCCTAGCCTTGCTGATTGAATGTTATTTTGTATATGTTCGATATTGTCTTGAAGTATTTTTAGTTTAAGTACAAAGTCTATGTATATGTATGTCTATGTTTGTCTGTATATAACACTATTATAATTGTCTACTTCATTTAATTTTTTTAATATTATAGATCTATCTTTTTCAATTCACATTTCGACTCTAGTTTTTGATAAAAGCAGATGAGTACTGATTGCCCCGTCGCTTTGCTGAACTCTTGCGTATATTACAGCAGCATAAGCTCGTTCGGAACTGTCACAAAACCCATGGAATTCGATTTTTGCGGAAGCCAGATAATTAATCCACCTAGGTATTTCAATGCTTTCAATTATTTGTAGTGTATCTGTAAAATTGTGCCATTCTTGTTTGAGGATGTCGGGAATATTTGCGTCCCAATCTACCTTGGCCAACCATAGTTTTTGTATTAAAATTTTCCCAGAGATAATAACAGGGCTCAACCAGCCGAGAGGATCGAATAGTTTAGCAATTTTGGATAAAATTTGTCGTTTTGTAAGGGGCCCCGCCAAATTTATGTTCAGCTTATAGCGAAAAACATCATCTTGTGGATGCCAAGATAGGCCAAGCGCCTTTATAGTGGGATCCTCTTGTAGTTGCAAGAGTGCTTCTGTGGATATTTCATCCTTGGGTAAATCTGTTAATATGTCCTGGTGGTTAGCTGAAAATTTTCTCAGAGGAAATTTCCCTTTATTCAAAAGTGCTTTTAGTTCATGTTTGAGTAGATTTATTTCCTCTATCGTGTCTCTACCGGCAAGTACATCGTCGACATAAAAATCATTTTGTAAACACTCAGAAGCATTAGGAAATGTCGATTTTTCATCCTCCGCTAATTGATGTAGCGTTCGGATGGCTAGGTATGGTGCACACGAAACTCCAAAAGTGACGGTCAAAATACGGTAGTCTTTGATAGCGTGTTTTGGTGTGGGCCGCCATAATATGCGTTGATAATCCACATCATCGGGATGTATCCAAATCTGTCGGTAGATTTTCTCAATGTCCGCAGAAAAAACATACCTGTGAAATCTCCAATTCAATAGAAGAGTGGTGATATCTTGCTGTAAAGCTGGGCCCGTTAGTAGGGATTCATTAAGGGATATGCCTGATCCTGTTTTACAAGAAGCGTCGAAGACCACCCTCAACTTTGTAGTGGTGCTGGCCTCCTTAAAAACCGCATGATGTGGTAGATAATTCCCTTTCCAAGGCTCCCCCCCGGGTTGATTTGCAGTGATTTCTTCCATTTGATTCAGAGTTAAATATTCCTTTACCACTTCGTTGTAATTTTGCAGCATACCTTTTCTCTCTGCCGATTTTTCACTGTGTATCAAGCGCCTAAGTGCAATTTGACGGGATGCGCCAAGCATCACTTGATTTTTCTCAAAAAGAGCCTTAAATGGTAAACGAACTACATAGGAACCATTCGACTTTCGGTAATGAGTTTTTGCGAAATAGCTTTCACAGAAGGTGTCTTCAGGAGTATCGACTTTAGGCAATGAACATTCTTCGATTTCCCAGAATTTCTTTATATCAAATAGACAGTCATCTACAGTGTTGACATATGATACTATCTCAACCTTGTTGGTCGCGCTCTGATTACCCGTTGGACCTGTTAATATCCACCCAAAAATGGTATTTTGAGCTGCAGGTGAACTATCCATCGAGTAGGATCGAGGGATAGATATCTGCTCCTATGAGCAAGTCGATTTTTCCCGGCGTGTTGAATGCAGGATCGGCTAATTTCAATTCTTGGAGATGATCCCATTTATTTAGTTTGATCTTTGTCGATGGCAAGAGCTCGGTGAGTTGATCCAAAACTATTGCGTTGACTTCGATGTTATTATTCGCATTTGTGTCCTGAATAATAAATTTCGCCATTTTTTGGGAATTGGCAGTTTCAGTGTTCATAAGACCAAACATTCTGACGGTTGTCGACGTCGTTTTAATTTTCAAGCGTTGTAGAACGGCTTTTGTGATAAAGGTGGCTTGCGATCCGGGATCTATCAGAGCTCGCACACTCTGAAGTCCTTGTTTTGTTTTGATGAAAACGATGGCTGTAGCTAGTAATACTTGCCTTCTTTCATTAATAAAATGTGTAAGTATATTGGGAGTTGCTGCATCCGTGTGGTTGTTGGTGTCATGGATGGGAGGTGATGCTCGGATAGATCTGGAGTCATTACCTACCTGACTTTGATGATTTCCCGATACATTTTGAGATTTACCTCCTGATAAATGTAGTAATGTATGATGTTTTTGTTTACATACATTGCATCTGTTTTTGCCTAGACACTTGCTTAAAGCATGGTATTTACCTAGACAGTTCAGGCAATATTTTTTAGCCTTGGCCACTTTTATTTTAGCTCTCACGTCTAACTTCAGGAATCGGGGACATGAGCGTAGCCCGTGATTTTCAGAGCATAGCTTACAGGCTGAATTAGAATTGAAAAAATTCTGTATAAGATTTTTGGAGATGTTATTAGGGCCGTCTGCGCGTTTTTCTTTGGCTTTATTTGACCCTATCGCTTCCAAAGTGCGGAAACGAGTTTCAAGAAATTTCTTAAATGATGGCCATGTCGGAACGTCATAGCTGTCTCCAATGGATTCCTTCCAAGCTTTGTGTGTTTCTGGAGGCAGTTTCTGAACTAGGAGGTGAATAACGAGGGGATCCCATTTTGAAATATTTACTTTCAAATTTTCCAGTGACGCTAAAGCTTCGCTCGTGGTGTCAAGTAGACTTTTAATGGCACTTGCTGATTCAGCGGTAATTTTTTGTTGTGACGTAAACGTGCGTAATAATGAAAAAACTAGCACTCGGGTGTTTTCATACCGCTCGGTCAATGCCTTCCAGGCGGATGAGTAATTTGCATTGGTGATACTGAACTGTTTTGTCACGTTAGCAGCGTCTCCAGTGAGTGTTGTTTTGAGATAATGGAACTTTTGCACGTTTTCCAGATCCGAATTTTGATGAATTACGGAAAGATATAAATCTCGGAAACTGATCCAATCGTTGTAGTTCCCTGAGAAGGTGGGTAATGAGATTCTAGGCAAGCTGGTATGAGTTTTGCCAGATGTGGATGCCGATAATGTGGTATTAACGTCCTGGTTATGCCTGGACGTATTTGCAGGTTGTTGTAACCTCGATACGTGGTCAATGAGTTCGCCTTTGAACTCGTAATAAATCTCCTCTTGTGCAGAAAAAGATCCTCAGTGAAGTACGGATGATTTGAGTTTTCGGGAGTTTGGCTGATTCGAAGATTATTAGCAGCGAATTGATGCCACAAATCATGCCACCCGTTTACGCGTGATACATAAAACCCGTGCGTTCTTTTCGGGATTGCCGCCTTTTTAAATTCTTTTATTTAACTTACACTGTTTGTCGTCAAATCTTGGAAGTTAAATTTGACCCACTTCCCGGTTTCGGATAGAGCTGAAATTTTGCATACACGTTTAGTTTGGATGACAATGCAATCTGGCCATTTTGTAAAAATATCAAGATGGCGGTTCCAAAATGGCGCCCGATTTTTGAAATTGTGCTCCGCGGCCCTCTGACATGGGTATCAAATGAAAGGATATGACAGGTAGAACACAATAAGCTATGTGGCGTCATTCCAAATTCAAAATGGCGGCCAACACCTACACTGTTTGTCGTCAAATCTTGGAAGTTAAATTTGACCCACTTCCCGGTTTCGGATAGAGCTGAAATTGTGCATACACGTTTAGTTTGGATGACAATGCAATCTGGCCATTTTGTAAAAATATCAAGATGGCGGTTCCAAAATGGCGCCCGATTTTTGAAATTGTGCTCCGCGGCCCTCTGACATGGGTATCAAATGAAAGGATATGACAGGTAGAACACAATAAGCTATGTGGCGTCATTCCAAATTCAAAATGGCGGCCAACACCTACACTGTTTGTCGTCAAATCTTGGAAGTTAAATTTGACCCACTTCCCGGTTTCGGATAGAGCTGAAATTGTGCATACACGTTTAGTTTGGATGACAATGCAATCTGGCCATTTTGTAAAAATATCAAGATGGCGGTTCCAAAATGGCGCCCGATTTTTGAAATTGTGCTCCGCGGCCCTCTGACATGGGTATCAAATGAAAGGATATGACAGGTAGAACACAATAGGCTATGTGGCGTCATTCCAAATTCAAAATGGGTGCCAACACTTACACTGTTTGTCGTCAAATTTTGGAAGTTAAATTTGACCCACTTCCCGGTTTCGGATAGAGCTGAAATTTTGCATACACGTTTAGTTTGGATGACAATGCAATCTGGCCATTTTGTAAAAATATCAAGATGGCGGTTCCAAAATGGCGCCCGATTTTTGAAATTGTGCTCCGCGGCCCTCTGACATGGGTATCAAATGAAAGGATATGACAGGTAGAACACAATAAGCTATGTGGCGTCATTCCAAATTCAAAATGGCGGCCAACACTAAATTGCGGAAAGCTTATAATAGACTAATAAAATAAATGGTTAAAAAAAAATTTTAAAAAAAATTCTTTTCATTAACTAAAAAATGTACTGAAAAGTAAAAAAATAAATGGTTAAAAAATTTTTTTAAAAAAAATTCTTTTAATTAACTAAAAAATGTACTGAAAAGTAAAAAATAAAAAATATTTTAAAGAAAGCGTGAAATTTCAATTTT
Organism: Thereva unica; assembly: GCA_949987705.1. Lineage (NCBI taxonomy): Eukaryota > Metazoa > Arthropoda > Insecta > Diptera > Therevidae > Thereva > Thereva unica. The sequence continues at coordinate 39,186,339 of OX465284.1, read as the reverse complement.
AATGAAAAAGTTAATTAAAAGAAGGGCGCATTTTTCATCAAAAATTGAAAATATAACTGTAAATCGCGTGAGATTTACAATAACCCTCAATTTTTTGCTTTGTTAATTTCAAATTCTAACAAAATTTTTTGATGAAAAATGCGCCATTCTTTTAATTAACTTTTTCATTAAAATTGAAATTTCACGCTTTCTTTAAAATATTTTTTATTTTTTACTTTTCAGTACATTTTTTAGTTAATTAAAAGAATTTTTTTTAAAAAAAAATTTTAACCATTTTTTATATTCACCATGAACTTGTGCATTTGCTCGATCAATGCACTTTGGATGTCGAGCAATGTGTCATGGGAATTTGATTCCGTTGGAGTTTTAGACATTGTTTACGATAAGATAATCACTTGCACGAAAACATTTTTTTAAATTAAAAGCTTTTATTTATTTGTTTATACGTGTGACTTTATTTTATTATTTTTGATTTAGAGTTATGTAAATATATAGAATTACAGAAAAAGAAGTTTTTATTTTATTTAATCGATCGGCTATTTAATTTATTTTGATGTTATTTAATTAAAGTATTTAATTAAATGCATTGCACTTAAGGAAGGGAAATGGGACTTACGTGATACAAGGTTATTTTATTAATTTAACGACGACTGATGATTCCAAGATGGATCCGGCTCGAAGGACCAATGTTTTTTGCCTCTTTCTCCTTCCTGGCTGGCTCTTGTTGGTCACTCACTCGCGGACGAATCACAAGATACATAAATCAAACATTTTATTTACTTTTTCTTCTAAATAACATAAATCAAACACTTTATTTACTTTTTCTTCTAAATAACATAAATCAAACACTTTATTTACTTTTTCTATTCAGACACTATTACAAAGTACAAAAATTAATTAATTTACAAATATTTAATGACACGATTGTGTTGTTATCGCGGCGGCGTAGTACTCACTGCCCTCACTGCCCAACGATGGTAGGTGCGTGCTGGCTGATTGGAACGATGAACCCGGGGGCTATTGCCGGTCACAACCTGTCGCAATTTCCCAACTGCTGAGCGTAGTTGTTTCCAGCATTGGTTGACCTAATTATTGTGCTTCGTACTTGCTGATGGTTACAGCCACGGGTTGTTCACTGTTGAATTGGGACGTTGAACATTTGATGGTTGCAGCAACGTGTTGTTCACCGGGACGTTGAACATATCTATATTCAAATGGGTGGGGCAACGATTTCGTAGATATGCGCTTGTGTTTATCATTTCTGCCCATAGCATTGCTGGCAAGTTTCCTTCTAAAAGTGTTCGATTTGCTCTTTCAGCAATACCGTTTTGTTGAAGAGTATATGCCGCACTAAACACATGTTTATTTCCATTCTCTTTCAGAAAACTTGAGAACCATTCGCTACAGTATTCCTTTGCATTATCTGATCTAAGCGTTTTAATTTTTCTATCCGTTGCATTTTCTGCAAATGCCTTAAACTCTTTAAATTTTTCAAATATTTCTGATTTGGAACGTAAAAAGTAAACAAAGATTTTTCTGGAGAAGTCGTCAATAAATGTGTCAAAGTATTTCGCTCTACCTAATGATTCCGTCTGAAACCCACATATATCGCTGTGTACTAACTGCAAAATATCGGTGGATGATCACAGGCCTGCAAAAAACGGGTCATTTCTTTTTCTTTTCAATTTAATAGTCGTATTCTAAGTATTTTTTCGCGCTGAATCCGAATCCGTTAGCCAAATTGCCCTATCACGTCAGGATTTTGAGCAATCCTAACCTAAAAGTGCCAAAATCATGCTTTTTGCACTTTTGCGCGTTAAATATCTCAAAACTATGGAATGATAGGGCAAATCTGACAACGGGATCGTTTTCAGCATGCCAAAATCTACAGAAACCATGTCGAAAGCGTGGAATTTAAAAAAAACTTTTTTTGTAATACTGAAAAGAAAAACTTCGATACAACGATGATATCATGTGTTAATAAAAATCGTCGATTTCGCGCCAAGAAGTACAATACTTTTCAGTATTACAAAAAAAGTTTTTTCAAATTCCACGCTTTCGACATGGTTTTCTGTATTGCCCTATCATTCCATAGTTTTGAGATATTTAACGCGCAAAAGTGCAAAAAACACGCTTTTTGGCACTTTTAGGTTAGGATTGCTCAAAATCCTGACGTGATAGGGCAATTTGGCCAACGGATTCGGATTCAGCGCGAAAAAATACTTGGGATATGACTATTGGACTGAAAATAAAAAAAACTTGCAGGCCTGTGTGATTTTTCATTTTTTGTAGTAAACGACATTCTGAACTGTTTTCCTCTGATGCATGTTATGCATTCTAATTTTCTCTGATTGACATCTGGAAGTCACATGACCATTTTTCTACGCTTAAGTTCATTCAATGATGCGGTGTTCAAATTACCTAATCTCTTATGCCATAATTCTAACGTTGAATCAATACTTCTGCTAAAATGTATTTGTTCTTTACTAGTATCCTGTACAATATACAAACCTGATTGTTTTAATGCTCTTAATAAGACATTACTATTACTTTCAACTGTTGCATAATTTCCTTTTAAAGTTATCTCAAATCCCTTATCAGTGGCTTTGCTTGCTGATATCAGACCTGTTTTTAATTCTGGAACAAATAGGGTATTATAAAGTCGAATATGTTGAGGCTTATTATTGGTATAAATAAAAATTTTTGCTTTTCCAATTCCTTCAATACGTGCCCGTTGTTCATTTGCAAGTTTGACATAGCCTAAATTACCTTTCGAAAATGTTTCAAAAGCATTTTTCCAACAGCACATGTGGGATGTTGCTCCACTGTCCAGGTACCATACTCTTCCCTCTACTTGTTTATGAGAAGTTTTGTTAGCATACTCATTAACATGCAAATTTTTTGCAGAATGAATCCATGTTCTGCATTATTTGAATAATTTGAACTTTCTTGGTATTTCTGCCTACAATCACGCGCTTTATGGCCCTTAGGCAAGGCGCAAATTGAGACGCGTATAGCGCGTGTGAGCTGACATGACGCGACCAGCATGACACACACGTGTCACACGCGTAGCGCGGTGATCCGTATATTGAGACGCAGTTTTTTAGGTCATAAAGCTCTCTGTGCCCCCTCACAGCCTCGATTAACCTTTCTTCAGCCATAGGTAGGTATTTAAAAACACAGTAATCTAAAACAAACTAAAATAGTGGAAGAGAAAGAACAAGAAAATAATTTCAAAAAGAAATTTAGAAATACACTTGTTACTTGTTGACACGACCGGCACGAGAAACTGTGGTTCGACCACAAAGCCACGCGTGTCGTAGATGACGCGAGTCGTGCCACCTCGCGTCCACTTGTTAATTTGCGCGGCTCTATTAGTTTCCCATGGTTACAGAAAATCGCGCTGTGCTGCGCCACCCCACACGCGCTATACGCGTCTCAATTTGCGCCTTGCCTTATGCCCACACAGTTTACAATTAAAGGGAAAATATGTGATATTTGAGGTTGAGAAAAACCTCTAAACGGAACATTTTTCTTATTTTTAGTAAACTTAACATCACGCGTTTTCAATGCACTAGTATTATGGGAACTTACTTTTCTTTTATCGCCAACTTCTAGAAGTCTTACTTTTACTGTCTGCAACGTCGGAAAATCGTTAGTGGCATTAAATGCTGCTTGAACTTCCTTATATGATTCGGGTAAACTATCTAATAATATTGTTACTATCAGATCATCCTCAATTTTTGCGTCAAGTCCACGGAGTCTACAAATAACAGCAAAAAACTCTCTTAAATACACATCCATTACCTGTGCTTCATCCACCTTCATGTTGAGTAACTTCCTATACTCTTGTAATAACATAATGGCGCGACTATATATTGGGCGCCACTTATGCGAGGTATTACCCCCTTAGCCATAAGCCCGGAAAAAGCATGACCAAGGAGTCAATACCATACATAAGAAAAAAAAAATTCCGGAACTCCTATGCCGGCCACACGGAGTTCACTAGCTCGCCGGGGGTCGTGGGGTGTGTGGCCGGGCCTATACGCAGTATGGTTCACCACTTACCTGTGACTGTACAATTTCAGATTTCGCCTCCCTCATTCTCCAGGCATCGCCTGACAGTCACTGTAGTTCGGTCCCTTGCCAGCTCATAGTATGGATAACCACCAGCTGGCAAGGAAAGGCACTACTTAAGAACCCTGAAAAGGAAATGAACTACGGCCCAACCATTCCAGAAAAAATTTAACACATTGAGTTGTTCATTATAATTTAATTTCCCTGTTTAATACCGGTACAAACATCAGCACAAGAACATTAAAGTAAATTTACAACACAGGTAAGTTAAAAAAAATAACAAACAAATTGTTGATACAGTGTGATAACACAAGTTAAGTATAACACCAAGTTAAATTAATAAATTAGTGCCGATGAAGTCGAACAAAAAAACTGCTATACTCTTTTGAACAAAAGAGAGTGAAAAACCGTCGACCTGGCCAGTTCGATGTCTTTGTACAAATAATACTTAAGCACAAATATAATTATTTATGAAAACAACCACAAAGTAACGTGCTCACAATAGTAAGTAATCAAAGTATAAGAAAGGAATGGAACAGTGTAGTGTAATGCTAGTTAGTGTGCAATTTCCATATAATTTAATATAATATAAACATTAATTAATATTCTGATTTTAAAAGTATGTAATATAGTTACTACAATAAAGAGAAATCACATAAACAATTCCAAAAATAATGTACAATAGATAAAAAAAAACATAGCCAATCTGGAGTCTGACGTCCCTCACAGAAAATTGCGGCGCCAATTAATTTTTGGTCCGTATCTTCAATTTTTTTCGAATGTAAGGTTATTATAACTCGATGCATCCAGCTACAATGGCTAGAAAACGATGTAAATTTCAAAGTAACAAATCTTCGGTTATATAGTACAGGCAGCGTGATATTCATCCATCCAACAACTACAATATACAGGGTGTTCCGTTACTCATGGTACAAAGGAAAATGGCAAACAGTACATAAAAAATTATCGCAAAAAAAAGTAAAAGTGGGGGGGGGGGGTACCTCTTTTCGTTTTCGATATATGGCGTTTTGAAGTTTTTTTGGTAGAGGTTTACATATTACCCTGTATTTTTGTCACCTTTTTAGATATTTTAATGAATAAGACATCAATCTACGCAGAATACTCCCACCTATCTAAATCTGTAAAAGTCAAGGGGTCAACCCACCAACATCCAGAGTTATGAGTCATCAAAGACAAAATTTTATTTTTTTTCACTAAAATTTCCACTTCAACCACCTTTTTCTCCAAAAAATACGTAATAAACCAATATTTTGTTTTGCAAAATTGGAAAGCTTGGACAATTTCCTATCAATAATGTCTCACAACTATTGTGCTACGACCTTTACTTTTGAAGTTATTAACAATTTTAATAGTGAAATTGGCTCTATTTCCTTCTTTTTTAGTACTTTTTCACCTGAGTTTTGTCGAAAAGTACCAAATAAGCACCAAAGGAAGATCAACTTTTGCGTTAAAATTGCAACTGGTTCTAACTTATGTTTCGCTAATATTCCCAATACCTCTTCTAGTAATTCCAGGTGTTCAGCTAATGTCGTAGTCCCGAAAAATATATCATCGAAGTATATCATAATCCGCCCTTCTTCCAATTGTGTCCTAAATAGCTGCGTAATGTATCTCTGGAATACTGACGGTGCATTAACTAACCCAAACGGCATCTTAAGAAATTCGTATTGCCCAAAAGGGGTAACAAAAGACGTATACATTATTGAATCCTCCTCGACGGAAACATTATAAAATGCGCTTCTAAGATCTAAAGAAGAGAAATATACCTTACCATGTAGTAATTGTAGGTAATCTTCAATTATAGGGATAGGAAAGTGTTCCTTCACAGTCAGTTTATTTAAGTGTCTGTAGTCCACACACATTCTAATATCACCCGTCTTCTTTTTTACCAATACTACGGGGCTGCTATATGGCGAACTACTACGTCTGATAACCCCTTTATCCAATAAGTCTCTAATTAATTCTTGTAATTTCCCCTTTTCAAAGTAAGAAATGCTGCTCGGCTTGTATGAGAACACTTCGCTACGTTTCAAATTTATTTTCATGCTAAAATTATAAGAACTTTCTAAACTACTAATAAGAGAATTTTTGTACCTTTCAAATAATAGTTTTACTTTATTTTTCTCGTCCTCTCCTAAGTCTAGACTTATATCTACGTCCTCTAACTTATTAATAACCTTAAAGCTGGTTCTTCCAAAATTCTCCAATTCCCGAGTGTTATAATTTTGCTTTGATATGATGTGTTTTAATTTTGCTTTGATATGATGTGAAGGCTCGTTCTGTAATTCCGATTGCGAAATTCTATGCGTCGTCTTCTTGTTTTGATGTTTGCAAGTGGCTCTTGGTCTTCCTTTTAGCTTGAAGTAAAAGAAAGAAAGAATCCGTTTATCGCTACTCTGTAACCTTGAAACTGCTAATTCCACAAACCGTCTGGTCAAAATGAATGATCAATGGATATGAATATTGGAAACACTATATGCAGCTTCAATTTGTATTTATTCACTAGACGCGTATATTAAATTTACGTCACCGCTTGTATTTCCCGCAGAGAACTATTGGCTCTTTAGAATTTATTAATTTTAAGATAATATTTCGATTCGTTAAGTTAAACAATACCTGTTTGAAATTAACACTGACGCGATTTTGAACTTTATTTGAGATAACTGGTAACACTACCGTTTCATATGTCGCACTTATGTATCTGTATTAGTATTATTTCGGAATGCCTCTTTAAATTTATTTACCGTAATTTATGAACACTATTTTCTTTTTCTTTTCTTTTTATTACGAATTTATGACTACTGCAAAATTATTTTATTTTATTTTATTATTAATTTTTTTTTAAATCTGCGCACTGTTTTTATTATATATTTTGATTTCCTCTTTAAATTAATTCAATCGGACATATTACCTAATAGAAAATTTTCGCGTCACTGACAGCATGCCGCTTGCTATGTATGTGTGTGTGCCGAATGAAATTTTGTTGTATTTTTTATGTTTTTTGAACTTTCCGTTTTGTTTTATTTGTAAAGTGTAAAGATGAAAAACTTGTGCTTGGGCTGAATGTGCTTAGGATGCTTCTTTCCTGATCTTTTTGACTTTTTTTTTAGCTATTAATCTCTCCCTGTGGCCTTATGTAGGGATACATTAAAGAATTTTCAATTTCTCTACTCCGGGTCACCATTTATGTGGGGATTTTTACCCACGTATGCGAAATGAAAGGCAATATTAATTACGTGGATATTTAATATAATCTTCTTTTATTTATTTTCACAAGTAATATAGGTTAGTACTGAATTTATTATTAGAAAATACTGTGAAGCCAGATCCGTCCGTTGTTGTCGCCACGAAGCCAGATCAAGGAAAGGGAAGAGCGATTGCCGTTTGTTGGCTATAAGCCTTCCTTTGATTTCGAATGCAGGATGGTGTTGCCAGAGTAGCACCGCTACACTGAGCTTCATCAGAGTCTGAGCTCTGGAGGTACCCAAAAGCCTCCAGAAAAAACAAATACCCTAGTTGCTATAGTTTTGACCAGCTTTATATAGTACTTTGAAAGTATTTAATTTTATTTAATGTACTTGTTGTTGTTATTGAAATATAATTTTTATGTTTTTGGAAGACTAGCAAACATTCTTTCAATATAAAATAATATTTATATTAAAACCTATTCAGTTCTTTGTTTTTATGCCAAAATGAAAACTCAATTTTAGTTGCTATTGTTTTGGCCACTACTGTATTTCTTTAAAACAAAACATAATAAAATTAATAATTCATTAAAACTTGTAACACAACTCTTTAAATTCATTTAATAAAACAAAAACAAAACGTAACGTATTCTTATATTAACGAAAATGCTTTCAGTTATTAATTACTAGAATTTTGTAATCTTTAGATCTTAGACCTTTTTCCTTTTCGATTTTTTTTATAATCTTCCGCTTTGCGCTTTTGTAATTGGTACATTTTTTCCTCCAATTCCAGTTGTCGTTTGAGAACTCTTCGGTTTTCTTTCATTTTTTCAACAACTATTTTTATAGTTTCATTAATCTCTTCTGTACTCTTAACAAATTTTTCCATTAATTCCTCCTTCCTCTTCTTTGGTTTTTCTTTTTTATTGTTAGTATTCCCATTATTTTCTTTATTTATTAATTCAATTTCGGTGTCCTCACTGTATAAATTTGTATTGTTAATAACAAAAACCTCATTTTCATGAAAATCCTCTATGGCATATGAACTTTGTGCATTTGAGCATGTGAACTTGTGCTTTGCCCGGTTGGTGTTGACGGACATCCAAAACTTTTAACATTTTTCAAACCAGAAACAGCCGCTTCTAAACCAGCGCACTGGACGATGGACTCTTCCATATCTTATATTGGCTTTGAACGAAAGGGGCCACCGCCAGTTTTTCTTATGCTGGATTTATTAAACGCCAGCTTGGACTTTGTTTTTTATTTCATGTCGCTCCATGTCTAAAAATTACATGATATAAGTTTAAAAATAGTCTCAAATAATACACTAAACACAATACCTTTTTCCATTCATGTGTTTGCTTTATAGGTGGGCCAATTTCATTCAACATATTTGTGATATCGACCCATAAAGATTTTGCTGTTTTTCGTCCCTCTGCAGTTTTTAAAATCCCTTTAGCTAAGTCACTGCTGCTCCTGACTTACACCTAAATTTTGCTTTTGAATTTCCCTGCAAATATAAACAATTTTGCGTTAAAAAATTTTTTCTTTAAAAATAGTTCTCTTTATTTCAACCAAACTTTTAACAATAACTTACATTTTTGATAATACACTTATATGCACGACACTAACTTCTTTGACGACCAACTTTATCTGTTTCAAGTAGCGTTACAAGCCTTACGTGCTGCCAGAATTTTTGAAACAGCTGTTAAGTGGAATGAAACAATTTACGTGCTGCCATTTGAAGAAAATATTGAAACAAACTAGTTGAAACAACTTACATGCTGCCACCCCAGTTCTCATTACAAAAGTAATAATAATATCGGTTAAGATAGAGCTTTGATTTTGAATAAATAGAGTAACATTTGTCATATTTGCTAGTTGTTCTATTTTATAAATATTCTTAGAAATTTTTGCGTCTAAGCTAAATATATTTCTGACTGTTTGGTTGACTTGTTCTAAAATTGTCTCATGAATAGTAGTATGCCTTTTGATCAATTCCTGAATGTGGTTTTGGTTTTCGTTCAGTGTGTCGAGCTGTTGGTCATAATATTTGGCATCACTGTCGTCCAACGTTCCAAACGATTGCTTTGCGATACTACCAACAACATTAATCAGTCCTCTTTTTTCATTTCATTTGTACTAGAACCTAAAATTTGGCTAATTAGGGAATTCTGGGTTTGTAAACCCGCCAAAGTTTCATTAATTTGTGGAAGGAAGTAGGCACATTCCTTTATCTCGACGTGGAATTTAGACAAATTATCGCAAACCGAAGTTATTTTATTTGCTATCAACTCTATCTGCTTGAACTGAATTCTCATATCGTTTAGATCTGTGTGTATTAAAAGTTTCCATTTGTGTTACGGCGTCACTTTCCTAAAACCGGTTAAAGACCTGGTGTTAGGAGGTGATCGTCGTAATAATTAAAATATAGCTGGATAGGTGCCGGCTGCTCTAAGTAAAAGAGTCTAAGGTACGTTTGATACGAATATATTTCTCCTATAAATTATAAAATCTAATTAAATCTATGCTTAAAATTAACTCTACGTTACTCGACTTCTTTGCTTTAAAAATAAAAATTTGAATAAAAAACAGCTGGTCTTCTCCAAATATTCCTTGAAGTACTGCCTCAATCAGGTAAATCCGCTGTGTATCCAACCTCGGGGGGGGGGGGGGTGCTGAAGAATTCCTACTAATCTTTAAATAAAATTGTAAATTTTATTATTATTTAAATATGGTTGGATATCCCAAACCATAGAAATTTAATTTTGCTAAATGAGTCTTGTATGGCTCTTGTCCTATACAAGCTCACGTGAAATCGCCTAAAACAGGTGTAAACCGGAGGAAGATCCTGGTTCAAACTTGTCTGTAATGAACTCGCTAATTGTGTTATCAATTTATAACCAGATGAATATACTGGTGGTCTACACAATTTGTATACAACAAAGTTGTGATAAATGGAGTAAATTTACTTCGCCGAATTGTTTACAACAATTTATAAATCAGAAAAAATATTCTGATGCCCTCTATGCAACTTGTATATTACAAAATTGCTAGATAATGGAGTAAATTTACTGCGCTGAATTGTTTATAACAATTTATATCCAGATGAATATTCTGGTGCTTTCTGTGCAACTTGTATACCACAAAGTTGCTAGATAATGGAGTAAATTTACTGCGCTGAATTGTTTATAACAATTTATATCCAGATGAATATTCTGGTGCTTTATGTGCAACTTGTATACCACAAAGTTGCTAGATCCTGGAATTGTTATCAAATCGAATTTAATAACTCCGATACCTGGCGGAATAATTCCAACCAGAGGACTTAAATTGCCTGCAAAGATTTTTCACAAGTTACCGCAAGTAACTCTGCTTTAATCTTTTATTTGCTATGTGCCGTGGCTGAATTAGCCTACCGCTATTCAGCCCTGTGTTAGAGCCTTAAGAAAAATAACTAAGCCGCCACAAGAAAATGAAAATTATTCTTGTAATATGTAATATATATAATAATATATATATTAAATTTTCAAATAGTAATATGTATATATATAACAATGGCCTCGATTCCCAGATCCGACGGGAGGGAAGTGAGTTGCGGATTTGACACTTTGCGATTCTCAGATCCGCAACCCCGAATTTCTTTTTGACATTTTCCGCGCTGTAAAAGTGTGATCCGCAACAAATTTTCTGCGGATTTGAACGACAAATGCGCCTGAGATAATCCGACATCATATATTTCATTATCGCGTGAGTCTTCACTCCGAATTTTCGATTTAAACCAATCCGGGACTGCGGATTTGAGAATCGCAAAGTGTCAAATCCTCACTCACTTCCCTCTCGTCGGATCTGGGAATCGAGGCCAATATATATCTATATATATAATCACTATGTTGGGTTAATTTACCAATCAACATTAATTATATTTTTTTTTCTTTTTAATCTGCCTGCAAAACAACACTTTCGCTAAATAATCCTAACACAGAAATCAGCGTCTAAAAGCCCACCAATTACCTAAGCCCTAACGATAAATGTATCGGAACAATTCCTGATACGAACCTTCTCGGCGAATGTCCAGAGAAGATTAAATTTTTGATATCTGCTTTCGAGCCTCGTATCCTTCGCCAAATTCTTGTTGCTGGATATCGATGCTAGGTGGGGGTATAATTGCTCAAAACTAGATCGTAATTATTAATGCTGCTTTTCGACGTTGTCGCTTTCCATATATATATATATATCGTATATCGTATGTACTAAATTACGATATTGACGCTTTCCATATTTTGTATTTACTCGCATATCATTATTTTGACAGATCAAATTTATTTTTGTTTTGATATCGCGAGTAGGATATGGCTTATATGGAAAGAAAAGGTAATTGGTGATATCGACCCATAAAGATTTAGCTGTTTTTCGTCCCTCTGCAGTTTTTAAAATCCCTTTAGCTAAGTCACTGCTGCTCCTGACTTACACCTAAATTTTGCTTTTGAATTTCCCTGCAAATATAAACAATTTTGCGTTAAAAAATTTTTTCTTTAAAAATAGTTCTCTTTATTTCAACCAAACTTTTAACAATAACTTACATTTTTGAGAATACACTTATATGCACGACACCAACTTCTTTGACGACCAACTTTATCTGTTTCAAGTAGCGTTACAAGCCTTACGTGCTGCCAGAATTTTTGAAACAGCTGTTAAGTGGAATGAAACAATTTACGTGCTGCCATTTGAAGAAAATATTGAAACAAACTAGTTGAAACAACTTACATGCTGCCACCCCAGTTCTCATTACAAAAGTAATAATAATATCGGTTAAGATAGAGCTTTGATTTTGAATAAATAGAGTAACATTTGTCATATTTGCTAGTTGTTCTATTTTATAAATATTCTTAGAAATTTTTGCGTCTAAGCTAAATATATTTCTGACTGTTTGGTTGACTTGTTCTAAAATTGTCTCATGAATAGTAGTATGCCTTTTGATCAATTCCTGAATGTGGTTTTGGTTTTCGTTCAGTGTGTCGAGCTGTTGGTCATAATATTTGGCATCACTGTCGTCCAACGTTCCAAACGATTGCTTTGCGATACTACCAACAACATTAATCAGTCCTCTTTTTTCATTTCATTTGTACTAGAACCTAAAATTTGGCTAATTAGGGAATTCTGGGTTTGTAAACCCGCCAAAGTTTCATTAATTTGTGGAAGGAAGTAGGCACATTCCTTTATCTCGACGTGGAATTTAGACAAATTATCGCAAACCGAAGTTATTTTATTTGCTATCAACTCTATCTGCTTGAACTGAATTCTCATATCGTTTAGATCTGTGTGTATTAAAAGTTTCCATTTGTGTTACGGCGTCACTTTCCTAAAACCGGTTAAAGACCTGGTGTTAGGAGGTGATCGTCGTAATAATTAAAATATAGCTGGATAGGTGCCGGCTGCTCTAAGTAAAAGAGTCTAAGGTACGTTTGATACGAATATATTTCTCCTATAAATTATAAAATCTAATTAAATCTATGCTTAAAATTAACTCTACGTTACTCGACTTCTTTGCTTTAAAAATAAAAATTTGAATAAAAAACAGCTGGTCTTCTCCAAATATTCCTTGAAGTACTGCCTCAATCAGGTAAATCCGCTGTGTATCCAACCTCGGGGGGGGGGGGGGTGCTGAAGAATTCCTACTAATCTTTAAATAAAATTGTAAATTTTATTATTATTTAAATATGGTTGGATATCCCAAACCATAGAAATTTAATTTTGCTAAATGAGTCTTGTATGGCTCTTGTCCTATACAAGCTCACGTGAAATCGCCTAAAACAGGTGTAAACCGGAGGAAGATCCTGGTTCAAACTTGTCTGTAATGAACTCGCTAATTGTGTTATCAATTTATAACCAGATGAATATACTGGTGGTCTACACAATTTGTATACAACAAAGTTGTGATAAATGGAGTAAATTTACTTCGCCGAATTGTTTACAACAATTTATAAATCAGAAAAAATATTCTGATGCCCTCTATGCAACTTGTATATTACAAAATTGCTAGATAATGGAGTAAATTTACTGCGCTGAATTGTTTATAACAATTTGTATCCAGATGAATATTCTGGTGCTTTCTGTGCAACTTGTATACCACAAAGTTGCTAGATAATGGAGTAAATTTACTGCGCTGAATTGTTTATAACAATTTATATCCAGATGAATATTCTGGTGCTTTATGTGCAACTTGTATACCACAAAGTTGCTAGCTCCTGGAATTGTTATCAAATCGAATTTAATAACTCCGATACCTGGCGGAATAATTCCAACCAGAGGACTTAAATTGCCTGCAAAGATTTTTCACAAGTTACCGCAAGTAACTCTGCTTTAATCTTTTATTTGCTATGTGCCGTGGCTGAATTAGCCTACCGCTATTCAGCCCTGTGTTAGAGCCTTAAGAAAAATAACTAAGCCGCCACAAGAAAATGAAAATTATTCTTGTAATATGTAATATATATAATAATATATATATTAAATTTTCAAATAGTAATATGTATATATATAACAATGGCCTCGATTCCCAGATCCGACGGGAGGGAAGTGAGTTGCGGATTTGACACTTTGCGATTCTCAGATCCGCAACCCCGAATTTCTTTTTGACATTTTCCGCGCTGTAAAAGTGTGATCCGCAACAAATTTTCTGCGGATTTGAACGACAAATGCGCCTGAGATAATCCGACATCATATATTTCATTATCGCGTGAGTCTTCACTCCGAATTTTCGATTTAAACCAATCCGGGACTGCGGATTTGAGAATCGCAAAGTGTCAAATCCTCACTCACTTCCCTCTCGTCGGATCTGGGAATCGAGGCCAATATATATCTATATATATAATCACTATGTTGGGTTAATTTACCAATCAACATTAATTATATTTTTTTTCTTTTTAATCTGCCTGCAAAACAACACTTTCGCTAAATAATCCTAACACAGAAATCAGCGTCTAAAAGCCCACCAATTACCTAAGCCCTAACGATAAATGTATCGGAACAATTCCTGATACGAACCTTCTCGGCGAATGTCCAGAGAAGATTAAATTTTTGATATCTGCTTTCGAGCCTCGTATCCTTCGCCAAATTCTTGTTGCTGGATATCGATGCTAGGTGGGGGTATAATTGCTCAAAACTAGATCGTAATTATTAATGCTGCTTTTCGACGTTGTCGCTTTCCATATATATATCGTATATCGTATGTACTAAATTACGATATTGACGCTTTCCATATTTTGTATTTACTCGCATATCATTATTTTGACAGATCAAATTTATTTTTGTTTTGATATCGCGAGTAGGATATGGCTTATATGGAAAGAAAAGGTAATTTTTGTATTTTAATTTATTTTTAATTGTTTTGTCTCTTTTAGGACAAAACAATTTGTCTGCATATATTTCAGCGTTGCCTACATGTTCGTAGTAGAAACCTGTTGCTGTTACTTTCTCTAATTTGGTTAAGTTATAGAATTTTCGATTTGCGCGACAGATGACCCGAATAGAACCGTAAAATTTAAGAGTAACTCCCCAAAATGAAGATGGATATTTTGGCCTGAAAGGAGAATAACTTAATTAATCATCAGGAACATGTGGAATTAAGCGATTATTATGGACGTTAATGGGTTTGTTTTTTACTAAAATTTTGGTGTTTACACCATTGTTGGATAAAACTTTATAGGGACCTACCCATACAGGGGATAGCTTTTTACTTTTGCCATTGCGCGTACTTTCATTTTTTAACAATACTAGGTCATTGACTTTAAATTTAGAAGGATTTATACGTTTGTCGTATTGTAGCTCTTTATTCTTTATTAAATTTTCGCGTGCTATTTCATTGACGTGTTGGAGTCTAGACTTAAGTTCATTTGAATAAATATCATAATTGTACAGCCTTATTCACGTTGTCGAGTGCGGTGACAGCTATCACTTCGACCCTCAAGTGGTATTCTCATTGTCAATCTAAGTGACACCTGGCGGCTAGATCGAGAAACGTCGAATTCTAATTGTCACTAGGTGAGAATGTCAAGTGACATTTTCCTCGATACGTTTGTAGGTATCGACAGTTCAAACTTTAGCATAATGGAAGCAGAAAAAAAGTAAACAAAAGTTCTTTTGATTGTATATTCCTTAAAAATTATAGAAAATTAAAATAAAGATATAAATTTTAATATTTTTAGTGTAAAAATAACAACACGGAAACAGTTTGAAGTGATGGTGGAGTTTATGGTGCAAAATTCCTCCATCGCTAAAGGAATGAAATTTGCAGAAAACTGCAACATAAACAAAAATAATTATGTCGAGAAATGGCAGGAAGTTACTACTAAATTAAATAGTTTGGGTCCTCCTGGGACGCTGCAGCGTGACAGAAAGTAAAAATATTTGTTTTAATTTTAGTGAGTGAGATAGCTTTTTTTTGTTAATTAAAGCTATTTTCAGGTTTGGACAGATTATAAATTGAAACTTAACCCTATAGTGCATGATTTTTTAGATTTCGAAAAAAAAATTTTTTTTTGGACGTAAAAATATGAATAATAATGATATTATTCAATGACTTCATATTTTAGTACCAATTTGAGGTCCTTTTTTAAAAAAAGTCCTAGGTGCCATATATGGCCATCTATGCATATATATTAGGGTGGTCCTTAATTTTGAAAAGTGCGAATTTTTGGTCTCCCAAGGGCTCAATCGTTAGTGACACTTAGACTCACTAACATAAAAGTTAACCCGTGCCCCAAAATGATTGAAATTTTAAGAATATTAACGTTTAATTAAAAATAGGATTTTTATGTTTAAAAATAAAGTTTGACGTTTTCTAGGGGTTTTCGAGGGTGCTAATGACGAATCTGATGTCAAAAATGTATTTTGACAATTGACAGCTGTCAAAATGCTGTCAAACTTATTTAAAAAACCTTTAATTTTCTAATTTTATCACTATTTTTATAGTTTTTAAGAGCGCTGATCATGAGCGCTGATGTCAAAAACTAATTTTTACAATTGACAACTCTGCCGTGCAAAGGGGAAATGACCTATATGCAAAAACCTCGATTCGAGAAAAACGCGATCAAAGTTTTCAAAATACATGAAACCGAAGCAAATAAAGTGAGCATTTACTTTGATAACTGATAAAGGACAATCAGTCTGAAATTTTTTTAAGGATAAATATGAATATTTCATATCAAAAAAAGCATACAAACCCATTTTGACCTATAATGCATATAGGTCATTTGCTCCTTGCGCGGCAGAGCTGTCATAATAATTTTTTTTTTTAATTTATAGATGAGTTATTTATCTTTTTTTTTTGTTTTCTAGGGTATGGATCACAATTTTGATATCAAAAACAAATGTTCACATATGACAACTGTCAAAAGAGGTGTCAACATAGTTTTTCGGAACTATGGTTTTACTTTTATCATACAGGTTAGAAAAATCAATGGTAATATTTTTTTTATAAATATTTATTATATATAATCTAACGAATAGTAAGAAACTTTACAAGTCCTGACGTCTTGCATTGATCGGATACTTGTCTCTACATTTTTTGATCATTTGCAAAATATACTGCTGCTGTTCTTCATCTTTAGTGAACTGCCCGCGGTAGTCTGTCATTAATTTCACCGCTCTTTCCGCACAATCATTCACGACTTGCAGTTGATGCACAAACTCAGCTGCTGTTTTATAACTATCATGTTGGACCCATTCCGATGGGTGAACTTCAAGAAACTCACATGATAAATCAAACCTGCTGAAAAAATTCAATGACTGTGCGGTAACAAAAAAGTCGAGTTCTATGTCAAATATTTCTTCGCTTTTTGTTACTTCGTAACGATTAACTTTGCAAATTTCGTCTGCATCCTCGTCATCAGATTCGATATTCGGTTCCGGTCGCTCCTTTGATCGTTCGACAATCTTCGTTTTCACCTCTACGGCGACGTTTTCGTCAAAAAGTGCAAGCATAACCAATTCCGGACTAAGACACCACAAATGCTTAACAAACTGTTTCATCGCAACATCAGCTAAAGGTTTATTGATCAAACTGTACGCATTAAGATCTTTGAGCAACTGAAGATCGTTGTTTTGTCCTTTGCGAGCGACAGTTGCGGTATACCATACTTTAACGTAAATAATGACTAAAAATAGACAAATAGCACGCAGTTTTCGCTCATCTACTTTTTCCAAGCTGCATTCTTCGCGAAACAAAAACATTTTCAATGAGTAAATTGCTTTGGCCATCCACCGAGCATGGTGAAAAGCCCCTGGTCTACGAAATTGATAACCATCCGGTACTGCGCCAATAAACACCAAAACCAGATCCAGTAACTCACGATTATCGTCTCGCGGTTGCAATTGTGTAGTGAAATCTAAGACTTCTCGCTGTATTCTATCTACTTCTTCACTTAGAACCTTACTCACGGTTGAGTCTTCTATCCCGCATTTGAACTTGGTTTTGTCCAATTTATCCCAATCATTCTGAAACTTCTTAAACATTAAGACATCAGGCCCAGTAGTAACTGGGTATTTCTGTTGAAAAACGGCTTTTAAAACAAGTTCAAACACGTGATGTTTACACGCGAGAAACAACAAGTCTTTTCCTAAAAGTTTTTCTAAATTCACTGCTGCACCATTATAACGACCTAGATTTGATGCAGTTGTATCGCAACAAAGCGTCGTAACATAATCTTTAATTCCCCAGTCGCATAATGTTTCATAAATTGCGGTGGCTTGACATAAACCCGTCCCACTTTCAAGTTTTGGTTCACCCAACAGATGTTCTTCATCTACAGATCTAACAATGATTGGCAATCGATCGACTTTTTTCGTTGGATCTACTAAATCAGCTAACAATTTGCTGTCCCAATGAATACTGAGCCTTTTCGAGTTAAGTTGCGCAAATTTTTTTTTATTTGTTCATGTTTCACTTTTCGGGTTTCTTCTCGCGTTCGTTTGATTGACGTTCGATTTATAACAATATCACCAACATTAACATTCAGAGCACCTTTTTCATCAAGTGCACGACAAACTGCTGTCATCAAATGAAACGCTTGTCTATCTGTGACGGAAAACCTATCAAACGCACCGACGAGATCTTCGTTGATGATGTTTACTGTAGCTCGTTTTTTCTTTGGTGCCGAAGGTCCTGGTTGTTCGCCGTAGACATATCCGCTTGACGTGGCACTGGTTACAGTTTCTGTAGTTTCACTTGACAATGAACTAACAGATTCTGCAAAAAAGTTAAAAAGTCTAAGTTTTGAATGTCTAAAAACGAAACACAATGAATGATTTTTACTTTTTGAGAGATAATTTTTTTTTTTGGAATATAAAAATTAAATTAGAGGAATCAATAGTTGGTTTGGCATATTCAATTATTTATTTACCTTGTTTTTGAGAAGAAACTTTACTTTCGTGGCGAGGAAACAACTCAATGGTATCAGCTTCGTCTTCTAAAATAAATAAAATCAAGTATCAAAGTTATTTAAGATGTTTTTTCTTGAAGATGTCATGAAGATGTTATTTTTTTGGTTAAAAATGTTACCTTCTTCATGATGATGTTTGTCGGGAGAACTCTTCGTATTGTACTTCTTGTCTAGTCAGGTCAGGTCATCTGAGCGTTGATCCAAGAGGAACATTTTTTTTTCTTCACTGATTCGATCAAAAACATCTTTTGGTGCGATGTCAAATAATTTTTTAACAGATGTTTTGAATTCTGTCTCTTCATCCTCGTTACGTAATTTGTGTTTCCCAAGCACACGCCACTCATTGTACATATAAAGCATGTAGTTTATCTTTGCAATGATCTTCGCGGATCGTAGGAATACCAGCTTTGGTCCAAAAATTTAAAACTTCTTTGATCACTTCGCTTAAACTCGAACTTAGTTCTCCGTTCAAACAGCGCAAATGGAAAAAAAGCACTTTGAGCACTTGAAGTTTTGTGGGCAACTTATTGCCTGTTATTTGAACATCAACTTCCCCGATTAGAAAAACAGTTTCGTCAAAACTTGGCGACGCACACTGGGGCAACGGAACTTCAAACCTGGCATTAAATCAAATAAAAACTGTTTGCTTCAGTTAAGGTCAGAAACTTACGGCAAATAAAAAATAAGTTCTAAAAAAACACGGATATAGTGTTTATGACATATGTATATTAATAAAATTTTAATAGTCTGTTTTTAATGATAATAAATATGATATAATACGAAGTATGCGCATTCTGTAACTTCTAAAAGCTATTTTCTTCTTCAGAATTATAAAAAGTATCATTATCACTCCCAGTGTCATCATCATTATTTCCTGCTTGTGAAGTTGGGGCTTTTAATAAATCCAGTGCTTTTTTAGGAATATATATATATTGAAATTTTTTCTTAGGTAATTTCCGCTTGCTAGTTATTATGGGATCCGAACTTAATAATAGGAAATTAAAAATATCCTCATTGTTCTTTTCGCGACTGCATTTCCTTGAGTTATGTTCTCTGTATTTTTTAAAGTCCTTGTTACGCGCTTCTTGAGCCTCTTCTGTTAGTTGTCCAATTGGGAGCAATGCATGATTTCTGGACCAAGTATTAAATATTTATGTAATGTAGGTGGCATACTGTACCAGGGATATTTTTCTACAAAGTATTTTGCAGTATTGAGAGCAAATGTTCTGAATTTCTCCACGTCTATTTCATATCCACTAGATACAACTATCATAATAACATGTAATTGTTCTATTAAATCTATATCAACTTTTGTTATCTCCGCTGACAGCTCTGCATCTTTAAAAAATCGTCTGGCAGTGTTGCCATCGTTAGTGTTGCCGAAACCGGGCTTAGGTTTATCTACAATCAAACCACATTTTTCTTTAAATTCCCTTTGGATGCGACTTTTATTGTTTGCAACAATTTCTTTGTCACTGCCTCTCGCTTGCCACTTCTTGAGTGGCAATTTATAGGACAAGTGAAGAAGACACTCGAACATCCTTATCCATCCATGTAAAATAGATAACCCAAAACCTAAATACTCGATATTTACATTTCTTTTAATCATTTCTTCGATGTCATTAAACTGTTTGCTGGTTGCACCACATACGTAACATTTTTGTGTCGAAGTCGTATCGGTAAGTGCATTGCACAATTTACCGTCTACCATAGAAAAAACTAAGCTATGGGCCACTTCAACGTGTCTTCCTCCAAACAAAAAACTGCTTTTTTTTAATTGTTGGATTTCGTTGTCTACTCTACTTTTCTCCGCAATGGAGGTCTGAGTAGACTCCTTCACAAACGCAATTTTTAACGGCCTGCAGTACCTTGTAGAAGCAGGACGTGGATTTTGCCAAAGAATTTTGTTTCCACAAACAATACGAATTGGAACAATGCAGGTAATAAAAACAGAAGCGTCTCTAGCTTCGCGACCATGAAATGCTTGTTTGTAAGAGCTGTGACCCGAAGAACCATCAAATCCTCACTTTGTGTGCAATACTATCGCGTCTAATTTTTCATTCTGAAGTGTCTGAATTACACAGTTTATTGTGAATAGTAAACGCTCAATTGTATGATCAAGTAGGGCTTGTAGTGAAACTTCCACAACAGTATCTGACTTTACAATATTTTTAGGATAACACAATTTCTTTGTTACTTGTATAGTTTTATACGAAGGGAATTTCTCAGGAGCACTTGTTCGTATAACGTCATACTGATGGCGAGATAACTTAGCTTCCACTAGAACCGCAAGAGCGTCTTCACCGGACGTTGTTTTGGTTCAAGTGACTTTTCGTACGCCTTTATGTATTTGCTTGCCCGTTTAGGACTTGTGCTTGTGACTTCATGCAACAATTTTGATGCCTTTGCTTGCCCTTTAGCCCTTAAACTCATCTGTGTATCATATGTTAACACCGATACAGAAGTTGTTTTCCTCAACTCCCTTGTTTTTTGTCGTTTAGATCGCTCGGAACTTAATTCAAAAGAAATTTCCGGACGACCACGTTTCTTCTGTTCTGTCAAAATAAGGAATGATATTGAGGTATTTAGCCAATCCGCATTATTTTTTAAAAATCTTTCATTTATCCTGCGTGATTTTGTCCAACGACATTTAAATTCTGATTTAAAACGCGATAATTTATTTTTTATGACCTCAAAATACCCTGATACACAGTTTGTTTGTTTCTTAATCTCTTCACACAAGAAACTAAATTGTTGTTCAATGTCGCTGCTCCCTGAGCTTCTCATAATATCAAGAAGTTTACTTCTCTTGATGAACATAGTATTAGAACGTGTACCTGTGAATTAGCAAAAATTTATTTACCATTCACTCTTAACCGTCCGAATTACTATTTTACAAATACCCTCAAAAAACGACATTTAATCAAAAAAAGAGCAAATTGGAGCACAAAAAAATAACTTGTTTGCAATGTGTTAGCACTATGTATAATAAAAAACAAATATTTAACCTTCGGACTGACTCGGAACATATACTAAAATCTAACCCTTTCTGACAATATTTTGAAACCTAGCATTTAACGAAAACTTCTTTTCAAAAGGCGAACAAATATATATGTAATAACTGCAGTACCAGTTTGTAGTCATTAAAATATCTTTACATACCTGAATTTGAAGCCTCCATAACAAAAACGAATAGTACTCAAAAAACAATAATAGAAACTCAAAACAAAATCAGGTCGAAAATACAATTAACCAACGTACGAGTAATCTCCGCAAGTAGCTCGCTTCAACTGACGGCACTGGAGGGGAGAGGGGAGGGGCTGCCGACTGACAAATGTCACAATAACGTGCAACGGACACGAGTATTATAATGTTGCCAACTTTGAATGCTCGTGTAATGTTTGTTTTTCCATTAAATGCCAACTTTGAATGCTCGTTGCCCCACTGTGCGACGCTATGATTCTCACGTTCACAATGAAATGTACAGTGTTTAGGTTCCAGCCGCACGTGATGAAAGCACAGCACCGAGATAAAACGTATGGGACATCTGGTGAAAGACTACGGTAATACTTTTGGCGCGATTTTTAACTGATCCGACAAGCTACATTTACATTAGAAATCTAACAAATCAACCGATAATAATTATTGAAATAGTCATTTGTATCGTGAAAATATTATTGACAGTATTTAAACCTTTATTTTGACATATTTTATGTATGTCTATCAATTGTCAAAATTCGTTTTTGACAATAGAAATGTTACGAGTCGAGCTTTATCGAAAAATATTAACCCGGTTGTAAAATTAGAAAAAAAAATCGATTTCTGTACGGAACTTAAAAATTTTGACATTATTTTGACGGCTGTCAATTGTAAAAGTTAGTTTTTGACACGAACTCATGATCAGCGCTCTTAAAAACTATAAAAATAGTGATAAAATTAGAAAATTAAAGGTTTTTTAAATAAGTTTGACAGCATTTTGACAGCTGTCAATTGTCAAAATACATTTTTGACAACAGATTCGTCATTAGCACCCTCGAAAACCCCTAGAAAACGTCAAACTTTATTTTTAAACATAAAAATCCTATTTTTAATTAAACGTTAATATTCTTAAAATTTCAATCATTTTGGGGCACGGGTTAACTTTTATGTTAGTGAGTCTAAGGCCGGTCTCACACTGCAGCCGATTTTTTACAGCCGATTTTTTACAATTTTAATTTTTAAATTCGGCCGAACTTGCTAGTTGAATATAGAAATAAAATTGAAGTCGAACAAAATAATTCAAAATGGATTTCAATGATGTATTATTTTTAGAAAATTCATTAATTAAAAGGCGTCTCATTAAAAAGCGAAAGTGGGTGTCTGAATATAATACCAAACGTGAAGAAGAGAACGAATTTAAATCTTGTTTTAATGATCTTTGTCAAAATGAGGAAAAGTTTTATAATTATATGAGAATGTCATTGGTCACATATAAATATATTCTAAATAAAATAAAAGAAAGATTAATTAAACATAGCAATTTCCGATCCACCATTAAACCTGAAGAAAAATTAATGATAACATTAAGGTAAAAACATTTTTATTTAAAATAATTCTTTCGACAATATTATGGTGCTACATATTGTTGTGGTTCTGTTGTCTCTGTTGGCTCTGAGTCTCATTTAAGGTGAAGTCGGAATAATTATTCAAATTTTCTGCTTCAAAACTTGTTGTTGTAGATGGAGTAACTGAGTCGAAAAATATTGGTGAAAATTGGCTTTGCTGGACCAGCACCGTCTGTCGCGATATTTCTTGTGTAGAATATGTTATTTCCTCCATAACAGCATTTTGAATTTTTTGACGAAGGAAGAGTTTTCTTTCATTCTTGACCTGCTTAAAATATGGCAGCACACTCAATAAAAACATTCTGTCATCATCATTTGAATTTGTTTCAAAGATTTTCAATTTTGTTTCCTCTAATTCAAGGAACTTCTCGTCAATAGTTTTACTCCTCTGTTGTTTTTGCTTTTTTACTGGAGGAGGTGCAGTTATCAAATGTTCCATAATATTTTCTGAAGTAGAACCAGATTCTACATCAGAAAAATGGGGAGTGGTGTGCTCTTCGTTACAAATCTGCACTTCCTTATGAGTGTTACCACTGCATTCGCGCGGTGTGACTTGGTCCAGAAGAAATAAAAGGTCACCATAATATTTCCACGTTGACGTTGTCACTGAGGCACCTCCATCTACAGATTTTGGTTTAGGTAATTTTTGAATTTCCTTTCGGAATGTATCTCGCAGACTTGCCCATTTTTTTTTGCACTCATCAACTGAAAATAAAATTATACAAACTATTACGTTATGCTTGTTACATTTATAAATTTAATGATTTTTCAGATATCTTTCAACGGGACTTTCCTTCCGAGCCCTAGCACTTAATTTTCGTTTAGGGGACAATACCATAGGTAAACTAGTCGAAGAAACTTGTGCTGCAATCTGGGAAGAACTGAAAAATATTCATATGCATATGCCTTTTCCGTCTTCTGAAGATTTAAAAAAAACAGCGATTGCCTTTGAAGAAAAACTTAAATTTCCGCATTGCGTTGGATGTATCGACGGAAAACATATCCGTATTAAAGCACCTGCAAATAGCGGGTCTATCATTACGTTTACATGATTTACTTGAGTTCCTGACTTGAAATTTACTTGAAACTCAAGTTGCGTTTTCGGTTCATTTACTTGACTTCAAAATGTCTTGAAATTTTCTTGAACTGACACTTGACCTTTCATATTATAACAGAAACTATCTTCAAATTATAATATAAATAACTTTAAAAATATTGCATCAAAAGTATACATTCACTACAGTTTTTATCTTCTTCTTGTTCCAAAGAAAAAATACGCATGCAAATTTTCAAGTATTCAAGTAGTGTTTACATGAGCTTTTTCAAGTCAATCAAACAAATTTTTGTGATTTACTTGACTCAAGTATACTTGAAGTCAGGACGAGTTTACATGCATATTTAGTTACTTGAAATCTACTTCAAGTATACTTCAAGTACGCATGTAAACGTAATGTATGTTTTACAATTATAAAAAATATTTTTCAATTGTTCTTCAAGCAGTAGCAGACGTAAATCGTCGATTTATTGCTATTGATGTAGGCGGCTACGGGAAACAAAGTGATGGTGGCACATTTGCTTCATCAAACTTCTATAAATGCATAGAAACCTGTAAAATTAAATTCCCAGAAAGGTCTTACCTACCAGGTACACAAATATTAGCACCTTATGTTTTGCTAGGGGATGAAGCATATCCGCTTAAACCCTATTTATTGAGGCCATATTCCTCACGAAATTTAGATGCTGAAAAGGAAGTTTTCAATACCAAATTATCCAGTACTCGAAATGTAGTGGAATGCGCATTTGGCATATTAACTGCAAAATGGAGAATTTTGAACACTCCCATAGAAGCAAACGTTAATAAAGTGGATATTATAGTTAAATGCATTTGTTTATTGCATAATATAATAATTGATTTAGAAGGAAACATTTCTTACCAGACCCAACCCCTTCAAAATACAGGCAATATTCTTACAGCTATTAGAAATAAGTCTAATAACAGATACAGTGAAATTAGTGGAAGCATACGCGATATGTATAAAGCTTATTTCAATCACAAATTAGACAATTGAAAAATGTAGGTATGCTTTTCACGATAGTTCTAAATATATTTGTGCAAATATGTTTATTGTTAAATAAATGTTTTATAAAATACAAATAAATTAAATAGTTTTGAAAAAATGTTGAAGTACCTGAAATTTTCATTTCCTCACTTATCTCACTCCATGACTTTCGAGTTAAATCTCTATTATGGTAGCTTTTATTCTTCTTGTCCCATAAATTTCTATGGGAGTGCACTTCATTTATTAATTTTTCGCAGTCCATTTCGGCCAAATAATCAAACAAAGCTAATTTTATCAAACCAACGGCCGTCTACGGCTGAAAAAACTGGTGTAATGTGCGAATGAGAATAGCATAATAGTTGTTTGTAAAATTCGGCCGACTACGACCGTAAAAAATTCGGCCGAATCTGCTGCAGTGTGCGACCAACCTAAGTGTCACCAAAATTAATTATTAGGGTAGTACTAACGATTGAGCACTTGGGAGACCAAAAATTCGCACTTTTCAAAATTAAGGACTACCCTAAATGCACATATGTACATAAATAGAACAATAAAGTAAAGTTAAAAGCAGGAAAATAAACTTTATTTCACATATGTAAATGAACAACTTTTTTAAAAACTAAGTATAATACAAATTCATAAAAAGTGCATAACGAAAACAAGTCTTCCGAATTCAATAATAGGAGCTAGTATAATATTAATTCTGGTTCTTAAATGAATAAAAAAATATAACATTCAATATTCTCTGAAGTCTATTCAATTTCAGATTTGTACTTCTGTGGCAAATATTAATTTCTTTTGTGGAAAATGGTAAAACAATTAGAATATTTATTGAGGCATAAATATACCGAACATTTAGTGCATTTTATAAATGTTTTTGACGAACAAGAAGGCAATTTGCACCGATTTCTCGAATTAGTCCATTCAGGGAAGTGATCAGTCTTATCCAGTCGAATTTCAGATGGAGGAATCGGTTTGGTTGGACCTTTTTTCCTCTTTGCGAAATATTCTTGAAATACTGATGGACTCATAGTCGGACGTCCACGTTTTGGCGCTTCTATGCTTCCCATTTTGCATAATGTGTGTCCAAGGTCTATTCGAAAGTCTGTGAGAGTTATATATTTTTCATTTGCTTTTTCAGCTTGAATTCTTCTGTGTAGTAGCCACGAATTTAGAATTGTCAGGTCAAGCATGTGGTAAAAAATTCGTAAATACCACTTTCTGGTTCTCATACCTATCTTGTTTTTTCCTATTAAGCTATCAAGCAGATCAACACCGCCCATATATGTTGATTATATTGCTTGCAGGACATTTTACTAGTATTGTTTTTTTGGTTTTACGACAAAATCTTTTAATCTCTGTTTCAGGCTCTTTCCCCAAAAATGAATATAACATGGTAACACATTTATTATCTTTCCATATTAAACAAGAGATATCAACCTCATCACAAGTTGCTACATATTCTTCACACGTCCCTCTTTGTTTGCCCTTTAATTGATTTTCGGTCGGTAATTTGCAATTATAAATTTTATTTCGCCTTATGGTACCAAGGGAATAAATTACTTGTTTTGCAAAGTAAATAACTAAAGGTATAGAGGTGTAGAAATTGTCAAAGTATACTTTATAGTTTTGATAGCGTGGAATTTCTCGGCATAATCTGACAACAACGTTACTGCTGGCACCAAGATCTGGTTCATTTAAAAGACGTTGTCCAGCATAAATTTCAAATTTGTACGCAAAGCCTGAGATACCACACAGAACAAATAACTTGTAGCCCCATTTGTGAGGCTTCATCGGCATATAGATATTGTTTTACGTGATGCCGCCCTTTGGATGCACAAATTTGCTCATCAACAGAAAAAGATTCTACTTTTGGAATTGATAAAAATCTTTCATTTAAAAGATCTATTATTGGTCTTAGTTTGAATAATTTGTCGTAATTTCGATCTGTTTTGTCTGTAATGAGAGTTGCGTTATCATTGAAATGAAGAATAGATCTTATTTTTTCAAACGTATCAAGTGGCATCGTATTCATTATTAGATTTGTTCTAATTGTAGGATTCCAGTGATATCGAAATTTTGTAAATTTCGCTACTGACGATACTACTAGGATTCCTAGAAATCTTTGAATGTCAGAAGCTTCTACGATAAATGGATTAGAAATATTTTTTGAAGCTGAATACAAATTACTCTGTTCCACAATTTTATCTATAATACTGTTCTCGAAAAAATATTTAAAACATTGAAATGGGGTATCTAATTGTTTTATATCTTCTGTCAGTACTGAAGACCCTATGAAACGTTGTTGATCTTCAGTTATACCAATGGTTTTCTTCTTCCATAATAAGGTGTTTTTCAAAAAACTCAAACTGGAAAGCGGTCTATGCAAGCTCGCAGAGGAATGCACTTTTTTCCACTAATTCGGATTCAATCTCTCGAATTCAAGTACATCATTACTTCCCAACATATCATCCATCTGTTCTTGACTCAGTCCAACATAAATTTCTTCATCCGTTTCACTAAAATCTTCATCATCTTCACTTTCACTTGGGATATCTTTTCCAATAAAGTCTTCTACTTCCTTATCCGTCAAATATTTGAATTTTCTTGACATCTAAAATTTGAGTAAATATACAAATGCATAATGTTCCATATATGATACCAACATATTTTTGCAAATATTACTAGTTATAGTCTTAGATTTTTTGATTTTATTTTATATTATGGACAATTAAAGTGTACGTAATAGAAAACCAATTTTCTTACCTTTTACAATGCACTATTTTCCGTGAAAAAAAAAACCCTTCAAAATGCACTTTTCTCTTATGACTTCAACGTTCAAGTAGCTAGCACATTAATGGAATCTAAGAACGACAAACCACAAATACATGGATTGTGACTACAAAATATATAATTTGTAGAGAACATTCCATAAGTGATTCTTTATGCCTTCAGCAGTAAAGATATTGTTGTTTTTGAATTAATCTTAGGTTACTAGATTGGGTCATAAGTGGCACGCTATGCTCTATCTATAGGGTTAAAAAAAAACTGGCCCACAACAGGAAAGAAATGAATTCTACTGGTGTTGGATCTTTTAAATTGGCACAGTTGTTTTCGTTGGACGAGCAAGTAATTTCTTTACTTTCCTTAGAGCAAGCTGTGCCAAGTAATGCGGTGGAATTCGGTGCGGATGGTAACAACAACAGAAATGCTGAAGTAGAATATATTGAAGTTAGCCAAGATCATCAAAATGTTTATAGTACTGAAGCACCACCTTTAAAAAGACGTGAGACTTCTGTTGAAGATTGTAGGACAAGCCTGCTAAATACTCAAACGGAATCAATTAAAAATATCGTGGAATTATTAAAAAGCGCAAATAAATATATAAAAAGGTTATCGGACACAACTGAAAAAAGAAATAACATATACGAACAAGTCCAAAAGAAAAAGAAGGCAGACTGTTGGATACTTGACCACAGCACCTAAAAAGAAATCAAAACAAACACAAAGAAATCACATATCAACAAGAAGACTACTTATCTGATGGTAACTGGAAGACGTTCCACCCAGGAAGAGACATCTAATATAGAGATCCAATTGAATATAGAGATAGCTAAAAAGAAAAACATAATTAGAATTTTAATAATGTATTTAGAGACAGTAAATAGGTTAATAAAGTAAGGTTAGATTTAGGAATTTACTTAATCGTAGGAAAGGATAGTTATTATATGTGATATTTGGATAGACAACATGAAACATTGTTTACTTACCTAGTACATTTAGAATAACATTAAACACATATTATAATTACAACCTAAAAATAACAACACTTCACATTAAAAACAAACTTTCCCACAGTCACTTTGACACTTGAGTTTGATCGCGTATTAACGCACTAAAACGTCGTTACCGGAGACACGAACCATTTGTGGAGACCGAGACAGAACGGAACGATAGAGAGAAAAAAGATGAGAAAAATATATATATACATCTGTATGTTAAGTGGGAAAAACAAAAGGTAAAACGGAAAACTAAAACTGGGAAAATAACTGAAAAGCGACTAGAAATTTCTAAGTCCCAGTACTTAAAAAGGGACACCGGTTGTAGATTCGAGAATTCGAGAGAAAATTTCGGTTCGTGACGGTGGAAAGCTAAATCGTGGAAATCAAGTGGCAAATTTAAAATCGAAATCAAACGAGCGTCAAAGTGAAGGTGGTGAATTCGAATAGACAGTAATTGGGTGTTAAACTTAAAGTGAATTAAATTTGAATTAGTCGGTAGAAAATTTGTTAAATGCTAGGATTTAAAGGTTAATAATAAACGGATTGTTGAAATCGAATATTTGCGAAATCTATTGAAGTAAGTGATAATAAACGGATTGAAATCGAAAGGAACGACTCAATTCTTTTCTTTTTTTGTGAGAATTCTTTTCATGGTCCTTCGAGCCGGATTATAATTAGTGGAAATTGTGGAAAGTTAGTTTGAAAAATTAGAAAATGAACATGTGTGGTTAAGGTCAACTTGAAATCAGTTGGAATTACAGTGAAATCTAACGTTAACGGAAATAAGTTCTAGAGAATTCTTACTGAAGTGAACCATTTTTATGCATGTGAACGGTAACCGAAATATAAAAATCAAACGTATGAGAATCCAAATTAGCTAAGGTGCGATGTGTTAATCGCGATTAAAATTAATTTTAAAGGTCGTTTTGTGGTTTAAAAGACCGTGGTCGTCGTCAAATTTGAATTTGTATTGTGAACCTTTCCCGCTATATACAATCACGTGCGATTAATCAGTTGAATTCATGCGTATAAATTTTTAAAGGATCAGTTATAGTGAATTCTAGAATAGCATGTGCTAATCAAAAATCAAATGAAATTTTAAAATTGCGTGAGGATCAAAACCTAAAGAAAGTGGTCGTGATTAAATTCGAAAGCCGTCTAGTGAACCTTTGTTTAATTAACGGTGTGCGTTATCACGGGTCGACAATAAATTTAGTGCGTATGTACATACATTTATACCCGATTAAATAAAGTGTGAATAAGAACTCAAGGAGTGATATCATTTTGGAGTAACAAATTTGTGCAAGGAAGTTGCAGACAGCCATAAGGTCGGAATACATAACGAAGGTCAACAGAGTCAAAGGCATCTTCTGGGTGAGTTCGTTCCATAATTTATATATTTATTATAACCAAGTCCGTAAGCATGGAGGACTTAATTAAATTGCAAAATTTAGTTATAACTGACACGGAAACTTTTATGCGTAATTACGGTAAAGATGGCGCAGAACGACGCGCGCGAAGTTTATATTATAAAACTCGTTTGGACAAACTAGAAGATTATTGGAGAGAATTCAAAAAACGCCATCGAGAAATTGTTTTGGCAGCTACCGACGAGGATCAAGAAACCAAAGGTTATTTCGTAAACGAAGTATATTCCAACTTTGAAGAATTTTACATCGACGCGCATACGAAAATTATAACGGAATCCGAACGTGATCACCCTAGCAAAGAAAGTACGGTTAAAATAGATGAAGATAACACAGCGACGGTTGTCCATGTCCATTCGAAAAATGATGATATTAGGCTCCCAAAGATATCGCTCCCAACCTTTTCTGGAGATTACCTATCGTGGACCCCATTCTATGACATGTTTTTATCGTTAGTCCACAACAACGACCGTGTATCGCCTGTGCATAAAATGCAGTATTTGAAAGCACACCTGTCTGGAGAAGCTAAAAATCTTCTAAATAATACCCCCATTACGGCCGCGAATTACGAACGCGCGTGGAACACCTTAGTAGCACGTTACGAAAACAAAAGAATTTTGGTGAAGGCTCAACTAGACGTTTTGTTTGGACAACCCGTGGTGAAGTTTGAATCTGCCAATGCTATCAAAGGCCTGCAAGACAAAACTTCCGAAAGCCTCGCTGCCCTTCAAAATCTTGATGTTGAGACATTCTCGTGGGACCCTATCGTCGTGTATCTTATTGGGCAACGCTTGCCATACGAAACATCAGCGTTATGGGAACAATCGCTGGGATCAAAGGTAGAACTTCCGTCATGGGATGAACTCAGGACATTTTTGGAGGCCCGTTTCCGGACCTTGGAGGCCATCACACCTAAAAGGAGACCTCCCCTCACAGAATGTAAACCAGCAAGCCAGCCGGAACGATCGTGGCGGAAGCCTCAAATCTTCCACGTCATGACTGGACCTTCATGCCTGATTTGTCATGAAAGTCATGTCCTGCGACAGTGTCCAAAATACTTAGGCTATGATCATCAAACAAAATTAGAACTGATTAGATCCAAAGGACTTTGCCTGAATTGTTTAGGAACAGGTCACCTCGCCGCTAAGTGCCCAAGTAAATCAAAGTGCTTCATCTGCAAAAAGTCTCATCATACCACGTTGCATAAGGAGCAGAGTACAGCCGAAACTAAGGATAGAAATATTGAATCAGAACAATTATCTAAACATGCCTTCGTGACACAAGCCAACATGTCCACCTATAGTGGTACCGAGCCTTCTACAACTCAATCCTTCTTGATCAATCAGCCGGTCGAATCAGAGCAGGTTCTCTTAGCTACAGCTTTAGTTACTATTTCATCACCAAACGGACGCAGGGAAGTGTGTCGAGCTCTCATCGATCCGGGGTCACAAGCCTCATTTGCAACTGAGCGTATGGTGCAATCTCTGGGCTTAACTCGAGAGAAGGTAGATGTAAATGTCTCTGGATTGGACAGCATTCCTAGCAACAAAATCAACTCACGGACAAGACTGATATTAACTCCAAGAGACCTGGAAGGTAATAGTATTCAAGTGGAGGCCTTGGTTGTGACAAAGGTCACTAATGTCTTGCCCAATCAACGAATAAGGAAAGAGAATTGGAAACACTTAGAGGGTCTACCGCTAGCCGATCCCACCTTCGATCGACCAGGAACAGTGGATATCTTATTAGGTGCTGACGTTTATCCCCTAATCATCGCGGATGGACTACGGAAAGGAAAGCCTGGGACGCCAGTTGGTCAGCGAACTATATTTGGATGGATTCTGTCAGGTCAAACATCTGCTCGCGTTTGTGAGACTTCGAATATGAAAACCTTTCACGTCAATGTAAACCTAGCCTACGACTTAAAACAATTTTGGGAATTGGAGGAAGTGCCTGCTACCAATCAGTTGACAAAGGAGGAAGAACGTTGTGAGCAACATTTCACCGAGACTTATAAACGAGGTGATGATGGGAGATATCAAGTACGCCTACCCTTCGAAAACCACCCAGTGAAACTAGGAGCATCCAGGAATATGGCCATCGTTAGAATGATTCAATTGGAGAAACGGTTTACTCAAGATCCTTTCCTGAAAGAAGAATACCAGAAGTGTTTGAAAGAATACTTAGAGCTTAATCATATGGAACCCGTCAATAACACCGAGACCACCTTCATGCAGCGCGACGAAAACGATGATGTGTACTTCAATTGCGCGTATTTACCTCACCATGCAGTACTGAAGTTAAGCAGCACGAGTACAAAGGTTCGCGTAGTTTTTGATGCGTCGCGGCAGACCAGTAATGGAAGATCCCTGAATGACATACTTCTTAAAGGACCCACTATCCAAGAAACGTTATTCGCTATTTTGATGCGATGGAGAAGGTACAAAGTAGCCCTTACGGCTGATATCCATAAAATGTATCGTCAAATCCGGATGCATCCAGAGGACACCAACTACCAACGGATAATTTGGCGAGAGGCACCAGACCAACCTTTTCGAGACTACAGGCTGAGCACGGTGACATTTGGAACCAAAAGCGCCCCGTATCTGGCGATTCGGACTATGCATCAATTAGCAAAGGACGAGTACGCCAACTACCCTATTGGAGCGGAAGCTGTGCTCACTGAATTCTATGTCGACGACTTAATTTCCGGAGCTGACAGTCCTGAAGAAGCGAGAATCAAACAACACCAAATTCACTGTCTACTAGAAAGCGGCGGCTTACAGCTGAGAAAATGGGCATCCACCAGTGAAAGTGTTTTGCAACATATTCCGATAGAGCATCGAGAGATAAACCCAACAGTACCTATCAAGTCCGAGGCCATCAAGACGCTTGGAATATTCTGGAACCCTTCTACCGACTGTTTATGGTACAAATTTCAAGTGGAAACCAAACCTTCAACATGGACCAAGCGCACGGTTTTGTCAGACGTCGCCAAGCTTTTTGATCCAATTGGATGGCTGTCACCGGTAACAATACAAGCCAAGATCCTCATACAGGCACTATGGCTAGCAGGAATACAATGGGATGAGGAGATTCCAACAAATCTGGAGGCCCACTGGACAGGTTATCGAGCAAGTCTTTTAGCCCTGGAACGTATCCAAATTCCACGCTGGATTCAAACAGGACCTGCAGCAGTCAGGATAGATCTCCATGGATTTTGCGATGCATCTATGAAGGCCTACGCAGCAGCGGTCTACGTGAGAGTTCAACAAACTAATGGCGAGGTCAACATTCATCTGATATCAGCTAAGACAAAGGTAGCACCTATAAAGACCATATCGTTGCCGAAATTAGAATTGTGCGGAGCAACATTGTTAGCAAAATTGATGGTTCAAGTGAAGAAAGACGTTCAGCTAAATATAAACGATATGTATGCATGGACGGATTCCAAAATCGTATTAGCCTGGCTCAAGAAGCATCCATCAAATTGGGAAACCTTCATTGGCAACAGAGTGTCTAACATCCAACAATTATTGGGAGAGAATCTATGGAAGCACGTGCCATCAGAGTCAAATCCTGCGGATTGTGCGAGCAGAGGCCTGACACCCGAACAATTAAAGGAACATGCGCTTTGGTGGCAAGGACCTCAATGGCTGAAAGAACCAAAAGAGTCCTGGCCTAAATCACGCGATACTGAAACCGCAATTGGACTTCGCAAGAAGATAGCAACACTTCATGTGCAAACAGATGAAACCAACGACATACTGGAGAGGTTCTCGTCCCTGTCCAGGCTCATACGAGTCACGGCCTACTGCCAGCGCTGGATTTCTAAGGCGAAGAGTTTTCCGCATACCAACAAAGAAACTTATTTAACCACCGAAGAACTCCAAAGGGCTCAAACTCTGTGGGTACAAATGGCTCAAAGAGAGCATTTCAATTCTGAAATCACTGCCTTGCAATCCCAAACCCAAATCTCGAACAAAAGTAGCTTACTCAAATTGAACCCATTCTTGGACGATCGTGGACTGATCAGAGTTGGAGGTAGACTGAAGAACGCGCTAATTCCATACGATGAGCGGCATCCTATTGTTCTTCCGGAAGGGAGTCATTTGACCAAACTGATCATCAAGGATGTACATCACAAAACCATGCATGGCGGTTCTCAACTCATGCTGTCGCTACTCCATCGGAAGTATTGGATCATTAATGCTAGAAACGCAGTTCGAAAATACATCCATCGATGCATTAATTGTTTCCGACAGACTGCCCAAACAAGGACACAGCTAATGGCGGATCTACCAGGATGTCGAGTGCAGCAGGCACGCCCGTTCGCCCATTGTGGAGTAGACTATTGTGGTCCATTTGACCTAAAAAGTTCCAAAGGCAAAGGTGTGAGAAGCTACAAGGGTTACATCGCCGTGTTCGTATGCATGGCTATTAAGGCGATTCATCTGGAGGTCGTAAGCGATTTGTCCACCCCTGGATTCTTAGCCGCCTTTCGAAGATTCGTATCAAGAAGAGGATTATGTACCGATATCTACAGCGATTGCGGCTCCAACTTTATCGGGGCAAATTCGATCTTGACTCGATACAAATTTGAAATGATTCAGCAACAAGAAAGTGAGATTGCGCAAGCGATAGAAAATCAAGGCATCAAATGGCACTTCATCCCACCCTCGTCACCCCATTTTGGAGGCCTGTGGGAAAGTGGAGTCAAGTCGGTGAAGACGCATCTGAAAAAAGTGATTAGTAATGCCCTGCTCACTTTCGAAGAATTTACGACCCTTCTAATCCAAATTGAAGCCAGTTTGAATTCTAGACCGCTAACAGAAATGTCACAAGATCCACAAGATATAACAGCCTTAACACCGGGTCACTTTTTGATTGGAGGACCCATACTTATGCCACCCGAACCCATAGTACTCGATGAAAACATAAACCATCTGGATAGATACCGCTATGTGCAGAAATTGTTTCAAACATTCTGGGATCGTTGGAATAGTGACTATCTACGCCGTCTGCAGCAGCGTCCAAAGTGGCTAAAGGAACGTCCTAACGTGGGAATAGGTGAATTAGTCCTAATCAAAGAAGATAGACTACCCCCATCACAATGGTTAATGGGAAGAATTATTGACGCCCACCCAGGGAAGGACGAGTTAATAAGAGTTGTCACTCTAAGGACACAGCACAGTGTCATTAAACGACCTATAACTAAAATTTGTCCCTTACCTATTTCCTATTCAGACAAACCAGTCCAAAGTCCATAAACTAGACAAGCTTTCCCATGCATTGTATCCATTGTATGATAATTCATGACATCCCTAAAATAAACAAAATGCATAAATCTTAACCTTTTAAACTAACTGCACCCTTGTTACAGATTAATCACAGCCTATAGACAAGCTGCCATAGAAGACCTAAGACCTCGAGATGACATCAAATATTATAAACATTGAAACCTGTGGTTTCAAGGCGGGGAGCATGTTGGATACTTGACCACAGCACCTAAAAAGAAATCAAAACAAACACAAAGAAATCACATATCAACAAGAAGACTACTTATCTGATGGTAACTGGAAGACGTTCCACCCAGGAAGAGACATCTAATATAGAGATCCAATTGAATATAGAGATAGCTAAAAAGAAAAACATAATTAGAATTTTAATAATGTATTTAGAGACAGTAAATAGGTTAATAAAGTAAGGTTAGATTTAGGAATTTACTTAATCGTAGGAAAGGATAGTTATTATATGTGATATTTGGATAGACAACATGAAACATTGTTTACTTACCTAGTACATTTAGAATAACATTAAACACATATTATAATTACAACCTAAAAATAACAACACTTCACATTAAAAACAAACTTTCCCACAGTCACTTTGACACTTGAGTTTGATCGCGTATTAACGCACTAAAACGTCGTTACCGGAGACACGAACCATTTGTGGAGACCGAGACAGAACGGAACGATAGAGAGAAAAAAGATGAGAAAAATATATATATACATCTGTATGTTAAGTGGGAAAAACAAAAGGTAAAACGGAAAACTAAAACTGGGAAAATAACTGAAAAGCGACTAGAAATTTCTAAGTCCCAGTACTTAAAAAGGGACACCGGTTGTAGATTCGAGAATTCGAGAGAAAATTTCGGTTCGTGACGGTGGAAAGCTAAATCGTGGAAATCAAGTGGCAAATTTAAAATCGAAATCAAACGAGCGTCAAAGTGAAGGTGGTGAATTCGAATAGACAGTAATTGGGTGTTAAACTTAAAGTGAATTAAATTTGAATTAGTCGGTAGAAAATTTGTTAAATGCTAGGATTTAAAGGTTAATAATAAACGGATTGTTGAAATCGAATATTTGCGAAATCTATTGAAGTAAGTGATAATAAACGGATTGAAATCGAAAGGAACGACTCAATTCTTTTCTTTTTTTGTGAGAATTCTTTTCACAGACATGGAACTCCGGATGGAGGTGATGAGACTAAAAAAGCAGAAACTAAAAATGCAAATTTCGAAAATGAAAGAATAACACCAAAATTTAATTTTGAAATCACTTGGTTTCTTGAATAATGTTTTATTTTATATTTAAAGAGGCTGTTTTAATCTTAAGGAAAAGGCAGATATGAATTAAAGTCCATTTTTTACTTTACTAATACATATTTCATATTTAATGAAAAAGTTATTGAAATGCTATTTAATAATAAAAAAGTTTTTGAAATATAATTTTTATAGATTCATAGAATTCATTATGCTTCTCCGTATTGCTGAAGCATCCTCCTCTTCAATTATATTTGATCCTGGTGTATCTGATGTGTCGTGGGTTTCTTCTTCCATTTCAACAGCTTCATTTTGCATTTTATATTTAATTCTTAAATTGTGTAGAGCGCAGCACACGTTCACAATCTGTGCGGCCTTGTCAGGAGTGTAATGCAGCTCTCGTGCACTCAACAAACATCTGAATGTATTTTTTAACACTCCTATTGTTCTCTCAACGATATTCCTCGCCCGTGAGTGAACTGCATTGAATGCACCTTCTTGGCTGTTGTCGCCCCTTTCCCGATGTGTTCTAAACGGAGTCATCAGATAAGGCTTTAGAGGATATCCAGCATCACCTAACAAATCACATTGAATAAGAATTGAATATAAGAATAGAATTAAAATTTGTACCTAAAAGCCAAGTATTCTGCTGGCCATCAGATCTTTCTCTGCTCAGCATCCCTTCCAACCTACTGGAATTCCAAATAAATGAATCATGCGATGCTCCTGGATTGTTAGCATTAACATAAATCTAATGCGCATTTTGTGATCGCAAACCTATAATATATTAAAGTAAATACTTGAATTAAACAATAACATTATATACATTCCAGCATAACATTTAGACTATGAAAACCTTTTCTATTATAGTATAAATGTTGACAATTTTGCGGTGGTGATATGATGCGTACATGCGGTGCCGTCTACGCAACCAATAAATCCAGGAAAACGAAATTTTTCATAGAATTCAAATTTGATTTCGTTCCTTTCCCTTTCGTCTGGAAATTTTATCATTTCACTGCAAATTTCACTTTCCAGAATGAATAAAACTTCCTTTAAAATTTTTGAAAAAGTGGGCTGTGCTGATCCCACATTGAAATCATTTCCAACTCCCTTCTGGTAACTGCCTTCCGCGAAAAACCGCAAAACTGCGCACAGTTTAATAGCTGGTGGCACGGCAAACGCTCTCTTCTGCACATCCAGTTTCCTCTCAAGGATATCTAATAAATAGGCGAAAGCCTCTTTGTTTATTCGGAAATATGTATTAAACCTGCAAATAATTATTTATAGAATTATTTATAAAATCATTAAACATTTTAACACACACTCCATCAGGTAGTTTCAGTGGATCAGAGCTATTTCTAATCCCTAATCTTTTTGCCCTCCTATTTTGAGCATTTTCTTCTTCACTTTCTTTGGAATCCGAAAACCAAAACTCAAATGAACTCATTTTAATTTGTTTAACTACACCAATATTTTCCTTCTTTTCAAAACAATCGCACCGTGAAAGATGTCAAACTCAATTGTCAAATGAAAATGTGTTTCATTTCACAACGTTCCTCGTCGGCCCGTCACTCGCCAACGAGAATACCACATTCAAAGTGACATGACACCGCCTAAGACAAATCTCACTTGGGTGATTCGCCAACGAGAATAAGGCTGGTAAACTATCTCTGGCGACCGAGAGAACGAGGTAGGAATTACGGCTTTTCTTCCGAAAACAAGTTCAAAGGGAGTATAACCTGTAGATGTATTTGGAGTGGTATTATTAACGAAGATAGCATATTTTATCCATGTGTCCCAGTCTGTTTGTGATCGATTTATAAAACATCTTAGGTATTCAGTGAGATTTCTATGGTTACGTTCGCAGGAGCCATTTGATTGGGGCCTGTACGCAGTCGTTTGCAGTTTGTTAGTTTTTAGAAGTTTACAAATTCCTTTAAAGATACTGCCTATGAAGTTTTGACCTTGATCAGTAAGGATTTGGCGAGGCGTTCCGAAACGAAATATAAGTTCTGTAAAGAGCTTTTCAGCTATTGTATTAGCTTCTTGGTTAGGAATGGGTATAGCGTCTGAAAATTTCGTTAGGTCGTCTATATAAGTGAGAAGATTTTGTTACCATTATTAGTCACTGGTAATGGACCTACGACGTCTATACTTATCTTTTCAAACGGTTCCTTAGCTGTAGTGGTAATAACCATCGGTTCTCTAGAATATTTAGTGACCTTATTTTTTCTGCAAACGTCGCACATTTTTATGAATTTCTTGATGTCACCATACATATTCTTCCATTTATAATAAAGTTTGATACAGTTGAACGTTCTGTTCACACCGTTATGACCACCAGTAGGATTACAATGATATTCGTATAGAATCTTAGAAATTTGTTCTTGAGTTAAATCGGAAGTAAAATTATTGTGGCAAAAGCTTATGAATATATCAGAATTTCGGAGTAAGTATCTTACCATTGATCTGATATTCTCGAATTGAAGATGTTTAAAGGTTGGAATCTTACAAGGGTTAGATAAAAAGATTTTAGTAATTTTGCAAGTTTGTAAAAACGTTTTTAGTGAAGAAAATGTTTTGAAAAAATCTTCGTATTGGACCTGTTTTCCTTTACTACTAAATAAATCGTAGAATCTATAAGATGGACTTCATGCTCTTTCATTTCCTTTTCTTTGAGGATTTCTAAATGGTTAAATTCTCTTACAAGGGATTCAGTATCTCGGTCTAAGACTAGTTCGTTATTGATAAATATTCCTACATGATTCTCTCTGCCTCTAGGGAGATCATCGTCGCTATCGACGACATTTGGGTTGATAATTACTGGGTTGTTAAGGGCTTCTAAAAATTCTTCGTAGGAACTTTGGCTTTCATTATGCCTAGTGACAGGTAGTTGATTCGGTGAGTATTTGGCTGACGTTTTACCTTTGTCTGACCTTAAAGTCATTCTGAACATGCGACTCAAACAATCTGCGTTCGTGTTTGTCGTTCCCTTTTTATAGACGATTTCGAAGTCGAATTCTTCTAGTTTCAACTTCCAGCGCATCATGCGAGAGCTGGGGTCTTTGCAATTATGCAAATAAATAAGAGGTTTATGGTCAGTGAATATTTTGAACCTTCTGCCAAAAAGATACGATCGAAAGTGTTTTACGGACCAAACGATGGCATAAAGTTCCTTGTCTATAGTCGAATAATTTCGCTCGCTTTTTCCTAAAATCTTCGAGGCATAAGCAATAGGTAGATCAGAACCTACTTCTCCTTGCGATAAGACAGAGCCTATAGCAAGACCACTAGCATCTGTAGTCAGTATGAAATCTTTATTGAAATCTGGGTATTGTAAGAGCAGAGGATTTATTAGAGCTTGTTTAAGAAAATTGAAGGATTCGGTACACTTAGCAGTCCATTCGAAGTTGACATTCTTTCTTAAGAAATTTGTTAGAGGTTGAGAGATTTTGGCAAAATTTTTAATGAAGCGCCTATAGTATCCGGCTAGACCTAAAAAGATCTTGATATCTTTAGGGTTTTCGGTATTGGAAAATTTTTAACACTGTGCACTTTCTTAGGGTCAGGACTTACCCCATTTTCGTTAATTACGTGACCAAGATAGTTAGATCGCTCTTTAAGAACTCGCACTTTTCGGGTTGAAGTTTTAAATTGTTCAGTCGAAGT
This sequence comes from Thereva unica, assembly GCA_949987705.1. NCBI lineage: Eukaryota > Metazoa > Arthropoda > Insecta > Diptera > Therevidae > Thereva > Thereva unica. Next base: position 39,145,526 of record OX465284.1, on the reverse strand, counting down.
CTGTTAAATACTTCGGAAAGTTTTTTATTGTGTTCCTCTAAAGACCTGACATAAATTACAATATCGTCCATATAAACGAAAATTTTTGAATCCTGTAAACCGGCTAGAACATTATTCATCAGCCTTTGAAATGAGGCAGGGGCACCTTTAAGGCCATACGGCATTCTAACGTATTCGTAGTGTTCCAAGAGTGTCGAAAAGGCGGTTTTATGTCGATCATTAGGATTAACCTCGATTTGATGAAAACCATTGGCTAAGTCTAATGTGGAGAAGAATTTGGAGTTGCTCAATTGATCGAGTATTTCCGTGATATTCAGTAGAGGGTAAGCATCACCGACTGTTACATCGTTGAGCTTCCGGAAGTCTACAACAATACGCCATTTCTTATTACCATGAATATCCGGTTTTTTAGGAACTACTACATATTATATAATATTGTCTTTCAACATCTCTTTGACTTGAGCATCGACTTCACACTTTTGTGATTCGGGCAGACGATAGGGCTTTAAATAAATTGGTTGCGTTCCGGAGGTAGGTAGAGTTTGTACATGACAATTTATCTCCTTTGTGATAGAATAGGTCATTGAATTCGGTGCACAACGAGAGGATCGAGTCTCGCTGTTCTTCCGTCATATGAGAAGTTCTTAGTGAATTTTGAACTTGCTTGATGCGATCGTCATCAAAAGAATGTTTAGCATCGTCCGCAAATACATGGCAAATTTGGTATTCTGAAAAATCTAAAAATTCAACTTGTTCGATATCAAGTTCGGTATCACCTTCGTTTGGGTTAATGACGGAAATCAAACATGAATTATTTTTTGGAGTCGTTAAACTATTAGAAATTAAGAGACCATTTTCTAATTCTTTGGACGGGCAAAGGAAATCGCCCTTTAAATCAGTTTTTAGTCGAACAACCATTTCGGATCTAGCTGGGACTATTACTTTACTAACTGAAGGGATAAGGGTCAATTCTATCTGTTCATTCTTGCCGTAAAACTTTACTCTTTTTGTGCCATAACATAGCCTTAGCTTTAGTGTTGTTAAGAAAATCGATTCCTAACAATCCTTCATTTGGAATAGGAAAATCTGATGAAACGATATGAAATGGAAAAGTTTTTAAACGATTATTAAATCGAATTTGGAGGTAGCATATGCCAAGGGTATCTATTAAGTCTTCTCCGATTCCTCTTAAGTTAGCTCGTTGATCTGTATGAACGATCTCATTATCTTTAACACTAGATTTACGGATGTTGAATATATACCTATTTTTACTGAAGTGAGCCAATTTGACTCATACAAGAAAATTGAAGTTTTTCGCAAAGAAAATAGTTCGAAACTATTTTAAATGAAATGTTTATTATTAAAAAATTTATGGAAAACATTTTTTACATATAAACTCTGTTTTTGAAACACATTTTCCGCAAACATTTCTATTACATTTAGCACAATGATTTCTACATCTGTTTCTTTTGCATGATTGTTGAACTTGACAATTCTTCCGTGCGTCAGTAGCATGAATTTCTGCCTGTGGAATGGAAGTGTTCTCGACTTCTTCTCTATATTCGCTTCTTAGCTCTTCAGCCAATTGGAAAATAAAGTCTTTTCGTGAAATATTTACTTGAGTCGTCTCTTTATATAGAATCCAAGCATTGATAGCTGCTAAATCTAAAATATTGTAGAAAACTTGTAGAGGCCATCTGCGTGAACTTGCTTTAACACTATATTTTCGGGCCATTTGGTCAAGTACATCAACGCCATACTTGGTACTATTATAATAGGTTATTGTTTCTGGAACAAGTTTCTTATTTTTTTCAATTGTTATATTTTTATGTTTTGTACTTAGTAGTAAAACTTTTTTATTAGGCTTGCTTTTATAAATGGTCAGGGTACAATTCTCAGATCTATACAGTTTTGTAGAAAATTTTGTCATTTTATCTTTTTTGGCTTTCGCAATTTTTGGTAATTCTTTTCGGTTTGCACGTATAGTGCCAACCAAAGTAGTTTTCTTTGCAAGTAACTTTTTTGCAAGTGAAATACTAGTAAAAAAGTTATCTGTGGTAATATTCCGTCCACAGCCTAAATATGGCTCTGCAAGCTTAGTTACTACAAATTCGCTCAAGGAAATGTTTGGTCCTCGGATTTCATCCTTGCCCAAGTACGGAAAACCGTTTACAAGATATTTACTTCTAACATCGGATGCCAGCCAAAATTTGATGCCGAATTTATCCGGCTTATTCGGCATGTACTGCGTAAATCGGCATCTAGCTTTAGTAGGGAATAATTGCTCATCGATCGTTATGTTTGCGTCAGGTTTATAGCAAGCCTGACAATTCTCTATAAATTCTTCCCATATTTTTGAAATCAGGGCAAATTTGTCTGTCTTCAGTCTTTCACTGCGTTCATTTTTTCTATCAAAACGTATGAACCGAAGTATGTCTGTAAATTTATCTCTAGACATGGTCTGGGCGAAAAAAGCCGGACCCCACTTCGTAGACCACAAATATGAATACTTCAAATTTTTAGCCTCATATGCTCCTCTAGCAAATAAAATTGCTACAAAGGCCCACAATTGTGATTTTGTAACCGTCCATTCCTTATTATTCAAAACTTGACGAGCTTCGAGTTCGGTACATGATTTTATATACGCCATCATACCATCGTCAATTATCAACTTGAATGCACTACTTGCTGAACCAAGCATAATATGCCTTTTAGCATAGGCAGTTGGACCAGAAATGTCTCTGAATATGGTATAAATCGGTGATCTACCTACGTTTCTACCTTCATTCAGTCTTTCCCATAAAGTCCCGTCAGCAGCTTTTTCGGCTAAAATTTCTTTATCAGAAGATGTATCGATAGCATCTAGATCATTTTCAATTTCAGAATCAGAAATAACTCTAGCTCTTTTTTTACTAGGAGCTGTGTAACGAAAAATTTCATCTTCGCTTTCAGTTTCAGAATCAGAAATCACTCTAGCTCTTTTTTTACTAGGAGTTGTGTAACGAAAAATTTCACCTTCACTTTCAGTTTCAGAATCAGAAGTAACCCTGGCTCTTTTTTTGTTACGAGCTATATAACAAAGATCTTCATCTTCACTGCTAGAAGATTCAATTTTATTGACTTCGTCCTCTAATTCAATTTCGTTATCACTTTGGTCTATATCAATTGCATCCGATTCATTATCTGATTGGTCTTTCTTTAGTTTGTTTAGTTTTTTCAGCAAAAGCCAATTTTTCTGATTCTTTCCCATAATAAAAACCCTAGATAATCACATAAAGTAAATATCAGTTGTAATACCTTTTACAAATAAATTACGAAATTACCTTTGTGGATCAATTTTTCTGGCAAAAAATGAATTTTATGAAATTATAAATTATATATTACTTCACTGCACTGCTCACACGCGATGTATATATCGAAATGACGACAGAAGTGGGTAACGAAAACAAGTGATAATTACTCCCACATACACACAAATATTGTATGTGAGTATTGCCAAATGAGAAGAGAAACAAATCACGTGCGACTTGACTGTTGTCCAGGCCTGATAGGACCAGTAAATTTCATGTTATGCGATTAACTGCTAAACCATTCTACGAGTCAAATTGGCTCACAATCGTGAAAATAGGTATACCACATTCGATAATGCGAAATGAAGGGGTCTGCGAGGAAGAGGAATAAGCGTTTACATATATTTCATTACTTAATTAAAAACCAACGTATGTTTTTAAAAAGTAATATTAAAGTTTTATGTATATATAGTGATCAAATTTTGAATGAGTCAAATTGGCTCGGTCCGTAAATCTAGTGTTAAGCGTTTTAACTTTGAGAACACTGACCTCGCTTCCGCTATCGACGAGCAAGCAAATATTCCCACTCTCAGTCGAGGGAGAATTTAGAGCGACTGAATCATATTTTCGATTATTTTTTAAGCGAATATTATATATCTTTAATAATTTTGAATTATCGAATTTTGAAAAACATTTTAGATCGCAGTTCTGGAAAGGATTCTCATCCTTGTGATCGTCTGCATTAACTCTGTCTCCAGAGAGCGCTCTCGAGTTACGGTTTGAAATAGTAAAATACGAATTTAGGAATGGACTCTTGTCCACAGGAAGGCTCGTATCTCGTTGAGGCTCAAACGTCATTTGCGGAACAAAATGTGAAGGGTTTTTTTTGTTTTACTTTAAATTTTCTGCTCTGGTCGTCAGGGCTTGAGGAGTTTCCCGTATTTGAATTGATTGTTTGTGACTTCTTAGACTCATTATAAATTCTTTTCCGGCAATCTTTTATTAGATGCCCATGATTTTTGCAATATTTGCAAAGTACGTTAACTTTAAAAGGTGACTGCGGCTCATTTTTAATTTGGGTCCTGTGTGGACTAGAGAAAGTAGGAAGAGAAGTATTTCTTTTTAAATAACAGTCGGTCGCACTGTGACCAAAGCGACTACAATTCGAACACTTAGTAGCGGGGGGTTTTAAATTGGAACGTTTCCTGTAAGTAGATTTTTCTTCTTCTACGGCGGTTCTATCGCTTCGGCAAGTTTGTTAAATCGACTTGCCTTAATTATCAACCAAGCCCATCGACAAAGGCTTTAAGCACAGTTTTGCCGTTAAGGATTTCTATAACAGAGGAAGCATCACTTCCCTCTGCGGCAATGCACGCGTCATTAAGATCTGCCAATAATTTTTCGATTTTATTACCGAAGGTACGAACATCTTCGTTAAAATGTTGCTTGCAGTTGACTAATTCTGTCTGGATCTGGGCCAGAGTCCTTCTTTCCAAAAATTGGTCCTGCAGGGTCCTTTTTAATTCTGACCAATTCGTTTTATATTTCACTACGCTGTACGCTGGACCGGTCAATTTACATTTAATTATATTAAGAAGCATTAGAGAATCGTTAGAACTTAGATCTCCATCTACGACATCACAACAACTCTCGAAACGATGCAAGTCGTCTCGGTTCCCTTTAAATTCAGGAATTTCGTTCCACAGAAGACTCAGTCTCTTCGCAGGAAGGTTTCTCTTGTTCGTGGTTATTACTCGACATAAAGCACAAAAATCAAGAAAATTTCATCAATAGTAGGCAGATTGTAAACTAGTTCACGCGAAGAAAACTTCCATTCCTGAGATCTAACTAACTTCAACGTCAATGAATTTTGTAGTAAAAATTTAAAAAAAAAATATTTTCCGCCAAGTAAAATTGATTTTAGAAACCTTACAGCCGCACGTAAAGAATTTATAATTTTTCACATTGAAATAAACTTTTGCAGAATAAAAGAACTATCTTCTTCAAAAATTTACGCCGATTCACAAAATTTTAAGCTAAACAATATTTATAAATTTCACGAAATTTTAAAACACAATAATATTTATAAATGAAACAAAAATCATTTATTTTTACTGACCATTAAATGGTTGGTTTTAAAAGCAATACTTATCGAATTACCTGAGCCTTTTCAAGGGTAGTTAAATTTATGAACCTGCGCCAGATAAACCAGATAAAAAGTTCCTTGATGAATGACGAATTCCTGGATTCCTTGCTGATATTCCTGACTTCCTTCTAGAATCCGGGGATGAGTGAGTTGAGTTCTGCTTCCTTGTATGTTACGTGCCGTCCTGGGTCTTGGTGTATTTCACCTCTTCTTTGTTTCAAAAACAAACAAGAGAAAAATGTTTTATGGTTTATTTAATATTTTATTAATGAAATTACGAAACTTTCGGAACCCGCACGTCTACAAGCCACAAACTCAACTGGCGAGAGCCATTCGCGCAAGTTCTTAGTGAGTTCGGCAAAAGAGCTTACCCAAGCATAATTATGATAAGCGCATGTTACTGTGCACATTCAGCGCATTTATCTTTTAAGGTCGATTCGCACTATACGGAACGTCAACGTCACGTCACGGAACGGCAACGGCACTTGAATTTTGCTTTCGATTCGCACTTAAACATCACGTCAACGTTACGTCAATTTTGCCGTTCAGTCTCACTCCTCAACAGCAGCTACAAATCCTTCACAATCCTGTGAAACAAAAACTAGAACCTATAGCGGAAGGCCTTATAGGAAAATATCAAGCTGGTTTTAGGACAAACAGGTCAACATCGGTCCAATTGCTGACCTTAAAGCAAATTCTGGAGAAAACCTGGGAAAAGGAATGTAGATATTCACCAGATATTTGTCGATTTTCAACAGGAATATGACCCAATAAACTGAGAGAGACTATACGAGAGACAGGTTTGAGAAAAAAGTTCTCAGCCCAAACAGAGAGGATGGAATATGGCGAAGAAGATACAACAACGAGTTGTATGAAATTTTTGACAATCCACAATTTTAAACCTTAATTAAAGTGAACAGACTGAGACTAGCTGGCCAAGTAATCAGGATGCAGGATAATGGTATACCAAAATGGCTTATGGTATCAGAAATTTGGATAGACATTGGAAATTTGTGACGGCTGTCACATCAATGCTCAACATCCGGAGCAGAAATCGTCAAACTTGAAGAAATGCTTTAAAGGAGGCCAAGGCTAGATTCTAGAAGGAGGCCAAGGCTAGGTTGTAGCGCCATAAGATGGATGGAAGGATCGCATTAGTTTTAGATGAGGAAGAAAAAAATTTGTGACAAATCATACAGCTCCTCATATCGTCGAACCTTTTCAACTAAATTTTCATCTTCCATGATAAATTAGTTCAATGCAAAAAAGATAAATGCTTGAAAAATTCGAAATGCTTCCGTTACTACGTTCACATTGAACAGAATAGATCAGTCACGTCAAGGCACGTCACGTCAAAATATAGTTTGAAACTAATCTTAACGTGCCGTTACGTTGACGGTCCGTGACGTTGCCTATATATGTGAACGTGTAGTGCAAAACTCACTGAAGAATATTTTGACGTGCCGTTGCCGTTCCGTGACGTGACGTTGACGTTCCGTATAGTGCGAATCGACCTTTATGGATGAATGAAGTTCATACATAATTAATATGCGCGTGTTAAAAGTAGTTGCGCATTCAGCGAATTTATTGTTTAAGAATTTTATTAAGGAAATTGGATATTGAGGATGTGTAATAAGGAATCTTGGAAAGGCGGATGAAGGTATTAAGTTACGGGCATTATAACAGTACCATATCTTCTTGCTTCATAACCAAAATTTCTTCGATCAGTCGTTTCGGCCGAATACTTTTGTTCGAACGTCGTGAACGTCGTAGTATTTGCTCAGCATCTGTTTCCAGTGGTTGAACCGTTTCATATTCTCCACTATCATAAACTATAGCTTGATCAGTATGCTCCTCCTGAACTCCTGCATCATTTAGCAATACATCCTCTTTTTCGACTGAAGGTTTTAGATTTACATCAATTTATCGACTGAATGATTTTGCATTATTATTCGAAACTTTTGTATTCACTTGACCCTCATGCAGATTGTTACTCAATTTCACGTCGCGGCTAATTGTTATCCTTTTCGTGACTGGATCATAACAACGATACGCTTTGGATTGAGCATCGTATCCAATAAAAATCATCTCAACTGCAGTTTGATCAAGTTTTCTTCGCTTTTCTGTTGGAACATGAACAAAACATTTACTACCAAAGATTTCAAAATGTTTTACCGATACTCTGGTTCCATCCCATAGTTCATATGGTATTGAGTCTGTTGCTCGTGTAACTGTCCGATTCAAGATATACACGGCTGTATTAACTGGTTCACCCCAGAATATATTTGGTAAGCCAGCATTTATCAGTAAACAACGTGCCATCTCAATGATCGTCCTTTTTTTTCTTTCTAAAACGCCGTTTTGTTGCGGTGAATATGCTGCAGTTAATTGCATTTGAATTCCTTCGGATCTCAGATATTTTTCCAATCGTTTTCCGGTATATTCACCACCTCGATCAGATCGAATTATTTTTGGTTTTTTATTGAATTTTGTTTTTACCATTTCCACGAAGTTGATCATGACATCTTCCACTTCCGATTTCTTACTCAACAATGTCAAATATGTAAAACGTGAAAAATCATCTGTGAATGTGACCATGTACCTTTTTCCGCCTGGTGTTACTGTTTGCATTGGTCCACAGACGTCTGTATGTACCTATTAAATCAAACGCTGCTTTTGATACACTTAGCGATTTCTTTGGAAACGGTATTCGTGTCATTTTTGCTTTTACACATGTTTCACATAGTTCTGTTATACCTCAGTCGACAATATTTATTTCATCAACGAGACCCTTGTCCCTCTATCACCCATTAACACCCCCTTACCACCCCTTACGGGGGGGGGGGGGGGTTGAAAATTTTAATTTTGTATAAAATCAAGATGGATGTGTATTTCTATGTTTTTTTGGGATGCTGGAACCGAAAATGATTACTAAAAATAAATTTAAGACCTCTATCACCCATTAACACCTCCTCACCACACCTTACGAGGGGTGAAAATTTCAATTTTTGTATAAAATCAAGATGGATGTTTGTGTGAGATGTGCTCACGTGAGTGAACTATTCGTCGCTCGACCTTTGAAATTGTAACTGTCGGGAATATGTGTGCCATAGCACGAAATAAAAGAAAGCAAATCTAAACAAGTTAGATAAACGACCATCGTCACAAAACTAGAGAAGCTCCGAAAAGGAGGCAGACCAGAGGGTGGCTGAAGAGGCTCGACCGCCAAGGATTATCGCCGAAAATGTATGCATCCGCTGCACCGATCGTCGGCACGACGTGCGGTGCACAAACTAGCTCGCCGGATGGGGTGGGGCTCGCGGTGCAGGGATGCAGAAATGTGACAGTTTATAACTATTAACACTCGTGCCTAATACGAAATTGAGAAAAAAAGGCGGCGGCGGAGAGAAACGAGCCTACCGAGGTCAACGAGAGGGGGCCGGTCAAAAGGGTCGGTAGGGGGGTTTCGGTCAACGAGAAACGGTCATCCTCGAGAAAGCTAAGTGCCCGTTGGTATCCAGCGGAAGGAACTCCCCCTTCGTGGAGGGGTCATTATTCCAGAGGGCCTCACGTGGGGGTTTTTATCCGGTCATCTTAACAACGATTCAAATTGCCATCCGTTAAATGTTTATAGTTCTTTTATCTTTGATTATTTTATTAATTTTAGTTGCTTATTGGTTTTAAATGTTTATACTTCTTTTATCTAAGTTTATTTCATTAACTTATTTAATTATTTGGTTTAAATGTTTATACTTCTTTTATCTTAGTTTATTTCATTAACTTATTTAATTATTTGTTTTTCCTCAGAAATGTATATTTTTCATACTTGATCATCATTCGAAAAAAACAGGTACTTATTATTATTATTTCTTATTATTCTTCTTATTTATCATTGTTTTTAATTCATATGTTAGTGCTTGTTGTGTCTCCTATCCTATTTTTTTATTATTTGTATTTCATTTATTATTTCTTATCATTTTTCGTATTTATCATTGTTCTATTTCATTTTTTTTTTCGTAGTATTCTTCCTCTTTATTATTGTTTATCTTTATTTCATATGTTAGTTATTATTGGGTTTCCTATTTATTACTGTTTGTATGTCATGTATTATTTCGTTTTATTTGGTATTATTTACCATTTACTATTACTTCCCATCATCAATCCCTTAACAAGACTCTTTGGAGTGGCATTATTTTGCCAATACCGTACTTTAAAACACCAAACCCAAAACTCTTTTCGCATCGAATGTATTCTATCGTCAAACTTCCCGTACCAACTTAGGCGCGCAACTCACAAAAATTTAGAAAGAACATTAGGCTTAAATAAAATGTCCTAGCTATGACACCTTGCAAGGGTGTTCGATAACAGCAAAATCAAAATCCCGAAGAAGAGGGTTTCCAATACCATTGATTTAGAATTTTCCCCTTCACTTATTTCATATTTAAAACAGTAGTGAGATTTAAGACAGCCGGTGACCTACCCTATACCGTAATCAAAAGAAACTTGTTCCTTATATCATAATTCTAACCTAAGACGCTGAATATCTCAGGATATAAAGAGCAATTTACGAAACCTTATTGCAATACGTTGCACGAAGACGCAAAACTCATATGCATATGAACCCTATGCTACTGACCAAGTATTGACTGCATTATGATGGAAGCTTTTAAATTGGATCGAGTTATTTTGTGGGACAATTTAAAATTTCTTTTTTGTGAATGACATTTTTGTCTTTGCTCTTCCTTTTAAAGTATTTATATCGGTTAATAAACCCTACCTTTTCTGACGCGCAGAAGAAAAGTAAATATTATATGGAGGGCTACCGTCACTTCTTAAACTTTCTTTATAAAAGCTCTTCTTAATTCCAAATTGTGTGCTTTCATTTACCTAAAATACCTTCCTTCCTTGTTAGAGACGTACGAGTCAAGAAAAATTTCCACCATAAAATCGAGGGGAAAAAAAAATTTCATACCAAAATAACCGTATTACAATTATCTACATATTACCAAGCCGGGCTTTATCCGTGCAAATGAGGTTAATATAATTCGAACTCCTTTTTATGTCTTTCTATATAATCACCACTATCCTGTATGATTCCTGTTTTTGCACTTTAACTGTTATCCTTTATTATCGAGGCGAATAGATATGACTCTGTATGTGAATATATATTTTCTCTAGGTATCACATTCTGAACACGAGGGTGGAACGGGACATTAAACTTAACGGAATTTCTGGGCAAAAATTTTTTTTTCTAATGGTAGAGATTTAATATTAATTATTTTATATGAAAAAGAAAAACTGACAGATTTGGAGTTTCACTTCAACTCCTAATCAACTCCAAACACTGAAAAAGAATAGCTAATATTCGCCTGTCACACTCCTATATACCTAGATTTTTCGCTATATTCACTTATATCACTGCTCGCGACTTTTTAAATCCACCGGCACGGATTTAATAAACAAATTTTTGGGGTGCACGTTTTCTGTATTTGCCCTAAAACAACCAGGCCAACACTTTTCTAGACTGCGTTCCACTGATTTTGTTAAGACCAATCCAAATGAAATGCAAAACCACCCCGGCTTTTAACCAGTTTCTAAGTATTTATTCCGAACCGACAAGTTAGAACGCTATTAAACAAGAAAACGAAAACTGAGGTCTTCTGGGTAACCTCGCAGCACCGTACACCGCCACACTCGGTCACGTCCTCCCTGACTTAATTCACTATCATATAACTTCTATCCTAAAAAAATTTACTTAATATTCCTAGCTTTTCTTTTCGATAACCAATTCGAAGTCCATCTAGTGAAAGACAGATGAACCTACCTATTTAAAATTTTTTTTTCTTCATTCCACACGTCTGTACAAATTGTATTCGCCCAACAAAATTGAAAAAAAAAAAAATATTTTTAATTACCTTGGAAGTCACTATCGATTACCTCGGTACCAAGCTCCTTATGCACTTGATCTTGTTTTACAAAATAGCCGTCCTGGGCATTGAGCGACCAATACGTATGGATACAGGAAAAGTCCTCACAATTTCCACGAAAAATTTTTTCATGCACGTTGTGCATTTGGGGGCCTTAACAGACGTCTTTTTATCTCTAGCCGTCCATTTGAAATATTAGACTGGCGTCCATAACCATTCCTCGCTACCTAAAATGCAAGACATACCTGATTCTATTAAATAAAAAAAATTTCACCTAGAATCCCTGCAAGATTTCTTTTTTTCCAGCCACTTTTCACTCCCGATCTGAAGCCCTTTTTTTTTATATTATTTATTTATAGAGGGTAACCAACCTGAAATTAGATTATATGTACCCTCTGTATTATTGTACATTTATTTTATATGTCATTTATTAATTTAGTTTCTGTTAGATATTTTCTTAATTTTGTTATTTCGCTGGGATAGTTTCCAAGGATTTCTTCAAGGTGTTGTTTTATGTCGTGTTTTCTTCTTGTAGTTTCATATTTGGGACAGTCTATTAGTATATGAGTAACGGTTAGTTGTGTGTTGCATATGTTACAGGTGGGTGGGGGTTCTTTTTGTAATATCCACTTATGTGTGAGGTTTGTGTGTCCAGTTCTTACCCTCGTTAGGCAGGTTTCATATTTCCTGTTTTGGTGGTGGGCTGTTTCCCAGATTTCTATCGTTTTCTTAATGTCAACCAATTGGGTAGGGTTTTGAAGCCATTCAGTATTCCACTGGGATATGATTTGTTTCTTTATGTCTTCGGCAATTGTTGAGTATAGTGGCGCGAATTCAAAATTTATTGTACCTGTTAATGCTTCTTTTGCTGCTGCATCTGCTTCTTCATTTCCTTTGATTCCAATATGACTTGGAATCCAAAGAAATTTTACGTTTTTCCGCTGGGCTAGGGTTTGGTGAAGTGTGTCATTTATTTTCCAGACAATTGGGTTCCTGCTAAAATTATTGCATATTGCATTTAATGAGCTTAGGGAATCTGTGATCACTATTGCTTCTCTGATGTGGTCTTTACGGTGTATCATGTCTACGGCATGTTGTAAGGCGTGTAGCTCGGCATCAAAGCTGCTGTTATTGGATGGGATTCTTATTTTAATAATGCTGCCATTTATGATTATTGCAAAGCCTGTACTGTCTTCTGTTTTTGATCCGTCTGTGTATATTTGTGTGTATGTCCTATATCTAATATTTCTAGGAGTTCTTGTTTATATATAGTTGGGTCGGTGTCTTCTTTCTTCTTTTGGGCTAATGTTTTTATAACGTGTATGGTTTTTGTTACCCATGGAGGATGTTCAGGCTGTAATATCTTTAGTGGTGTTGTAGATTTGTTGTAATTTATGGATTGGATGGTGGTGATGAATCGGTGGTATAATAGTTTATCTGAGTATCTGTTTCCTTGGTGCGTTTGGATTTGGGGAAGATTTACTATGCTATAGTTGAGATGCGTTGGTAATCTCCTAATTTTTAGGACATAGTTGGACTGTAGGATCTCTCTTCTATATTTGAGCGGGGTGATGTTTGCATCTACCTCCATGCTTTTGCCGGGGTTGTTCTGAAATCTCCTGTAGCTATTCTAATTGCTGTGTTTTGGACGGTGTTTAGTTGCTTTAGGTGTTTGTTGTTGGCGCTGTTGTAGACTATGGCCCCGTAGTCTATAATAGGTAGTATAGTTGATTTATAGATTTTGAGGAAAGAAAATCTGTTAGTGCCCCATTGTGTATTGGCAAGGCTTTTTATAATATTCATCTTTTGAATACATTTGTTTTTTACGTTTCTTAGATGCGTTTTCCAGGTAAGTTTTCTGTCGAAAGTCATTCCTAGTATCTTGACTTCGTTTTTGTATATTATTTCCGTGTTTTCTAATGTGATTCTAGGATTTGTGATTTTATATTTGTTTGTGAAATGGATGGCCGTTGTTTTTTCTGCTGTGAATATATATCCTGTTTTCTTTGACCAGTTTTGTAGGTTTATAAGTGTATCTTGTATTTTTTTTGTATAATAGATGTCGATTGGTGTCTCATATATATTACAAAATCATCAGCATATAGTAATGCTTTTACTGGCTCGTTGCAGTTGGTAGTTATATTATTGATTGCAATGAGAAATAAGGATACACTTAGTACGGAGCCTTGGGGAAGGCCATTTTCCATTGTATACTCGTTTGATTCCACGTCGTTTAATAGAACTTTGAATTTTCTTTCACTTAAGAAGTTTTTTATATATTCGGAAATGTGTCCTTTGATACCGATTTCTTTTATTTCCTGCAGTATACGGTATTTCCATGTTGTGTCGTATGCTTTTCTAATATCTAAAGAAACTGCTATTAGGTGTTCTTTGTTTACAAATGCTTGCAGAATTTCATGTTACAGTTTGGCTGCACAGTCGGTGGTGGAGTGGTATTTGCGGAAGCCACATTGTGATGGAGTTATTATTTTTCTTTCGTTTAGGATCCAGGTAAGTCTATTGGAAATAATTTTTTCTAATGTTTTCGATAAGCATGATGTTAACGAAATTAACCGGATGTTATCTAGTTGGGATCGGTCTCGTCCTGGTTTTGGTAGGGGAATTGCGAGGGAAGTTTTCCATTTATTGGGGAATTTTTCGGTAATAAAAATGTTGTTGTAGAAGCTCAGTATATATGCTAGGGATTTGTCATTAAGGTTTTTTATCATTTGGTAGTGGTAGTAGTAATTTTCGAAAATACTTAAAGCTTTTTCCTGGATAGTCATTTGACTCATTGGCATTCTCCGTTTGTTATTGTCCTCAATCCATATAATCAATAGTTTTTCCATTTTTTCCATAATCCTGTTTCTTTGGCGTGTTAATCTCGAGACATTTAAATGTGCAGCAGATGGCAAATATGCTTTAATGTCTTCTTTTTTATCGCGAATAGTTTGAATGGTAGATTTCGCAAGTCCCATTGCCTTGCAAATTTCAACAATTTTCTCTCCAGCTTCTATACGACGTAATACTTCTAGTTTAGTTCCTAGCGTGACTGATTTCTCTTTGTCTTTCTCTGATCTCTTTTTATCAGTCTTCGAAGTCGATAATCGTTTCGGTGGCATTTTGTCTAAGAAATATTGAAATTATAAAATAAGTTAAAAAAAAAAATACATAATAAAAATTTTTAATTTGTTCATACATACCTACATATGTACTTACGTACCAAAAATGTTCCCAATTTTTCCAGTTAATGTGTAACAATCAGTAATAAATATGTACATAAAACACTCACAGACTAAGCCAGCCGCTTTATGAGCAAACACTGAATAACGCGCGTAAACAAGAGAAAATAGAAAAGAGTGTGCATCGAGATTGCGCTTGCGCAAGATTGGTAATATCTTATATGTATATTAATACGTAAACAAATTCGTTTAACTGTTCGGAAAAGGTTCTTTTTATGGAATAGTTTTGAAATAAGGATTTTGAACTAAATCAATTAACGAATAAAAAAGTTATAGCGATTTTAATTTTTCTAATTTGAAAAAGCCGTTAGTAAATTTGAATATTTTTGTGAGCAGCAACAGAGCTAAGTAAGCTATGCCTATGATAGACACAAATGCCGTTTCAGTGAAGCAATTTTTTTTTAATTTTTTATTTTTTTGTTTTTGTGACGTTATAGCGAAACATTTTAAGCCGTAAATCGAAAACGTGCCTTAATTGAAGAGGGCCGTTATAGCGAAATGCCGTATAAAGAGCGGCCGTATAGCGAGGTATGGGTGTAGTCCATTTAAATTCCATTGAAGTATGAAGGTGTTCATTTTGTTGTTTTTGATATTTGTGGATTTATCCACCTCTTTTTTTTGGTCTTGCTCTAGATTTTCTACTAGCTGTAGATTGGTCTGAGCGTATTGATGCTTGATCTTCGTTTATTGTTTGGGATAGTGCGTTTGTTATGTTGCTGGGGACGGTGAAAATTGTCGTATCTGGACTTGGTTCGATGTTTGATGTAGCTATATTGAGGTTTGACTTTGGTGTTGGGACAATTGTTAGGTTATTTGGTTTTCTCTGGGTTGAGTCTTCGCTTATTACTGTGATATTTTTCTTTTTTTGTTCGTTTGTTTGATCGTTATTTGTTTCTCTTTTCCTTTTAGTTGAAGTTGATCGTGAGCGCTGATGTCTGATGATTGTTTGATTGTTTTGTGTCTTGTATTTAACCGTAGTTGGGAAGTCGTATGACATGGGAGATGGAAGTGAAGGAAATTCTTCTTCAAGGTCTAAATCTAGAAATCTGTTGCTATTTAATCTGGAGGATAGACTCTTTTTGCTCCGTGGGACTTCAAGTGAGGCTTCAAGGAAACACAAGTTTCTGACCGCCATTGTTTCGTTTATTTCCCTTTGTCGTATTTTTTCTGGACAGTATTTATGGGTTGCAATGTGGGTTTGCTTGCAATTAATACATTTGGCAGGTTTAGTGCACTTGGGATGTTTCGGGTTTTCACTACAGTTGATGCATATTTCTAGGCTCCTACAAAATTTGGTTGTGTGCCCGTATTTAAAGCATTTGTAACACTGTTTGGTTGGTTGTATATAGCTGTCACAGGGAATGCGTACTTTATATAGAAAGATGTATTGTGGCGTTTTATTTCCATGGAAGTTTATTTTGACGGCTTGTGAATTTTCCCATTTTATTTCTCCGTTTTCGTCTTTGGTTCTTTTCTTCAGTCTTTGTAAGGAGTGAATTTTAATCGGAGATTCAATTTCGTTTAGTAGAGTGACGTCGTCGATATCACAATCTATTCCCTTGACCACCGCTGCTCGAGTGAGGACGGCGATTGGAATGTACGAATTATAATTCAATTGCTTTAGTGCTTCGTTTTGTACTATATCATTGGCGATATGTGCTCTACTTGTTTCAACTATAACCGTATTTCTACTGACCTGTTTTACTTCCTTTATAAATTCCTTTTTTTCTTCGAATGTTTGGATGATTGTTTTGGCTGTTTTAATTTTGCTAATTGGGGTTTTGTTATTGCATCTTACGATGACTTTGAATATTCCTGGATCGAAAGTGTTAGGATAGAGGTTTATGCCATCTGATGTTGATGCCATCGTGGCGGTTAGGTTTTATTTTCACTGATTATCACTTCACTTGATTTAATAGCGCGTCCGTATGCTTTGAGGGTCTTGCTCAGACTGAAGCCCTTTTTATGGATATCAATTTCACAATCAAAAAAAAATCTACATCAGGTCGCGAACAAACTATCACGTCACTCTCCCTCAACTGCTTGCTTCCGAATCAAAAATTTCATCATCCTCGAACGCCCGAACAGGCGATCTCTTGCAGCCAGAAAAAAAACGCGCCGTTATGCTGCATTCCTGAGGCCTTTTTTGTTCTCCTTCGTTGTTACCGCGCCGCGTTGGAGTTGACTTCGTGATTTTTCTTCGTGGTATTGGTGCCGAATTTTGCTGCTTGGTCATTGTCGGGGTTGCCGCAGTTTATTTTGTTATTTTAATTCGCATATAAGTTTCGAAGTAATGGAATTTTCTCAGGCGGCCGTTACAAAATTTTAACGATTCACAGTAAGTGACATATTTATCAAACTAGTTTGAGGTTACTCTTAGCTCTTATATTAGAAATTCAAATGCTTTATCGATCAGAAGTATCTGATATATATTCATGATTTAATTCTACTCTTAGCGTAACCCAGGAACAACGGCGTGAGTAGATTTCTGTTCCCTTTGGGATGCTGGATTAAAGTGATCCCCCTCGCCTCTCACTATCCGGGGTGCTGGATTAAAGTGAGTCCCCTCGCCTCCCACTATCCGGGGTGCTGGATTAAAGTGAGTCCCCTCGCCTCTCACTGTTCGGCGTCTACCTGTTTCTATGATAACGAACTCTCTTGCTTTCAAAAGATCTTCTAAGTGGTTTCCTTTTATTGGCTCTTTTCTGTTCTGGCAAATCTCTTTTAAAATTCCAACAGTAGTCTGCTAACATATTGACATACCATTTACCCTGATAGCGCTGTTCCATTGTCTTAAGATCCTGATGGAACCTTTCACCTTGCTCCTCACTGTAGTCTCCTAAATTGTCAGGAAAATAGTCTAGATGAGATTCGAGGAAGTGTAATTTTAAATTCATCAAGCAACCTAGTCTCTTATAGTTTATTAGCAGTTGCTTTATTTCTTTCTTGTAATTTGGACTTTTTTCATTGCCTAAAAAATTCTCTACTACACTCCTAAAACTAAGCCACGCATTTTTTTCTTAAGCACTCATCGACTGAATGAATTCAGTATCAAGCAAAAGCTTTCGAATTTGCGGCCCATCGAATATTCCTTCTTTAAGTTATAGTCAAAATTTCCTTTTTAACTGGTCCTGTAAAATTATCTTTATACAATAAAAGTCTCACTCCACTGTAATTATCACTCTATTTTTCCTCAATGTTATTTTACAACTATATGCTTATAACGCCAACAAACTATTCATTCCACAATAATCTTCCACAATCTCCTCAATTATTATTATTTCTACTTCTACCAATATTTTCCCGAAATACTTCTCACTACTTTCCACAATAATCTTAATTATTATTTCTAAGTCTAACAAATACTTTCGAAATACTTCTCACTCGTAATAGAGGTCGGTCTCTCTGCTATCAAGAACTTCCAAAAACTAACTCCTGTCCCTGAAAACTCAAGCCAAAACTGAAACTATTTCATCATGCCTTATTTCCGATTTCATCATCCGATTCTTTTCTAAATCTTTCTAAACATGTAACTGCCATTTTCCAAGAACATCGTTGTGTCGTCCTTGAATCGACTTTTATTGCTTTTCTCTGCCTTTAACTATGTCAGTGCAACAACAACACAACGTGGCTCTTTTACATGAGTCTGGCATTTTTACTATTTCTTCATATGTATATACAGAAAGGGATGCGGCTTATATTTCATATTTTGGGTTTTATAAAATTTATTGTGTGGATGCATTGTTGCCTATTTTCCCTTTTTCGTAATATTTATTTAGGACCATAAAATTACATTGTTGCCATGTAATTTTGGACAATTTAACTAAACTTATTTACTACCATATATTTTATGAAATGCTAAATTGTGTTATTGATGTAATTTTTAACGTTTGGTTTAATTTAATTACTACAATTCGACCATCCTGACCATAAGTCGTCCCGACTTATCTGAATACAATATTTAATATCTCTTACATTCTCTAATGAATCTATATTAAATTAAATTCAAATCAATTATAACCGATCCGCAACGTGCTTTGAATAGTTAGATATCATAATTTCTATAATATTTAATCACTAATGGCCCTATCATCTAATTTTTAGTGCCCCTGTTCTCAAACAAGTTAATTCCGGACTTCATTCTATTATTTAGCTTCTAAATATAATTTCATGTTACCTGGAGAAAATACACCTTCAAACGGCTTACTACTATTCTGGTATCCTTCCAGATCCCTTATCAGGTACCTATCATTTCCCAATACTTTGACTACTTGGTATGGTCCTCGATACTTCGGGATTAACTTTTTATTTACACCTATCGTTGTATCAAAATTCGCTATCATCACTAAATCCCCAATTTTATACTTATAAAGACTTTTATGCCTCAAATTATATCTCTTCTCATTACACTCTTGTACTTCCCTGGTTTGTTCTTCCGCTCTTTTCCTAATTTTCTCTAAGTTTTCTAATCGCTTTTCTAATTCTAATTCTTCACACCCTTCCTTCCCCAATTCTTCTGATAAATACTCCCTTAAATAATCCATAATTCTGCCCCGCTGATCTAATCCAAATAACAACCTACTAGGGCTAGTTCCAATCGATCGATTTCTGGAATTATTAATAGCAAACATCTGATACTACATTATCCCATTCGCGTCCCGTATTCTTATCAACTAATTTCGCTAATATTGGTCTAGTCATTCGATTAATTCTTTCTACTGCACCATTGGACTGTGGCGATGCCGTCGCAACCAAAATATGTTTTAAATTACTTTCCCTACAAAAGTCCCCGAATTCTTTGGACGTAAACGCACTACCTCTATCAGAAATTATACGAGTAGGTCTACTATAAGCCCTAAAATAATCCCTCAAACTTTTAATTGACTCACGCGCGTTCGTACTAACCGTTGGATATAGCCTGGTGTGTCTTGTAAACCCATCCACTACCACAAATAAAAACTTATTTTTTCCGTTTGTTCTCTTCAAAGGCCCAAAGTGGTCGATGTGTATTGTATCAAATGGACAATCACCCTTTGGGATTGAGTGTAATTCTTCCTCCTTCCATCCGTAGCCTGAAAGGTAATGCACTTCAAGCACTTCCCAATATACCCTTTAACTTTTCCTCTAATTCCCGGATACCAATAACTTTTAAGGAAAATGTCAACTGTCTTATCTATTCCTACATGGCCAACATCGTCGTGACATGTTCTAATAATGTTATTTAATAGGGTTTTGGGCACATAAAATAATAATTCCTTTTCTTGCGTTTTCCTATACACTAATCCGTTCCTTAATTCAAAATCCTTTCTTTCTTGTTTTTCCAATGATTTCCTAATGATTTCAATGATTTCATCTTGATGTTGATGTACAGCTAAAGTCTGCTCTAAAGTATTTTCCTCTAATGATAATATGCTTGGGATCCTACTGAGCGCATCTACGTGCCTCATCCTACTCGAATCCCTATGGACAATTTCATAATCATAGTTCTCTAATTCTAACGCCCATCTCGCTATCCTCGGATTAATCTCCTTCTTATTCAAAGTCAGGGTCAAAGAGTTACAATCCGTCATAATCTTAAAATGTATCCCATGCAAATATATCCTAAACCTTTTTAGCGCATATATTATGGCTAACGTCTCTAACTCAAAGCTATGATATTTTGATTCTGCTGGGCTGGTGCGCTTACTAAAATAAAATATGGAATGCATTTTTCCATCTGCCTTCTTCTGGAGAAGGATGGCACCGAACCCTAACGAACTGGCATCGCAGTGCAGCTCAGTTTCATCTTTTGGCGAATAAATAGCCAACAGTGGTTGTTCTAATAATTTCTGTTTTAAATTCTCAAAACTTTTATAACAGCCTTCGTCAAACAAAAAGGTCGCATCCTTTTTCGTCAAGTCGTACAAGAGTTTAGCTAATAATGAAAAATTTCTAATGAACTTCCTAAAATATGAGCACATCCCAATAAAGCTCTGTACTTCCTTAACATTTTTTGGCCCAGGGAATTCCGAAATGGATTTCAAATTATTTTTGTTTGGTTTAATACCACCTGCGCTGACCTCATAACCCAGATAATCTATTTTCGTACTAGCTATATGGCACTTGTCTAACCTAAGTTCTAACTTATGTTTCGCTAATATTCCCAATACCTCTTCTAGTAATTCCAGGTGTTCAGCTAATGTCGTAGTCCCGAAAAATATATCATCGAAGTATATCATAATCCGCCCTTCTTCCAATTGTGTCCTAAATAGCTGCGTAATGTATCTCTGGAATACTGACGGTGCATTAACTAACCCAAACGGCATCTTAAGAAATTCGTATTGCCCAAAAGGGGTAACAAAAGACGTATACATTATTGAATCCTCCTCGACGGAAACATTATAAAATGCGCTTCTAAGATCTAAAGAAGAGAAATATACCTTACCATGTAGTAATTGTAGGTAATCTTCAATTATAGGGATAGGAAAGTGTTCCTTCACAGTCAGTTTATTTAAGTGTCTGTAGTCCACACACATTCTAATATCACCCGTCTTCTTTTTTACCAATACTACGGGGCTGCTATATGGCGAACTACTACGTCTGATAACCCCTTTATCCAATAAGTCTCTAATTAATTCTTGTAATTTCCCCTTTTCAAAGTAAGAAATGCTGCTCGGCTTGTATGAGAACACTTCGCTACGTTTCAAATTTATTTTCATGCTAAAATTATAAGAACTTTCTAAACTACTAATAAGAGAATTTTTGTACCTTTCAAATAATAGTTTTACTTTATTTTTCTCGTCCTCTCCTAAGTCTAGACTTATATCTACGTCCTCTAACTTATTAATAACCTTAAAGCTGGTTCTTCCAAAATTCTCCAATTCCCGAGTGTTATAATTTTGCTTTGATATGATGTGTTTTAATTTTGCTTTGATATGATGTGAAGGCTCGTTCTGTAATTCCGATTGCGAAATTCTATGCGTCGTCTTCTTGTTTTGATGTTTGCAAGTGGCTCTTGGTCTTCCTTTTAGCTTGAAGTAAAAGAAAGAAAGAATCCGTTTATCGCTACTCTGTAACCTTGAAACTGCTAATTCCACAAACCGTCTGGTCAAAATGAATGATCAATGGATATGAATATTGGAAACACTATATGCAGCTTCAATTTGTATTTATTCACTAGACGCGTATATTAAATTTACGTCACCGCTTGTATTTCCCGCAGAGAACTATTGGCTCTTTAGAATTTATTAATTTTAAGATAATATTTCGATTCGTTAAGTTAAACAATACCTGTTTGAAATTAACACTGACGCGATTTTGAACTTTATTTGAGATAACTGGTAACACTACCGTTTCATATGTCGCACTTATGTATCTGTATTAGTATTATTTCGGAATGCCTCTTTAAATTTATTTACCGTAATTTATGAACACTATTTTCTTTTTCTTTTCTTTTTATTACGAATTTATGACTACTGCAAAATTATTTTATTTTATTTTATTATTAATTTTTTTTTAAATCTGCGCACTGTTTTTATTATATATTTTGATTTCCTCTTTAAATTAATTCAATCGGACATATTACCTAATAGAAAATTTTCGCGTCACTGACAGCATGCCGCTTGCTATGTATGTGTGTGTGCCGAATGAAATTTTGTTGTATTTTTTATGTTTTTTGAACTTTCCGTTTTGTTTTATTTGTAAAGTGTAAAGATGAAAAACTTGTGCTTGGGCTGAATGTGCTTAGGATGCTTCTTTCCTGATCTTTTTGACTTTTTTTTTAGCTATTAATCTCTCCCTGTGGCCTTATGTAGGGATACATTAAAGAATTTTCAATTTCTCTACTCCGGGTCACCATTTATGTGGGGATTTTTACCCACGTATGCGAAATGAAAGGCAATATTAATTACGTGGATATTTAATATAATCTTCTTTTATTTATTTTCACAAGTAATATAGGTTAGTACTGAATTTATTATTAGAAAATACTGTGAAGCCAGATCCGTCCGTTGTTGTCGCCACGAAGCCAGATCAAGGAAAGGGAAGAGCGATTGCCGTTTGTTGGCTATAAGCCTTCCTTTGATTTCGAATGCAGGATGGTGTTGCCAGAGTAGCACCGCTACACTGAGCTTCATCAGAGTCTGAGCTCCTGTTGCGGATCATGTCCACAATATCATCTCCTTGCGCTTCGATCATCACCTTCCCATTTCTGAACCTCACTTGGATATTAGGATGGTTGATGAAGTCACGTCCTAGAAGTACATCGTCTTTCATGGTCCCATCTGCTACAATGATAAAATTCAAATAGAGACGCTGTTTACCTACCTCAATATGCGTCTCTCCCAGTTCTCCCTTAACATTTACTGGAGACTTATTCAGCCATGTTAGCTTCGCTGTCGACGGTACTATTACATAATTGCTGTCTGGAGATTCTCTAATTAGTGATACTGGCGAGCCTGAGTCCACTATCGCAGATATGCTGATCTGTTTAGTCAAAAATTTTATCCAAATTCCGAAGTCCTTCTGGAGCCTAGCTATTGGTGGTTGTGCCCCTTTTCTGCAATCCTCGGCCTTATGTCCTGGCTGTCCGCATTGGAAACATGTTCCCCAATCTCTTCGTTTCTCTCTGCACTCTCTGGCCCAATGGCCTCTCCGTCCGCAATTGTAGCACTTGTAGTCTTTTTCTTCTTTCGGCTTTGGTGTTATTCTCCGCTTCTCCTTCTTTCCTTCTCTGCCAGATGGTCTAACCGTGAGCGAATTCATCACCTCCACGAACTCCTTTAATGTTCTAAAACGCTCCATACGGGCCTGGTTCCTGATGGTTATATCATTGATGCCATCCACCATATATTCTATAACTTCTAATTCTGGCAATGCGAGCTTATTGGCCAGTTCCAATTTGCTATGGAAATAATCGGGGAAGCTTTCGTTAACGCGCCATCTCCTTGCTTCAAATTCCCTCCGTTGGGCAACTCTGTTTGCCATTGCTCCGAATAATTCTTCCAAGTTGCGTAATAACTGTTCTGGCGTCATCTTCATGTGCTCTGACCTCGATCGGAACCAATTCAGTGCGCGGTCTCTCAAACTGTTCACTATTAAAATCTTCAAGAGGTCATCTTTAATTGCGTACGTCTCCTGGATAACCTCTACTTACGATTTCCATGCCTGAAAGTCCATGTCCCGTCCGTCGAACCGTGGAACTAATTCTTTTATATAGGATAGTTTTTGTTCTCCAAACGAGGCAGGAGCGGGTTGCTGTTGCTTCCTTTCTAGTAGTAGCTCCCTTTCTAGTAGCTGTTTCTCCTTTACCAGTAGCTCCTTTTCTTTTTCTAATAATGCATAACTTGACTTATTTGTGTTTTCGGTTCTCTCCTGTCCATCCAAATAATTCGCATCGATCGTACCTGTAGATGATTCAAGTCGCTTCAACAACTCACTTTTTTGTCCGGTACTATCCAGACCTAATTTCTTCAGCTCCTTTTTTAGCGCCTTAACGGTCCAATTATGATACTCCATGCGGTCTCCCATTGTTTGTTTTATTTATAAAAACTCACTGTTTATTTCACTCCGAATTTACAACGGAACCCTTTTATGGTCTTCTCTGTATATGCGTTGATTGAAGTCCGTAATCCCACTTCTGAGAAATTATAGTCAAAATTTTCTTTTTAACTGGTCCTGTAAAATTATCTTTATACAATAAAAGTCTCACTCCACTGTAATTATCACTTTATTTTTCCTCAATGTTATTTTACAACTATATGCTTATAACGCCAAAAAACTATTCATTCCACAATAATCTTCCACAATCTCCTCAATTATTATTATTTCTAATTCTACCAATATTTTCCCGAAATACTTCTCACTACTTTCCACAATAATCTTAATTATTATTTCTAAGTCTAACAAATACTTTCGAAATACTTCTCACTCGTAATAGAGATCGGTCTCTCCGCTATCAAGAAGTTCCAAAAACTAACTCCTGTCCCTAAAAACCCAAGCCAAAACCGTATTTCATCATGCCTTATTTCCGATTTCATCATCCGATTCTTTTCTAAATCTGCTAAATATACATTCAAACATGTAACTGCCATTTTCCAAGAACATTGTTGTGTCGTCCTTGAATCGACTTTTATTGCTTTTCTCTGCCTTTAACTATGACAGGTCAACAACAACACAACGTGGCTCTTTTACATGAGTCTGGCATTTTTACTATTTCTTCATATATACAGAAAGGGATGCGGCTTATATTTCATATTTTGGGTTTTATAAAATTTATTGTGTGGATGCATTGTTGCCTATTTTCCCTTTTTCGTAATATTTATTTAGGACCATAAAATTACATTGTTGCCATGTAATTTTGTACAATTTAACTAAACTTATTTACTACCATATATTTTATGAAATGCTAAATTGTGTTATTGATGTAATTTTTAACGTTTGGTTTAATTTAATTACTACAAAGTTTAGCGTCAGATTTGGTTTGAAACTTCTGACGGATGTAGATAAAAGTGCTTCCTTCTTTGTCTAAAGCTTTAACAAATTGCTTCATTAAGCCGAGCTTTATGTGGAGTGGAGGAAGAAGAACTTTCGTAGTTGGTACTAGAGGATCGTTCAGGATATTTTCTGAGCCAGGAACTAAAGAGGCTCTAGCAGTCCATTTGAAGTTTGTGTAATGCTTTTCACGATCTCGACTGTTCCAAAGGCATAAGAAGCAAGGATGCCTTGTAAAACCACTTTGCTGGCCAAGAAGAATCGTGAGAATCTTTAGATCTCCGCAAATTTTCCAGTTATGTTCTGTATATTTTATTTTTTCAAGTACCAGCTTTAATGACTCTTACTCTTCATTCATCTCCACGGAATAGCCTATTGGTATCGAAGCTAACTCATTAGTATTATGTAGAAGAACTATTTTCAGACTGCGGGTGGATGAGTCGATAAAAAGCCTCCATTCGTTACTATTGTAAGTGTTATGTTTTAAAACATTTATAAGACCTTGGATATCCGTGCAATAGATAAGAGGGTCTTCTTTTTTGAAAAAAGGAAGAAAATCTTTTTCCCGATTCCGGAAAAATGTAACACGTGTACTTTTAGCCAAAAGTCCATCATTTTTGAGATTCGACGCAAGATATTCTGCAGCATCTTTTGCTAATCCCAAGTCCCTCACCATATCATTTAATTTTTTTTGATCCCATGGTTTTATTGGCCTATCATCTTTAAAACAATCATTAACATCCATTTCATTTTCATCTTCGATTACATTACTCGTGGAATTCATTTCAATATGACTAGCTGAAATGACATCGATATTATTATAAATTGGTGGAGTAAAGGATGAAGTAGTTTTATATACGGCATGGTTTGGAGTGAACATACCTCTGAATTCAACCATGCAAATATGGCAATCTGCTTGAGTTTCGGGCTTTTTCCACACAGCAGGAAACTTCATAGAATTCTTGGTACTTGAATTAGATGATTGACGATTTAATATATTCCTACATTTCCCACAGATACTGCTTGGTACCCACGTATCACTTTTATAACTTGCAACCTGCAATGAGAAAACAGACTTATATTTATCCTCATATTGTGAAAAAATCCTACGAAGTTTTTGCGATTCAAAGTTACCACATACGTAACAGAATAACGAATTGTCCTTATTACAAGTGTGAATGGAAGAATCTGAAATGTTCATATCAGTCATCGACTTACATGTAATCATTGGGTGGTTGCTTCTTGGTCCATCATCAAGAGCTGCTTTGAGTTCTACATCGCACCGACTCAGAACAACTTTAGGATTCATATGTCTTCTTGAAACTTTAAACTCAAAACTAGCCAAGTTGCCCACTACTTCAGAGCTGCGGAAGCTTGATGACGACGCCTGCGGGCCCGCTTGCTCGCCCAGACCAGCCGCCGATACTGAGGTATCCCTCCCCTGCATCGTAAAATTTTTCCATACTTGTGTCATGAAGGCATGTTTTTTACCTAAGAACTTAGCCAGTTAAACTGTTATCCGCCTTCACCGCGTGGAGGTGTCTTAGTCGCAAAAATATGGAGAAACAATTCTATTTCGGAGGCATAGAATTAAGTTCAGCATCTTTTAAGCGTTTATAAGACTGCCGGGTGGATAACAGTATAAGTAGCATTGAATAAAAAACAAAGAAAAACATAGAAAATGAAAAAAACTTGTTAAGAATAGGACAAAAGTCATGATTCGGTCTTAGCATCATATATACTTTATAATCATTTTTTATCTCAGCATCTTGCAAAACATAGAAATTCACATCCATCTTGATTTTATACAAAAACTGAAATTTTCACCTCTCGTAAGGGTTGTTAAGGGGATGTTAATGGGTGATGGAGGTCTTAAATTTATTTTTAGTTATCATTTTCGGTTTTACCATCCCAAAAAACATAAACCCCGTAAGGGGTGGTAAGGGGGTGTTAATGGGTGATAGAGCTCTTACATTTATTTTTAGTTATTATTTTCGGTTCCAGCATCCCAAAAAACATAGAAATACACATCCATCTTGATTTTATACAAAATTAAAATTTTCAACCCCCCCGTAAGGGGTGGTAAGATGGGTTAAAGAGGTCTTACATTTATTTTTAGTTATTATTTTCGGTTCCAGCATCCCAAAAACCATATAAATACACATCCATCTTGATTTTATACAAAAATTGAAATTTTCACCCACTTAAGGGGATGCTAGCGGGAAAACGGGTAATTAAAATTAGTTTTTTTTTCATATTCGGTTTCAGCGACCCCAAAAACCTAAGAATAATGGGGTCTCCCCTCTGGTTCATGAAATTTTTTTTTGTGTGCCTGTGATTATTAGTGGCAAAATGAAAATCTTTTTCTCAGGATGCTTGGATTGAAGTTTGGCAATGAAAGGTGGTCCGCTGTAGATTGCAGTCTTGTTTTGGTGTTGCCTGCTGAGGGATATTTCTCCTTCCCAATTAATGCCAACGTCGCTGATTATTAGTACCCCATCCTTTTCTATTTCCAGATCAGGTTTTAATAGCTTCCCGTCGTCGCACCTTATATGTGGTTCAATTCGCACTGACCAGCCTCTTTTCGTTGCATAGGTTCCTAACTTCCTCACTATGTGGTCGTGGCGGTGTATGCGCCACCAGTGTGTGGCGGGGCAGTTTTGGAGTATGTGGGACACTGCTTCTATTTTGTGGCATCCTGCACGGCAAAGTTTTTCTGAGATCGGATTGTACGGGGTGCCTTTGCCGGGCAGCAAACTGTATCTGAGGTCGATGGCTTTTATATAGTCACTTCCGTTCCAGAATTTTGGAGGATGGTCTATGTATTTGTTACAGCGGGGATGGTATTTTAGGTGAGATAGCCCCGAGCCCGATACAAAGTGGTACAAGAGGGAGGTCTGTTTTTCGTGGATTGAGCCAATTGTGTCGCCTTCGATCATCTTCTTGTACCGATTTATCCAAGGCTCGGAGAGAGTGTATGCGTTCTGAATCAGTTGGCTTCCCTCTTTTAGTCTGTGCCAGCGTTTTAGGGTAATCATCGGGATCATTCTCGTGAACTGAAAAATCCCCAAGCCGCTGTCCTTGGTGCGGGCGTAAAAAATAGCGTTTGAGCAGTGCGTGGGGAGATGAAGAATGCTCTTCAAGGCCATTCTAATTAATCTGTCGATTCCTTTTAGTACTATAAACCTTTTACTTTTAAAACACTCGAATTTTAATTCACGTCAACCGGGGCCGCGCCCTACAGTGAATTGATCTCGCATTGCTAGGTGCTTTCTCTAGTATCCCCGCATCACACATACCATAAGGATAAGGGCCGGGCTTTTGCCTGTTTACGCTCATAACAGTTCGGCCAACCTACTTTGTCACTGCCCTCAGTGACTATAGCTCCTACCCTGGTTCACGCCCATCTCAGGCCTTATTGAACCATTCTTCTCAGACCTCTGATCCATGCTCGGCTCAAGCCTTACTGAATCGTACAACGCAGAACCATCGCTCATGCTAATCTCAAGCCTTACTGAACAACAACGCAGAACCATCGTTCATGCTCATCTCAAGCCTTACTGAACAAGTTGTAGGTGTATTGAAAAAGGAATAATTAAATGAAACAATTTTATTTATTTATTTTAAATCTCTTCTTTGCCTTTATTTAATTATTTATTCTTCTTTTTTTGCATGGAATAGCTGCCTCTTTTTCTTCTGGGCCTGGTTCGTCCATTATTTCTTCATCAAATTCAAAATCCATTATGCTGCCCCAAGGTTTCATTCTCTCTGCTGACTGCACGACTCGTATGGTTTCCTCGTTACCTGCAATTCTTCGGAATCGCTCACAATATAACGATCATGGTCCAATACTACTTTGACGATATAAGGTCCCTTGAACCGTGGCTGGACTTTTCTGGATTGTCCAGTTGCGACTGGTTCGTGTTTAATAAGAACTAAGTCTCCCTCTTTGTATTTTAGTGGAGCTTCCCGGTTCTCATTAAATTTTTCGACGGGTTTAAGTTAGGGACGTGAATATTCTTTTATTCGTGAGGAGATTCAATGTTTCCTCAATATTCGGCATAGGAAAAACCTCTCGTTGCGTGATTGCATTAATTTTACGATAGTCCACACACATTCTATGTTCGCCGTTCTTCTTGGAAACCAGTAACACCGGACTCGCATATTCTGACACAGATGGTTGAATTACGTCCATTCTCAGTAGTTCTGCTATTTGCTCCCTCAATGTAGCTTTAAGTCCGTATGCCACTTTGTACGGCTGATATTTAATAATTTTTGTTTCCTTTAGTCTGATTGTCATTTCAATAAGGTCTGTTTTCCCCAATTCACTAATATCGCGAGCAAAACAGTCTCGAAAGTCTTCTACCACCCTTATTAACATTATTTTATCTTCTTTCGTTACTTGTTCCCCCACATTTACTTCTTCTATGTTAATGGCGTTGAGCTCTCGCCTTCCTTGCCTGTTGCCAGCCACCGAACGAATTTCAAAAATACCCCAACGTTTATTAATCTCAATGTCGGGATTATCCAAAAAATTCTTACCAATAATTACTGCTGTGTCTTGAGCCTGATTATCGACAACCATAAAGTCTAATAAGCGTTCAATGCCAGAAACTCGCACCGCTTTTTGAATCCGCCCCAAAGTTGTGTCGCACGGTAACATTTCCCAATTATATTTTAATACCTCCTTCTCTTTAATTGTGCTACACACACTGCCTAAATCGAGAAATGCTAAAAATGGTTTTCCATCAATTTTAATGATTTTGTGGTATTCATCTATCTCCCTGGTGTTTGGGTCCACGTCAAGTGTTGCGACTTGCTTCACGTTACAATTTTTTCGCAATATGGCCTCTTTGGTTGCACCGGTAACATTTAAGTTCGCTATTTATTTGACAATTTCTCGCGTAATGCCCCGGTTTTTTCTTGAAGCAAATAATGTTTGGACTATGATTGTGATCCACCCGTTTATAAGGTTGTGTTCTTTAGTCACGCTTCCATTGACTTGTTCTGTCGTGCTTGGGATGAAATTGGGTGTGATTGGTAATATTTTGTCCAAACGCGGGTCTGTTGCCTGAACCGGATTCCTTTACCTGAGTGAAATTCTTCCTCGATTGCTCCTGGTCGCGAATTTCTTCATAATTTTTAATTTTTTGCAATAAGCTAGGGATGCTCTCACAACCCGCCGCTGTTAAAACATTAATCAAGTTTGGATTTACCAACCCTGATATAATGTATCTAATTGTCGACACTTCCCCTAAATTAATTCGTTTGGCTAAGGCTGCAATATCGTAAACGTAATCTTCGATTGCTTCCCCAGGTTTCCTTTTCCTTTCCATAATTTTCCTGTGAATTGAAGAGTCATCCTGACTCGTTGGAAAACTCTTCAAAAGTTCTTCCTTGAATAATGCGAAACTCTTAATAATATCATGTTTGGATTGGTACCAATTCGAAGCTGCACCCCCCAATCTTAAGCTTGCATAAAATAGTGTGTCCATGTCGCTCCACACATATAATTTGTTCAACCCCTCAACTGTCGCGATCCAGCTAGCCGAACTTTCCTGGTTTTGAGATGGATTAAATTCGCGAATTAAATTATTTATTTCGTGCATTCCAAACTTCGTGACAGATCGCGAATCCAGTTCTAATTCGCTATTGGAGCAACTCATGCTTCTTTCCCTCCTCAGCAATTCTTTTTCCCGTTTGAGTAATTCAATTTCCCTTTTAAGTAATGCATTTTCACGTTTAACTTGGTCATTTTCATTAATAAATATATTCTCTTCCCTACCTTGATCCAGATTAACATCAGGTGGTGAACCTTCCAAACCATCACTTTCCATTTTTCTTCTTAACTGTTCACAACCACGTGTGTATTATAAGTATTTATATATAAATATATTATATATTTATTTTTTTAAACTAATTAACACTTCACAATCAATTTTGTTCCTTATAAGCACTTCAAAAATTCGTTTCAAAATTCACTTTTTCACAATTCTTTTTTTTTCTTATCAAGGCTTGTAGGTTTTTTACCCCACACCTGAACTATAAACCTTTTCCTTTTAAAACACTCGAATTTAAATTCACGTCTACCGGGGCCGCGCCCTATAGTGAATTGATCTCGCATTGCTAGGTGCTTTCTCTAGTAACCCCGCATCACACATACCATAAGGATTTTTTCAAGGTTTAGAAGGGATACTCATTCTCACACTATCTTTCCTTAATTGCCGGCAATAAAATCTTTTGCTACCGCAGACAACATTTCACCCTTGCATACCTCTTTTTCCAGGAAAGGTTACATTTCAGCACTTTGCATGTGAATACGTTCACTCACAGCCACGGGAAGACACAAGTCTTGTCAAGATGTTTTCTTGAGCACAGGGCCGGGCTTTTGCCTGTTTACGCTCATAACAGTACGCATTTAGAAGCATTCGGACGCTGCATGCTGGATATGTATCTCGGAATAAGGTGTTCCTTGATAATCTTAATTTTTTGTTGTGGTTTGAGAGGCGCTTTTTGTATGCGTTGTAGCTGCCCTACAAGATTACATCCTTTAGCGGTAGTCAATCCTTCCACGTTGAAGCGGTGACCTAAGTATTTAAAATTGTCAGTGATGTTTAGTTGCGGGATGTACTCGTTGCCAATACTGAAGCGGGGCTTTGAGGCTACATATATCTTTTTCTTTGCTGGTACGGTTCTCAAGGATAAGACGTTAGATTTATTGATATTCAGCTGGAAGCCTCTATTATTGAAAAATAAGTGGCAGTGCTTCAGCATTCTTTCAGCATCTTCGTCGGAATTAGCCAGAAGGACGAAGTCATCTGCGTAGGCCATGCAAGTCAGCTTGGAGTTGCCCATTGAGACGCCAGTAAAGGTGTTTAGTTGGCAGAATAGTTCATCTAACACGCAGTTGGATAAGAAAGGGGATATTGAATCCCCTTGTTTCACTCCTCGATGGGTATTTCTGATGTGCATTCTGAGTAGCAGTGGACTTTAGTATAGGTCTTGTAATAGTTGTTCATGATGACTTGTCGTGCTTTCAGGTCCACTCCTAATCTGGTGATCGCCCTTTTAATGCTGGAGTGAGAAACCGAATCGAAGGCCTTAGCTAGATCGAGGCTGATTACCGTTAGCGGGATTCCGTTTATGCGATGTTAGTTAATTAGGGACTCGAGTGTTGCGAAGTTAGCGAAGCAGCCGTCGATCCTGGTGAAGCCGTTTTGGTTGTCGCAAATTCTGAGGTAGGATAATCTCCTAGCCAATATCTTGTTGAATATTTTTAAAGGACAGAGGAGATTGTAATCGGTATCCAGTTAGCTATGTTCGTGGTGTCATTACGTGACTTAGGAACTTCTCTTTAAGGTTTCCGGTATATGCTCGAGGAGCAGAATGCAGTTGAAGAGTAGGCAGAGTCTCTCATGTGCAATATTCTTGACATCGCGGAGCGTCATATTGTCAGGTCCTGGAGAATTTGATTTGGTTGTATCCAGAACGTTCTTTATTTCTTCAACCGAGATTGAACTACTAACCCCGGTTTTTACCCCTACTCCGTCGGCAATAGGCTCGTTATCCTCCTCGGGTGCATACTCGAAGATACTTTTATAATATCTTTCGACGACATCGATGTGGGGAGTTGAAGTAGGTGTAAAAGGGTCCACATCATCAACTAGATTGCTGGCCAGTGTTCTCCTATCTTTTTTGTACTGTTCCTGTACACGTCTATATTCCAGAGTTCTTCTTTTCTTATTAGACTTACAGCGCTCGAGTTGGCTGCGCCAGTCGTTGGGACTCCTTATTCCAGTATTGCCACCGGATTTCTTCTTGGAGAATCCACTAGTGAGTACTTCTACCCAAGTGTTAAGGGAGTTTAGGGCGATGGATCTCTCGTCGGTAGTGACACTTCGTAGCAAGTCTAAGTCATCTTCGTTGAGCTTGGTTTTGTCGATGGAGTGCAGGAACGTAGTAAGCTGTTCGTCATTTCCTTCATCGATTTCGATCGTAGGATCCTGAGCGGAGGGTACATTAGGGAGTGATTTGTAATATGCAACCTTGTCCTTATATAATTGCTGCTTCCTCTTACCTTTTATCCCGTCGCGTGTTCTGGTCGAGAGAGAAGACAAGTACTCTACGACGAAGTTGCCTTCATAGTTTCCTCGTCCTCAGTCCAATTGGCTCTTGTCCTTAAGCTTTCTTTCTCTAATTCTTGATTGTATTCCAGTTTGTGTGTTTTCTGCATATGTAGTCTCATGCCGGCACGGGTGGCAAATGCTTTTTCACACAGCTGACATTGCCCTTCATGCATATCGGTGGGGGGACCAGTATCGCCTGATGTGTTGGTTCAGACCTTGTTTTGTCCTGTAGGATTTCCCGCATGGGCATCCGAACCTTTGCTCACTTCTCTCTGTATCTTGTGGTGATTGCATAGTGGAACTGACTCACTTGCGTTGAACTATTTCGTAAATTATTCACCACTTCTTGGCGCTCTTGGTAAGCGCATATACTCTCTTTTCGAACGGTTGGTGTAGGTTGTGCTGCTATATGACGTAGTGTGTCGTTGAGGTGGTTCTTGTTATGCAGGTTACAGTTGCTATTTATTTTGGTTAATTATATAAATTCAATTAAAATTTAAATTGTCGCCCTATAAATTATCTAACGTTAAACTACTAATTTTAAAGAAATATTTAATATCTAATACAAAAGTCTAAAATTTATGAATTACAAGGAATAATTACTTAATACTATTAAATATTAGTAAGAATTTATTTATTCAATAACCAATGCAAAAGTTATTCAAAAGTTACAAAACAGATTGAGAATCGTTCCTTTACAGAAATCTATTGGATTTCAGATTCCTGCATACCCTTAGGCGAAATTTAATTAATTCCTTGCTATGGATTGTGTCTAAACTAAGAAATTTTCTGTTGGTAGTGAGAGCTGCTGTTGTCAAAAATTTGTAATTTTAATTAGCTTATTGTTTCGATAAACTGTGTAACTGTAGCTTTAAAATTATTGTAACGAAGTAGAAGATTTAATTAATTAATTTGCGAGCAATGATGCGCGATTATTTAGGCACGTATAAAAGGATTACTTGGGAATTACTTAATTCCCCCCCCCCCCCTGTGGATTGTGTTTGCACTGGAAGTTGATTCTGCTGGTGGTGAGGGCTATTGTTGTTGAATTTTTGCACCAGGGTAAAGCGGTATAATTATCGATCTCTCGACGGAGTAATAAATATTGTTAAAACACTTAAAAAAACACAGATGCACGATTATTTGAGCACATAAAAATGGTTTCCTGGGGTTCAATTTTATTCCTTGCTGTGGATTGTGTGCAGGTTGTGTCTAAGCTTAGGAAAAAAGAAATTGATTCTGCTGGTTGTGAGATCTGCTGTTGTCAAAAATTTTGTTATTTTAATTAGCAAATTTTGCGATAAAAAACAGTGATGAAACTTTTAAATGTTGATAATTGTTATACTTGGATAACAACTTTTTAGTTAAGTACACTTGCGATTACTGATACGCGATAATTTAAGCGGATATAAATATATTCCCGGGAGCTCTGAAGCACATGTCTACACGCGAACGGGTTCGTTAAGAGAGTCATAGTTACTCCCGCCGTTTACCCGCGCTTACTTGAATTTCTTCACTTTGACATTCAGAGCACTGGGCAGAAATCACATTGTGTCAACACCCGTTAGGGCCATCACAATGCTTTGTTTTAATTAGACAGTCGGATTCCCCAAGTCCGTGCCAGTTCTGAATTGATTGTTAATTGATAGCCGTTATAAATTTATAAAAAAATTCTTTAGAAAAAAAAAACCTTTATAAATTATTAGCAAGAAAGTTCCACAATTGGTTACGTAGGCTGCTATCCGGGGAACAGATAAATACAATTTTTATAAAAAAAAAATGTAAAAATCCTATTTACCCAGAACGAGTACATAAACCATATTATTGTTTCCCAATCAAGCCCGACTATCTCAATCTTCAGAGCCAATCCATATCCCGAAGTTACGGATCTAATTTGCCGACTTCTCTTACCTACATTATTCTATCGACTAGAGACACTTCGATATCGATATCGGATATCGGTACGGCCTGTTAAGAAGTTTGCGTGACCCCACCATAAATTTTCAAGGTCCGAGGAGAAAATATCGACACAGCAGTAAATGCCATGCTCTTCTAGCCCATCTACCATATCTCTCTTCGAAAGACTTCCATGGTAGTAGGACTATAAAACAGAAAAGAAAACTCTTTCGATATCTCTCGACGGCTTCTTTATGGTTGTTTCTGTTACCAGGATGAGCATGAAAGCCCATATTTAATAACAAACGTATACTCAACAGGTTACGGAATTGGAACCGTATTCCCTTTCGTTCAAAATATATAAGTATTATTAAAAATTTTATAAAAAAAAATTAAAACTTAAAATATTTTCGGCTTTCGCCTTGAACTTAGGACCGACTAACTCGTGATCAACTACTGTTCACACGAAACCCTTCTCCACTTCAGTCCTCCAAGGTCTCATTCGATTATTTGCTACTACCACCAAGATCTGTACCAATGGCGGCTCCATGCAGACTTACGCCAAACACTTCTATGCACACCATTGTACCCTCCTACTCACTAAAGCTTCAAAAGTTATAAATTATAAAATTTATAAATCATATGCTTTAGCAGTGATGTATAGGTATACAACTTGAGCGCCATCCATTTTAAGGGTTAGTTGCTTCGGCAGGTGAGTTGTTACACACTCCTTAGCGGATTACGACTTCCATGTCCACCGTCCTGCTGTTTTAAGCAAGCAACGCCTTTCATGGTATCAGTATGAGTTGTCAATTTGGGCACCGTAACATCACGTTTGGTTCATCCCACAGCGCCAGTTCTGCTTACCAAAAGTGGCCCACTGGGCACAATATATCATAACCTGAACCTTCATATCAAGAAAGGTTAGGTTCTTACTCATTTAAAGTTTGAGAAAAGGTTAAGGTCGTTTCGGCCCTAATGCCTCTAATCATTCGCTTTACCAGATAAGATTATAATATTTAAATGCACCAGCTATCCTGAGGGAAACTTCGGAGGTAACCAGCTACTAGATGGTTCGATCGGTCTTTCGCCCTATACCCGTGGGCTTAGTGACCTTAGGTAAATTGCACAAACTAATAATATGCTCGCGAAAGGTTAGATATTTATTGTCGAATCTGGATTTTAAGTATTCTTTAGAGTGATTACTCTCGCTGACTTCATATGCTTTCACCGCACGCAGCGCAGCCCCATTTAAACAATTGAGTAAGTGGTTGAATTTCTCGATAGAAGTAAGTGATCTATTTGAATCAAATAATTTCATGAAGGAACCTATGAAGTTAGGGAATTCGGAATACTTTCCCGAAAACGTCGGTAACTTTAACTTAGAAAGATTATTTATTATTAGGGGAGTAGATGAATTTACAAAGGTGGAATCTATGAGAGAAGTAGATCCTCGACGCTCTGTTAACGCGGATAATATCCTAGATTTAACCATGCAATATAAATCTTCAAGTTCTCCTCTGACCTTACTTTCTTGAACATCATCAGGACATAACTTTTCTATTGACGATTGATAGGATAAAATTTGCTTGAAGTAGGATTCGAGCAAGCCTAAACGGCATTCTAATTCTGTAGCAGACAGAGTGCCGAGCTTAGTTTCGATGATATTTTTAATCCTAGTTATACACCCCTTAGTGGAAGCTCGTTGAGTTTTAAGTTCCGCTAATTCCGCCATGTTCAGCGCACCTAAAATAATTTCTTCAACGATATCTACTTTTAATTAGATTCAAACACTAAAATATATACTATCCCTATGATTTGAACAATATTTGATATTCAAAATTAGTCGAACGACAGATTATTGGCTGGGCTTGAAATTCTGTAAATTTATTTGGCTATTGAGGCTCTGCACAATTTATTGCCATCAAAGGAAACAAATGGTCTTATTTGTCTAGAAAAGTTAAATTAAATTGGCATGTGCTAAAGAACCAACCCAACGATTATTTACACACTAAGTTAATGTGCAGCAGAGTAACAGTGAATAAACACGCTAAAATTTCAGTTATTCGTGTGGTATTTTAAACTATATAAATTGTCGATGCACTAAATTTCGCAATCACGAAAGGTCAAGGTCTTTAATACAAATTAACTGTCGCAATTTTAATTTTCTAAACAAAGAATTTCAAATTATAAACTAACTAGAATAATCCGCGAGTATTTTTTAACACTATTCTTAACGGCAGTAACGCACAATTACAGTTACAATTCAAGCACTGCTAAGGGTAACGGCGATAAGGGAACCAATACGACGGATGGAATTTAATTAAGTTAAGCACGAATTATTTAAAGTTTCCACTTATTCTCATATTCTGTACCACCAAAATGAATGTGAATGTTCACCAAAAAAGTCACTAATATTATCGATATGATATTTATAAATGTATGTTAGAATAAATTTAATTAAATCAGGACTCACCCTTCATAAAAATATTATCCAAAATTTAATTCTGTAATTCGCCTTTATTCTTATCAAGATAATTAAAATTTCTTGATTTTGTATGACGCTGACTCAGGGGCGTATTTAAGCAAAATTCATGGGGGGGGGGCGTATATGACGATGTTGCCGACTAACTTAAAAAAATTATATCTTTAAAAGTACGTTTCTGTCAACATTCAACATTATTAACTGATCAAAAAATCCCGCTAAAGTAAAGTATTGTGATATTAATGAAAAATATGTTTATTTTTTTGTTGAATTATTTTAATTTAATCTTTGTTCATTCATTGCACAATATGTATTTCAACCCGCCGCGCCGCTTTTTTAGACGAGCCCATCTACTCACGACAACGCTTAAATCTATGCATTCCAAAATGTCCTTCTCACATGTAAGCAACACAAGTTCATTCAGACGTTGATCGGTCATTGTTGTTCTTAAATAGTTTTTCACAATTTTTAATTTACTGAAAGTTCTTTCATTGGAAGCAGCGGTGACTGGGGAAGTTAGAGCCAAACGACTGACACGGTTCGCAAGTGGTAAAATGTTCTTTAAAGATTCTGATTTCTTGGAAATATCATCCAATGTTTCTGCTTCTGAACAGAAGTTTGACAAAACTTCCAGTTCTGCGTGTAATGCTTCCATGTCAGAAATTGCCTGGGTTTTTGGAAAGAAATCTGCCGCTTTCTTAACCAGATCTATTGTTAATTTCTCTCTTGTAATGGGATGATTCATAATTTCATATAACGGCGTGATTATGCTGATGCAGGAATTGAGGTTATCATTCATCATCACCGTAAGAGTATCCAGTACCTTCTTAAACTCCATGCGATAGAAGGTTAAAAGTTCGGGAGAAAAGAGACTGTCTCGATTATCGTCTAATTTATTAGGCGCCAATCTTCGTCTATGATGCATAGCAAATTCATTTAACGGATCCACACCTTGCTTAGTTGAAAAGATAATTGCGCTATGTATTTCCCTATTCATATTTTCATCGTCACTGTTGATTATTTGCAGTGATTTGATACATGTCTTCAGTATCATCGTAGCGTCTATTATGTTAAGATTCTTCGACGCCAGTTTTTCAGTAACTAACTTGCACTTGTACAGAACGTTCTTCAGAAACATCAGTGAAACAATGAAGTCCAGCGACAACATTTTCTTTCTTAAACCTCGTGCCTTGGTCTTTGTTTTGCTAGCAAAAGAAGAAGTATCAACTATTTTTGTCAAAATTTGTAGGATACATTCATATGAGATCCAAACCGCATTTAATGATTTTGCTCGAGCAGTCCATCTAGTCTTGGACAGATTCCGCAGTAGAAGAGCATTTTCTATTGCTGTGAGCTGGTCCACTAAAGGCTTATTTCGCTTAGTACTTGCCGTAAAAAAGACATAAAGTTCTTCCAGCACGGAGAAAACGTCAGCAATAATATCGCTGGCATTGCAGCTATGCTGAACAAAAGTGTTCAGTCTGTGAGCTTCACAAGGAATATACGGTACAATTCGACCCACGATTTCTGAAAACTTCTGCTGGGTGCCGTTGAATTCTTCCGACATGCTGGTTGCAAAGTCGTATGACTGAAAAGCTACCTGTGCTATATCGAGCTCATTCTTCGTAAGGATGTGTGATATCTCATTTGCAAGGCCGACACCGGTTTTATCGATTGCTTCCAAAAGCCGCTCCTGAGTTTTTCCATTTTTGTCGACATATCTCACCCCAACAGCTACTCGATCCTGGTGTGAAGCATCTGGTGGAAGCATATTACGTTCGCGTAATATCCATCAAGATTGTTACAACTTCAGTGTTGAAAGCAAGATCTTACTCTTCCAGAATAATCTGTTTGCGCTTGCTCTTGTCGAGTAATACATCAATGTGATTTTGTGTCATCATAAACTGACAATAATCTGATAGAGCAATTCGGTGGGAGTTGGAAGAGAAATGTTGCGCTAGTTTTCCGTCCTTTTCTTTCCCTACGCTCTTCATTTTGTGCCATTTGTTTACACCGCTCTCAACCCAAGCATTTTGTGTTTTTTCTCTCCCAGGACCTTCATGAAACAGGCAACAAACAAAACAAAATGCAGCGTTAAGTTCTGTGCTATAATCTAAAAACGGATACTCTTTGTACCATGCACTATTGAAACGTCGCTGTCTATCCTGCGGGATAGAACCGTTTATCGGGTATGCAGCGAGTTTTGGCTGATATGGACCTAAACTGATCAAATAATGTCTCTGAATGTCTGACTGTATTTTAGACCTTTTTCCTGGGTCATGTTCAACGATGGAATTGCAACCACTTTCCGTAACGCTAACATCTCCACATTTCTGCTCGATTTCTTTCACGATCTTACCACAGATATTTAACACTGACGAAAAATTTTCTTTTGCCTTGGCAACTATATCTATGGTATCCATAAGAAACGGGAGAACACTTAATTCGTCAGATTGGGTCAATTTTTCAATAATTGACTTGCAATCGTTCAAACAATCGACTAAATTATTCAACTGTCCAGCACATTTCAATACCCTAATGTGAATGCCTTCGCCAAAGTCGTGATCGTATTCAGTGCCGGATCGATCATCATCAGACATTTTGTTTGAAGCGGAGGCTTCGGTGTTACTTTCTGTCCCGTGAGTTTCAACATCAACATACCTAAATTCAACCTCTTCTGCAGCCGTACGAATAGTAGGCGTGGAAGAAACTTCAACTGCTGGGCTTGCACACTGCAGTTCCGATGGCAAAGGATTGCGGTCATAAAAATAATTTGGAGTTGGGGGTAGTGCTGCACTTACAGAAGAGTAAACTTTATCAGTCGTATTGGTTTCAGTTGCATCTGCCTAAAATAATAAAAATTATTAGTATGATGTGTGAAATTACACACAAAAAGAAGATCAAGGCCGGATCTCACTAAAGGTAATCAGAGTTTTTGCTAGATTTGTATAATAAATAATCGCTGATTAATTCTAATCGAATTTAATGACTGGTCCTAAGTGCGTGACATAAATAAAATGTAAAATACTTTTTAATTTCCAAACGATTACTTTGTGTCCACAACAACGGAAAAGGCGAAATGAAATTAAAAAGAATACGAAAAAAATGCAGAATGTTTTTAATAACTAAGCTATTCTAATTATTAAAACATTCAAACATATATAATTTTAAAGCACATTTTATACACTATCACATGAATGAAGTTACTTAAAAGATTTGAATTATTTTAGCACATAATTAAGAGGAAAATATAGAAAATAGTGCCAAAATAGAGTCGAGAAACCCAACAAATAGTTTCTATCTCCACACCTCTCAACCTTCGAACATTTGGACAGAGCCTAAAACTTATTATTTTTATATATGTATATAATATATATAATATACATATAGATAATGAAAGGAAAACCGCGGATATTTAAGAACTGAACTTAAAGAAAGAAGTATACGTCACAATGCAAAATGTAAACTTACCGGCAAGTTCTGATTTGTCGTTGCTGTATTAACAGCATGTTGGCTTTTTGCCTTTCTCATTTAAGCTTCGAATGGGTTAGAAGGAGCACCCGCCATTTTCACTTGGACTCGTATCCCTCCATGACACTTCTGCTCATGCTTCTTTCTCCAGTCATCGTCGAACTGCCTACGGCACTGTAAACATTCTAATTTAACTCGTTTGCGTGCTTTTTTAGCAGAAGGTTCACGTTCCATTTCTATTACGAAATATATATAACTATAAAACTAACACTATTTTTACTTCTTGTACTTGTACAACAACTTAGAAAACAGGTAACAAGACTACGAGGACGAGAGAACGTATCTACACATCAGAAAACGTACGCTTTTTGTTCTCTTAAGGAAAATGGAAAGGCATGGCCAACGCGTTGAAAATCGAAAACTTCTTTCTCGGATACGAACTTTCCTAACTGCTAGCCGTTAAAGTCAAATAGGTTTCAAATAATAATAAAAAATTCCGAATCAATTTTTTTATCGCATTTGATTCTTCAACATTAGTCATATTACTTATTTTTATCTTTATTTATTTTTGTCTTTATGGAATATAGTATGTAGTTTTCCTTCGGATTTTCGAAAGAAATTCAGAAGAGCTAGAATTTGCCGACTATGATCGAAATTGCCGACATTGGGGGGGCGATACGCCCTCTACGCCTCCCAGTAGCTACGCCCCTGCGCTGACTCATGCAAACATCCAACTTGATTCTTGCCGGCTATTTGTTAATTCTCAATAATAAAACAAACCTGGAACAATTTCCCTCGACGATGATAATAATATAATTAATAATCCAGAAGACGATGATGGAAGACAATGGGGTGAAACCAACGACTATGGCGACATCCAATTTCTCTATAATTCCTTCGCTTCCCTTAAGATTGAATATGCCCTTTGGCACAAACGACGACGACAAATATTATTAATTAATTAAAATTTTGATGAAGTTGTCCCTGCTCGGGCGCCATGTTGAGGAAACAAGCTTTTTTGACTCCTTTTTTTAAAAATATTTTATTTTTGACTTTATTCTTACAACGGCTGAATGCAAGTGCCAACAAGTTGGGTGATCTCTAATCGCAAAGCAGTTTTCTAATCGCAAGCAAAGTTTTCATACAATTCAAATTTACATAGTTCATAACGGTAATGGAATTCCAATATAATTCAAGTATTAAACTCTCAGGAAGGAGAGTGTGAAAGAGAGAAAAGGATTCATGCATTAATGCAATATAAACAATACAAAGATGTTTGATTTATTACAGTGACATACAAATTTAAGATCACCACAACGATCATGAATATTATTATGAATTCTTTTATACTAAATTTATGTATGACGGAACAACATATAATTTGTTGATACGGTCAGCGACTACTATTTGATTGCCTTTTAAAATTATTTCACAAAAATTACGTTTGAAATTTATTTCACATCCATTATCAATCATTTTTCCAATTGATAACACATTTCCATTAATTTTAGGAGCGTACCACACTTCTGTAATTACTATTTCCCTTGTAATGCCATCCTTGTTGATTGTTCGAATTTTGCCTGTACCAGGCACCACAACTTTTTCACCATTTCCTATTTCGATATCACTTATATAGTTTTCGTCAATTTGTGTAAAGAAATGTTTGTTGTTAATTACGTGCCGTGTTGCACCAGAATCCAGCAACCAGCTACATTAGCTCTTACCAGTAGCAAGTAAAAAATCACATTGCTGAATTGATTTTACTGTGTCTACACTTGACGGAATTCCGCTTCTTGATTTTTCAGCTTTCCATTTCTTATACTCTACACAATCTTTATGGAAATGATTTGACTTTTTACAGCAATAACAATTTTTGTTCTTACCTTTGTGTTTACTTATAGCTTTTAGTATTTTTTCATTCCATGATTCATTTTTATGAACACGTTGTTCATATTCAGCTGCCAACTTTTGTTGAACGAAAATAAATGTCAATTCGTTTTCATTCCGAGCTTCAAGCGCTGTTATTAATGTGTCGTAACTGGCCGGTGAACTACTAAGTAACA
Source organism: Thereva unica (assembly GCA_949987705.1). Taxonomy (NCBI): domain Eukaryota; kingdom Metazoa; phylum Arthropoda; class Insecta; order Diptera; family Therevidae; genus Thereva; species Thereva unica. The sequence goes on along the minus strand of OX465284.1, from coordinate 39,102,410 downwards.
TGGCAACTCTCCATGGTTCCGTCAATTGATCATCACTAATATCTTTCAGTTTCACAAATAGGTCTTGCAACCTTGCTATGTGCTCTACGATGTCGCCATTTGCTGACATTTTTAATGAGCAAATTTCCCACATCAAATGTACTTTGTTGCTAAGCGTTGCCTTTTCGTGGTATTCTTTCAATTTCTTCCATGCTCCTAGAGCTGATTTCTCATTCCTAATGTGTGCAATTTGATCATCGTCGATAGAGAGTCCAATCAAGGATAATGCCTTTTCATCTGCTCGTAACCATGCACTTCTCTGCTATTGGTTCTCCGCTTTCACTGCAGCATCACTTGATTCAGTCTCCAGTGGAATCTTTGTCGATATCGCCTGCCATAAATTTTCCTTTTTCAGCAGCAACTCAATTTTAAATTTCCAATTTGTGAAATTAAAATTATTTAACTTTTCAATTTTCGTCTTATAATCCGCCATATTACAAAAAAAAGAAGCAATAGGATTATTTCGATGAAAATATTTCTACCAACAACCGATTCCAGCGTTACTGGGCCCATAACCTGATGAAATTATTTGTTTGTTGATAGATTAATGTTAAATATAAGGAAAATAAACCACGCTTTTTGAACTGAAAGTTATTCTCGTTTTTGATGTATACAAGTTGACAAGTTAATACAAAACCGTACAAGATTTCAGAAACAAAAAGATAAAGCAATGTACACAGTAAATGACATTTACAGAATGTAGTGAGTGTTCTTAAATTGTTTAAACGTACTTTTTCAATTAAACAAATACAAAGTTCAACAGTTTCTTCAGTTATTTCTTCCTGATTCTCTATCCACCAGGTTACTGCATCTATTTTGCAAGGGGTTCGACCATGCACACAGAAAAATTTTGGGTTAATTTTTAATAAAAATGGTATTACATATATGACCGAATCTTTTTTTTATTACATTTTAAGTTTGCCCAAAGATTAGATTTGCAGTTTAAGCATCCGAAGAATTAGAATTTAATATTTTAAAATAATACATTTTAGTCGAAATTTGGGAGTATATTCTAAGCTTAAAAAGTGTTCATTCTAATGTGAATATAACTTAAATTTTATCCCTAGGTATATTAGCTGCATTAGCTCCAAAATTTATCAAATTTCAATGAGTTGCACACATAGAAAATGCTAAAACTAAACCAGATTTTCGGTTAAAGTTTTGATGATTTATTGATAGTACTGCTCAGTACAAAATCTTTCTGATCCAGATCCTGATCCAGATGGGTGAAAAAATACAGCTGAAAATAAATTTTACATGCAAGAAATTAAAGACAAGATAAGTGCGTAAACGGTTTATTTATGAGATGTTTGAAATTCACAAAAACATTTGTCTTTTATAATATATAGTTTATCGTTTTTTCTTGATAATTTTTTTTCAAAATTATTTTTAATTTTTAGATCATACAAATTAATACACGAGTAAGTTGTTGTTGGCTGTAATTCGTAAGAGTTATGAAAATCATCAAATGTATGTTCATACATCTTTAATAAAAAAAATATCTTCAGATACTTCCAAAATAGTTTCTATTTCAAAAAAATGCCCATTGTAAAAAATAAAAAAATTTGGTTTATATAAAAATATGTATTCTATCCATTTAACAATATATATTGTGCATTCTTTCTTGTCAATAGTTAATGTATATTTTTTTAAATCAATTTCAGAACAAACTTTTTTTTCCCCTTTAATACCGGAAAATTTAGAACTGTTAAATTTGCCGAAATATTTTGTTGATGTTTATCTGCTAATGTTTTGCAAATATTTTTATAATTATTTGTTTGTTCGGCAAACGTAGTGAAAACTTTGTGCTTGGCTTCATAACGTATGCAATTATAAAGGCGTGGTGGACCAAGTTGCGTTAAGATGTGATGTTTAGGAATTAAATGGCATTGAAAACATGTTTTTAAACACAACAAGTGTTTTTCAATTAAATCTTCCAAGTTTTCCACATCCTTGAAAGTAATTGTATAAGAGAAAACTATAGTCATTATTTTGAGAAGTGTTTCAAAGCACGACCATATATCAGAATGATTACTGGAGAAAATGTCTCCAAATATAAAAGGCATATGTGTCATCAAACAATTCAGCTGAGATGCGTTTTGCCCAAGATTGGCTCTATTTAAATTTATCGTTGATGGTCTATTACTTGTTTCAAGTAAGCCAAAGTTATAGAAAAATATTCGGTTATTAATATCTTCTAGTTTTAAAGTAGTGTTTTTAATAAGGTATTCGAACGTTAATTACAACAGAAATGGAATTAACCCCTCTAAAATATCATGCATGGTATCAACAGCGGCATCTTTAAAAATGTTAAAATAAGTCAAGTCATTTAATATACAGTAATTCTTTATTCCTTTACTAGCAATATGATCGACTGCCTGGAAGCAATGCGAATTCAAATAACTAACAGTATTGTTGTAACTATTAATGTTACGCAGTTTTTCTGGAATTTCTTTGGTTGTAGTTTGAACCTCTTCTTTAGATATCTCACAAAATCTGCAGAAGAATGTGGCGGAAAAAGAACTTACAAAGCCAAAGATTTGATTCATTCCTAAATTATCGCCAATAAACGATATGACACATCCTTTTACTGTATCCCCGGTACAAATTTTAATTAATACCCTCTACTTCAAGAGCTTTTAATTCATTTACAAGTGGCGTTAAAATTTTGTTAAATGAACAAGATTTTAAGTCTTCAGAATGAAAGAGTACTACAAGATATATGTTGTCTAGCTTTGAAATATATTCAGTTGGAATGTTCATTATTCGAAAGTAAATTGCCCCAATTTTGTGGACGCCTGCTTTACTTCCCAATGGGTTACAAATTTCAAATTCATCAAAGAAAAATTGAAGCCAAAGCACATTTTCGCAGTTTATGAAAAGTTCATTATTTTTAAAATTATTTGCACAACAGTAGTTTTCTAATTTTCCTTCAATGCAATTATGTTTTATTTGATTAAAATATTTATCTCTGAAATTTTGATTAGAAAACATCGATTTTATTGTGTCTTTTACGGGCACATACTGGAAAGTTGATGATATTTTTGACTGAACAGAAAAATGATTCACATTATTATATTTTTGTTCAAAGCGTGTACCAATACTCATTTCTAAAGGAGTAACATAGTTTGGCATATTTTTAAGAATTTTCTCCCGTTTGTATTTCGAAGTAATTTTTTTTATTTTATTTTCAGTGTGTATATGGGACAAAGAAATTATTTCTGTAAAAAGTTTTCTTTGATTTTTGTCAGTAATGCATTGGTTTAAATTGTTATTTAAAGTATTTTCGTATTCGGATATAAATTCTATAAATAATTCACAAATGTTGTTGACATTTTTATGTGTTAAGTTAAAATTATTTAGTGATTTCAGCAATTTCGAATAGAAGTTTTCAGAGAGATCACTGTTTCCTAAACTTGTATTTTTATTATTGTGATTTGAAAAATCTGTTGAAATTCTAGTTGCATCAAATTTTGAAAAATTTTCATTTGAAGAATTATTATTAATAGTTTCACTACTTTCCTCCTCTAATAGACTACAGGCCCATGTTCAAAAATGGATGGGTCATATGAACCACCAGATGACGTATATGGTACGACATAAGACCATGCAATAATAAGATTCAGCACTATGCCGTCACTTGTAAGGTGTCCAACTGAGTGCTGGTGAAAATTCAAAAGTGCAGGTAGGAGTGAGTAGATTTTGTTCACATATTTTTGTACGGCATTTTTACCATCGTTAGATTAATGAAAAATAATAAGAAAACACGCAGTGCCGCAAAAAAATGGTGCGCCACAAAGTAGGGAATTTTTTTTGATTTTCTGGCATTTTCCAGGGTACATTTGGTCACTTTACTCTGTACGGCATCAGTTTCATGCTGTTTCAATACAGCTTTTAATCTATTATTCCGCAACCCCGTACAAAAATCGTGCGACAAAGCGAAAAATCAAGGGTTGCAACCCCCTTTCTTTCCGTGCTCCGGGGGGTGATTTGAAAAAGTACGGCTTTGGTTCCAAAACATTACCTAGCACTCAAAAGTACTATTAAAAAAAATGCCATCAAATAATTATTGTTCATTTGAATGTACATTAATAATTATCTTAATTTCATGGTATACTTGATTTATAAAGCTGTAAAATCATTTAACTCTGTACGGCAACTTTTTTTTTAACATGATATTGTAAAATACAACTGTTATACAGTATTGCCGTTCAAAAGAAACTGTTCAAAAAAAAATTATAGAGAAATACAAAAACTGTAATTTTTTAAACTATTGCAAAAGTTTAAATATTCATAGATTAATAAAATATAACAATTTTCTTCATTCTCCCCTTGTTTTAAATAGTATTAAGATAAATGAATTAGGAAAAAATGATGCCGTACATTTTAATGCAGTCCATATCTTTTAGGCTGATGAAAATGAAACAACTATTTTTTAGATAAATTCGATATATTTAAAGATGATAATACAGAATAAGGTTTTTATTTAAATTAATCAGTATCGGAATCAGCCGCTGAGTTGTTATCGGAGTCAACGTCTTCATCGACGTCCGAATTATCTTCTCTATCATTTTCTGAAACATGAATAAGTTTTTGTCAAAATTAAAGTCTTACGTACAGATTGAAGATGTAAAGATATATTTATTCACCTATGACGTCATCAATTTCTTCGCCTGATTCCTCATCCGGTTCCGTTATGTCACTGACTTTTTGGGGGCATTCCTCGCCGTGGAACCAGTCGAAATCGTACCGACCGTCATTGAACATCCATCCATATCTTATTGGTAACAAGATCGACGGTATTTATTTGTAGGCATTACACCAAATCTGTGCTATGTAGGTACTTCTCTTCATATGTTGTTTTAACTCCCGGAAACAAGGGGGAAACGACGTTGCTTCCAATTTCATAGCTTTCTTTTTGAAAGCTTCATTACAGCTTTTCGATGTATAAATCCTATCGAATATGATACACCTTGCTTCGTTGACAGTTTTTCTTGCTTTTACATTGTATAAAACGCATACATATTCTTGCAGAACATTGAAAGTTTGTTCCATGAGTAGTGGATCTGTAACAAACGCACTATGGCCTATTTGAATAAATGCGTCCTGGAACTTCCTAGATTTCTCCAATACTTTTAATGGTCTGTTTTTACCCTTCCTATAAAATGCGGGATTGAAGTCGCATCCCGTAAAAGCATGGAATGCAGCCAACGAAGAACAGAGCTTCTCGCCCAAGTCTCTGTACACAGCACAAACGTCAATGTTTTTCCCGTGATTACCGGTTCCGAGTTGCATCCATATCTTGCGATCGACATTGAACTGATTCTCGCCCACATTTACTAGGATTTGTTTCATATTAGCTAATAATATGACGAAAATATCTGTGTCGGAACACTTGATCAAAATGTTCGTACTTGACCCAACAGCGCAAACATGATAAACTATTTTCGTATCGGCTTCTTCATGAGCACTGCAGGTATACTTTTCAGATACTTCTCTAACGACAGATTCTCCCGATTTTCTGTAAGAATGACACAGCTGATAATTTAAAAACACTTTCTGTGTAGGCTTAATCAACATAGCTTTGTCTCGAGTCGACCAATCATTGACGAGAAACTGGACAGTACACTCATACTAATCGAACTATGTGTGAACGAGCGCAAACGAACACCTTACTCGGGTCCAAGCCGAGTACATCCGAATAAAATACGTTATGACCCACGACTACTTAGCACACAGTACAGTATAGGCAGGTGTAGGTATATGTCTACAAATGCTAAACGTCATAACAGAACGTCGCTCCGTAAACATGTAATGTATGTAAATTATATTTATTTCATATTTTTATTACTTTTTTATCTATATGAACTTTCAGATTTGTACGGCATTAACTTTTTATAAATTATTGCATTAAGTACAAATAAACTAACTAAATGCCGTATAAAAAAATATCGTCATAAATTTCACTTTACATTTCGTTATATGGAATTGTCTTACATTTCGTTCTATGGATTTTTCCTTGAGTTTTTTTTCCCCTACAAACCTTTGGACCAACGAAAATGTACGGCATGTAAAAAAATATTATCTATGCATAAAATACTTTCAGAATAAATTAATTTTATGTTGTTTCAAATCACCCCCCGGAGCACGGAAAGAAAGGGGGTTGCAACCCTTGATTTTTCCCTTTGTCGCACGATTTTTGTACGGGGTTGCGGAATAATAGATTAAAAGCTGTATTGAAACAGCATGAAACTGATGCCGTACAGAGTAAAGTGACCAAATGTACCCTGGAAAATGCCAGAAAATCAAAAAAAAATTCCCTACTTTGTGGCGCACCATTTTTTACGGCACTGCGTGTTTTCTTATTATTTTTCATAAATCTAACGATGGTAAAAATGCCGTACAAAAATATGTGAACAAAATCTACTCACTCCTACCTGCACTTTTGAATTTTCACCAGCACTCAGTTGGACACCTTACAAGTGACGGCATAGTGCTGAATCTTATTATTGCATGGTCTTATGTCGTACCATATACGTCATCTGGTGGTTCATATGACCCATCCATTTTTGAACATGGGCCTGTAGTCTATAACTGTGAATTCTCGATGTCCATATTAATAATATTATTTTTCTCCTCTTCATTTTCTATCGTTTCAGATTTCTTAAATTTACATTTTAATGCATGCCTTCTTAAGCCACTAAAAGTAGCAAATGTATGTGTGCAAAATTTTGAATTGACACATTTTAAAGTTAACATAGCACCTTCCTGCAACTTATGAATTTTTCTCAAATGATATATTATGTTTGAGAGTTTTAAGTAAGTACTTTTACATAAATAACATTTAAAATTCTGCATATTTGAATTCTGATTGATATTAACCTGTAGTATTTGAAGTTAATCTGTGGTAAATTTCTTGAGATCGTTTAGATGGTTTATTTATGTTATTTTTATAACCGAAACTTTCGAAAAATATTAAGAAGTGTTTAAGGGATTTGCTATAATGCAAGTCAAAAACGTAGTGGATTTTATAAAACAAATCAAAAATTTCCTTAAAAGTAAAATTTGTAGGTATGTTTATTAGTTTACCCTGGACAACAATGTAGAATTGCTCTATTGCTGCTCTGTTTGGTCCTCTTGCCAATATAAAGGGATAAATATTAGTAAAATTGTTTTCGTCCCCAAGATTATCCTGAAAGTGTTTTTATTTAAAATCTAATTGTTATGTTATTTTCTTATTTCATTTACCTTTGTGAAGTATATGAAACTGTCTACTTGTTGAGGAAAGGTAGAACGATTTTTGGATAATTTTCCCGATGGAGTTTCTGGCAAAAGTTTCAATAAACAAAAAAATGTTAATATCGATCTTGCCCAGTTTGGTTCCGCCAATATTAAATCAGTTTCCTTGTAGCCGAAAGACTTTGCGACATCAAATATGTTGTTATAAAGGGTTTCAAAAAAGGTATTCAATTCATGAGAAAATTGTTCAGTATTCGGCCAGCGTAGATCGTATTCAAAAACAATCTGTAAATAACCAAAAGCTCTATGAATTTAAGTACTGCAGTTGATATACAAATAATTTACCAATGTGGGATCCACAAAGAAAAAGGGAAATGTTTCTTGTAAATCTACACTAGGTTTTAAAAGCAAGTTCCTCCTGATATCAAGGGTTGAAATTAATTTTTGCTTTATTCTGTCATTTTGAGCAGGTGCCACCGCATATTTTAGAAAAATCAAATCGTCTTCTTCGCTTCCGAAAGAGTCTCCTTCTGCGTCACTTGAACAAGACAACTTCTGTTTTTTATACGTCCCCTCCTCTTTTTCAATTGCTCTCCTTTTTGACTGCTCGTTTTTTAATTTAGTAATCAAATATCCCTCTTTTCCATCAAAAAAAAGGTCCTATTAATTGAAATTTTGGTAAATATTATGAATGTTTAAAACTTGGAATTAGGCGAAGGTAAAATGCACGCCGAGCTAAACTAAACATTTCTAAGGTTTTCTAAGGAACTTATCTACCGTGTAAAAAAAGAATTAGGTGTAATATATATATATTATATTAATGAAAAAAAAAATATTATAATAGAGTTCTAGTTGACTATCGTTTCTAAAACTCAGGCCTGGCGGCTAACATTTTTAAATTAATACCTACAATTCCACCCAATTTGCTATCCTTTGTTTTATAAGCTGGAAAAAGTTTTATACATGCATGGGCTACAGCAGTTTTTTCTTCTTTATTAGGATAGAGTCCAAAATTTTCCTCCATAAAAGCTACCGCAAGGCTAACAAACTTTCTCCTTGCTTTATCTGTTAAAGCTGAATTATTTTCATATTCGCTTAGTATATAAGATGAATTATTTTTAATAATGAATGATTTAAGAGCCTATGATAAAAGTTAACTTAATTTATGATAAATTAGTATGTGTTGTTAATTAAATTACAGAACTAGTGGCAACTAAAGATGGTCCCATACAAGCATTCATTCTCAAAGGCACACCAGGATGATCGGACTTGCATAGGATATTCATTGCTCGATCTTAGATATACATAATTATAATAAAAATGTAATTTTTAATGTAAAATTCCATAATATGATTATATTGCTTTGAAATTAAAGTCGAATTTATGTCAAAATCTCCTTTTAATGGAATATTCCTCTAAATTTTTTTTAAGAAATTCAAAGGTGATATATTTCTGAAATTGAGAATACTCGATATTCTGAATTTCGTCGCAGGAGTAGGAGTATAACATTAATTTAGAAAAATATTAATCTGCTATCGTACCAGTCTTAAGAACTGCTTTCAGTCCAAATTGATTTGAAGTAAAAGTACTCAACACATCTAAAAAAATCTCTTCTGGAATGCAATAACCGTCTTGGTCCTCAAAGTGTGAAAACTCATTCAAATCGAAATTGAATGCTGTCATAGCTAAGATTCACAATATTTGAGTACTTAACTGGACACTGGCTCAATAAAGGAGGTGTTGATGGGCGAAAAATGGCCTTTACCACCTCACCTCCTATTATAATTACCTGCTTCAACAAAATTGGAGTAAGTTAATCCAGCTTGCTCCCCTTTTACAAGAATATATTTCTTTTCATTTCTTGCTGCAATCCTGGCAAAATATGTTGTCATGTTAGAAAACTTAGTTTTGCACATAACTTTTAAAACCACTGCACTAATTACTTCACTGCACATGCGTCCTATCACTGACCAAGACTCACTCAGAATGACGAAATAACGAAAATGCGCATTTGTCAACGACTCTACCGCTTATTTGGAATAGATTTTAATCTTAAGCTGGAGTAAATTGTAAATTTAATCTTCTCTACGATTACATATTAATAAAAGGTGAGAGTAAAACACGATTTTAACACTTAAGTGGAATACTTTTTACTCCTTAAGAGCATTAAAGTAATGCATTTACGTCTGTATGCATTAAATATTAATCCTAGTTTTTATTAAAATTGTTGCAATCTTTTCAAAAGAGTAAAATTTAACACCGAAATATATTAAAATTAATTTTAATCCAGAACGGGACTTAGAATATTACTCCCAAATTTTTCTCTGTGTGTTTTCAAGAGTCCTCGCTGTTTAAATATAGCTCAGGAGGTACTTTGTGTTTTTTGGCTAATGGTTTACTTATGGTTATGGGATATTTTAAACATATTCTTGACATTGCTGAATTTAAAGGTCTGGGGCTCTTATTGATCTTGAGTTTCTTTCCACAGTACGAAGTTGGCAAACTGGAGTTTTTATGAGTATGTCTATTGCTGTGTCACTTGCTTTAACTATCATCTTTAAGCATCGTAGGAAGTTTGCTTTTTCTTGGGACGTAGTCATTGTGGGTAATTTATATCATATGAGTTTCCTCCGAACATCTGTTTATGCAGTTTTCATTTAGGTTTATATAAATACGGGAAAGACAATTATATTTGGCAGTGGAAGTGGATGTGGAAGATGTAATGATTCATTTAGTATTTTTCTACCAACTTTGACTGCCGACAGCCCGACGTAAGTGAATTTATAGTCACTGTCATAAATTGCTAAAAGCACTGCACTGTACACTACTAAACTGTGTTTATATATATTTATAATACCCACTTTTCCTAGGACAAACGATATTCACGTGTTTGCCGTCTATTGCTCGATATAATTTGGAACACCTGTTTTCTTTAAGAATCCTTCGGCAATCAACCTTCAATCTTCTTCAGTAGGAGTCGATAAATATATACCGTAGAGTTCTTCCCAAATTGCGTCGCACGTTTCGTAAATAATCTTCCGAACGGTAGACACTCCTAATTTGAACGTCCAGGGCAGCATTTGTGCAGGGCATCCATGAGCTAAAAACCTATATAATTTAAGTAAAAAGAGATTTATTATAAACTCTTGATAATATATGCCACTATTTACGTGAATGTTAAAGCTAATCGGCTTTCTGGATTAATAGGTCTCCGTCTGGAAAATCCTTGCAGTCGCTCCTTAAGCAAATTTAATAATGCACTAAAATGATCCACACTCATTCGCGTTGCCAAAAAAAATGTGGATCTTTTTCTTTAATTTTTTTGTAGCACATTTTGTAAAACCATTTCTGGTCTATGGACCTTTTATTTGCATTCTTTAAAAATTCTCCATTTCTTTCTATTTACATTCTTTAAAAAAAAGTTTATATACTACAGCCCCGTTTTTTTAATGAACTTTAGGTTCTTTCATCGAGTTCATTAAAAAACAATAAGGGAAATTTTATGAAGCGCAATCTTCAGTGCCTAAAATATCAAAATTAGACGGAAGTTAAGTGCCAGTAGACAACTATTGCACGAAATCCCCTCTAGACAATAATAAATAAGTTTCTAAAAAATCAATTATTTGCTACAAATTTGCTCTCGTACCTTCCCCGTTGTTTTTATTCTGAACCGACTTCGAAAAAAGAGGAGGTTACTTAATTCCGACCGCGGAAAAGTATGCAATATATTCCCCAAAACCTCGATAGAGATCCCGACAAAACCTGAGTCATGAGATTTGTTTGGGGAAGAACTATATAGTCCATTAACGAAACACGGCTTAAATGAACCACGGATGGAATTGATACAATTTGGTGTATCTATATTATTTCTTCCTTATTTGTCACATATAATTTTCCGCGTTGAAATACGAAGCGTCGAAATATTTCAACTGTTGACATTATTTTAACAGTTACAGCAAATAAACATTTTTGTCGCCTACACAAGGACGGATTGCCTCTTTACAACAAAAATAAAAAAATTGATAACATTTTAACTGATAAAAACTAACTGGGATACATTCTTAAATAACCAATCTATAATACTACAAATGAACAATGGCGAGATAGTAACATAATTGACTGGTAACACACGCAAAACTTCTCCTCTCTGACCCACAGTCAACGCAAGAATCAATTGCGCTCGAAATATAAACAGCTTATTACGCTTGTTTCGTTTTATTTTTATTAAAAGTCGTGGCATTTCAGCATGGAGGAAGAAGCGACAGGTATGTATTTTCAAGAATTTGTTAGTAAAATAAAAGACGTTTTTCTAAGTATAGTATTAAATAAATTATTCTCATAAACTGTAATTTCAAGCTATTCAAAAAAGTTCCACATATGTAGTTCCATTTCATATTAATTTTTTTATACGCCATAAAGATTAGTAATTTTAAAAAATCCATAAAGCGGTCCCCATAATTCCCCCTTGACGACCATACTTTGCGAGAGAGAAAGTTGCTTCGACATTCAATTGTAACGAACTATTAGTGCAATATGTGATAGACAAGTTTTTTGTAATCAACTTATCTGAAATTTTATTAAAACAGATAAAATATCATATCAAAGTGTTTGTGACAAAAGTTGTCTAAATTGCGTGAATGTAAATATATGTATGTGTTATGTATGAGGGATGGGGATAAGGTTCTTGAATTAGCCACAACTACAGCCATTAAGAAAAAAAGGTTTCCTCAAAAACAACAACTTTATTTCTTCGTGTTCACTTGACTGTGGTTACATAGATTTCGTTTTGTACAGCGTTAATCATTTAAAACTAACGATATTACATACCTCCCGCATACCAAAAGGTAGTAGAATAGTTAAGAAAAAAAAAAGGAATACAATGCAAAAGTTCTAGTACCTAACAAAAAAGAATTCTAATACAATTTATGTCAAAACAAATAATAAACAAGAAAATCACCGTGAAGGTGAAAATTTCCTGGTGGTCTTCGTATCCTGGAGCTTCTTCAAACAATAACATTTCCATATCGAGGTGAGGCTGTGGATTCCGTCGCAGGTGAATATGCTGCGAAGGCTGATGCTGCTAAATAAACGATTCGACGCTGGTGGAAACTGGTGTTGAGGTTGACGTTGAAGGTTGGGTTGACGATGCTTGAGTTAACCCACGTTCTGATTGTGCCTAATAAACTAACAAATAACAACTTCGGTAAATTCCTTAGGCCGGCTCCACACGTTGGCACCAACGTCGCGTCGGTCCCAATGCTACTTGTCCAACGTGTGGATCGAGAAATTTGCATTGGTCCCAACGTTGGAGTGAACATTGGGGATTGGCCGTCGGTTCTACGCCAACGTTCGCGATACGTCCACATGTTCATGTTGTAACTGTCATTTTATTAACAGACGTTTGTGTCTGGGACACGAAGAAAATAGAGAGCAGAAATCCGATTCGGACAGCAGTTCACAAAAAAAAAATCGGAAAAGGGACTAAAGGGAATAACGTCTTTGCAGGTGGATGCTATCAATGCTATCGCTTGGAAGAGTACCCGCTGCACCTACTAATAGAACGCCTAGCGTTGCACTAGCTAGCTCGCCGTTGGGGGGGGGGGGTTCTTGGTACAGGAGCGGACAGAAGTCGACAGTTACCGCAGGAAGTAAATTTTGCGTGCTAAATAAATAAAGCGAAGGGTGATAGCATGAGGCATTGCCTCAAGAGCCGAAGCCAACCGATTTAAGTAACCGAGGGGGGAGGGAGGGAATCATATTCAACGGTCGTTCATCTTGCTGGGGTGCACAGCGTCGAAAGGGGTACTCACCTTCAGGGGGGCCTGTCCATACGCCGGGCTGCCATACTTACTTCGATTTAGACACTCATTGCCTGTTTACCTATATATGTATTCCTAAACAAAAAGAGAAGAGAAAAAGTGCACTTTCAATGCTAACACTCTAAAATTTCAGAATTCAATACTCTTACATCATTTATTAACTCACTAGTCCTTAATCGTACTATACATTTAATCACTAATTGATAAGTTCATTTAAGATTTAACTCCCTATTGCTCGACACATAAACTCATACTAACTTAAACACCAAGACTCTAAATACTCCACGGGCCCATAAGTAGGGCTAAATTTGTGCTACTGCCATTACATCAAAATCCTTAATTATTTTTAAACAAATAAACTAAAGAATTCTCATTTACGGTATGCCTTATCGCAGCAAGAAAAATTTATATAATAGGAAGTTTCTATCATCCGATACGCATAATCTAAAATTAACAAGACTTTATATTCGTAAAAAAAAAATCCGCATCAATGTTCAAATCTTCCATCAAGACCAATCAATCTACGGCGTGCTTCACTAAGTGTGCATTAACTCAAAATACACTATTAACATTGATTTAATGGCCGCACACAACGGTTTACTTACGTCTAATTAACAACCTTAGATTTCGGTGACAATATTCTTATTAATCAAAAAAAATTCTATAATAGCGTACATAGTAAGGTAACAAATGACAATGAATCCACGCCTTTATGGGGAAAAAAACTACTACTCCTTATTTACTATTGGAGGTCTGAGTTAATTCCAAAAATAAACCAAACATAAACCAAGTGGCGGTTTTTTACTGTATGAATCACAATATAACGTGAAGATTTATAATTTCTAAGGAATTATAACTGAAGTTATAGGAATTTATCCTACCGACGGTATTTCAAAGTTTCAACATGAAATTTATGCTAAAGGGTGCACCTTTTATTGATCAATAAAGTTCCCTAAAGAAAAGGTTTGTATCCGGTATATCATACAAAGTTCCGAATAAATCCTCTCACACGCGGTCACTAAGAGTCAAGCATACAAAAGAGAAAAAAAAAACGTAACAGTTATAATTTCTTGCACATATGAGCCGGTCTAACAGATCTTTTTTTTTTACCGTAACACCTAAATGCAACTGCGCAAACTGTATGGCATATCTTATGTTCTATAATAAAATTTCCATGCAAATCTTATGATCTAAATTACCAAAAATTGAAAGGATCTTCGCGCCTCCAAGCCGCTTCTGGCTTTAACCAACAAAAGAATTTTTTTTGCAAGCAAAGCCGAAATTAGTGGTTATGTTTTTCAACCACTGATAAAATCCCGGATTTCTTTCCTTTTTTTTCTTTTTCATTTCAGAAAAATTAAAAGGATCTTCGCGCCTCCAAGCCGCTTCTTCTCGTTTCCATGGCCGACACACTTTTTTCGAACAAAAATGTTGCGCTGACCTACAAAAGAAATTTTGTTCGAGCAGAACCGAAACTTGTGGTTATCTTTTCCAACCACTGATAAAATTTCGGATTTCTTTCCTTTTTTCTTTTTCACTTCAGAAAATTAAAAGGATCTTCGCGCCTTCCAGCCGCTTCTTCTTGTTTCCGTGGCCGACGCACTTTTCTCGAACAAAAATGTGGCTTTAACACACAAAAGAAATTTTGTTCGAGCAGAACCGAAACTTGTGGTTATCTTTTCCAACCACCGATAAAAATTCCGGATTTCTTTCCTTTTCACTTCTAAAAAAAAGAAAAAAAATTTTTTAAGAAACTCTTTTCTTTACCTTAATATATTGATCAGTTGTGAACACAAAATTAATATAAATACTAAAAAATCGACTAAAAGGTAAAAAATAAGAAGATTTTAAACAATATAAACTTTTAAATCAAAATGGAAAAAATCTCACACATTCCTTAAAGAAAAGCGTGGGGTGCGTTTTTATGAAACAAAATGCTCAATTAATGAAAATTCGTAGCTATCTGAAATGTTAAAATGTACTCACGGCAGTCATGTTTTTTTAAGTTCAGGTTGGTATGGGCGCCCCACGCTTTTCTTTAAGGAATGTGTGAGATTTTTTCCATTTTGATTTAAAAGTTTATATTGTTTAAAATCTTCTTATTTTTTACCTTTTAGTCGATTTTTTAGTATTTATATTAATTTTGTGTTCACAACTGATCAATATATTAAGGTAAAGAAAAGAGTTTCTTAAAAATTGTTTTTTATTTTTTTTATTTTTTACTTTTTAGTAACGAATAGCGTTAATTAATACATTACAATTTCCAAACTTTTAATTAGATTATCATGGTAAATAAAGAAACTTTTTTACATGTTTTGTATTTGTTTCTTTACAACAGTTCTCAAGTGCAGCCCAAAAATGCACAATTTGATGACCCCTCAAAAATCTAATAGCGCTCTACGTTTTTTTTTTTACATTTTGAAAGGTAGTGTGCTCGCGTATACTGGCTGGAGCAATAAAAACTAAAAACTGGAAACATATTTTTTTGCATCTTTTTAAATCATATTTTTATTTGCTATTGGTAGCTATGTTATGTCTTCCGCCATTTTTTAGTGAACGCCATATTTGATTTAAAACGACGTCATACAGTTTACTTTCTTACTCACTTTAATACACTTTCATTTGATATCCATACCGAGAGCGAAGTAAATAAAAGGGTAAATCGCCATTTTGTGTTGGCCGCCATTTTGAATTGAAATGACGGGACACAGACAACAGTATTCTAATTGTCACTCCCTTCCATTTGATACCCATGCCGAGCGCGTTGTAAAGAAAAATTGATCCTCTGTTTTGTGTTGGCCGCCACTTTTATGCCGCCATTTTTCTACCGCCATTTTGAATTTAGGATGACGCTAATTGTATTCAACTTGTTATAACCTTTCATTTGATACCTATATCGAACGAGTGGCTTGTAAAGAAAAATGTAATCCATCATATTTTTTTGGCCGCCATTTTTAATTTGGAACTATCATTTTCGTGTGTTTTCGTCGGAAATACACATGTCTGTTAATTTTTACCAATTTTTATTGAAGGGAAGTGAATTTTAAGACTCTACGTTGAGTAGAACGAATAATTCCAAGCATTTTTTATTAAAAATCGTTTTTTTGTTACTCAACAACAAAATCAACAACAAAAAATGTAACAAAATGTCATATTCGTGTATTGTCATCGGGAATATGTATGCCTGCAAAGTTTCATCCATTTGCATTGAGTAAAAGGCTGTTAAATTAACGTTACAAGATTTGATGCTCCGAAGTGAAAGTAAAGAAAAGAGTTTAATTATAAGTTTTTTTTTTCGGATCCGACTTTACTTATTTATTAAAAAAAATCACAAAGAAAATTAAACGATATTCGTGCCTGGCTTCAAGTTGCTTCTTCTCATCTCCATGGCCGACCCACTTCTCCCGGTCCGTTTTTGCACCCCGTTCCTCTTGGGTTCCGATCGTCCGCCCCGGAAGCTTTCATCCCACGTTGACTGGTGTGTTCGATGCCCTTTGCAATATGGGCAAGAATCTTGACAAGATTGTCATTTGGAATTTTAAAAAAATGGTTCGTTTCAGTTGGTTGCATATTTTCACGGGAATTTAGTGCTTCTGGTTCGGTAAACAGAAGGTCTGAATAAAATGTTTTAGCCATACTAAAATTGCCATGGCGTAAAGAGATTGTTGTGAATTCTCCAATCTTCTCGTCATTTCCATAATATGTAGTTCATATCGGCTCGTTGTAAAACATAATCTCACTGTTTAGTTGCAAATAATGAGAATAAACTTTTACGAATTTCTGTAATTTTTTTTTTTCGATATATTTAATGGCAAAGGCAGTACGGGCAATTTGCGCGGACATAAGGCGAGCAAATTAAAAATTTAATTTTTTTTGTTTTGTTTATGTTATTATTACTAATATGTATTTACCATGACTGAAGATATTAGTTGAACATTTCAATTCAATTCGTTCGTGATACTATTTAGTATTTTGTACAGAATAAAAATTCTTTTCTTTTCGTATAGTTGCTTTATTTACATAGTTAGTTGCTTGATTAGATACTTTAGCTGTGGGGACGTAATATTTTGGTGAGAATGTCCATTAAAGAACGCAGGCGGCCTAAGTCTCATAGGTCGTCCGTTACAATGTTCCAACACGCAAATGTCAAGACCATGACAAGTGAACGTCAATTAAACATGCGCGCAATGTGAGTTTGCAATTTAATTTATAAAGTACAATTATAATAAAGATTACAATTGGCAATATAAATTTAAAAAACATTTCAAAATTCTTTTATGAAACATAATTTCAGGGAGGAAAATCCGTTTTAAAAGGTAATAATAATGAAATGTAAATTTAAATTATAAATTTCATTTCTTTGATATACACCTTTTGCACTTCGTTAGCAGGTGCAGGCCGCTGATATAATTGAGAATGAATCAAGTGAATATGTGGGAAAATGAGAAAGTTATTGAATTTTTAGAACTTTACCAGCCAAAGCCAATCATATGGGATGCCGCAAGGAAGGACCACAAAAATAAAAATTTAATCGCTGATGCATGGCGAAGCATCCAAAGGGATATAGGGGCGATGTATTCAATTGAGGAGCTAAAAAAAGAGAGAATCTTTGATGAGCACATATCGTCTCTACAGAAAGAAGGTTGGTGAAAGTACTCGTTCTAGATCATCGGGATCATATTTTCAAACCTAGTTGGTTCGCCTATGAGCTGATGGACAGTTATCTTGCTCCTCTTGATAAATCGGATGCAAGGACGATTAGCACAGAGGTAAATTAAACAATAATTAAATATTACTTTTGTTTATTTAAATATTCATAAACAAAATCCTTTAAACTATGACAAATTATATAAATTTTGTGAAGTCGTAATGGGAAATCACCTGGGTATGTAATCGACATACCAATTTTTTTGTAGGTACATATTTTATTTAAAGTGAATAAAAGTATGTGACATATTCATTTCGGATTTCTCTAGCATTTTCTGTTGCTCTTATTGGTATTTGATCTAGTGATCTTAATTGTTCCTCTTCTAAAACAGTATCTATGTTACCCCCTGGCATATACAAACGCCGAGAGTGCTGGCTCTTTTTCAAAAAATTATGCAGCACAACGCATGTGAGTGTTATGATAGATGCCTTATTGGGTTTTAGCAGCATATTGGTTTTTAACACTCCAAACACAGATGTCATTATTCCAAAGGCACATTCAATCACAACACGAGCACGTGAAAGTCGACTATTGAATATTCTATTTTGTGAGCCAGATGAGGGTGTACCAAGAAAAGGTTTCATGATTCTTTTAGACAATGCAAAAGCTCCGTCTGCAACAAAAACATAGGGCACAGATAGATGTCGATTAGGTAATGGAGTGTCTTCCGGAAAAATGGAATCAGGCCCATATATTTTGTTATAAAGTATGCTATCATTAAAAACTCCACCGTGTTCCAACGTCGGCAAATAAAAAGTTGTAGTCACTATCAGCTACCGCTAGTAATATTATACTGAAATTGTGTTTATAGTTATAAAACTCTGATCCACTATTAATGGTTGACTGTATTTTGATGTGTTTCCCATCTATAGCACCCAGACAATGTGGAAATTGCCATTTTGTTTAAAACCCTCTAGCAACCTCAAGCCATTCTTGTTCACTTTGAGGCATCTGAAATAAAGGCGATACTGGCTGTAACTGTCGGGATAAGGGGGGTGCTGTAGCACGAAGTAAAAGTACCTAAAGATTTAGAAAACGACTATGGTTACAAAAAAAAGAGAAAGTTCAGAAAAGGGGCTGAAAAGGAGGAGGCTGGGAAGGCTCGACCGCCAAGGATTATCGCCGAAGAGGTATGCATCCGCTGCACCGATCGTCGGCACGACGTGCGGTGCACAAACTAGCTCGCCGGATGGGGTGGGGTTCGCGGTGCAAGGATGCAGAAATGTGACAGTTTATGATTATCGAAACTCGTGCCTAATACGAAATTATGAAAGGAGGCGGCGGCGGAGAGAAAACGAGCCTATCGAGGTCAACGAGAGGGGACCGATCAAAAGAGTCGGAAGGGGTGGTTCGGTCAGCGAGAAACGGTCATCCCCGAGAAAGCTAAGTGCCCGCTGGTATCTGGCGGAAGGGACTCGCCTTTCGCGGAGGCATCATTATCCCAGAGGGCCTCACGTGGGGGTTTTTATTCGTTCATCTTAACAATGATTTAAATTTTTATCTTTAGGTTATTTTATTAATTCTTTTTACTTTAGGTTATTTTATTAATTGATGTGTTATTTGTTATAGTATTTACAATTCTTCTATTTTAGAGTACTTCATTAGCTTTTTGCTTATTTGTTTTACCCTCAGAAATGTATGTTTTTTTTTATATGGGAAAACATATATTTATGTAATAATTCATAATATTATTTTTTTTTTGTTATGATTCATATGTTTTAGATCATGTATTATAATTATGGGTTATATTTCATGTATTATCAAAATACTGTATTATCGGTTATAATTCATATTTATTAACTCCTGTATTATTGTTATTGGTTATATTTCATGGATTATCAAATATTATCATATCGGTTATAATTCACGATTAGGCGGTGGCCATTATTGTTATAGGTAGTACTCTAGCACATTTTTTTCAACGTGCTCTATTTCTAATTACTTTTCCCCGACAAAAAAAAATTGAACGCCAAATACTTATTATTTTCACGTTTTCAACACGAGGTCCAGCGTTTTAACTTTAGTATCGCTATTTTACTATACTCTCCCCCCCCCCTGGGTTAAGCGTGACCAAAATCCGAAATATTAAGGAAATTTTATAATGTCCTCTTACTTTTTTACAAAACGACGTCAAGAAAAAGGAAACCAGTTCGCAAAAAAAAATTCGATCACAAAATGTAATCACAGGGATCCCAAAATCAATCCTGACTCCATAAAATCTTTCCAAAAATCATCTCCAAAACGCCTAAAATCATCCCAAAAATCATCTCCAAAACGCGCAGCAAACTACTCTTTAAAAAAAACTGCACCCACGATTTTCCCTGCATTTCGCAAAACATACGAACAGACATATATGTACCTCAAAGTACTTCTTTGGATTGTAGTGAGCTTTGTCACCATGAATCGCTTAAAATCTGCACATACCTTCTCCTTTTGCACTTATTCCTCCACAAAAACTTTATTTATAAGAATAATCCATATCCCGACTCTTGAAAAGTGTCTCTCAGGTTTTCTGGAATAACCCTCTTTTTTTTTGTTTTTGGAACCGCAGAAAAATTCAATCTGGAAAATTCTTTTAGTATTTAAAAAAAATGTGTTTATGGTTTATGTTATGTTTTTTTTTTGAATTAGTAATGATTCCGTTAAAACCTGTAATCCTGAAAAAAAAATCCAACTGTCAACACAATGTCTACTACATTCGTCTCGCTAATTGCCTTAGATACTCTTCATGTTTAAAAAAAATTTTTAATATAATGGAAACATAACTGAAATATATTCGCTTAACAAAGAGAATGATAATGAATATACCGTGCAGCACACGGGACGCTTTCCAATTATTCTTTTCTCGAGTGATAGGTTTATAACGAGATATCCTATTAAATATTTATATTATGACGTCGCTGCCGCCGACCGGTTCGGTGGCAAAACTCAAAATTACTCGATTATTATTTTAATTTTTGGTTGCGGCTAAAAGTGTTCCTCTCCCTTTATGGACAATCGCACCACATATTTCATACAAGAAATTCAAAATTCAAAAAAAAACTGGCTTCGAGTACGAATCACGGACTGTCATATTTTGAACGTCATGCAATAATCGAAAAAAATGGGGGCTCGCTTCGAATTGAGAAAAGGGCCCTTAAGGTCTGAATATCGGCAACAAATTGCGAAAGAAAAAAAATTAAAAATTAACCTGGAACTATATGACAACTTCGCTTAGCACAATTTGCACTCCAGCGAAATACAAAAAAGGAACTATATGAAAACTTCGCTTAGCACATTTTGCACTCCAAAAAAAATTAAAAATTAACCTGGAACTATATGACAACTTCGCTTAGCACATTTTGCACTCCAAATAAAATTAAGATTAACCTTGAACTATCAGAAAACTTCGCTTAGCACATTTAGCACTCCCCCGAAATCAATGCTTTTTATCAAAATTCTTTCCGCACAACTTTTTGTTTTCCGTGCACAAGAAATGGCTGCGCGGATGACAAATTCGCACATCAACCAAACGGTTCTTCACGAATTCTTCTCACTTAAGGTACCTTTACATTATATGACATGTCATATGACTTTACTGTCAATGAAGTCAAACCTAACAATGACATTTGTTTTTGACATGACATACGACATTCTGTCAAATTTTGTTTTGAATATTCTCTGTTTTGACTTGATTTATCATATGATTTTTCTATCAAAATTACAAGTTGATAATCTATCTTGCTTCGTATTGTGTTCACAGTTAATTTTGACAAGTCATAACAGAAATATTCAAAGCAAATTTTGACAGATAGTCGTATGACATGTCAAAAACAAATATCATTTGACATTTTATGTTAGCTTTGACTTTATTGACAGTAAAGTCATATGACAAGTCATATAATGTAAAGGTGCCTTTACCCTGTTTCACTTTCCCCCACGCCATTTGAAAAAAAAAAATCTTTTTGTTTAAATAACTAACGGGAACTACTGAAATATTTAATCAAATTATTTCAACGCGAATTTAATGCATTTACTTTTATGTATAAATGGTAAATTATACTCACAAAGGAAATATAGGAATTTTTTAAGGAGAGATACCTGTTTTATGGTGATTCCAGTGGCTGGTATCGAGTTTTTTTTTTCTGTTTCAAAATTCTTCAAATTAGGGTGACAATTTATTTTGTCAAGTACTGCAATCTTACGGGCGAATCATTATTATTCGCCTTTCCTCTGTAAAAAAAATCGCTCGACGGAACGAACGGCCACGCTAAGGCCGAATCTTACCGGTCTTCTAAAAAGAAAAATAAACCACTCAAATAAATTAAATACTACCTGTGTAGCACCTCTAATCTCCCAAGTAACAAAATGTCCTTCACTTCCTATTTCCTTCTAGCTACCTCCAAAGTCCTCCGGGATACGTTGAGTAAGATCCTATCCTCCTAATTTCCTTTTTCTATTTCACAAAAAAAAATTCTACCCACGACGTCAATCTCTAACGACGGTCATCACTCAACTCCCCGCTGACTTTCGGGAAACTCTCTTCCCTCAACCAAAAAAAACGCCCGATCAGGCGATCTCTCGTAGGCAGGAACGAACAGAGAACAAAAAAACCGTTAGCCCGCATTCCTGGCGATTTTATCCCTTTTCGACGTTTCAGTGCCGTCGGAGTTAATTTTCGTCAAACGGTACGGACAGTTTGGCGTAGTATTAGTGCCGAATTCTACTGAAAAGTTAATGCGTGGGGTTGCCAGCTAATAAAAATTGTCGCGGAATGATGAAATGAGGAAAAGGTCTGCCAGTCTGTGAGGTTGCCAAACTATCTTTTTTTTTCTCTTTGGAAGATTTATGGTTGTATCGGTTTATAATTTTTACAGGCGACCGTTACATGGCTATACTTCATCTACTTTCAAAAGAGTCAAAAGGCGGCGGGAATCAGAAATTTCGGAAGTACAAGCTCAAGTTAAGACAGCTGTAAATGTCCTTAAAAATATCTCGAACCGACCGCGAATTGAAGTGGATGAGGTAGATTTATATTGTCAACTACTGGCCAAAAAAATAAAAAAATTTAAAGATCAACAAAGGGAGATTATAATGCACGATATAGACGAGCTAATTTACCAGAAACGGGAGGACTTTTACTCAAATATTTGTACCCCTGCTAGCAGCAGCACATATTCGTATGCCCTACACCATCCCCTTCATCTGAAATGAGGCAAAGCCCTGCATATAAAGTTACTGACGATTACGGTGAGTGCACCATTGTACAACCTTATTACAGCCAAGTAGAATATGAGGCAGATCCATACACCTCCTCCACCTCTACTAAAAAGGTGAGAATTCTGTGCAACGATATTGTCAAACGATATTCAAAAAAAATAATTAAATGCGGATGATTATGTTATTTTTGTTTTTATAAAAAGAGAACTGAATTGAACTGTAATATTTTTTATAAATGAAGAACTGCATTATGTTATATTTTTTTTTATAAATAAAGAAATAGGTTATAATTTTTTTTGTAGAAAAAGAACTAGATTATGTAGTAATTTTTTTATAAATGTGTTTTTGATTATTAATTGTGGTTTTATTTTACAAAATATAAAAAAATAACTTAGTACCTTAATAAAAGAACGCAATGCCTCACATAATGCTTTACATACTTCCGGGATGATCAATGATATAACTTGAGGAGAAATCTTAAATAAGTAATGAAGACTTGAAAGAATCTCCAGTCGCTAAAAATCTAAGTGTCACAGCAATTCGTACTTTGGGTGGTATTGATTCTCTGAATACCGTATCTTGTTTTTTTATTCTTGGTCCTATCAACTGTAGAAGGTATTCGAAATCTATTGAAGACATACGACAAAAGTTATCAAACTGTCCTGAAGGCTCTTGATTCAAATTGTTTAATAATCGGTTTCCATCGTACCTAAAAAAGAAAATGTTCAGATTTATTACTTATAGATAGATAATTTAATATTATTTATTGAGCGCCTTGGAAATCACATTTGAAAATTTGTGGTTTATTCTCGAAATTATTAAAATGGAACGTATAGGTCTGTACTCACTGGTTCCGTGTTTTATGATGTGTTGTCATCCACCATCTTCTTTGACGTCGCTGTTTCTTTTTCTTCAGTAACAAATATAAATTAGCACTCATTACCGTAAAAGCGCTTAGAGCAGTTTCGATATCTGTATCAGCCATTTTCACATTTGCTCTGTTGGATCACAGCGTTGGGACCAACGTTCGTACGCCTTCACTAAATTACCGACCAACGTTGGTACCAGCGTTGGAACCAACGTGTGGATCCGGTGTTAATGGTTGTGACGAAAGTCGAACTCTTAGCTGATCTGCGTGTCTCATTCTCTCGCATTGATCAGAATTATCAATTTAATCCTGACTAAATGAGAAGGTGCCGGAAGGGTGTGATTCAAATAAAAGATTTCAATTTAACACGTTTTAATTCAAAATAAAAAAAATGCATTACAATTTTTGATAATCAATCGGATCCTTATTAAATTTACAATCTTTCTTACGTTATCTACTATAAGATTTAAATTAAAGTGTGCGCCTTGAATCCAAAAAAACTGCACAGTCCGTCGTGTTTTGTTTTCGTTCTTATTATTAGTTGCCTTCCGCTGTGTTTCCAAATGTTATGCCATTATTCTGAAATAATAATTTATTCAAATTAGCTACCTCTCTGGGTTTGAGATGCTAATTCAATCTCGTTAGCGGTCTTGTATGGGATAGGAGTGAAAACCTTCAACTCGGTTTTCGATGAATATTGAGTCAGCCGCGTCAATAGATCCTGGGTATTGTAATAGAGTTCAACCCCGCCTCTTTTTTGGGTTTGGTTGAAATCACTATTCTCAGAAAAAATCTCAAAACTCAATTTTTTCTAGTAATCTTAAGCTCAAGCGCGTTTAAAGATCAAAAGTGAGTTGCGCCGATATTTATTTTGCTTCTGAAATTGGTGGGGAACCTTGATTTCGATTATTCGAATTACATATTTATTTTCAGATTGATGACTATCTGGTGAATTGTGTTTTTTGTATCGAGCAGAATAAAGTGTTTTTTCTTGAGTGAATTTTGTGTTTTTATTTTTAAATTGTTGTTGTTGTTTTTTTTTTTTGTTTTTTAATGTTTTTAGTGACGCGACATGCATCCATCGGCTGTTTTATTGATATTAGATTATCTTCCGTTTCTTCTTGCGACGATTCCTGGATTCCGCTGCTTGTCTATCGAGGTTCTGGTGTAAACCCTTTGGTTGACATAAAATTGTCGCTCGTTGTTGGATACTCGTAGTTCTTCCGTCAAATGTTTGAAACGCAATTTTTATCGTTGATCGGGTTCGATATTGTCAAAAATCGTAGTTAATTGGTGTCCAAACATAGCTTCAGCTGGTGACTTACCAGTTGTGTTATGTGGCGTATTCCGGTATGAAAACAGAACTGTTCTCAGTCGTTGCCCCGTGTCTCCACGAGACAGATGTCACCCAGACATTTTTGTCTTTCCAGACATTTATTCTTGACTAAGCACTTCTGGCAGGACTAAAGTTTTAACATTTCATGATTTGACGACTGTCATACTATCAAAATCATTGACATGTCAGTGGTGAAAGTATTTGTTGTGTGGATGCTATGCCGATTATTTAATTGAATAAAAGAATAAAGATGACTTGTAACTGCTTTTTATTTTCAACTAAACACTATGTATCATGCACTGGACATGGTGCAGCGTTGCCAACTCTACTTATTTTTGTGTAGATCTACGTATTTTAGGCCTTTCCAGCAAACCTACGAGTATCGACTTCTAAATCTACGTATTTTAAATTAAATTTTATAAAAGAAAAATTATTGTTTGCAAGTAAGAATTTAACGATTTATTAAAAATTATTTTCATATAATTTAAGCAAATATTGAAATCTTAGTCTGAAAAGCGCATTAAAAAAAATTCAGAGCCAACAGAAGACCAATTAAAATTATTTAATACCAATATGTACCTACAAATTTAAACAAAACATGTAACAACTTTATAGATTTCCTTCCGAATCTGTAATTTGTTTTGCTTCTTCTCATAAGAAATCCTGAACTTTATGCATGTACGGCAATTTTTGCAAATACAAAATACAGAGATTATTTTGAATGTTTTTTCCACTTTTTTTAGGAATTTCTAATTTCCGTCTGGTTTACCTGTCTCAACCCATTGCCATAAGGTCATGCCGATACTTATCTGCGGGTAATTTTATAAGTGTTTTAATTTCGCTATTTGCTAGAAAGAAAATGTTATTAAAAATACCTGGACAAAGTTTCACTTTGCTTTGAGGTGTGATCAGCAAAAAATATCCAAAATTAAGGTCATTTAAAAACTTCGACGTGCCTTGAATTCGAACTCGCGGGCATTAATCCTCAAACGCTGCTCTAGCCGTTCGGCCACCTGGTTCTTGGTTCCAAATCTTCTTAACATGTTGAAATGTATCCACTGGTGCTAACTTGCTCATTAAATAAAAAACTAAACTTCGTTATAAAATTCTAAGTTTATTTTTACACAACGCAAAGTTTGGATGAATTTTAACAAAAAACACGATTTAGTTATGAAGATGAATTCTAGTATGCTAGATTTGATTAAGTTATGTGTTCTGATTACTAGTTATTAACGTTTAAATTAGAAATGATATGAATGTAAAAAATATTAATATTTTAAAAAACAGAAACTATCTCCAATGAAGAACTTGATAATTTCAATTTACCTCCAAGTGACCGACCTCTCTGCTGGCTAAAGGAAAAGTAAGTGTCATGACCCCTAGTCCTCTGCGAAGGACCGGGCTGACCTTTTTTGTCCTTGTACAGATTTTGGGAGAGGAAACTATTTTCCTTTTTAGTACTCTACTTCAGCGTACTCTATTTGTGAAATTTTAAAACTTTAAATTAGGTCGGTAAAACAGTCCCGGGTGTTAATGACATTGACACATAAGTTTGTTTACATTTTCTTTTAAGTGAAAGTGTCAAGGTTCGTGCTAAAAAATTCTAATTGACGATATCAAGCTCCCCTTGCAGGTAATTTCTTTGACGTTATGTAAATTAGTTACAAAATTCTTTTTAATATTATTTTAGCTAATAATTTTTTTATGCGGATTTAGGGGCTCGTCCCTGAACAATAAGACAAATGCTAGTTTCCAAATTGCTTCTACAGCCAATTCTTCTAGACATATCTTTGACTAGAATATGTATGTACATATATGTATAAGAAATTACTACGTAGATCTACGAATTTTTAATGGCAGGTTTTTATGAGATCTACGTACTTTTCAACTCAAGTCTACACATTTTTCTAAATTTGGGTTGGCAACGCACGGTGGTGCTGCGTAAGTAAACACTCCGCGCCACTTGATTAGGTTTATCTAGTATTTTTGGGAAAACCCCCAATTACCTTAACCTACGTCAGAGAAAATTGTGCCATGTCTTAAAGCTTGCATTTTGAGGTAAATAAATCCATTCCGAGAATTTTACCAGCAATCGATTTCAAATAACGGTATATTTCTTCTCAAAGAGTATTCAAAAGAGCGACACTTGATTAGGTTCAACTTAAATAAAATAACATATTTAAATAAATAAAAAATTATTTTTTTATATTTTTTGTTTTTAATAATGGGTATGATCTCCGTTTCTTTTAATCACTTGGAAAATTCTGGAAGGAAGCTGTTAAGAATGATATGAAACTAGGGTTTAGAATGCAAGAAAATAAATCATCACTTTTATGAAAAACAACTATTTTAATTTACAAGTTCAAAATGCCCACCTGGTGAACTGCCCACCATAGGTGATAGGGCGCGAGCTGCAGTGTAGAACTAGTAGATGATCCGCCCGCCATATCTGATGAAGATGCGAGTAGAAGAGTAGAAGTAGTAAATGATCCGCCCGCCATGACTGGTGGAGATGCGTAGTAATGTAAAAGTAGAATATATGTAATCGTCCGCCATGAGTGATGAAGATGGGATCATTAGTGTAGAAGTAGTAGATAGTCCGCCCGCCATGAAGTAGTGATGCTATAAAATCGTACACATACATGAAGAATTAGCTTATTAACAGGTGACTAGTTGTCCTCGTTCATAGTTGGAAGCACACATATTTTGTGATAGGTCGCTTAGATACACATTTCTTCCAAGGGCAACGTATGTGATCCAACGATTCTCTTGAAGTGGTGCTTGAAAGGTTTCACCCTCGCTTCCCACAAACCGCCGAAGTGCAGCATGGCTGTTGGTATGAAATGCCATTCCGTCTCCGAAGTTGGGACGATCTGCTGTGCTGAAGATGAGTCTGACCTTACTTGCTTGAGGTGTTGTATCAATCCTTTATCTGCGGCAACAAAATTCCTTGCGTTGTCACTATATAACTTAGAGCAACGCCCCCGACGACTGATGAAGCGCCGAAAGACGGCTATGAAAACTGAAGAGATGAGATCCATAACTAACTCTAGGTGAATTGCCCGAGTTGCGAAGCAGATGAAAACAGCAACGTAAGTTTTTGTTGTCCTGTTACCTTTACCATTAAATAATTTGGTGAATGGTTCAGCAAAATCGACTCCGCTGATTTTGAACGATTTTGTAGGACGAAGGCGATCCGCGGGTAGATCTCCCATGATCTGCTGCTTCCTGGTTGACTTGTGACGGCAACAAACTACACATCCACTCACCAATAAACGCAGCATGCTGCGACCGTTCAATATTCAGTACCTATTCCGCGTATGATGTAAGCTAGCTTGTACTCCTCCATGTAATGTGGTAAGGTGCGAATGTCGTATTAATAATCGTGTGAAGGGACTGATCTTTGGAAGAATGGCTGGAAATTTCTCGTCAAAAGGCAGAGGTGCTCTTTTCAGTCGACCGCCAACTCGTAGGACGCCCTGATCGTCTAGGAATGGGTTGACACATACCAGCTTGCTTTTTTCGGGCAAATTAATTCCTTTTCTCAGCCACCATAGTTCTTGAGGGAAGTTCACATACTGGACGAATTTGATCAAGTGAGACCTCGATGTAGCTCTTCTAACGTTAGCAAACCATGGTTTCGCAACGTTTTGCTCCGCAGTTCTGCAAGAATCGTTGGCAGTAGGCTGTGACTATAATGAGTTTCATCAATCTTGAGTATCTATTTAGATGAGCTAGAGAATCAGCAGTTGTCGTCGAGAATGTGTGAGTTATTGCAGAGGGTTTCTGAAGTTCATGGTACACTTCATCATAATTGTGTTATTCTTGTAGTTCAGGCCAATCAATAGTGGTCTTGACCACCACAAGTAGTGATCTCTGAGCTCTAAAGAAGATAAACCTCGAGTTAGGCAGACTGCAAGAGTATGTGCGGATTGCACATGATGCCATCTAGAATCTGGTAGATTGTGGTGAATTGAAGACACTCGGTTCGCCACAAATACTTTCCATTTGGATGGATGTTCTCTTAGCCAGGATAGGACTATAGTTAAGTCAGTGCCTAGATGTAACGGTACTGATTTAAACTCCAACGTTCATTGAATGTAAGACATAAGCTCCGTCAGCAGCGCTGCTCCGCAGAGTTCTAGTCGCGGTAGAGAGCTAGTTTTAAGTGGACCTACGCAGGTCTTCGCAGCGAGCAAGGAAACTTGAATGTTGACTGGGTCCCGCATGACTCTCAAGTATACTGCAGCACCATACGCCGAAAGAGATGCGTCTCTAAAGCCATGTAGCTCGAGCCCTATAGGCATAGCCGTCGTACCAATCCATCTGGTGATGCGAACTTTGACAGACCTTGTAGCTCTCGTTTGTAGGCTTTCCATGTGTTTTCTAACTCGACAGGGAGTGGATCGTCCCAATCAAGTATTGCCAACCCCAGTTGTAGAAATATTTTGGCAGTGATGGTAACTGGTGACAGCCATCCAATTGGGTCATAGAGACGACTGATTTCAGCGAGTATTGTTCGCTTGGTTGCAGCCGATGAGATAGGTAATGTTATAGGAAAGCTAAATACGTCAGTTGACTTGGCTCCACTCAATGCCTAATATGTCTTTCTTGTTTCGTTGGTGACGACCTTGAGTGAATTGGGCAATGCTCGATCTTCCTCTGGGATGCCCTCTAGTAGCGGGGGTGTGTTAGCTTGCCATTGGCGCAACTTGAACCCACCGTTTTCCAGTAATGCGCAAAGCTCATTTCGAAGGAGTCGAGCTTCTTCCTCATCGTAAGCTGCAAAAAGCGCATCGTCGACGTACAAGTTTTCTTTGAGAGTTTTAGCCGCTAACGGGTGGATGTTTGAATATTCCTCTGCTAGCTGTCGAAGAGTTTTGCAGGCCAGATAAGGAGCGCACGCCGTGCCATACGTCACCGTGAGCAATCGATAACACCTTATAGGTTGCGAAGTCGATGATCGCCAAGGAATCCGTTGGAGATCTGTGTCGCCCTTGTTGACACGAATTTGACGGTACATTTTTTCGATGTCACCTGCAAGTGCATAGGGAGGCAAGCGCCATTTCAACAATACCGCGATTAAATCGTTCTGCAACTTGGGTCCTATATTAAGTATGTCGTTCAGCGACAAGTGTAAACTGGTTTTGTACGACGCATTGAAAACCACGCGCAATTTAGTCGTGCTGCTACTGGGTTTGAGTACGCCGTGATGAGGGAGATAGCGGATAGAGATATGCTTTAGTTGTATGTATTCGTTCATAAAGGTTGACATCATGATGACGCGAAGGCGTTTGCGACGGCTGTTTCAAATGGGCCCACTCCAAATATGGAAGTGTGTGTATGTTGCTTGGGTAGATTTAATAAGTTCGCCAACGATGCTGTGATGAATTTGGATTCAGAGCCTTGATCCAAAAGAGCGCGTACCTTCAGCTTTCGGCCATCCTGGGATTCAACTAACAGCAATGCCGTTGCTAGTAGTACTGGTTCGGTACTTCAAGAATAATTTGAAAAATGTGCTCGTTTTGATGAGTTTTGAATAACATCAAGGGTAATTGGTTTGGAGGTGTTGAAAGTGGTAATGTCCACTGCTTGAGCTGGTCGGTGTATCATGATGTGATGCTTTTGGTGGCAGAGTTTGCATCTGTTTGTTGAGAGACATGATGAAACAATATGATTAGGGTTCAGACAATTGCTGCAGAGTCGCTTCCTCTGTAGTAAGTCGATTGGGTTATCAATGGTCCTCCTTTAACCATTGCGCGACATCTACATAGGCGCATTGTACATCAGAAAATATGTTAATATCATTCTTTCCCAATTCCGAGCCTGGGGTTAACAAGTCAGCCACGGTTAATCTTGCTTTTCATATGCGAGTTGAAATTGAGGCCAGTAACTTTCTAGTAATTGCAGGCGCATGGACAAGAACTCTTTTGTTCGCTTCTCCTTATCTGTGTTGTTGGAATTCAGCATGAACTTCTCAATTCTATCTTTTACAAGGTTAAGTTGATGGACAATTGTTTAATTTACGATACCTGGTATCCCACAGGCTTAACTGACGACAATTGCCGTACCGAAATATTTAGTTTAGTTTGTTTACACCAGAATTACACTGTTAAAAATTTCTATTGTAATTTTTCAAAACAATTGTTGGAAGTTTTTACGCATCACAATATAGTAAAAGTACAATCCAGTTTTGTAAATTTACTACACAATTAATTCCAATTAAATTTGGGAAAATTACAAAACGTGTGTAGCAAATAATATTACAATAAAAGTGATGTAATATTGTTAAACAAATTATACTTATAATCTCCAGTATTTTCAATACGTTTTATTGTCCGAAAATCCTAATAACTCAGCTCGAGGAAAGCACAAAATATAGAGCTATTCGAGTTTCCAGTTCAAAAATAGCAGGAAGTCTTAGAGGTGTCCTACACCCTTTTATGGAACTATCTATGGATTTTAATTTAAGTTACAGGCTTATAATAAAAAATTGACCAACAATCATTAATATTTTACTTTCAGAAAATTATTTATTGAATAAAATAAGCTATAAATCAATAATAGAAATTTTACTTTTGGTAAAATAGACAATAATATACAGTAGATTTATGTTTAGTAAAATTATAATAAATCAAATTATAAACAATGTAAATTCGAAATACTTTCTATTGAAAGGTGATAAAGAGTTCAGTGAAATCGCAATGCGTGTAGGATTTATACATAAAGATTGTAAAATTACAACTGATATTTATAAATTTCCTCACGTATCTTAGACAATTACTTGAATTGTATTTTAATTTTGTATTGCCATACACTGATTTGTAATTTTACTCATCTTTTATTTTGTAAAACAATTGTAATTTTACAAAAAAAAATTTAACAGTGTAGCTAATAGATTATGTAATAATTTAATAATACCAGCGAATTAAATTTCAAAGGATATAAGTTTTTTATTATTATACGAATTAAGCAGTAGGTTATTAAAATGGTTCAAAAGAATATTGCTTGTTTTATTTATTAAACACTTAGGGCCGGTTTCACAGTGCGAAAATAAATATTAACTTAAGTTATACTTAAGTATGGCTGCCTGTTTCACAGTCGCCACTTAAAAATTTACTTAAGTGTAACTTAAGTAGCAATTTCTCTAGACTAAGTTTTCTATCTATCCTAGGTAAATTTAAAAGCACTTGCGCACAGGAAGCAGATCATATTAAGTTGAGTTAAAGATTATAAAATTTTGATTGACATTTATGAATACAATATTTAAGCATATAAAGCTTTTAGCTGATCATGAGTGAAACTAAGTTCTTTGAGACATGAAGCTTTCTGCAAATCACGTTTGGAGTAATGAAATTGGAAGCTTTTATAGAAAGCTTTTATAGATCGTCAGTGAAGTTAAATTGCTTGCACACATAAAGCTTTAATTAAAGTTATTTACGCATATAAAGCTTTCAGTAGATCAGGATTACGCTGACATCACTTTTCAACATAAAATTCCGGTAAATTGCAAGTTGAATTCAATTACATGAACCATAAGACCATTATAAACTTTTAAGAAACAGGAACATGAATGCGCGGATAGACCTTTTACATCATGCGTAAAGTAAATGCGGATTATATTAGCGTCCCCTTTTCAGTTTTTACTCTACACGTGCCAGTGATTTGCACTTTGAATTATAGCACATACGTGATTAATTAGTGAAAATGAGAAATTGGAACGAGCTCACCGGATTCTAGGCTTAAACTTTAATTATGCTCCTTGTTGTTCAGTAATTTTAGACATATGGTGATTCCAAAATAAGTTGAGTCAGCATAGCCACATGGTGAAGTCTTTATGTTCCTCCAGTGGGTGTACCGTTAATTTACTGCATTCACTTTTCATGTGGTGAACTCACGTTTTTTTACTTTTTACTATCATGTACAGAGGGCGCTGTACTTTAAAACATTTGATCCCTTTTGTTATTTAATTTTTGATCGATGATCGAGATGATCGCTTCGGTTGAAAAAAATGTGCAAGAAAAAATTGAAAAGCACGAGGGAAGCAGGCTCCCGGGTTTCGGCACCAAAAAATGTTAAGAATGATTTGAAACTAGGGTTTAGAATGCAAGAAAATAATACATCACTTTTATGAAATACAACTATTTTAATTTACAAGTTCAAAACATGCACAATATATACACGAGATAACACAACGAAATTTTAAATACAACCGATCGCGACGAGAACTGATAAGAGAAGAGAGTTAAGTTACTTGGTTTTAGATTTATCGTTCAAAATAACGGTAATTAAAGCTTAGAAATTAAGGAGACTAAAATTATAGCTTTAGCGATGTTTAACCTGCGGCACCATAGTTGAACGACGAAGTTTTTTAATCCAGTACAGAAGCGAACCGTACAACTTTTTAATTAATTGATTTGGAATGTTTCTCTATGATTCCAATATTAAGTTCTTCTTTGTTGTTGTACTGCCTAAACAGCGTAAACACGTCCTGAGATCCATCCCCCAAATTTTCGATAATATTAATGTCGGGAGATAGGGCAGGCCAGTCCAGGACCGCAATGTTTTGTTGACGGAACCAATCTTTGACCACCTTTTCTGTGTGAATGCTCGCTCCGTCTTACTGGAAAATCCAATCATCGCTTCCCATCATATCTCGAATTCTCAAAACTTGTTCTTCCAACATGTTTTTATACTTTATGGAATTTTGTCTTCCTTGAAGAACCACCAAACTAGCAATACCTTTAACATATATTGCACCCCAAACCATTACGTTATTTGCTGCACTGTGATGACGACTTAAATATTTTACTTCTTTTCTGAGATCATGATAGTAATATTGGAATCCGGACCGTCTAAATTAAATTTCTTCTCATCTGAGAACATTTGTATTTATTTGTATTTATTTGTATTTATTTAACAGGTGTAACAAAATATACAAAAATATTGCAAAGTAAAATCTTACATTTCTATTCACTTATAATATTTTACGTCTCTTTCATTGATTGCATGAGAAATCAGGCTGTCCACTTCTTCTATGCTTTCAATAAAGAGACTCCTTAAAAACTAGGTGGTCGCAATTATTCTACTATGTACAATATTTTTCGCAGAGGCCGAAGCCTGTGAGCGAACCTATTAAGTCTTTTTTAAATACATATATATGATTTTAATTTTATATGATTATTTAACTAAAAGAAACATGGATGCATATCAGTATATAAATTAATAATTTTAAGAATATTGAAAACTTATGATTTTATACTATTGTATCGGGTGAAACATTTCTCTTATGGTACTTGAATTCTCGCCAGTTAACCATCTTCTTATTAATTTACCTTCTTTTAGTGCATTTAGATTTTTTTGTTTATATTCTTGAGGAAGTAAGTTAAAGCACTTATATGCTATATACATATGTATTGGTTCTTCTATCCAGTTCTTTATTTACTTTAGGTAAATTGAGACTTGCATTTCGAACCTGTGTTTCTATTTTTTCTCTATACAAGGTTTGTAAATTCTCAAAATGTTTAAATAAAGATTTTTCAACATAATATTTTCGTATACTAATCATTTCTGTTTCTTTGAAAAGCTGTTCAGTGGGGTATAAAATTGGTTTTTCGAAGATTATTTTTAACATTTTCTTTTGTATGGACTCTAATTGCTTAATACTCTTTTCATGAGTTCCACCCCATGCAACAATACCGTATGTTGCCATGGACCAAAATAAAGCATAGTAAATTGTGGCAATGTGTTTTTTATGTAGAATATTTCTGATCTTATAAAAAAGGTATATCAAGTATCTTGTTTTCTTGCAAATTATTTGGACTTGGTCATTCCAATTTAAATTTGAATCTATGTATACACCGAGATATTTAGTTTTGTCGACTCTTGTGATTATCTCACAATTACAATTCATGTAATTGCAATTTGTGACGTGTACTTTAAGCGTGGCGTTTACAGGAATGCTAATTTTGTAACTACCAAAAGTCAAAAATACTGTTTTTTTGCTGTTTAGTGTAAGGTGATTTTTGTAGAGCCATTTCGCAACTGTATCTAGTTTTAGATTGGCACTTGATACGGCTTGGTCCCACGTTTCCTCGCGTACCAACACTACGGTATCGTCGGCAAAAGACACTGTATCCCCTAAGGGGAGTGTTTCAAACATGTCATTTATATATATAATAAATAAGATGGGGCCTAAAATGGTACCTTGTGGGACGCCACACTCAACGCGCATTTCCGAGCTACAGGTGTCATTAATCTTAACAACTTGTTTTCTATCACTTAAGTAACTTTTTATCAGATCGTATACTTTACCTCTGAAACCGTATTTATTTAATTTTGCTAATAATATCCCATGATTGACAGTGTCGAACGCTTTGGCTAGATCTAAAAATATAGAAATACATGGTTTTTTATTGCTTACCGCGGACTGAACGTGATCTGTTACAGTTGCTAACGCATCATCTGTATTTTTGCGTTTTTGGAAACCGAATTGAAATTTATTTATGAGATCAAAAGTGTCTATAAATTTAGTGATTTTAGCTTTCATGGCTTTTTCAAAAATTTTTGCAAAATTAGATATTAATGAAATCGGTCTGTAATTCGTGGTTAATTCTTTGTTTCCCGTTTTAAAAATCGGCAAAATTTCTGCTTTTTTAAAGTGGTCTGGAAAAGTCGCATTTTCAATACAATTGTTTAGTACATATATGCGTCAGCGGTTTCGCAATCAAATGTCCCATCATTTTAACGATTTTGATTGGTATCCTATCTATACCCGATGCTTTGCCATTTTTCATTTTCGAAATGATGTCTAAAATTTCCTGTTCAGTAATCGGTTCAAAAAACATAGAATTTGGGTTTTCTTTGACGTTTATGCATGGATCATCAATTGAATTACTTTCGAATTTTTCTGCCATATTTATGCCTACTCTAGCAAAAAATGTATTGAATTCATTCGCGATTTCTTTTTCATTTCGAAAAGCTCGGTTATCTAGATTGCTCTGTATTTTTGGTATTGATGTGTCATTTCGCGATTTTACATTTATCTTCTTATTTATAAAATCCCATATCTTTCTACTATCATTTCCAATTTTTTCAATCAATTTATCATTATGAATTTTTTTCGCTTCACTTATACTTTGTTTTAGTTTATTTTTATATTGCAAGTATCGATTTTTCAAATTGACATTTTTCGGATTTCGCTTGAGTTGATTGTACATTTTTTCTTTGATTTTACAAGAACGAATAAGCTCACGTGTTATCCAATCTTTTCTAGCTTTGCATTGATTTTTTCGTTTTTTGATACTCGTCGCAGAGTTTATGTAAAAATTAATAGTCTCAATAAATTTTTGTACCGAATTATTTATATCCGTTTCTGAATATACACTCAACCATGTTTCGTTACTCATTTCATTCAATATTTTTTGTAAGTTAACTTTTTTATACAGTAAATTATCAGTTTCCATTGTTGTGTTATCATGCTCAATGAGTAAAAGAGTCGAGAGATGATCTGTTATATTCATATCAAATACAATTGGTATGACGCGAGACGTTATGTTATGTTTACCTAGTATATGATCTATACAGGAACTTCGGTTATCTGCAAATCTGGTCGGTATATTAATGTATGATTGAAATCCATACTTATACAAGCTACTCAGGTACTCATTCGATTTTGAGTTTTCTCTCAAAATATCTATATTTATATCTCCTATAATTAAATGGTTTTTTCTGCTTTATATTTTTGTAGATGATTTGACAATTCGCTTATAAAATCTTTTATTGCAACGCAATGAGATCTATAAAGTGAAGTTATTATAATTTTTTCATTTCCGAATTTTATTTCCGTCAACAAAGCTTTAATCCTACCTATGTCAACAACCGAATTAGTCAACATCATTCCTCTTTTGATATAAATGCAAGTTCCATCACTTTTATTGATTTGACTGTCGGCATAAAATAATTCGTAATTTTCAATCTCATATAGCGCATTCTTCCCATTCAGTGGTCCAATGCATTTTATTGCGTGCAAACGTAGTCGCGCTGCACGATATCGCTCTGTTAAGGGAGGTTTCTTTCTCAATTTTCGGTGTTTTAAATGTGTACATCTCGCAGTTGATGTTGAGTATGAGACTTAAATAAAAAAAATATTGTTTTTATTTAAAGTATTGTTTTTATTTATTTATTAATTACAAGTTATGTACAAATTTGAATTTTAACAATTAAAAACATTTTTTTTCCTTTTTTTAAATTTATTTTTAGTGAAATCTATGAATTATCTAATCGTTTTGAATTTTTTATTTAATTAAGTTGCTTTGAAGCAATTCGCAATATTTATGTTATTTTTTGTTTAATTTTATACCATATATTTTATTTATATGTATATTCTTTGTTTAAGCATTATTGAAATTACTGAATTTGTTAATGTTTTTATTTTTTTATAATATTTTTTATTTACCATACCTTTGAAATATTATTCACAAGTTCTTGGATATTGAAACTTTGTAAAGTTACAAAAATAACCCTTTTAAAATAACAACAGAAATATGCAAATATAAAATATATTTATTGATTCAGATATGAACATAGTGCTTGCCTGTAAATTTGGCCATTATTTCCGGCATGAGGAGTATCAATTGATTCAGCATTTGGTTGTTGGAGTATACTACCAGTGCCCTCGGCTATTGTGCAGTAAGGTGGAGCAATCCCACAATCTTATACTATGTTGTGCAGGATACAACACGCTGCAACTACTTTGGGGGCGAATTGGTAATACAAATCCATTTGTTTTGCAAGTATTCTCCATCTGGATTGTAGTCTACCAAATGCTATTTCAACAACAACTCTCGCTCTGTTTAGTTGCCTATTAAAATTTTCTTCTTCTGGGGATAAAACTCCACTGTATCCTTTGATGAGCCAGTCTTGTGTAAAGGATAAGCTGGATCTCCAACAATTAAATATGGAATGTCCTCGCCCATAATACTTTCAGTGTCCTGAAGAAAGACAAAATATAAAAATTTCACTTGAACACGTACTATAAAAAATTATACCTGAGGAATAATTAGTCGATGAATCCTATTAATTTCCGATCCTTTAAATACAGCTGCATCGTGTGCGCTCCCTGGATACTTGCAGCTAATATCTCTGAACCTATAAGAAGATAATGTAAAAACCTTGTGTAAAATATTGTTTTAGACGTACCTTAATTTATTGTCTACAACCGCTTGCAAAACATAAGAAGGCCAGAATTTCCTTCAATTTCATCAATGTACATTGAATACCATTTAATTCTTCATTTGTTATTTTCGAGAGTCGCACTTTTTTCCTTTCGCCCACAAATCCATCACATCATGCAAACAGTCGTTCTTGTTTTCAAAATTTCGATTCGCAGACAAGCTACCTACGTGTGCCAGCAAATTGAACAAAGTGTCATACTTCTTCTCAAGTTTTTCCAGAGTCACATGTTCATTTGATCGCCTAAGTTTTGTGACGCTACCGTTTGATGATTTGCTACATACAGGGGAGTTTGTGATTTTGGACAGTTCACTATCACAACGTACACTATACTCTCTCAACCACCTTTCTGCACACAACGTTTTATCAAAAAGTGGTTTCTCAAAGAAATCACGAGTCGCAAAAATATGTTTGCAAGGCAGAAACATTGAGCGGGTTTTCAGACATTTGCATTTAGTCAAAGTACATGTGATTGTTCTTCCGTTCAATTCGAAAGAGCATTCTTCTCGGGCGACATTACTACTTATAACTTGAATGTCCGGGTACTCCAGCAGTTGTGGTTGCAGATCGGCAAAGGCTTTGGGAGTCAATAACTCACAATAGTTTTTTTCATCCGCGGTCGTAAAAACTTTACTCTTGATTTGACGCCCTTGTGCCCGAAGAAAAACGAAAAAGTTATTGACGAACTGTAACAGACTGCTGTGTAGCGGGACGACCTTTTTAATCTTTGCATGTGTCGATTCTGCTCTGTTGTTGGTATTATTGTTTAAGTTTCCGTGGGCATTCATGCAATAAAGAGCCCACTCATCTTTTATCGAATGCTGGTGTTCTAGTAATCGAGCACTTCCTCTGGAGCAAACTCACAGAATTCAGCATACATTTCATCGTACTCCTCCTCCGATTCGCTATACACTAATTTCCGCAAAATCAAAAGCAGGTCGTCTTTTTCCTCGCTAGTAACTCCCCTTTTGCCAACAGCAGCCTTTCGAACGAAAATTTGTTGGGCATGGAAACTGCAAGTCAGGAGTTGAACTTCTGGAAAAATTTCCCTCAAGGCTACTCTCTCAGAAGGATCCTTATCAGTCATGATGGTCTTCATCTTCAGACAAGCTTCTGGGTTGGCATCACTAAAGCATCTTAGAAGCCATTTGAAGGGTTCCGCTTCTTCGTTGGCTAGCAGGCCTACTCCGACGATTCGAGTGAAGCCATTCGAATCTTCAACATGGAGAATGGATAGCGCGAAATTGTTGTTGAGGAGCCTGTACGTGCTATCCCAGAACACCATGTCGGGCCACATGCTCATTGCTTGCGGCATCTCTGGTGTAGAAAAGAAAAGGGCTACGAGTGTGTTTTTTGCATTGATAAGAGTTTCATAAGATGCACCTATAACAACAAAAATACCATTAAATAATGATTGATATTTACATTTCTTTGTTTTGAATTTCAATTGACAGTTACCTTCTTTTTTCAGTACGTTTGTAAACTCCTTGTAATCCCTCCCATTTTTAATTGGCTCGTGACGACGCTTCAAGTTCGAAAGATCTTTTGAATCCATGAAAACGTTTTTTTCTGTTTCTAACCAATCCAACAATTTTGAGTTCTTGGGATCTAACTTCAGCGTTTCGAGGACGTGTTGAGTAGTTTGGTCCGAAAGCCTCTTGTTCTCTGGGAGAGTATCAAAGTATACCTGCAAATAAAAAAAATCCTTTTTTCCATATAAAAAAGTTTATACTGTTCTTAATTTTCAACTCAAAAAACAAATGCTCTTAGAGAATAATCTATCTTTAAGTTAGAGGAACACTCAACTACTGAGTGTCATAACACGCGTAAATGCAACGCGCCTAAATGAGAAATGTTGGTAAATGCACAAAAATAGTAATACCGTGTGATTTTTGTGTATTTTCCATGTATATAAACACTACCTATTAAAAGAAACACGGATAATTACATTGCTCGTCTAAATGCAACCATTTTCAAAGCTATGAAAATCGAAATTGGTTAAACTCTACGCGTGTAAAAGCACATTTAAAGTTTTATAAATGTATGTATAACCCTTCTGTCATTCATTTCACAGAATAGTTCTTTTGCTCATTTTTTAACCGACTTCGCTATTTTGACAATTTGGCGGCTCAATTTTTCAGACGTGTGATTTGTTAGAAAGAGTGCCGGCGGCTCTTTGTGCTAGTAATTTTTAAAGGAAACTTAAAATATATGGTAGTATATACGTAAGCCTTTCAAAAACAATTATTATTAAAATTAATTCTAGATGATGATGACCCTTTAGTGTAGTTTTTAGTGTTGTGTTTTTTTGTACTTTTTTTCCGAAAATAAAATGTTTTCTTAGGTGAAATTTTGTGTGTTTTTATTTTGAATTAATATTTTTTAGGGACGCGACACATTGATCTCCTCAAATGACAATTGATCAAATCTTCGGTATGGTGGGGCAGTTTTGAGATTAATGTAAAATCTTCTGCAGTAGGCAGTTACTCTAACGAGTTGATCTAGGTTTGGATAGCGATTTATTAGGTCTAGCTGTAGTTCCGTTCCCTTAGTAATGGTTAGGACAACTTTTTTAGCTTCTAGGTGAGTATACTTAGGGTCTTCTTCATTTTTGGGCCACTGAGTTTCATCTTGTTGTAGCCAGGAAGGTCCAGTCCACCACAGTGGGTGATCTTTTAATTCGCCTGGGGCGACTCCTCGTGAAGCGGAGTCGGCTGGTTTATCACCTGATTTGACATATCTCCACCTACTTGTATCTAATCGTTCTTGTATGTAGCTCACTCGGTTACCAACGAAGGTTTGCCATTGGCGTGGATGGCCCTTGTTCCAAGCAAGCACATTTCGTGAATCAGTCCAACCATATATTTGGTACATTTCTGCTGGAATAGCCTCTTTCACATGAGTGATTAATTTAGCCAATAACACGGGGCCACATAATTCTAAACGTGGTATACTAACTTAGCGTGTGGGAGCGACCTTAGTTTTGGCAGCTAAGAGGGAAATAGTGACATCTCCCTTTGGGAATACACATCTTACGTAGACTACTGCAGCATAAGCGACCGAAGATGCATCACAGAATGCGTGTAGTTCATAGGTGGTTTCAGTGTCGATTAATTGGATCCATCTGGGTATTTTTATAAGCTCTAATTTAGATAGATTCTGCCGAAACTCCCACCACTTCGTCCGCAGATAGTCTGGAAGTACTTCATCCCATGTTACACCTTCCATCCATAACCGCTGAAACATTATTTTTGCTAAAATAACAGTGGGAGCTAGCCATCCTAAGGGATCAAACAATTTAGTGGCCTCAGATAAAAGAATCCGCTTGGTAACAGGAGTCTGAGATTCCTTAAGCGACACTTTAAATTCAAAACTGTCACTCGATGGATTCCAATGGATACATAATGTTTTCACAGTTTCGATGAATTCTGTAGAAAAGGTTGTAGCGATCCTTGGGGGGAACATGTTCTAATAATTGTTCGGAATTGCAGACTCATTTACGTAATTTGAATCCCCCTGACTATAGGAGTTGTCGAAGTTGCTCTTGTAGTACTATTGCTTCTTCCTCGAGTGTGTTTGTACCCGACATTAAATCATCCACGTAAAAATCGGATAGTAATAGTCTCAGGAAAACGCTTCTTTTCATCAGTAGCGAGTTGTTGCAAAGTTCTAAGGTCCAAGAAAGGTGCACACGAAGTCCCATAGGTAACAGTGAGTAATCTATAAGTCTCTATCGGTTGGGTCACATTTTCTCTCCATAATATTTTTTGATACTTGCGTTGATCAGGTCGGATATATATTTGCCGATACATCTTCTCAATATCAGCAGTAAAAGCAATTTTGAATTTCCTCCAACGGAGTAAGATGAGGCACAGATCCTTCTGCAGCGCCGATCCTGGTAACAGGGTATCATTTAATGACAGTCCTTTTGTGGTTTTCCGGGACGCATCGAACACCACTCGCAATTTAGTTGTGGTGCTAGAATCTTTTATCACTGCATGGTGGGGTAAAACATATTCAGGGAAATTGTCTTGCTCATGTTCGGCTGAGGAGATCTTCTCCATATGTCCAAGGGTTAGATACTCCTTCATAAAGGTCTTATAATCTTCAGCTAATTTGGGATTTTTCTGAAATGTGTTCTCCAACTGGAGTAAACGTTTTAGTGCCGCATTTCGTGAGTATCCTAAATCAGGCCGCTTATTATTTTGGAAGGTTAATGGTACTACATAGCGACCAGTTGGATCTCGATAATATGATTCGGCGTAGATATTTTCACATTCGTCATGTTTAGGTTCAGAACTGTGAGCTGGAATATCCTCGAGCTCCCAGAATCGTTTTATCGCATTTTCCAGATTCACGGATTCTGTGGTGGTGCATAATAGAGTGACCTTTGGAGTGGTGTAAGTATGGGTATTGACGTCAGTGTGATATTATTAGCTTCTCACCACTATTTGGAGCAGCCAAGGGATGACTTTAACTCCTCTTGAGTGTGCTCGAAAGCAGCTATCTCAAGATCAGCGCAAATTTAAAATGTTTTAAATTAAAACTTCGGTGATTCTCTGTAGACTGTTTTTATTAATTAAAACGGAATTATTTATATACGATTTCTACTTACATAGATTCTTATTGATGGGAAATAACAAACGACAAATATGCATCAATGAAGCACATTCCAAACATTCCAATATAAATTCCTTAAATTAGGAATCAGCAACATTGTCAGCTGCTGGCCGGCACTATCAGGCGCACGAGTACCAAGGTAACTTGACGCTCCTTTGGAATGCGCGAGTCACCTTGCAATACTCCCGCGTCCGGAATGCCAGGTGGCAATTAATTGACATTGACCTTGCAGCTGGACAATGTGCCGTGTTGGGTAATGACCTGGTGATGATTTCTTATCTTGTTTATGCGTTTGATTTATACATTTTTTGTTGTTTATTACATCAGGCATTTTGCCACTTATGATCCAGCCTAATGCAGTTTTTAACGCTATTGGATATCCCTTGGGACCTCTGATGAGCCCATTCAAAATGATATCACTGTAAACGTCAGCACCTACGAGCATATCTACCTGACTCGGTTTCATATAATTAGGATCGGCCAATGGAACATTTTTAAGGTATGGTAGCACTCGGTGGTCAATTGGTTTACTTGGCAAGATTCCACTGACTTTCGGGAAGACATAAGCTTCCACATGTTGCTTAAACGATGGGTCGGATCGAGATTGAACTAAACAAGTCACCGCATTACGAGACACTCCACATTGTAAGTCGCCTATGCCGTTTGCCGTTACGGAAACCGTCTCTTTACGCAAACGTAAACGTTGGACAGCCTCCTCGGTGATGAATGAGACTTGAGAACCTGGGTCTATTAACACTCTCAAGGTTTGTTTACCTGCGTGGTGAGTCTCGATATCGATTAGTGCCGTTGCCAATAGGGTTGTGTGCAATTGCTTATTGTTTGTCAGATAGGATTTTACATATGACGCCTCA
Organism: Thereva unica; assembly: GCA_949987705.1. Classification (NCBI taxonomy): domain Eukaryota; kingdom Metazoa; phylum Arthropoda; class Insecta; order Diptera; family Therevidae; genus Thereva; species Thereva unica. The sequence goes on along the minus strand of OX465284.1, from coordinate 39,058,477 downwards.
TGGACATTATCTGGTGTTAATTGTACTTAATGCGAACTCTGAGGGTGAGATGGACCTTGATAAGTACCATCTTGGTATTCTTGTGTTGATTTCTCCACTAATTGTGGAGAAGCACCATGGTGACTGGAATATTGATTATGCTGACGGGGCTGACGCAAATTCTTGGTTTTGTTATGGTTAATAGGTGCTTTTGGTTGATCAAAATGGAGTAGAGAATTGTGTCTTTTTCCGCATTTTTGACAGTTCATCGGATTAGGATACACATTGAGTTCATGAGATTTTGACAAGCAATTTATACACCGCGAATGGGTTTTTATGAACTCATATCGCCCTTTTGGCTTCATACTAAGGAATTTCGTGCATTGTCATAGGCGATGATCACGGTTATATGCTGGGCACATAGATGAAGCCGATGCACAGTATACGATTTAACCAAACTAGAGGGACAAAAGTCTGCAAGACAATTATATAATAATAATAGAGTTTCCCTTCTTATGAAGAAGGCGCACTTCTCAGCAGGGCTGAGAAACATTTACCACGACCACGTGGGCTCGGCTGAGACATGCAAACATAAAAAATTAAGTACCAATAAAAATTGCATGCGAAACACATAGACAGTCATGAGAGAACAAAGCGACTCCTTTTAAGGAGATCTTTGTTAGTGCTCACGCTAAAAACATTAATATTTTTATTTACAATAATGAACATGCGATTAACAGGCTCAAATCGCCCATAATTGGTGTTAGAGGAGTTGATGTGTAAGAGCGGTGGTCCTCTCAGATTGTATCGGCTCTCTCTAAACGACGCACGGCGCCTTAGAAAACCTGAGTCGACACGTCCATTAAGAAGCTGGTGGACGAAAACAACATCGGCCACCTCACGACGCTTGTGGAGAGTGTTTAAGTTGAATAACTTAAGTCGATATTCATATGGTGGAAGAATTAAAGCGTCTTCACAAGGAAGGTGGTTCAATGCGAATCGAACGAACCTACGTTGAACCGACTCAATTTTTCCAACATGCGAAGGATAGTGAGGAGACCAAACCTGGGACGCATATTCAAGTAAAGGTCTGACAAGGGAAATGTAGAGGTGTTTAGTAATCAGGGTGCTGTTAAATTCTTTGGACCACCTTTTTATAAAACCCAAGTCTAAGCTGCTCTTGGAGGAAATATAGTTGATATGAGTAGAAAAGTCCAGCTTGGTGTCAAATCTAATCCCGAGGTCTTTGACAAAATTAACACGGGGGACACCCTCCCTAGAAAATGAGTAGTTATAAATTATAGGATCACGTCGCCTACAAAAAGTCATGACTTCGCATTTACTAATATTAAGAACCAGGTTGTTGTTAGCGCACCAAGGGTAAAAGGGTTTGTAATGGGCCAACGTTATAACTTATAAGTTATGTGTTGTGGTAGCAAATTAAACACATTTTTTCAATTATGTAAATTTTAATCTGACTTTAAAAGCGATTTCAAATCAATACAATGTTTTAAGTTGCTTTTTTTGGTAATTTTCTCAACAATGATATATAAGGGTCAGATGACACGAGTAAATAGTTAATTAAATCAAAATTTGTGCGGACACGAGAAGTTTTCAAAGTTTTAGAGAAAATGTCATTTAAAGCACCTCCTACGAAAAAATATACACTACTACAAATTTTAAGCCCTGTATCATAAACCAATGAACTTATCATATAATACAAAATTAAATAAGAATTAACAAACCTTGCTTGATCACCGACATAATACACTTCCATAGATTTTATCGTTAAACGTTAGAAATTAATGTTTTTATATCGCGCATAAACTGATGGCTTACAAGAAAAGTCTATGCAGAGGGAGGGAGGCAATTTGATCATAGGCAAGCCCTAATAACTGCCATTTATAATGCATTTGAGCAGATACCTGTTCACTACGTACAAAATTTGTACAAATCAATTGGAAATAGATTATTTGAAGCTGTTCAAAACAATGGAGGACCAACGAAATATTAATAATAAAAAAAAAAATAAAAATATAAAGTACGTTCGTTTTATTGGTTTTTTAATGAATGAGGGTAATTAAGTGCTCCTCTTGCAAAACACATAATATTCAAAAATTGGAGGTTCCCGTTACTTTTAGTTCTTTGAATTATTTTGATTACTAGGAATTTTGAAATAACGGACCAGAAATATTTAACAAAAATTTCGCAGGAATAGGCTTGCTGCAGCAAGTTTTACATCGAAATTTCATGTGAGGGTAATCAAGTGCTCCCTAGTGTATTTGTGGAAAAACGTTCTTGCTGTATTTCCATCATTTCTCGTTCCAAAACCCGGCTTAACTTTGTCTATAATGAGACCGATTTCTTTAATTTTTCCCTTGATTTCTTCTTTCTGCTTTTTAAAGATTTCTTTGTTTTTATCTCCCCTAACTTGCCACTGACCTATATCCGGTATGCAATATTTAATAGGCATTCCATTGTGCGGGTGTAAGCATGGAGGCTAGATATCCCAAACTGATACATATTTTGATTAGACTCTCTGGCACTTCAGTTGAATTCATCTCTTTGGAGGTAGCTTTGCAGATGAAACATGTTTGAGTAGAGTTATTTTCGGAGAGCACGTTACATACTTTACCGTCTATCATCGACAAAATCAACTCATGTTTTACACAAATAGCAACTCCATCTATTTGTGCACCAGTAGGCATCAAATCCCGAATTTATTTCTTGACAGCTTCACATTCTTGTTTTATTAATGACTCTGTTTCTTTCTTAAATATAAACTTTATAATTCTGCAGAATCTTGGAGAAGATGGGCGTGGATTTTCCCATATGATTGAGTTATTGGCATCATCATTATCTCTCACAAGTCTTAGCGGCACCAATGATAATACAAACCCCCAATCTTCGCACTGAGTGAAACCCAAATATCACCCGATAATAACTTAGGTCATTACCAGGTGTCGGGATACACTTTAGTGCACAATCTCTCCCCCCATAGGGGTACTGCCATCTATGTTAGGGAGGACGTGGCTTATCATAAAATATTTTCAAGCACGACTTCAGATTTTAATTATCTTTGGATTAAAATCATTTTCAAAAGCCACGTCATATTCTTCTGCTGCCTATACAGAAGTCCTAACATAAGTAACGAAGCCTCCATTTCATCATTTGATACTATTTCCGAACAAATCTCGGGATTTTTGTCGTCCAATCCTGAGTGTGAAATTATCGTTGCGGGTGATTTCAATGTTCATAACGCAAACTGGCTGACTTACTCAAATGGCACCAGTGTTTCTGGCAAGGACGTCGAGCTCTTTGCAGACACCAATAATTTACATCAAATTGTGGATCATCCCACGAGAGTCCCTGATGTTGCCGATCAAGGAAACTATCTCCTTGATCTTTTTCTCACTTCCCATCCAGAGCGATACTCCGTCGAAGTTGATTCACCTCTCGGCAATTCGGACCACTGCTTAATTAGCGCTAGCTTCCCATTCGAATTTCCCATCCCTCCCAAACCAGTTAGGAGAAATGTATGGCATTATGGGAAGGCCAATTGGCTGGGGCTAATTAATTTCTTCCGAGCCACTGACTGGAATCAGTGTTTCCGAACCAAAAACGTCAACTCTGCCACTATCCGTATCACTAGAATCATACAGGCAGGAATGCATTTGTACATTCCTCATTCTACTAAATCTGTGAAGGCTAGGCCCAACAGATGGTTTAATCAGGAGTGTATGCATGCCATCAGAAACAAAGAAGCCGCCTTTCGAGCTTACAAGAGCTCCCCGAGTGAATCGCTCCGTAAAGAGTATATAAAACTAAGAAATTCCTGTAAAGTCACCATCAGGAACGTCAAAAATTCATTTGACAATAAGTTGAGAAGTAAACTCTTTAATGCAACCTCTGGTAGCAAAAACTTCTGGTCCTTGGTAAGTTCCATAAAGAAGAATTTCACTGCATCTACAACTCCTTCTTTCATTCACGATAAGAAGGTGATAACAGACAGAAAAGCCAAGGCCGATTTATTAGCATCTCTGTTTGCTTCAAATTCTTCGCTATGCAAAACTGATGCGCTACCCCCAGTTCTCGAGCACAATGCTCATTTAATGGACAGGGTTTTCTTCAGGACTCGCGAGGTGTACAGGTGTCTCAAGGAGCTCGATGTCAACAAATCCACTGGACCCGATAATATACCCTCTATCGTCTTAAAACAATGCGCGTCACCTTTAGCTAAACCTCTGCGCAAACTTTTTGCCCTATCATACTCCTCCGGAGTTTACCCAGACTCTTGGAAACTTGCCCATGTTCAGCCAATTCCGAAAAAAGGTGAAGCCAGCGATCCCTTAAACTACCGCCCAATAGCAATTACTTCTATTCTCTCCAAAACCATGGAGACGATAATCAACAAAAAGCTTATGGGATATCTAGAATCCAACCTACTCTTAAACGACAGACAATATGGCTTCCGCCAGAAAAGATCCACTGGCGATCTTTTAGTCTGTCTTACAGAACACCTCAGCCGTAGTCTGCATGGATCTGGCGAGTCTAGTCTGGTTGCTCTAGATATCTCCAAGGCTTTCGATAGAGTTTGGCACTCAGCCCTGTTAGCCAAACTCAAAGCTATTGGAGTCGACTCACTTCTACAGAAGTGGATCAAGAATTTCCTTTTCGGCCGTTCAATCAAAGTAATATTGGATGGCGTCAAATCCGCATCCCACCCGATCTCGGCGGGTGTCCCCCAGGGGTCAATCTTATCTCCGGCCCTATTCCTTATCTTTATAAATGACCTTCTTTCAATCCCCTCCAACCCACTTCTCAGCTTCGCTGACGACGGTACTTTACGGTACTCGTACAGCTTCGATACAGGGCAGACTCATGCCAGATCCTGTCTTGATGATCGCGAACGTATGTCCAACTCTATCAATAACGACATTGAACTGATTCTAAAGTGGGGAGAGAAGAATCGTGTTGAATTCAACCCCGCCAAAACCAAGTATTGTCTTATCTCCAAAAAGAAGTTCAACACCCCTCCACCCTTGAAAGTGAATGAAGTTCAACTAATGGCCGAACCATCCTTACACATCTTAGGCGTGACATTAGCCAAGGACTTGCGATGGAATGACCACATATTCCAAATCGCCAAACAAGGATCTCAGTGCTTGGGATTTCTTAGGTGTAAGTTCCTCCTCCAGCCATCGGCCCGTGCTGTTATTTACAAATCCTACATTCGGCCTCTTCTCGAATACAACTCCCTCGTTTGGGGCGGCGCTCCAATAACCGCCTTGGCATGGTTAGATAAGGTCCAAAAAAGGCCCTTAAATTAATTGACGACGATACCGCTTGCTCCACCATCGACCCCCTCAGCCACCGTAGGAATGTAGCAGCATTGACAAAATTTTATCGCTACTATCATAGCGACTGTTCCTCCGAGCTAAACGCTCTCCTGCCTCCACGGCATTCTTATACCCGCAACACCAGATTAGCCCACTCGTCTCATTCCCTCCACCTGCAACTCCCCCTTTCACGCACTCAACAAGATATGAATTCGTTTGTTAATAGAACAACTCGGCTGTGGAATAATCTCTCGCAGTCAGTATTTCCGAGCTCCTACAACATCCAAGAGTTCAAACGCAGGGTTCATCACCACCTTCTTCAATTCCCTCCCGTTCCTTTATAACCCCTCCAACCCCCCCCCCCCCCCCGTACTAAGCTTACTGCTAGACATTGCACCATGACGTGACAAATGACATGACGGACTAGTAGTACAAAGGGTGTTTCCTGAGCTTAGCACTGCCACATAAAAAAAAAAAAAAAAAAAAAACATATGTATGTATGTATATTCATCTGTATTGTTGGAATTTTCAAATGGCTGTTTGTATAAGCTGTGGCCTGAGGAGCCGTCACATCCCCACTTGTGGATCATTTTGTAGTTCGAGCCGTTTACATCAGGTCTCAATACTTCTCCAAGAATATTTTCGCCAATTCTTTTTGCCGTATGATTCAAAAGAGTTTGTAGCTCAACCTCAGCATATGTATGTATCTGTCATACTGAATTTTTCCACAGAAGGGTAGCTCTGTTCTTTCACTTTTGCTACTTGATCATAGTATGGGTAAAGACGGAATCCTCTTTCTTTTGACTCCTGTTGTATAGTCTTATATACATTCACAGAGAAATGGTTGGATATAAACAAAGCCAATGCTTCTGCCGGGGTATACGGCCTTTGTTCTTTGTTTGCATTTATTCTTCTGCGTGCTTTTTTATATCCAGTAGCTCGTCTCGGTGAAGCTGTTGTAACTTCCTGAATTAAACTAGCCGCGTCACGTTTCCCACTGCCTCGCACACCTAATTGAGTTGCAAAAGATAATTGTTCAACGTCATATTCTTCCAACAAATGTTGAACTTTACGTTTTTTAGTTTTCGTGGAACTATCTTCAAAACTCTTTTTTGGTCTGCCAAAACTGGAACTCGGTTTTGGGGGCTGTTCACGAAACATTGTGAGCACCAACTCTTCATTTAACCATTCTTCGTAATAAATTAAAAATAAATCTAATCGCCTTTGTTTGCGAAGCCATTTCAAACGAATCTTCTCACATTCCTTCTTCAAATAGGCCTTAAGTGGCTTCTCCTGATCTTCCGGAGATCTGTCCGTTCAGATCAACAAATCTTGACTTTATAAATGGCAAAACTTGATCTAATTTGCCTTTAGGCGGTGTAGAACGCAAAATTCAAATAATGATTTTCGCTGAATTCGGGCACCTTTAAAGAAATATTTAGAATCGCATAAAGTCGCATTTCCAAATTATGATTTTAACAAACTTAAATGTTAAGAGAATATGTTAAAAGCGTAATTACACCTTGACTCAACTTGACTACCTACTTTAAGATTGGGTAAACATAGATCATATCTATTACTATTTTTTGTTGTTTTATAATCGATCTACGACTTTTAAAACAATTTGATGGATTAAAAAATCAATTTATATATATAGATAATTACCTCGAGTTACAGAATCCATGTCGAGAAAATACTTTAAATCACACAAAACCTCGAAACACATGCACAAACGGAACCGTTCACAACTGCACTGACCGTGCGGGCGGCTACCTGAGTTCGACGCGGTAACTTCGCGCATTGTTATTGAAGGGATCACTACACAATAGCATATTCTGACGTCATTATCGGCTGTAGGGTTCGTCTAAATGGGTAATAATAGTAAAAAAACGGTTTGTTTTAACATTATGAGTTTTGAATTTTGTCCCTCTAGTTTGGTCAAATCGTATACTGTGTGATGTAGCGAACGAGTGAATTATATGCCCTTTACTACTTTCCTTGCGAGGGCTTTGACACTTTGTCCTAGTGATGGCCTCTAAACTTTGAAACCTGGTTTCAAGGAAGTCAGTAAATTCAATTAATGAAGGCTGTCTTGATGGCACGGTCCTGGGGTTAAAGGTGAACTCCCAGTAATCTATTGTATCCTTGTATAATTTTCAGTGAAGATTTCTATTAACAAGGGATCCCAAGATTGCACTTCTAAGTCTAATCTTTTTAAAATTTCTAAGGACTCGTTAATTGCGTCAAGGAAGCGTTTTAATCCAGCTGCTGTGTCCGTTCTTTGAATTGGTAATGAGAGCAGGGATTGAATATGATAAGTGGTTAATGCACGTTCATCCTGATATCGTTTCTTGAGTAACTCCCAAGCAGTGCTGCCAGATCATGAACTGCGTAAAAACGTATTTTGTGGAAAAAAAGTGGTTGGCGGGGACGGTAAAAAAAACGTATAAAAACGTAACGACTATCTGCCTCTTAGGAAGTACAACGAATAGCTATAACGATAGAAAAAATTAATTATACATCGTTGTATTGTTTTTCATGTCATGTTTAGTTTCGTTTTCAGATTAGTTCTTGAATCAACAGTCTTATTCTAGTGAAGAACTTTTACACAAGAAGAATATGCAAGAATATACTAATTTTCATAAAAGAAAATTTATTAATATAAAATAAAAAACAATTTTGCAAAAATACAAAATAAGTATTTTTATTCAAAAAATAAATAATAAATATTTGTTTATGAAATAATCAGTTCATTTTCATGATACAATTTTACAAAAATAAAAAATAAATATTTTCATTCAAAAAATAAATAAATATTAACTATTTCATTCTTAATACATTCATTTCATTTTCATGATACATATTATGTACATTCATTTATTGTACATCGTTTTGTTCACCTTTTTTGCCATTTCTTTGAAATCAAATTCATGCGCTCTTTTGTTTTTCATCAAAGCAGACGTATGCAAGATACCTGTCAAAGTTTCTGTTTCGAGCGAGTTGCGCAATTTCGTTTTATTGAGGTTGATTCGACTAAAGATTCTCATGGCCCATATTGCATTGCACTCAAAACAATTACAAATATTTAAAAAAATCTAACATCGCGACTTCTCCATACCTGTTGTCAACAGCCAATAAGTGACAAATTCACATTTCACAATTTGACCTAAATATTTGCAGCCATGTTCACATATAACCATAACTAGTCCTCAATCCTCATCGGAATTATACGAGTATAATATGCCGGCAGCGCAATTCTGCCATGGCCATGAAAACGCGCCTATTAAGGAACCATAAAAACCCTAAAAATATGTAATAATACGGATAATTCTCCAAATACGTATAAAAAACGTATCGATTTGAAAAAACGTATAAAAATACGTATTGCTCTCGGAAGCTCCTGGAAAAACGTATAATACGTAAAAAAAAACGTATATCTGGCAGCACTGCTTCCAAGCAGGTGCATAATTTGCTTCCGTAGTATGTAAATGCTTAATTAATTGTAGCGCTTCATCACTAACATTTGCCATTAAATAAGTTTGTGCAGTTTTTGCACATTAGATAGTTTTCGATTATTGTGGATGAGACTTTCAAACAACCCTCTAAAACTGACCCAATCTGGATATCCACCCGTAAACTTAGGAATGTTCATTCGTGCTAGTGGAACTTCATTTGAGTCATGCGCTGCGGTGCAGGTTGTGATATTTCGCTGGTCAACTGACGCTGACGAAGTGGATGGCGTTGGCTGCGGTAAAAATTCAGAAATTATGCTATGGGCTTCCAAATACATTCAAGAGCTCTAAATGTGTCTGTTTGAAAATAGGGCAAATTCGCATGAGTCTCAGAGTGGAAATGTGCTAGCATTTCCCTGTCTTTAGCTAGACAGATCGCCCAAAGGTTATAAAGCAGTTCCGCCCTTTTTCTTAAGTTCTATTCTTTCCGTCTATCCTTGGGAGTTTTCCGTGAGTTTGCCATGAACCTTTCCAATTCAAAGGCATTTAGTTCTTGGGACTTTATTAATTGTTCCATTTGATATAGATAGGTATAATGACTGAGTACAGGTTAGATAGGATGCGGTGCTTCTGACGGGTTAAAGTATTTGAAATATAAAGTCAAATTACATTAAAAAGTGGTTGACTGACGGTTAATTTGATAATTATATTGATGACCTTTAGGTTAGTCAGAAGTTATCAAAGAGATGGGTTGATATTGTTGAAGAACGATTAGAGGTGATAATGTTGGTGTGGTGTAGCTGGAGCTGCTGGTATGGTGGTCTGGGGTTCTGTATCAAACTTATGATAGGAACTGGCACTATGCTGATTGTCACTCTACTAAATTGTAATCACAGTAACTTGAAGCACAATTCATAGTACACGGATCTAATTTGTAGCACTTCACTATGAACGCGGTGCGGTGTACCGGAATTAAACTTTTGTTTATAAAAACCGGAACGAGTTAAAATAAAACTAAAGTTCACAAAATACTAAATTAGATCCGGCTCGAAGGATCAAATGTTTATTACAATAATAAACTCAATTAAAACAAATAACAATCACTTTATTTAGTATAAGAAATGTACATGTATAAAGAAAAAATAAACCGACGAACAATATTTTATTTTTTAGATTTAAGAGGTTTGGTTTACTCCGACGGTGTGTGTACGACTGCCCCGTTCCATCATTATTTCATTTTACAGATAATTAAATTAATGCAGCGTCTGCAGAACAATTCTGGCCCGTGACTTTTTGGGGCTTGAACTCCTGGCCTTGGCGATCGATGGCGTGCAGGTGGTTTCCGGCCTGTGATTAAGTAAAAAGTTTGATGTTGGTTGCTGATGCTCGATGTTGGTTGCTGCACTTTTGGGTGACCGTTGATCGACAAATCAACAGACCCATATACAGTGGCTCAAACGAATAATCGGACAGTGACAATTTTTAAATAAATCTCATAAAAACATGGCGAAATAATCGATTGAAATTAATAACACTCATTTTCTTCTAATTTCATTTTATTTTCATATACTTTCATCAAAAATTAATTTATTTTAATTATACACTAAGAAAAACAATAAATAAAAAAATAAATTCAAGTTTCATGTCCAAAGAATAATCGGACACTGTGGTAACAATTGTAAAAATAGCTGTTTTTTTTAAATAAAATTTAATTCAATATTTAGTAGCAAATCCTTTTGCTGCCACTACCGCCTGCAGAGATTTTACCAATTTTTTGCAAAACTCGGGTTCAATATTACACCATTCTTGTTTAATTGCCTCTTTTTACTGATTAATGTTATGGAACGTTCTGGTGTACAGTCTTCTTGCGATTTCTGCCCACAGATGTTCTATTACATTAAGGTCCGGAGATTGAACCGGTGTTGACATCAATTTGGGGCAATTATGAATGAGCCAAAGCCTTGCAACCATCGACGTGTGCTTGGGATCGTTGTCTTGGTAATAAGCAAAGTTCTCTAAAATCCCTAATTTTTCCGCGCTTTGCTTAACATTTCCTTTGAGAATGTCGAGGTATACAAATTTGTCCATTTTACCATTTATGAACTGTAAATTACCCACTCCCGCACTAGACATACAACCCCAAACCATTACAGAGCCTCCTCTATGCTTGACTGTGGCCCGAGTATTTTTATGCTCGAATTCTGCATTTGGTTTCCGCCACACGTAAGCTCTTCCATCAGACCCGTGTAAATTAAATTTACTCTCATCAGTAAATAAGACCTAAAATTGTTCGTTAGAATTATAAAATATTGAGCTGAAAAAATTTACTGTGTCCCAAAAGCTATGGTCTTTTAATAAATATTCTTCGGCAAATTTCAAGCGCATTCTTTTATTCTTTGTGCTTATAAAAGGCTTTTTTCTGATGATTCTTCCGTGTAAATCGGCTTTTCTTAAAACATTTCTTACGGTTTCCGTACAAACATTTTTTCCCAAATTTTCCTGCACAAAATTCCTTAACTCCTTCGCTGGCTTTAAAGGATTTTCTTTAATTTCCCTTAGAATTCGCCGTTCATCGCGATCATTTAATATTTTTCCTTGGCCCTCTCTGCTTTTATTGGTTAGCCTATTCTCATCACGATATCTTTTTATGATATCATGGACAGTTGAGTGACCCTTACCACCGATTTTCCCAATTTCCCGCTTTGATTTTCCTTCTCCAAACAGCCTAACTATAAGCTGCCGTATTTTTTCTAGGGGTTGCGAATAAGTGGTAAAAAAATTATATCGCTAGCTCTCTTAATAACGGGGTAAATTGCATACTGGAAGTAAAAGCATTTCAATTTGAAGCATTTTTAGTGCGAAATTGATTTAAGTTCAGTAAAAAATATAAAGAAAAAAGGGTTCTTATTGCCATAAATGAACTTTATTTAATATTTAATCGATTCTCCATTGTTTTTATGACTGGAAATTTTCTTTTTCTTATACTCGCCACTAATGTGTGGAGCATTTCTTCCGGAATTGAATTCCAAGCATGTTAAATGCTTATTTTGAACCACGTAAATAACAAATATTTTTTTTCTCTGCGTACTGGAATTCTAACGCTTGGGCCAAAGTTATCCGTTGTCTTATGCAACATAAACCCTAAAATAATTTCTTAATTGTTAAGGACAAAATTACACCCCTGCGTTCCGAAATTCTAACGCTTGGGCCAAAGTTATCCGTTGTCCATTGTCTTATGCAACATAAACCATAAAATAAATTCATAATTGTTAAGGACAAAACTACAAAGCAACCTTCATATATTCTAAATGTTACGTTAATTAAGCTACCAATTAAAAATATATTTGCAAAAGTAAACAAAGTTTAATAAAAATACCTACCTGTTTATGAAGGAAAGGCCACGAAAATAAAAGATATTTTTTTTCCCTGCGTACCGAAATTCTAACGCTTGGGCCAAAGTTATCCGTTGTCCGTTGTCTTATGGAACATAAACCCTAAAGTAATTTCATAATTGTTAAGGACAAAATTACAAAGCAATCTTTTCAAATATTCTAAATGTTACGTTAATTAAACTATCTATTAAAAATATATTTGCAAAAGAAAACTTAGGTTTAATAAAAATACATACCTGTTTATGATGGAGGCTACAAAAATATATATGTAATTCCCTTTTGCTTACACTCCGAACTGAACTTGCTTGTCTAGCAAGACTCGACCAAATAAATCCGTTACTTTACAACGTGAGCTTATTCAATTAAAGCCTGAAATACAATGAAATGCAGTATTATGGATGCCGTTGTTTAGACGGTCGTTTCTTTTGAGGCTTCTGATGGCGATAGTTTCGGTTTGAGTTTATTCGCTTTTAATTCAGGTGGAATAAAGGGCACAAAAATTCAATAATTTACATGTTATACGGCAATAAAATTAATTTTTTGTTGAACTTCAAATTCAAAGAAGCTTTTTTTTAGTGTATTGTTTTTTTTTTAGCGCAACCTGGAAAGAAATTGTCCCCCCTAATAAAAAACGTCTGTTCATCACTGTGGCTGAAAGGAAAATAAAATGGAACACTTAGGTGACACAAAATGAAATTAAAATAGACAAGTGATGAGAAAAAGCGAGTCTATATGTAAGCCTGGCAGTACTTATTAACACAGTGGCAGCTTCGGCTTCGGATTCGATTTCGAAGCCGAAGCCTCAATCAAATGATATTTGATATTGGAAGCGGCGTCGGTTGAAATTTATTTGGAAAATCGAAGTGGACTGTCCGGTAATTTAAATTTAACACGTGTTTAACATGGATTTTGAGGAAAAATTAATCGAGTTAGTAAAGGAAAATCCATGTATTTTATATATACATGGATTTTCCTTTACTAACTCGATTAATTTTTCCTCAAAGGGTGCAAAGATCATAAAAATAATCAGAAAAAAGACCACGTATGGAAAAAAATAAGTGGAATTTTAGGTATTCCGGGTAAGTTTATATTTATTTCATACTTTAATAAAACTTCCTCCCGTTTATTTTCCATGATAATTTAACAAAGTTTATTTAATGTAATAAATTTTCCGCGATTTGCAAGACGAAGACGAATGCCGTTATTGTGTTATACTTGGCTTCGGCTTCGGCGTCGATTCTTAATTCAGCGCTTCAGCGCTTCAACGTCGCTTTCGAAGCCGAAGCCGAAGTCGCCATTGTGTCACGGCCTAGAGTGAGTCATGATGTGGTTTGCCTGTGGCATCATTGCAAGGTAGCCAAACTCGCCTTGAAAGGGGTCGAAATGAATTTGACGCGAAAAGAGAAAAGTACCGTATGGTGTAGATTGAAACAAGAGAAAATCAGTTTCAATGAGTATACAGGTTAATTGAAAACGATTAAGAGTGGTGGAAGGGAAGTGAAGCGATAGGAGCAACTTAGGTCCAAATTTGAATTCGACAACCGAAAATCGTTGTCCCTGAGGAAATATGACCCCACGCTAGGAGTTTGAGAAGAAAAAGGTTGTCGCGCCTTGTTGCGACGGTTTCTTAGAATTCTTTCGTGAGGAGCCTAGTGAATGTTAGGGGAGGATCGTCTGATCGATGGACCCCGTAAGGGAGAGAAGATTCGTGTTGTGGCAGTATAATTGGTCTGGGCTATTGAAAAAGGTTGAAATGGTCCATAGGGTACCCGTGGCACACGCTCGATTCCATGGGAAGAATGATCTAGGGATTCGTTGCCGATGGACTAGGTAACACCCGACCGTGCGGTCAATCAACTCTAAATCATTCTTCGGGAGGGAGCTACAGGCTCACCGGCTCAGCGTCATCATCGCGGGCCCGAACCAGATGACTCATAACCCTCTCCCGTGCACAAGGATCTACTCCGGCCTAGGGGAGAATGAAACTGGTAAAGGAGCGGATTATGCAATAGGACGTCACCACTCTCGGAGATCACAGGTCGCATATTGTCCATGACCTCGCACTGTCCGGACTACTCGACCCGAAGGAAGCAGCAGTAAAGGCCAGCATCCTCGCGGACAGGCTGGTGCGAATTAGATGACCGAGAGGACCGTGTCTCGGGGGAGTTGGTCTGGCAACTCCGGCTGGACTACAAACTAAAGCCATGACCCCAGACGATCAAGGAAAACAAAGAGGAGTGCCACCGCCAGGGAAGCTACCTAAGCGGATTAGAGGCACCGCTGTCAGTTGACCGGTGAAGCTTCCGTTAATTTCACTGTCGGAGATCTTTCGCGTGGTATGCTCCCAGTAACTTTCCTGACATATCCTCAACCTCGTACAGGCTTGCACCTACCCGTTTTCGTATGCGAGCTTTGGAGAATTTATTAGCCAACTTGGCACTAAAACAGTTCGCTACGTTACTTATAGGAAAGGTACGACGATAAACTTCTTGACCTGGCTTAAAGGTGACTGTCTTACAACGTAAGTTGTAGTTTTTCTCATGACGGTGATGTGCAGTCGACAAATTGAGATTGATGCGCTCACGAATGAGGCGAAGGCGATCTGAAGCGGGGAGGAATGCAATGTCTCCGTCTTGTAAAGCGTGCAGCTTCTTTAAAACCACATAAGCGGATCCGTGTAGGATCATCCGGCTTCCGAAGAGAGCTTGAAATCTAGTCATTCCGACCGATTCATGAAACGAGCTTCGTATTGCACATTCGAGAGAGGTGGCGGTCCCATTCACGATGGTCGTCTTTTAAATAAGCTCGAATGGCAGCTAAAGTGGATCGATTTACTCGCTCTGAGGCATTTTGATGTGGAGAGTGCACTTCTGTGCGCAAATGTTTGACTCCGTAGCAAGAATTTAGTGAACTCCTTGGAGACGAACTGGCGACCGTTGTCGGAGAAAATAATTTCTTGTACTCCAAAGGTGTGGAATACACGGTGTTGCAGGCTCTCTACTGCTGAAGTGGCAGTCTCGGAGGACACCGGAAAAAGAAATACAAACTTACTGAATGAGTCTAAAACCACTAAAACTGCGGTGACTAGATTTTTAGAAGGACAAAGCGGGACAACTCCGGAGGGTCGGGGGGGGGGGTGGGGGGTTATCAAAGAAAATTTTCGTACAGAATAAAAATAATATCTTAATATTTTTTTTTATTTCTAACATAAGTACAATTTATAAATATAAAAAAATGTGTAATATTTTATTCCTTGACATATTTTTTATTTGAGTGAATTTGTTTCAGTAGATTGTTGTCATTTTTTAAAATATTGTAAAAATCTTCACAAGAATTTGTCAAATTATATTCAAGGATTCTTAGAACGCAAAACAAATTGAAGAATTCTTAGAACGGAAAACAATTACCGAGTTTATAGCAGAAAAATTAAATCGACTTAACTCAAAATTACGTCAAAATTTCGAATTAGCGTATAAACGGGTAGAAATACATTCTTATAACTATGGCTTAAGCCGAAATATTTCGGTATAGGGTAAAATTTTTTGGATGATCCATAATTCGAATTATTTTTGGAGTAGCTATAAATTAGGTAAATGATTTTAATAAATATAAAATTTAACTTAATTCTAAAAGTCGGGACTTTTGAAAAACGTCGCGGGGCGCGGGACAAATTGTGAAAAATTGGGACTGTCCCGCCAAAAGCGGGACGTCTGGTCTCCTTAGGTATTACCTCTCTTGGAGCGGGGGTAGGGACCAAAAAGTCCACATATAGAAATTGGAAAGCCTTAGCCACTTCCAGTTGCGCGCCCATGGGCGGCCGTAAGATCGCATTGGGTGATTTCGTGCACTTACATGTCTCGCACTGAGAAACGAACGTTCGGTTTACCATGCCAGGCCAAAAATATTTGGTTCGTAATCGAGACAGAGTTTTACCAATCCCACCATGAGAAGCCTGAGGGGGAGAATGAGCGGCCTCAATCAATGACAGGGTCAAATCAGAAGGAGTCCATAACTTCCAGGTAAGTTCGTCGGAGATAGGGTCTCCGGAACGTGGAGTACTACGATGGAATATAAAACCGTCGGATACCATGAGATCAGGTAACTGTCCCGCCTTTCCGCTTATGCTATCAGCTAGTGACGAGTATTCTGCCGACTTAAATGTAGGGAACGTAACGAACGGTCCTACTCGCATCGCATTGAATGTAAAACGGCCTAGAGAAGTCAGGGGTGGTCAGTACTGGGGCCTGAGTCATACATGTTTTCAACTTGAGGAAGGATTGCTGCGCGTCGTCTGTTCAAACAAACTTCTTCCCTTTCAAGCAATCTGTAGTGGGGGCGGCTATGCTAGCATAATTAGAAATGAATCGTTGATACCAACCGGTCATGCCTAAGAATCTCCTTATCTGTCGATGCGACTTCGGGATAGGAAATTCGGAGATGGCAGCAACTTTACCCGGATCGGTTCTCAACGTTCCATCACCAATCAGGAAGCCTAGGTACTTAACCTCGTGCACACAGAATTTACTTTTAGACAAATTGATGGTTAGTCCAGAGCGGCGCAAGCAACCAGCAACCTCTTCAAGAGTCTTTAGGGGAGAGTCAAAATCAGGAGAGACAATCAGTAGATCATCCAGATACACGAAAACATGTTCTCGTAAGTGTCCACGGATAACTTTATCCATTAGTCGACACATACGCTGAGGCGCATTGCATAAGCCGAAAGGCATGACAATAAACTGATACAGAGGTCTGCCGGATACTGTAAAGGCAGTCTTCTGGCGAGATTTTACTTCAAGTGGAATCTGCCAAAAGCGTCTTTCAAGTCCATGCTGGAGATAAATTTGGTGTCCTGAAGACGACCAAGGAGTCCGTCGATATGGAGAAGGGGATAGGCGTCTTTGACTGTGACGGCATTCACTTTACGGGAGTCTAAACATAGTCTCACCTCGCCGGGTTTACGGACTAAAACAACGGGGGAATTCCACGGACTGTTGGATGGCTCAATGACACCTAGACTGAGCATCCGGTCGAATTCGTCGTACATTAGTTTTTGAACTGCAGGCGACACGGGATAATGTCTTTGTTTGATGGGGACTGAATCACCAACATCAATTATATGTTCCTCCAAATGGGTTTTCCCCAAACCCAAGACATCAAAGGAGGGAAAGGTGGCCTTGACTCGTTCTAACTGAGTTAGTTGAACATTAGACAAATCCTGAGTCATGGACAATACGGCCGGCGTTCAGCTCGCCAACTATCTGGGGAAAGATGCCGAATAACTTCCAAAAGTCATACCCTAAATACAGTTTCTGGCTCAAACTGGGTACTGCGAATATGGTCATCAAGTGAGTCCGTCCTGCAAAGGAAACGGGAGCTTTGATGTACCCTAAAACTCGCTGGGATGTACCATCGGCAGTTTGTAAGGAAGCGTCTAAAGAATGTAGTCTACGTTCAGGATGGTCTTCTAGAAATGACTTGACACCCCTTCCCAGACACGTTATGGAGGCAACGCTGTCCAGTAACCCAGTCATGGCTACATCGCCGAGGGTTATACTCGCGAAAGGTCTCATCTGAATGGTCATTGAAGATATCGGAAACGATCTGGCATGAAAGCCGACGTTTCTCATTGGCTAATTGCCGAATATTAGGAATTCTTTTATGGGAGGACTCCCGAGGGGGACTTGAGAAGATTCGCTCGCGGACCTTTTGATAGTTGTTGCATCTTGCAATAAAGGAAGCTCTGGATTCGTCTGAGGGAAATTCAGGGGGATCGTCACAACGGGAGTAAAAACTTGACTTATCCGGGATCGATATTGACACGTCAGGTGATGCACTGCGCTGAGCAGCTTCAGTTACTGTGAGGAGGGTTGAGGTGTCTGCGGTGGACGCGGGCTCCCACGCGGCCTGCGCCCATTTGTCGGTTTCCCTGGCAATGACACTTGGGTGACACTACCCCAGGATTTCCGCACCTGTAGCAAAAGACGTTCCGGGTTTCAGAGGGACAGTCGTATAACGGGTGGCCTGGCTGCAGGCAATTCCAACACTTAAGTTGTCTTCGGGTGAGGTCTGAGCTTCTTGGAGAGCTTCTATCTCATGGAAATATGGATCTAATGGCTCATGGACTCTTAAGTTAGTCCTTCGTTCCATTTTCTTATTTAAATGCCAGTGTTCAACTTTAAGGCATTGCTCTCTTAATTCTTTTATTGTTCTAAACTGTCGTCCCACCAATGAACTACCAGTAGCATAATTTAGGTTTTCGACCCAGATCCCCGTCAGCTGAGATTCCAAAATCGGGTTCTCCATTTTGTTGTGCAAGGCAATCATCTTATCTAAGTACTCATCGAAGGAGTCTTGAAGTTGCTTCAATTCCACCATAGATTTAATGGTGTACAGATCTGAATCATGGGACTTAAAATGGGCTTGGAAGTTCCTGCGAAAATCGGACCATTCGGGATTTGGAAATTCCCGACGAAATTGGTTCCAATACCAGGTTGCTGCCCCATCCTTGAGTAAGGATGATACGTTGGCACAAAGCTCTTGGTCAGATACGGATGCATCTTTAGCCTTTCTTTCCAGTCTGAACATAAATTGTTCCGCTGTAAGTCCACTAGATTGTCCTGAGAACGTGATGTTCCAGGACAGCACAACTGAGGGGTGGCGTGACTTGACGGGTCTAGCAATGAATCGAAGGTCCGGGGTTTTAATCTGACTAATAATTGGCACCTGCTCAACTGAGGAGCTGGCCTGACCCGCTCTATCGGGAACGGGAGCAGGAGCTGTGCCTGGGCCGGTCGGCATTGAGGCCAGTTGGTCCTTTAGCCTAGCAGTCTGTTGTTCAATCCGTTGTCGCTCTGAAACATGGTTTTCTGCGTTTGTCTGCCCATCACTAAACCGTGAAACGGAGGACTATCGTCACCCCTGGGGGTTTCATTCGCATTCTGATTTTCAGTTTCATCCGACATAATGCTTTTTTAAAGACGAATGATACGCGAATTTACTACTAGACGGAAGAATTTTTTACGAAGGGGGCGTAACCCTTTGTTCAGAAGCGAGACTGACCATAAAAGTTTGACGCCAAAAGGAATAAATGAATTTTTCTAATAACGTTTAAAGTTACGTGAAGAGATGAGAAAAAAAAATGTATACGTCAACTCTGGACAGGATGTAATTATAATAAATATTAATTGAATTTTAATAATAATGTCTGAATTTACGCGAGAGAGAATTATCCCTCGTATTCAAAAGTATTAATTATTAACGCGATAAATTTCTTAATGATATGGGACCTGGGCATGGTTCCCAGAGGAGAGGACGCACACTCGACTAAATTTCAGCACTTACCAGAATAAGGATCGGCCGAGGAGAGTGGTATGCTATATCTGCCTCGGTCGATTCTACATTTCAGCATTCACCCCACCCCCCCGCAGCAGTCCGCTTGGCTATGACGAAGAGAAGAGAATTTGAAGAGAAGAAGAGGCTCCCATTGGTGAAAATCATCCTTGATTGTCAGCCACGACGGATCAGTGACGACGACGACACGACTGAAATTCCGGAAGGCTGATCAAGCAGAGGATACATACGGGACCGCATTACCAGAGGGACCACTGACTTACCGCGCTGGCAGGCAATACGCCTGTTACCAGAATCATTGTAAGACAGTGGTCTATCCACCAATGTGGCCATACTAAGCAGAAAAAAGAAATTCAGAAAAACATAATTGAGTGGTATTGCTTCATTCATGGAAGAGACAACCAGATGGTGATACCTCCGCGTAAGCCACGTGAACATAAGCCACATGAAGCCAGACAGCAGGAGAATCCCATTGGTTGACTCACAGGAGTTGTCGCACTAGCAAGCGAAGGCGCTTGGTACTAACGCCAGACAAACTCACATAAAAGGGCAAGGTATACAAGTTGGAAGCTACCGCAGAAAAGAAAAGTTGTTGAACCATAAACGTTCAATGAAAATGAGAAAGGAGTTATAGGCCGTTAAGGCTAACATGAAAAGACATAAGCTGTAAGGGAGATGATACCGCGGCAGGTACCAAAACCCATTCCCAAATAACCGGCGGGACTTGGACTGAGAAGGGAAATAAATACTGAAGGAAGTCCACTACCGGTTCCTCTCGATGGCCGATGCCACAGAAAAAGAATTATATATCGGACTTGCATATGGAAATTACTGAAAAAGCATAGCTAGGATGAATAAACTTCCCACAGGGAAGGAGAAAACAAAGTTGCCGGTTCAGAAAAAGGATGGTGTCACCAAGTGACTAACAGACTTATACGAGCTAGGAACATAGACTAGAAAGTTCTAGCCTACCTAAAGTTGGGCGCCATATTTGTAACTGCCGTGGATGGTCTTTGTGCTTACGCACGAGAAAAGGGGGATATTGCCACACAGGGACTTGAGGACTGACTACAAAAAAAAACTGAGAGAAGGGAATTACTAAAGAAAAGAGTGGCTGGACGAATGGTCCGGAAAAGGATTCGTCGTGAAATTCACTAGCCTACTATACACGAGGTCGTTGGCACGCTTGCGATGTTCAAACTAGCTCGACGGATGGGGGGGGGCTCGTGGTGTATGAGGGCTGAAGGAAGTGACAGTTTAAAAAAAAAAAAAAAATTCGTGCCACCAAAACAAATAAATAAAAATACCTAAAGGAACAGGGGGCAATATAGGGACCCGTCCAGGGCCATCGAGAGAGGGTTTGCGGGGCTTAGCCATGCGAACGGACGCGGTCGGGACCGAAAGCTGAAAATGAATCTAAACCATACAAGTACTTACATATTTGGGGGTGAGGTACACAGCCCCTCCACTGGTCACCATGTCCCTGATGTCCTGCTACTTACTTACATGTTCGGGACTTCGACGACTTCATCATAATGCTTAAGAAAAAAAAAATTTCACGAAGAAAGAAGGAAAAATTTAACTTTTGTTTTGATTTATTACTGTTTGCTTTATTCTTAAGGCCTGAGGGGGATTAGCAAAAAAATTTAATTTTATACAGTTATTTTACTTTCCTGTTCGTTCTTATTTACTAGCACAAATGAGCATTTAGAGACTATTATTCGACAAAAAAAATTTACATTCCTCTCGTTTTTGTTATCTTTTTCTTCTTTTTCTTTTTTCTTTTTGATTTGTACACAGGAATTTTCTACATATAATCAACACAGGCCAATGTATTGAGAAAGTCACGCTTTTACTATAGGTGATGCGTGCAGTAGTTTCTGCACCAATTTAAAAAATCTTGTTGGTTTTATAATTCTGATTTATTATAAAATAATGTTGAACAGTAGGAAAGTTGACGGTGTAGAGCTCCGAGATGTGTCTCAATTGATGGTCCAAACGTAAAAGAGGAAGTTTTACAGTCTCGAGGCACTACAACCGATCGTGCGCCGTCCATCGATCACCGAGGCTGAATATGATCATCAATTATAAACATATAAGCACGATGAGGGAAGCCGAACTTGCCCGAAAACTGCGCTCCCAAAGAATTTCTCGAAAATGCATTATTTGCAATTTTTCGTAGATTTTACTTATAAAAATATGAGCAGCAGCTGGGAAATAGCCCATGGTTCTCAAATATGTTGGTCAAGTTCAAACTATTTGGCTCTGCAACTTTTATTCATATTTATTGGATTTCGCCCAGTGATCTCAGGATGGCGCTAACAGTTAATTTTATTTATAGGTACTTCAACTAATGACTTAATTTGTATAATTCATTCATACTTAAAACTAAAATTTTTAATTTGTATCGACGCCCGAACAATAGGTGTAAATGAAATTAACAAAAATACCAAACTAAGACAACAATGAGCTCTCAGTGCCACCTGGTCGTTGATCCGTTATTGATTGTTGCCGAACTTAAGATGGTAATTTAAAAATTGCTGGTCTGATTATACACAGAAATTTAGTCCAAGACCTCGTGGGCATTTTCTTTTTATTCGTTGCAAATAAAGAAAAATTCAAATTGGAATTGCAAATCACTTATGCAAGCACACCACCACAACACTTGGTCCAAATTCTCGTGGACATTTTCCCTTTTTTTTGCACATTGGGAACAAACCGGAATAAAGTTTATGTCGTTTTATGCAAATGATGCGCGGTTCCTGGTCTTGTTTTTTTTAAGATCTAATTTTTTTCCTTTTTTAATCAACCCGAATTATTCACATCTAAAAAAAATCGTTTTTTAAAGATAATTCTTTTTTTTTTTTTTTCAATGGTATTAATCCGAGGATTTATCGCCGAGACGCCTGCCCTATTCCACGCTCCTGACCTGACTGCCTGCTCCCCACACAAATTTTTCTTTTTCCCGACCACCGGGTCTCACACAAAGAAAAAAGTCGTAGCTTGCTTTGCGCGAATTCTTGAAAATCGCCTTTCTTGGTCAGGCGTTGGTGTGCGCATAGAGGAATTTCAGGATAATTAGTGTGGGATGGAAGAGGTTGATAATTGTTTCTTTCCATTTCCTTATCCCACACACACCAAATAAACCAAGCGAAGCCTGTTTTTTTTGGAAAAAGGCCAGATGTCGTGTTCTGATTGGTCAAGGGTTATGACGCCGTTCGAGACATCCATGGGGAAGGGTGTTGCGTGGGCAACAAAACCGTGGATAGAAATTAATTAAAGCAGAGCCCGATGAGGGGAAAAGAGTTGGTTTACAAGATGTAAACGAGGGATTCTTTAAAAGTTCGATGGGGTTTGTCTATTGCTTAGCAATGAGAAATTGCAGCAATTTATAACGAATTTTTCTTAACGGATATTAGGACAGGGACGATCAATTTAGCTTATGGGGAGGGTATTGAAAGAAGATTAAACCATCGGGTATGCCGACCGTTACAGTACATTTTCGCACATATGTATATAAAGAAATATAATTCATAGCATATTCATAAATAAAATAATTAAATTCAAAATATACATTTACTTTATGTTTACTTAAGTTCATTATAACCAGAACCTAACTTTCTTTTTATACGCACTCCTAGTTTTTATGTCTATATATGCAAGTACTTTTTCATCTAAAACGTAAGCAGGCTTTAATCTGTCTATTGAAATAACTTGTACTTTGTCATTCTTCTGTATCTTAAAAAATTTATCGTGTTTTGCAAGGACCTTGTACGGACCTTCATATGTATGGTGCATTTAAGGTTCTAATATCGATTTCTCGCCGTATAAACACATGAGTTCACTCTTCCATGCCTTTTGGAATGAAGATATTATTTTGTTTGTGAGGCTTTTTAACCTGTGGTTTGATCTTGCTGATTGTTTCTTGCAATTCTCTAGCAGTGGTGTAAGTATTGCTGAATGCAAATTGTCTGTCGCTAAGAACTCACCCGGCAAACGTAGTGCTTGCCCATAAAGCAGGAAAGCAGGAGAAGTGTCTAAACTTTCGATTAAAGCAGACCGTATACCTAAAAGTATCCAAGGAAGTGAATAATACCATTTTGGGGGTTCATCTATCGCTTTAATTGCCGTTTTTAGTTGGCGGTGAAATCTTTCCACGAAACCATTTGCCTGGGGGTGGTATGTGGTAGTCTTTATATGATGATTGCCTAAAATATTTGACATCTCACGGAATAGGGACGACGTAAATGGAGTTTCTTGGTCTGTTGTTATAATATGCGGGACACCAAAACGTGCTATCCAGTGGTGTAGAAAGGTTTGTGCAACATTTTCAGCTGTAATATTTTTAAGAGGTATTGCTTCTAGCCATTAGCAAAAGCGATCCTTAATGGTTAGGAGGTAAGTATAACCATTGGAAGGAGGTAGGGGACCTACTAAGTCCATATGTATGTGGTAAAATCTACCTTTTGTTATTTCGAAAGAGCCATACGGTGATACTGTGTGACGAGTCCCCTTACATTTCTGGCATTTTATGCATGTTTTTGCCCATAGGTTAATTTGCTTATTCATACGTGGCCAAAAATATTTAGAAGCGATAAGTTTGCGAGTGGTTCGAATACTGGGATGAGATAAATTGTGGAGTTTATTGAATATTGCCCTTCTTAACCCTTCAGGAACGTATGGTCTATTAGATCCGGTTGAAGTTTCAACCCATATTTCTGTTTCTTCTACCGGTATGTAAATTTTTTGTAGTGAATATGAAGTTTTTGATTTTTTGTCGTCAACATTTTCTATCATTGCTCTGAGTTCGTCGTTTAACGACTTAGTGGAGTCAGATGAGCAAAACAGAAGCAATTGTCTCGAGAGTAAAATTTTTTTTAGGAACATGTTAGTTACATCGAATACTATACGAAATGGACATTTTCTACCTCTAGCAACCGCCGCTACGTAAGTTATCGGCCCTTATGTCAAAAATTCACCATTTTGGTCGTTCTTTCTAAATATAGATGCGTATATCTCGGCATGTGTAGGTCCGAAAAAATCGAAAAAAATAGAGGTTGTTCGTTATGATATTGGCTACCAGCGGTTACAATATGAAACTTTTATCTCTACACATAACCTCAAAAAATTCAAAAACTGAAGAAACTACTGAATTTTGGTTTTTTGGTGATAACTTCAGATATTTTTCGTGAAATTTGATGAAATTTTCAAAAGTTATACTTTATAATGTGAGCAATAACTGGTTAAAATTTCAAGTCAAAATATCTAATACAAGGCTCAAAAATTGACTTCAAATTTGAAAATTGATTGGCCTATCAGTTTTGTGCATCGCTTCGTATGAGGTTCTTACTTTTTTTAAAATGTAGCTTCTTTTATGCATTTTTGATGGTGAAAAATAAAATATTTTAAACTTGAAGAAAAGTGAAAAAAAAATCGAATCGACAATCGACAATTTTTGCATTTTTTCGTCAATTTTTTAGAAAAATTTGACCTTTTTTTGGCAAAGTTCAATTTCTATAGTATTATTAGTTCATTTTTGACATATGATGATCGAAAAATTGACTTTTATCAAAAACTGTGTATTTTTGATGGTGAAAAATAAAATATTTTAAACTTGAAGAAAAGTGAAAAAAAAAATCGAATCGACAATTTTTGCATTTTTTCGTCAATTTTTTAGAAAAATTTGACCTTTTTTTGGCAAAGTTCAATTTCTATGGTATTATTAGTTCATTTTTGACATATGATGATCGAAAAATTGACTTTTATCAAAAACTGTGTATTTTTTCTAAAAAAATTGACGAAAAAATGCAAAAATTGTCGATTGTCGATTCGATTTTTTTCACTTTTCTTCAAGTTTAAAATTTGTTCTTTTTCACCATCAAAAACGCATAAAAGAAGCTACATTTTAAAAAAAGTAAGAACCTCATACGAAGCGATGCACAAAACTGATAGGCCAATCAATTTTCAAATTTGAAGTCAATTTTTGAGCCTTGTATTAGATATTTTGACTTGAAATTTTAACCAGTTATTGCTCACATTATAAAGTATAACTTTTGAAAATTTCATCAAATTTCACGAAAAATATCTGAAGTTATCACCAAAAAACCAAAATTCAGTAGTTTCTTCAGTTTTTGAATTTTTTGAGGTTATGTGTAGAGATAAAAGTTTCATATTGTAACCGCTGGTAGCCAATATCATAACGAACAACCTCTATTTTTTTCGATTTTTTCGGACCTACACATGCCGAGATATACGCATCTATATTTAGAAAGAACGACCAAAATGGTGAATTTTTGACATAAGGGCCGATAACTTACGTAGCGGCGGTTGCTAGAGGTAGAAAATGTCCATTTCGTATAGTATTCGATGTAACTAACATGTTCCAAAAAAAAAATTTTACTCTCGAGACAATTCCCTTTTCATTAAAATTTGATGCTCATCTGACTCCACTAACTGTTCTATTGCAAAATACGGAATACTAAGGGTGAGTTGCACCAACTAACTTTAACCGTAACAAAAGCTAAATCGGTTGTCAAATCTCCGGTTAGACAAAACGGGAGTTGCACCGTTTAGCAATTGTTAACATGACGTAACATTTTAACGTTAACTTTAACCAGGCAAATTTGCCCGGTTAATGTTATTGTTATTATCAACTAATGACAGTTGTCATAGACACAAACAGGGGTGCCATTTCCAATAAACTCACAAACTGTGAAACTTATAAATACACAAAAATATAAATTTAAATCAAAGTAGCAGTTAACGAAACTTTAACAAACGATTGGGTGGTGCAACTCATTTTTACAAACTGGAACTTTAACAACTTTGTTATTGTTAAAGTTAACTTTAACAATAACTTTAATCAATGATTTGGTGCAACTCACCCTAAGAGGTTTATCTATAACTTCAATGAATGATCTCGAGAGAGTATCAGCAACTATATTTGTAACTCCGTTGACAAATCTAATGTCGTTAGCGAACTGCGATATGTAATCCAAGTGTCTAGTTTGTCTTGGGGATTTTTCGGAGTTAGAGAGTAGGGCTGAAGTTAAAGGTTTATGATCGATGTATATTGTTAGCTCTTTGGCTTCTACGAGATGCCTAAAATGTTTGATTGCTAGAAACATTGCTAAGAGCTCTCTTTCGAATACCGAATATTTTTGTTCTGCTGGGTTGAGTCCTTTTGAGAAAAATGTAAATGGTTCCCAATTATTTCCGTTTTTAGCTGCAATACGGCTCCGACTGCACCACTGGAAGCTTCTGTGAACAAGCTTAATTGTGAATTAGGATTAGGATGAACTAATAGAAGTTGGTTTCCAAAGCTGCTTTTTATATTATTGCATGCAGTTTCATGATCTTCTGACCAAAGGAATTCGTTACTGTCTTTTGCTTTCTGTGTCTTTTTTGAGTTTGCATTCTTCAATATATCGTACAATGGAATCGATAATTGTGCTATTTTGGGTATAAACCGGTGGTAACAATTTACCATACCCAAAAAGCGTTGCAGTTTCTTAACTGAGGAAGGGAATTCACGTATTGCTTGAATTCTTTCTTGTGAAGGGGACAAACCCAGAGGAGATACTCTATGGCCTAAGAAATCGACTTCGTGTACACCGAATACGCATTTCTTGGGGTTAATATTGATACCTTATTCTTGCAAACCTGAAAATAAAATACGGAGGTGTCCTTTGTGATCTTCGGAAGACCTGCTTGCAATTAAGATGTCGTCCAAGTAGGAAAAAATGAAATCCAAATCGGAAAGAATCTGGTTCATGAATCGTTGAAAAGTTTGCGCTCCATTTCTTACGCCGAAAGGCATGTGGAGAAACTCAAATAAACCAAATGGTGTAATAACTGCCGTTTTGTAGATGTCTTCCTCTGCCACTGGTATTTGGTGGTATGCGCGGATAAGGTCTATTTTTGAGAATATTTTACAATCCTTTAGGTTTATATTGCAATCTCGTATATTAAGTAAGGGATACTTATCAAAGATAGTTGCTGCGTTTAGTTGTCCGTAGTCGCCACAGGGTCTCCATTCATCAGGGGATCTCTTAGCGACCATGTGTAAAGGCGAAGCGACGGGGGAGGAAGAAGGTCCACATATTCCCAACTGTATCATGGTGTCAAATTCTGCTTTCGCGATTTTGTATCTTTGAAGGTGAAGTCGTCTAGGACAGGCCGAAGGTAATGGTCCTTGCGTAGTAATGTAATGTACCACGTTGTGAGGTACCCTTTTGTTGAAATCTGGTGGAGAAACTAGTGACGGAAATTCTTTTAGTGATAAACCGAATTCATCCTTAGTCAGACACAATTTGGGAGAGAGTGAAGTGAAACGTCGTGTAATACAATTTACCGTGATTGCAGTTAACTTATCTACTAGTTTTTTTCCGCGAACGTCGACGAGTAGGTTATACTTGTACAAGAAATCGGCTCCCAGTATGGCATGGTCAACGCCTGCTACGCAGAAAAAAAGATCGAAAGTGCGCTGAAGGTTCAGGCCTAATGTCAAAAGTTTAAAGCCGGATTTATTTCTGAGAAAAGGATATAGTCGTTTAGGTATTACTGATACCTCTGCTCCGGTATCAATAAGAAATGAAATTGTGTTTTGCTGCCCCTTTCTTCTTTCCGATTGTTTGTTTTTGGGGTGCTACATTCACTCCCGTGAAGGAACCACAAATTAAAAGATTTATGTTCAGAAAAATGAAAACACTTTAATTTACTTATTTGAACAATAGAATTTGGATTAATTGGATTAATACACAATGAATTTGATACAATACACAACAACTTTGATATGATTTATAATGTGATTAATGCACAATGAATTTGATACAACTATGATATATAATGTGATTAATGCACAATGAATTTGATACAACTTTATAATGTTTTTGATCGTGTTGATTTCGCGGCGGCGTGGTACTCACTGGTTCCAACGATGCTAGCGATGGTCGATGAAAAGCGATGAACCCGGGGGTTATTGCCGGTCACAACATGTCGCAACTACCTAGTTGCTGAGTAAAGCATTTCCTAAGAATTTGCTGACCTAATTCCGTTCACCGGCTATTTGCTGATTCTTGCAGCCACGGGTTGTTCACCGTTGAATTGGAACGTTGAACAGAAATATTTGTAATATTATCGGTGATGAAGCGGCGGCAAGGGTTTTTGCTTGGCTTCGTTGCCGCCGTCGAAGCTGCTACTATTCGTTTTTTGTTTGTTTCCCAGAGTTGTTCTTAAATCTGTTACACGGTGGGTTACATTTTATGGCGTTGTTGCCAAAGCGCTTATGATACCAACATAAGTTAGCGTTTGTTGGGGAAGGGGTGTGATCCCTGAAATTATTTCGCGTGCGACTTCTATTTCTGAATCTTGGTTGCCTAAGCTCCAAGTTTTTTAAACGGTGTAATAGCATAATGGCGCGTTAAAATATTGGGCGCCACTTATGCGAGGTATTACCCCCTTAGCCATAAGCCCGGAAAAGCATGACTAAGGAGCCAATACCATACATAAGAAAGGAAACAAAATTCCGGAACTCCTACGCCGGCCACACGGAGTTATCTAGCTCGCCGGAGGGGTCGTGGGGTGTGTGGCCGGGCCTTACCGCGGTTGGTTCACCACTTACCTGTGACTATGAAAAATCTTATTCCATTCCCGTCGTCCTTCGGTCCTCGCCTGAGCCGCGTCCGGGCTCCCTGTTTCCCTGACTGCTCATAGTACCGAAGACTATCAGCTTCAGGGAACGCCACTATCTAGGATACTCTGAAAAGGAAAGACCACCCGTCCCAACCATTCCACAAAAAAATCCTAATGCACGAACATTACATTTATATTTATATTATAACCTTTTAACATTCACAAGCCAACAACGCACAATATTATATCAATTTAATAAAGAGCCTCAGTATTCAATGGCCGTGTTTTTTTAATGAACTGGGTTTTGAGTTCATTAAAAGAACGGCAAGGGAAATTTTCCAACATCTCAACTGGATCTATCTTCAGGGTATTTAGCAAAGAATAGTTGAAACGTCAACTGTCGCCGTCGGGATTTGTGACTTGATTTATAAATTGATTTATAAATAAGCCCATCTTATCAACATGTGATTATGGCCTAAGTGAAAGTAGTTAAAAATGATATTAATACAAATTGACGAATAAAACTGTTCTTTTAGCGTTAAAAGATTTTTGACCCTATGTATATCAATCAAAGATTTATCTATGCAGATTTCGATATAATAAAATGTTTCGATAATATTAAGAAGGCTGCTCCAGGATGTCCAACTAATATAACACTCAATTCTTTCAAGGTGTGTAACATATTTAGTAAGTGATTTTTTGAATAATTTTAGCACTTTACACACTATTTGAAGAAAATGATTGTATTTAGGGATTACTTCAATGGATGGAAGATCTGTTCTTCTAAAATCAATAAACTCAAATGTTCTTATAGGTGGTATACATTGCATTGGAGCTTGCATCATATTTGGACAACTTGTTACATATAAATTCCTTTTGTGGAACAACATGTTTGTCAACTACCAACTTCCAAGGACACACCACCATTGCAACTGGTATATTTTCTCTTCTACTTCTATTCTCGTAAAATCAATTTGTTCAAATATTGTTATAGGCGCTATATTTGTAACAACAAGATACACACTTTCATCTTGTTAATTTTTGAAATGTCGAAAGTGCTGACAGGATTCTTTGTTCCGTTTGGAGTTAGTGAAAGCCCAGTAAAATTTTTAGAAAGATTAAATTTATCTTTATTCAATCAATATAAAGTAATCCACACTATTATATAATCATTTACATTGCACATAAATTAATAATCAATTGAACATAGATAACATTTTAAAACTGCACATCAGATATCGTGAGATACCTTTGGTTAACTGCTGGTTAATTTAATTTAATTTAGAAAGAGCAATTACATCTCAAAGCATCTTAATAAATCCAACAAACTTGAAAATTAAGTGGATGCTGAGTGGAAAGGTATTTTTCAGGCCAGATTATTTAATTAATAGATTCATTTATACCAATTGGTGAGGTATTTTTATTGCAATTCCATTTCAATTTTTATTTTTATTTCATAGCGTTTCTGCACAAGTCTAAAGAGTATCTAAAATTGATTAAAATTAATGATATAAACGACAAGAAATACTTTTGATTTAAATTTGCGTTGACGCTAGATACGCAGTCGTTGGCAATACGATGTAAGTAGTGCTTATCTGTAATTGAAACTGGTAGCAATATTATTGTAAGAATTGAGGTAAACATAACATGTCGGGTAAGAAGTAGTAAACTGCTGGATAGACAAAATTACTAACAACATTGCCTAACATTGCCATTTTGCAATGCAATTTCTTTTCTGGCAGCCCATTTAGATGCTATACGTCTTTTACATTGCATTCAACTTGGACTATATTTGAAACCACATACACTGTTTTAGGTAAATTCTTATTTAATTTTAAAAACCTAATCTTAAAATGATTTTTGACAGAGGAAAGGTCATTTTCGTAAACGCATGACTACAGTCATCCTACAATACTCAGCTACGGACTTCCAATTGTTGAATACTGTAGAATGACTGCAGTTCTGCGTTTACGAAAATGCCCGAAGTTTTCACAATGGAATATGGTCTACCCTTACGGCTTCCTGTTCGAAATCTGCACATAAACCTAGACGAAAAGCATCTGTTTTTTTAATGTTAACTTATGTTATTAAATGATTATTTTTTAAGGATTTCTGTAATAAAAGCTTATCTTAAAGTTTAAATGAAAATTTTTGTTTTTAATTTATAAATGCCTTTATTCTTGAAAAAATTCTTCGCATCAAAATGTCAAATTAAGGAGAAGAATACGATGCGATCGCATCCAGCGATACAAAAACTCAATCGCATCGCAACTGACTTCTTCCGTTTGCTTCTCACACTCGGACCGGAATCCAACAGGGACCTTATTATCTAATACAATATTCAAATGCGTTTTACTCGAAACTGTTATTCGAAACTAAAGTGTTTTCGTATTCCCTATTACTTTACTGTATTGTTTAGTAGAAATGTGCCCGGAAGAAAAGAAAATGAGTATAAGGGGCTTCAATTGTGTCGCCCATACGTAATATTTTTTAAATTGCTCGATTACACTTCACCTTTCGAGTAAAAACCTAAGAATATTGTTACAGTTTCGAGCAGAATTTAGTCAGTTTTGTAATAGAGAATACAATTTTGACAGTTTCAAGAGAAATTATCACAATATTGTAAAAGAGATTAAGGCCCCAGAATAACCCCGCGACGGAATGCGAGTAAGCGGCAAAATCTGGAAATTAGAGAATTACTGAAGCAACCAGCGATGGTTATTAGTGTTCAAAGCAATAATAACACAAAAAAGGTAAGTTTTTAGCTTAAAGCTCAAATGAAAATTTGTCTTTTTAATTTAAATAAAGCCTTTAATGTAAATAAAATAACAAAAACATTAATTGAATTCACAACAATTATAAAATAATAATTAAAAAAAAAAAAAAAAATAACAATAATACAGTCTTAAAAAAAAGGAAATTCATTTAAAAAAAAATATGGCAGTCTTAAAAAAAAGTAAATAATAACTTCATTAAATTCAAAAATCACATTACCAAAAAAAGCAAATAAAATAACAATAATCCAGTTTAAAAACAAAAAGGAAATTCATTCAAGATAAGTATATAACAAAAACAAACATTCATAACAACATTAAATAAAGCAATTCACATAAACAACATAAAAAAAAGGAAATTCATTTAAAAAAATGTAGAAAAATGTAGTAATCTTAAAAATAGATAATTTTATAATAAATCAGTCCAAATGTTTCTTTCAAAAGCCCTACTTTCTTGCTAAGCGGCAAGTAAGGCAGAGCTAAACCATAAAAAAACCGCATATTAGAGGAGTAAGAGGCCTGGAAGTTTCAATTAAAAGTTTTCATTGTAGGAAACTCCAGTAACTCAATTGCACGTAGGAAATAAAAAAAAATGGGTAACGCCGCACACATTAACAGCTCTGTCCTTCGAAAATGCGGAATCACCTGTAAGTAGATATTAGATAATATAAACATTAAAAAACCTAGTATTAAATAAAAAACCTTTTACACCTCTATTTATTTAACGTTTGCAGCCATTCCTTGTGCCGCTTGTTCCTCTCCTCATTGAGGTATAAAAGGAGGTCCTTTTTCTCCTCGAACCGCTTATCGCGCCTGTCTTCATTGTCCAATTTTGTCCTTCGCTGCCCTGCAGATGGACGACGGACGGTGGACGGCGCCGCACTTGAAGGGGACGGCGCCACACTTGAAGGGGACGGCGCCGACCGCGAAGTGGACGGTGCCGACCTCGAAGTGGATGGTGCCGCCCTTGAAGAGGACGGGACTGCAGTTACCGCGTTGACTTCCGCCGGAGCAGAGCTATTTATTGTGTGCCTGTTGCTTACGAGAGCCCTGTCGCCAAAAATTTCGTCCATTTGGGCGTCAAAGGGACTAGCTATTGCTGGCGAAGCCCCCGTGCGACTTTCGTTATCCTTTGACGATTTGTACGCCCGCACCAAATTTTTTATCTTATTTTCAACTTGGGATAATGTTACTGGAGTTTCCTGCAATTAAAACGTTTTATACATTTTACATTTAATTATTATTCTCAAAACAAACCAAAACTTGGAGGCCTCTTAAGTCCTCCAAAATGTTAACGAAGGCATATTTCCTTTTTTTTGTGTGTGTTAGCTCTTCTTTGCGTGCCGCATAGCACGAAAGTAGCGCTTTCGTCTCTTTTACAGTCCAAAGATGCCTTTCTCTAGAAAATAAAGGCATTGTTATAAATATAATAACCAATTATTTATTTCCTAATACTTACAAATTTTGTTCTTCCATCTTGCAATAATAGTAAACACAATAACTTATAACAATTAAAATGCTTTGTCCGGCGCTAAAACTTTCAATTAGAATGACGTTTCTTCTCCGGCTTGAAGTTGGCCGCATTCTGGAAAACTGGGAAAATTTTAAAATTTCCCAGTAACCCTGATAGAAACCCCGGTAAAACCTAGGTTTTGAGATTTGTATGGCGAAGAACCAGCCAGTTCATTAAAAAAACACGGCCAATAACACTGCCAGACTTAGGTAGCAGATACTATACTATCATCAACAATTCTCAAATACACAAAAAAACGGTAATCTATATTAAACGGTAATCGTACAATTCTTGTCGACAGACGGTGTTGAAAAAAAAGAAAAGTGTCGTACGGGTACGCTTACGTCGCTTTTGTACAGACGCTATTATTTTTATTAAGTATGTGTACAACTACCTGTAAAACAATAGAAGAAAAAAAAATATCTCCACTAAGAAGCAACCAAATGTATCCACAAATATAAATACAATGTAATAGAGAAAAAAAATTTAAATAAAATGCTGTCATTCTAATTAACTGTAAAATTGTTAAATGTCAATTAAATTAATCAAATCAATCAAAGCATGCAAGTAAAGCATACACGAATAAATGTTGTTTGCTGTTGTGGTGGATGGTGCATACCCATTGTTTGACCCAGAGCGGTCGCTATATATTATGTTGCTGTTCAATAGTCTTGTAATTTGCATATCTAAGATGGTTGACTATGAATGTTTCTTCGTTTTTTTATTTTTAGTATGATACGCGCTACACATAAGGGGCACACGCTCACTACGGTGACACCGGCAAGTCAATTTCAGTCTGTGTGTTTGAGCGGTCCGTGGTGTAGCGGCCTATACTTTCAGCAATTTATATAATATTGGTTAAATTGTGTACGCTATGAGTATGCTACTTAAGGAAATGAAATGAGAAAACACTTTTCTTTACAAAATTCCACGTATTTATTGTTCTTATCCAAAAATGAAACTTAAGGTCCTAATTCACAATTCAAATTTTTATCTTCAAAAATTAACTCCTTAAAAATAGATTATTAAATTCACTTCTTTAAATAATTACAAATTTTCTTCTTAAATTTTATTGCACAATTCACTTCCTAAATCTAATTACACTACCTGAAAGAAAATCAATAAAATCGAAGCGATGTTCGTACGAACATGTTTGCTCTTTTTTATTGATAGATTATTGAAATATTGAAATAGATATTATTTTTAATAACCACTGAAATAAAATTATTAATTAGTGGATTGGCCTGATGTCTGCACTGGACATGTTCGAACCAATAAAAAATTGACTAGTATTATACCTGGGTGAATTTGAGAAAAAAAACTGCCGACTTAAATTTACACTATACAAAAGGAACTAAAAAATGCCGACTTCTAACTACACTTTATAATACAAATTTAACGCAAAAAAAAACTACCGATTTTAAATTGAAAAACTAATAAATCAAATCTTGCCGAATTAGAAAAAAACTTCGCCTTCTGCCGCCAACGGTTTCTGGTCAAGTGAAAATTTTTCTTCGTCCTCCTTGACCTTTGGCTCTCTCAAAATTTCCAGTTTCCTTGGAAATTTGGAAGCCGGTAATTTCTTGGAGTTGTCCCTGTCTTGTTGTCGGATATTTCGCTCATGTTTATTGGCGAAATCGCTGACATTCAGAACTTATTGTCAGCAAATTTTTAGTACACTTGACAGTTTGACGTGTCAAAGTGTCAAGCTTCGGCGGTGAATTGTTTTTAATTTCTTGTTGAAATTATTTTTGTTGTATATTTATTATATATATATATGGATATATTGAGGACGAAGCTGGCCTTTAACTCTTTCGGCGGGATTGTGCTTGTAGAGTCCCAGGCACTAGGTATCCTTTGAAGTATTCTGCTGTTTTTTGTAATTTGTTTATTTTTAGGGTTCAGCCTAAACATTCTCCCCCTCGTTGATCGGTATCGATCAACATATTCCTTTCCTTAGAAATTCCTCTTTTTCGGTAGTGGTGGAAGAGAATTGTTCCGTCAGCTCTTACCTTCACCTTCGTTTGATAGCGGCCAGGAAGATTTATGGTTTGCTCTCTACCCTTTCGTTTTGCTATTTTTTCGAAGTCGATTTTTTGAAGTACCTTTTTAGGAAGGAAAATGTCGGTTCCTTCTCGAGTAGTGAATCGTTGGAAGCTATTGTTTTCTCGGTCTTTAAACTCCTTCAGGTTGGTAGTGGGCCGTAGTACCTTTAGTGACGTCACATGTCTGGAGTTGATTGTGGCCGGTTCGTTTAATGTAGATATGGTGTACCTGGTTTTCTCTGGTGGTGCTGGCGGATACTCCATCTTGGTAGTAGCTCTAGATTGTCGAGAGATCTCGTCGAACCATCCTGATGTGGAGGAGATAACGAGACCTCTTCGTTGATGTAGAGGTAGTCTTCCCAGTAACCTTCTTCTTCGAACTCGTACCGGTTTCCCATCTGAAACAGTAATGGAAGTAGTAAATATTTGCTAACTGACGTTGAGGGACAACACGTAAACGCACGAAACACAACAGTAAAGGACGTTGCACTAGGCTTCTAGCGGTAGGGGACACAATTTGGTGATTGATCGTTTGAGTCTACCAAATTGAGTACGAACTTGTGCCACTCGAGTTAATCCATCCTCTCCTGGAAATGTTTCTTCGATTATGCCAAGTGGCCATACTGATGGAGGTGTATTATCGCCCTTTACGAAAACTACTTGCCCTGGCATCATATCTATCCCTTGCTGTCGCCATTTCGGTCTATGTTGCATTTGGTTTAAATAGTCCTTTGACCATTGTTTCCAAAACTGTGTCATCTTACATTTTAGATGCTGCCATCGTTGATTAAGTGAGATGTTGTTGGGTTCTGCTTCTGGTTCTGGTAGTGTTAATAATGATTGACCTATTAGAAAATGTCCCGGCGTCAGAATGAGGGGATCGTCTGGTTTGTTGGGCACATAGCATAGTGGACGTGAATTTAGGCACGCTTCGATTTGGTTGATGACTGTCGTAAATTCCTCGAATGTATAAATGGAATTTTTTAAGGTTCGTTTGATGTGATATTTTATGGACTTCACACCTGCCTCCCACAAGCCTCCAAAGTGTGGGGCGGCAGGTGGATTGAAATGCCAGCTTATTGATAATGTTGCTAAGTATTGTTCAATTTCAGGGCTGGATTCCTTGATTACTTGACATAATTCCCTTTCTAGTAGTTTCCTACCGCCTACAAAATTTGTACCACAATCCGAGTAGATGTCGGTGCACCTTCCTCGTCGAGCGATGAAGCGCTTGAAAGCAGCCACAAAGGTTTCGGATGTTAAATCTGACGCTAATTCTATGTGAATTGCCTTGGTCGTCATACATACGAAAATGCAGATATACCCTTTTTGTATCTTCGCGTTCCGATGCCTTGCTGCTTTGATATTGAAGGGACCAGCATAATCCACTCCTGTCTTGGTAAAAGGTTTGGCAATAGTTGTTCTACATCGGGGTAAGTTTCCCATTAATTGTTGGCTTGTGGTTTGCCGATATCTAGCGCAAATCACACACTTGTGTAATTGCGTTGAGATAGATCTTCTGCCATCTAAAATCCAGTATTTGTTTCTTGTAGTAGCCAAAACCAGAGACACGCCTCCATGCAATGTCTCCAGATGTGTCTTGTTAATTATTAACCTTGTTATATGATGGTCTCGTGGCAGGATGATAGGGTGTTTTTGCGAATACGGGATCATGGCATTGTTTAATCGCCCACCGACTCTTATTAGACAGTCCTTGTCAATAAATGGTGCTAACATGATTAATTTGCTACTTGGTGATAGTGCGTTGTTTGCTTGTAAACTGTGAAATTCTTTAGCAAAGGTGCCTTGTTGAACACGCCTTAAAATTGTATGCTCAGCCTGGTTTAGCTCTTCTATGGTTAATGGTTGAATTCGTTTGTGTTTGGAATCCTTAGCGTTGTTAATGAATCGAAGTATTGTTGCTACTATCCGTATAAGTCGTGTGTAGGATGAGAATCGACATAGT
Source organism: Thereva unica (assembly GCA_949987705.1). Taxonomy (NCBI): domain Eukaryota; kingdom Metazoa; phylum Arthropoda; class Insecta; order Diptera; family Therevidae; genus Thereva; species Thereva unica. The sequence continues at coordinate 39,021,034 of OX465284.1, read as the reverse complement.
AGATCGTCGTCTATTGTAGAGAATAGAGTTGTTGTGTTGTCCTTGGCTTCTAGTGTTGTTTCTTCCTTTATGGTGACATTCCTTGGCCAGTCCTCGGATGGTTTAATAAGCCAGGGTGGGCCATGCAGCCAAAGCTTATTATCAATTAAAGAGCTGGCGGTGGTTCCTCTACTCGCGAGATCAGCGGGGTTGGTTTGCGTAGGGACATGCCTCCATCGATCATATTTGAGAAGCTCCTGAATTTCTACAACTCGGTTCGCCACATACGTCTTCCATCGGGCAGCATGTTGTCTTATCCATTGCAAAACTATAGTTGAATCGGTCCACGCTACCACTGGAATTCCTTGAAGATGCATACTTGAGACGGTCTCCTTCATCAAGCGAGCTAAGAGTAGTGCACCATTTAGTTCAAGACGCGGTATGGTAATAGGTTTAACGGGTGCAACCCTTGTTCGCGAAGTTATTAAGGTTGACGTTGTGTTGCCTTTGTCGTCTGTGGCGCGCAAATATATAACTGCAGCAATTGCTCGTATGGACGCATCACAAAACCCGTGTAATTGTACATCATATCGTGGTGAATAGTGAATCCACCTAGGAATTGTAAACTTGTTTAGGTTCTCTAAATCCTTCTTGTAGTTTATCCACTGTATTTTTACATGTTCCTGAACTGGCTGATCCCACGAACATCCTGTTAGCCACAAATCTTGAATTAGCATTTTGGCTATGATAATCACTGGTTGTACTAGTCCTAATGGGTCGTATAAAGAAGCCACATCGGAAAGGATTGTTCTTTTTGTTACGTTGCTGTAGTCCTTGAGCAATTTAAATTTAAATGAAAACTGATCCGTGTACGGTTGCCATCGCACTCCCAAGGTTTTTATTGAATCGGATTCCGAAAACGACACTATGTCCTTATGTTCTCTAAACTCGGTTGGCAAATGTTCCAAAATCACCCGTTCATTGCTGCTCCATTTTCTGAGATTAAACCCACCTGACTTTAGCATTGCGATTAGTTGAGCTTGCAACGTTAGAGCTGTATTTGTATCATCTGCGCCAGTCAACAAATCGTCTACATAAAAGTCAGATTCAGTTGCCTTCGATGCTAGTGGATAGTTTTTACTCTCATCAGCGCTAGTTGCTTTAGTGCGCGAATTGCCAAATAGGGAGCAGCTGTTGTCCCAAAGGTAGCTGTGGTCAGCATGTAGTCTTGCACGTTGTGTCGTGAAGGATGCCGCCACAAGATTCTTTGGTAAGTTTGATCTTCAGGTGCTATTTGGACCATTCGGTACATCTTCTCTATATCTGCATGGACCGCAACCTTATGCTTTCTCCATTTCAGTAATGTGCAAAACAACTTGGGCTGTATAGTTGGACCAGATAGTAAGAATTCATTTAAAGATCGTCCACTTGTTGTCCTTGCCGATGCGTCAAACACCACTCGAAGTTTGGTGGTGCTGCTGTCCTTCAGTACCGCATGGTGCGGAATGTAATAATTTGGCTCCTTGTCCTTTGGAGGGCTCGTTTCAATCATATGTCCTAAGTGTATGTATTCGTTCAGACAATCTTCGTATTCCTTCTTAAGATTTAAATTGTTGCTAAGTCGTTTTTCTAGGTAGTGAAACCTTTTGAGGGCTAGTGTACGGGAGTCGCCTAAGTTGGGCGCCTTGTTTTGTTTGAATGGCAATTTTACTTGGTATTTTCCATTATCCAATCGCTTGTGTGTCTTTGTGAAAAATTCGGCACATTCCTGTTCTTCTTGCGTTAACTGTGGCCTGGTAGGCAGTTCCTCTTCTTCCCAGAACCGCTTCAACTGGCAGCTAAGATCTTCATTGGTCACTTGTATGGTAAATGTATTGGACTGTGTAGGTTGATTCTTGCTTGTAGGCCCGAAGATTATCCATCCAAGGCCAGTGTTGACTGCTATAAGGCTATTCCTTGAGCCTTGTCGTAAACCATCTTGTAATATTCTTGCGTATGGGACGACACCAAGTAAGACGTCTATGTTGCCCGGTTTCCAGAATCCCGGATCTGCCAGTTCGAGGTCCTGCAGATGTTCATAATCATGTAATGGAAGTATGGTCGTCGGCAAAGTATCTGTTATTTTATTGACCACAAAACATGTCTCTGTAATTTGAAACTCGCTGCAAACGCGTGATGTTAAAGTAAGCATTGTTTGTTTTGTAGACGTCCCTAGTGGACATGTATTCATTCCTGTTATGTTCAATGTTGTGGGGCTGCAAGTCAATCCTAACTTTCTGCATGCATTTTGCGTAATAAAAGATGACTCAGATCCATTATCTATTAGGCATCTTATGGTATGATGTTCCCCGTTGCTCCCCTTTGCATATACTAAAGCCGTTGATAGTAATGCGTGTGCTCCTCTTCTCGCCAGAAATGTTTGTATATTGTTTGAGTCGGAATCACTGTTGAGTTGTTGGTTGTTTTGTTGCTGTATTAATGTAGATGTGTCGCTTGTTGATTGACTTGAACGACAGGCTTCCTTAGTTGAAATGTTTGTAGTAAAGGGCTTCGATCGTTGTTGTGTTGTAGTTGACCTAGAAGACCCAGTTTGTTTATCTTCGTGTAAGGTGGTATGGTGTTTTTCCTTGCACCGTTGGCATCGAAATTTGCTTGTACATTCCTTTATTGCGTGACTCTTTGACAGGCAATTGTAGCAGTGACCGGCTGTAGTAACTAGTTTCCTTCTGGCACTTGGAGCCATACTGATGTATTTGGAGCATTGTTGTAACCAATGTGGTTCATGGCACGCTGGACATTGATCACCGTGAACTGCGTGGTAAACCCTTGTAGTAGTTCTCGTTCGGCTTGATTGTGATGATGAAGTTGGTTGGACCATATCGGATATCGATTCTAAAATCTTGTGTCGTTTGCATAAGAAGTCGTAAAATTCTTGGTATGTAGGAAGATCTTGAGAGGCTCCTTGTTCCTCTTCCCACATCTTCAGTGTGATAAATGGCAGTTTCTGAATAAGGATGTGTATGAGCAATATATCCCACGAAGTAGTATCGATGTTCAAGTTCCTTATTTGTTGAAGGCAATCGTCAATAGTCGATATGAATGTCTTTAAACTGGTAGCATTCTCGGCACTTATTTTCGGTTGGGTTAATTATGTTTTTAAATGATGATTTACCAATATCCTTTTGTTTTGGTAACGTTGCTTCACCTTAACCCATGATGACTCGTAATTATCGTTTGTAGTTGGTATATGTCTTAATAATTTTTCAGCATCCCCCACTAGGCATGACTTGAGGTGGTGTAGTTTTTGAACTGGTGTTAATTGTGAATTGTTATGTATTAAGGATACGAACAGATCGTGGAATGAGTACCATCTATCATAGTTTCCGTCAAACTTTGGTAGATCGATTTTTGGTAGCATTGTATCTTGCCGAATGACTGCTGGAGATGGTGGCTGCACTTCTGGTGGAGTAAATCTTTGAAGTCCTTCCATTAATTCACTGAGGTATTCCGAATATTTGGATTCTAATAACACATAGGTATCTTCGGGTAATGTTTCAGATTCCAATTCCTCAAGAATGAAGGAGTCAGTTAAATTCTGGTCCGTATCCTTGTAGTCTGCCCACAAATTTCTGAGCTCATCCAATTTGACTTCATAAAAGGATTTGGTGCGCTTCGCTAATGCCGTTTTTTTTGAGTTTTCAATAAATTTTTCTATTCGAGCTCTTAATGTTTGCTCTTTTTTCATTGCCTTCTTTAGCGTACTCATGTTTTTTAAACTTTCTTATATATTAACCAACACAATAGATTGCTGGTCCTGGATGGAACCACCAATGTTTGAGCGGTCCGTGGTGTAGCGGCCTATACTTTCAGCAATTTATATAATATTGGTTAAATTGTGTACGCTATGAGTATGCTACTTAAGGAAATGAAATGAGAAAACACTTTTCTTTACAAAATTCCACGTATTTATTGTTCTTATCCAAAAATGAAACTTAAGGTCCTAATTCACAATTCAAATTTTTATCTTCAAAAATTAACTCCTTAAAAATAGATTATTAAATTCACTTCTTTAAATAATAATTACAAATTTTCTTCTTAAATTTTATTGCACAATTCACTTCCTAAATCTAATTACACTACCTGAAAGAAAATCAATAAAATCGAAGCGATGTTCGTACGAACATGTTTGCTCTTTTTTATTGATAGATTATTGAAATATTGAAATAGATATTATTTTTAATAACCACTGAAATAAAATTATTAATTAGTGGATTGGCCTGATGTCTGCACTGGACATGTTCGAACCAATAAAAAATTGACTAGTATTATACCTGGGTGAATTTGAGAAAAAAAACTGCCGACTTAAATTTACACTATACAAAAGGAACTAAAAAATGCCGACTTCTAACTACACTTTATAATACAAATTTAACGCAAAAAAAAACTACCGATTTTAAATTGAAAAACTAATAAATCAAATCTTGCCGAATTAGAAAAAAACTTCGCCTTCTGCCGCCAACGGTTTCTGGTCAAGTGAAAATTTTTCTTCGTCCTCCTTGACCTTTGGCTCTCTCAAAATTTCCAGTTTCCTTGGAAATTTGGAAGCCGGTAATTTCTTGGAGTTGTCCCTGTCTTGTTGTCGGATATTTCGCTCATGTTTATTGGCGAAATCGCTGACATTCAGAACTTATTGTCAGCAAATTTTTAGTACACTTGACAGTTTGACGTGTCAAAGTGTCAAGCTTCGGCGGTGAATTGTTTTTAATTTCTTGTTGAAATTATTTTTGTTGTATATTTATTATATATATATATGGATATATTGAGGACGAAGCTGGCCTTTAACTCTTTCGGCGGGATTGTGCTTGTAGAGTCCCAGGCACTAGGTATCCTTTGAAGTATTCTGCTGTTTTTTGTAATTTGTTTATTTTTAGGGTTCAGCCTAAACACTGTGTTAAAATCCAACATCCTGCTAACACCAGGAAAAATATTGTTGAGCTGTCACTATCACTGTAGTTTAGTAAATAATAAGCGGTAATAATCGCTGATGTAGCCTCTTGAGGATGGCCTCCTATCTCCTACCTTTCAATTATGCCAGTCTGGTTTTGATGATAGCACGGGCTTCTTTTTCACTAGTTTTCCTGAAAAGTTCCAATTAAAATAAAAATTACCGGGAACTGATCCTTGTTAGGCTTGAGAAGTTCTATTCTAATCCATTTTCTTTGTAGCAGAATGTTGGTTGTGACAATTTCCACCAGTCGTCGAGATTATCTCCTCCTCGGGCAGGGCGATCTTCGGTAAACCTTCACACACACAAGTCGAGCTGATTCTTTTAGTAAGCACAGTGATGCCGTACAACTTTAGGCACAGACACTGGCGTGCACACGGGTATGGCAGGTATGGCAGCTGCCATACCAAACAAATCATCGGCGCCCCAACGCCTCCAAAAAATAAAAATTATTAAAAAAAAATAAATGGTTAAAAAAATTTTTTAAAAAAAATTCTTTTAATTAACTAAAAAATGTACTGAAAAGTAAAAAATAAAAAATATTTTAAAGAAAGCGTGAAATTTCAATTTTAATGAAAAAGTTAATTAAAAGAATGGCGCATTTTTCATCAAAAAATTTTGTTAGAATTTGAAATTAACAAAGCAAAAAATTGAGGGTTATTGTAAATCTCACGCGATTTACAGTTATATTTTCAATTTTTGATGAAAAATGCGCCATTCTTTTAATTAACTTTTTCATTAAAATTGAAATTTCACGCTTTCTTTAAAATATTTTTTATTTTTTACTTTTCAGTACATTTTTTAGTTAATTAAAAGAATTTTTTTTAAAAAAATTTGTTAACCATTTATTTTATTTTCTACTTTTTAGTTTATTATATGTATTCCGCCATTTTATGATGGCAATTCTATTAGATTTAAAATTACGTCACACAGTTTACTGTATTCATTTGATACTCATGTCGTGGGCTCGGTGGAACATAATTGCAAAAACGGCTGCCATCTCGGAACCGTCTTCTTGATTTTTTTACAAAAAGGTCAGATCGCATTTAGTACTTATACATGATGAGTTGAACTCAAGTTGAACCCAAGTCTAACTACATGTAAACGGGAGTCGAGTTGGGTTAAGGTTGACTGAACTCGACTCAGCTCTGCTACCTGGGTTTAGTTGAAATTATGCATACGGACATGAGTTCAGTATTTGAGTAGTTGAATTTAGTTGACAGCAGCATCTCTGTGTTTGTTTGTGATTTTTTGTAACGTGTATTGCTTCTTTATTATCAACTCACCCTTAACTCAACTATTCATCTCATCATTCATACACATTAACCACCCGAACTACGAGTGTGTGCAAAATTGGAAGTTGATCGGTTATATTTTCTACTTTTTAGTCTATTATAAGCTTTCTACCTGTCCTGTCATATCCTTTCATTTGATACCCATGTCAGAGGGCCGCGGAGCACAATTTCAAAAATCGGGCGCCATTTTGGAACCGCCATCTTGATATTTTTACAAAATGGCCAGATTGCATTGTCATCCAAACTAAACGTGTATGCAAAATTTCATCTCTATCCGAAACCAGGAAGTGGGTCAAATTTAACTTCCAAGATTTGACGACAAACAGTGTAAGTTAAATAAAAGAATTTAAAAAAAATTCTTCTTTATTTTAATTTTTTCAACAATTTGTTTTTTAATTTGATATTTTCAAGCAGGAAATATGCACTGCGGCTGTATAGAGTGCGCAGTGCATTTTTAATAGGAGTACTAATAAAATGAGGCCAAGTTGATGTTCATATATATATGTACATATAAACGAATAAGGCTGGTCGTCCACTGGAAGCGTATTCGAGCGGCTACGCGCTTCGGCTTCATGGGCGGCTATAGGCGGCTACAAGCGGCTCTGAGATGCGCGGCTACACGCTACAGGGGTTGTCCACTGCAAGCTTTTCATGCTGCTCAGTTTGAAGTGAATTTGATATAATAATATTGTGATTTGAAAATGTAATATAGTCCAGTGCAATTAGTCGATAAAAGGGAAAAGCTGCCATCTTGAAGAAGAGGTAGAGGTCGTTTATACCAAATAACCAGTTTCCATGCAATGATAGCTGAAAATGATCAGTGGCAAGTTATTGCAATCGGTCCGAAAATCGAAATTGAAAATTTTGACGTATTTTCATCTTTCAAGGTCCCAGGAGCATTTTAAGCAAAAAATTGGGAGGAAGTATGTGTGTGTGTGTGCGTACGTATGTGGTCATTTTTTCCTGCACGATATCGCTGGAACCAAGACCCTCTCAACTACAGGCCCCGAAGGAGAGTTTTTCATGGTGGTCAACTCGGTCCAAAAATTCACCGGAGTGAGCGGAATAAACATGGCGCGGAATAAGTTCGGGAACGTTTTGGTTATAGTTTTGCAGTAAAAAGTGATAAAATATTGTATTTTAACACTTTTAACTGCACTTGGATGTACCAGTGAATAGTTTATTAGTGATTTAATTAAAAAAAAAAAAATAAAAATAATTTAGTGATTAAGTGTCTTTTAAGTGTTTTAATTGTTAAGGCGAACAACTGTTTTTACATTCACGGTATTTTTTCATGTTTATTTACGAAAAAAAAATGTTGAAAATTTAATGTTTTGTTTAGTTATGGGATTACAAGTGATTTTAAAGTGATTAATACATATATTATGTAATTAGTATTAAGAATATAGGTGTAGAAAAACACTTTTCTTATTCACTTTTCCTTTCAGACTTTTCTGCACTTATATGCTTAATAATAATTCCATAATAAATTATTTAATGACTTTAAAATTACTTTTAATTAAATAATCAGCATATTTTTCCTTAATAAACACGAAAAAAACACCGCGAAAGTAAAATAAATTGATCACCTCAACAATTAACACACTTAAAACTCACTAAATCACTTTTTTTTTTATTTTTTTTTTTTATTAAATCACTAAAGAACTAATCACTGATAATCCATGTATAGTTTAAAGTAATAACTTACAATGATTTTCCACTTTTTACCACAAAAATATAACGAAAACAATCCCGAGCCTATTCCGCGCCATGTTTATTCTAACCAAATGTCAGATTTTGTGGACCGACTTCAGCTATGGTTGTATTAGTTCAAGAGAGAACTTCATGGCCTGTAATGGAGAGGGTCTTGCTCGAACCAAAAAAGATAACGACTTCGTCTAGGTGTCGTTCTAAGCGTATTAACCGAAATATGATCTGAATAGATTTTCATAACATTCGGTCGAGCCGTTTTTGAAGTGAAAACTTCTTTAGCCGCGTTGGGCACTTTTTGATAGGGGAAAATGTTATGTGTTCGCGTCACCGACATGCTCATGACTGGCGCACGCGCTCAATCGATTATAATCAAAAACTTTTTGATTTTGAATAAAAAAATAAATCTGACCGCCTACTATTATTCAATTAAGTATCGAAAATGAAAATATAAAACCAGTCATTTTGAACGTCACACTTCATTACTTCATATATGGACATACATACTAAATTCACTAGAGGCATTGGTGTTAATGTTTCTGATATAGGCGAAATATGCGTTGCTCGTTGCAGTTCCGAGAATGGGCAATACGTATTAATGGTTGCCGTTTATATTTCGCCTGGAAAATCTATGAGACAGATACAACAATTTTTATTCGAAAATTTGATGATTTATACAAAAGAAGGTTCTGAAATTCTCGAAAAAAGATTCGGCGAAAAATATGATAATGTACCGATGATTTTAAGTGGAGACTTCAATATTAACTTTGCAGATGATAAAAATCTACCATTAATTGAATTTTTAAATGCAACACTTAATTTAAATATGTCCAATGATCGGAAACTTAGTACTACTAAATATAAAACGACGATCGATGCGGTTTTTACGCGATACTTAGATAAATTTGAATCACATTTCATTTCTTACTTAATCACATGTTCATTTCTTACTTTAGTTACCATAACCCGATTGTATCTTTTTTACAATAAGTGCTAATGAAATAGGATGGTCAAAATTGCTACAATTATTACATAACTTAAAAAATAATTCTGAGATATCGGTTGAAGATGCAGCAGCATTAAATTTTATAGAAAAAAGTACACTTATTAATGAAGACGCAGTTACTTGTGCTACATATTTTAATAAGTTGGTTAATGTCCTAATGAAAATACTGCAATCAAAAAGATTTAGTCCTTTCAAGAAATATAGAATTTTGTATTACTTCAAAAGAATCGAATTTCAACATCTAAGTTCGAAGTTTTCACTTCTATCGGCAGTCCCTATAACTGCCAATTTTTTTTTTGTTTAAGCGGCGTAAGTGATTTTTGTACCTGTACGATATAGCCCGAACCACGAAGGATATTGACTTACTTGAGGTGCCGTTCGAAGCGTATTAGCGACAATATAATCTGAAAAGATTTTTATAATATTCGTTCGAGCGGTTTTTTGGTTTAAATGACATAAGTGATAACAAATGAAATATGATCTGAAAAGATTTTCATAAATTCGGTCGAACCGTTCTTTTTGTGTTTAAACGACGTTTATGATTTATGTACCTGCACGATACCGCGCGAATAAAAACTATATCGACTTCATTGAGCTGCCGAAAAAAGAATATTAACGAAGAAATGATCTGAAAAAATTTCATAATATTCGGTCGGGCCTTTTTTGTTTAAATAGAAAAACTTCGGCTAATTGTCAGAAACATCTTAAATTGACAAGTTTTGCTAATATCTAATAAACTCGATAGAATGAGACCCGTTCTAAACGAAGTGATCCTTTTTGTGTTCTGCACAGCCATAGCCTTCGAACAAAACATCACTTGCCAAAATCCAATCCGACAATCTTTCAAAATTGCGCAAAAATTTCGTTACCCTTTACCCTGGATTAGCACTTTTTGACGGGGAATTGTTTTCTACGCGTGATACAGTTTCAGGAAATTGCGGTTTATCCCGGGATTTCCGTAGTTACCACAAAATTTGTTCTTTTTGGTCAAGTCTGACAAGTACTTAACAGTTACTGTTTTTCTAATATCTCCGAAAAGCTTTGGAATTTCCAAATGAAGTCATTCGCTTCTCAGTTTGTCAACGGCGCTTCAGCCCGCTCAATACGAATTTGAACAATCGCTTTAGTGTAGCGAACGAAATACGGAGGACATGTTTGTTTGCTAACGTTCAGGAAAAAGAAATTCTCTAGAAAAGTTTTGTGGATTTACTACAATTATAATTATTTGAACTAGCTTCTCTCGGGATTGCTTTGTCATCAGTTCTGATACTAGCCATTTTCCACTAGTGCTAAAAGTATAACTATTTTGTAAGAAGTCAGTTTATTCCATTTTCGTTCATCATACTAGGAAGTTAATCGTGTGGACCGAAGGGGTCAAACCCACATCCCAACTAGTTATTGTTATCGTTATTATTTAATGTGGCGCCCCAAAAAATTCTGCCATACCAAAGGGGAGCCCCTGTGCACGCCACTGGGCACAGATTAATGAGTGTTCTTTTTTCTAGGATGGAACTTTTCGTAAAATTACAATTTTTCCTAAGCAAACTAGCGAAAAGTATCAGTACCCCGAGGACCGAGACTACATCACACACCCGTGACTGCCTTTTCTTTTTCTTTTTTCTCTTCTAAAAAAATTTTCTTCTATTTTTGTTTTATTTTCCCCGCCTACTTTCTTAAAATTTCCCTTTTTACTCCCAAGCGATTTTGAACAAAATTCCCCATTACAAGTTGATTCCAAAATAAATTGCCCACCCAAAATGAATTTTCAACCGACCGTTATATACCCTCGGGTCCACAAAGCCGACTCGCGAGGCAGTGAGGAGCCGAAAAAAACGGTCGCCGTAGGTCTAATATCTTTGGCGCCAATGTGGGACTCGACTCACGCCCTGAGAATAGGGGTCTCATGCGCTAGTGAGCCAGCCGGGCATCCAGGTAAAAGGAGTAACTCGGAACGAGGTTAGAGGAGTGCTTACGCCAACTTTTGAAAAAGTGGAGCAGTCAGTAGATTCGCTCGGAAGAATATCTGGAAGCCCCAGGATCCGGCTGAAGGCAATTCCATATTGTCCCCCTCCGGTTCCTGTAAACTTACAGACATTCTCGCCAGAACCGGTTTCCTCTCGTACCGTGGAGTCAATCTCACGCAATCCCACATTGCATGTGACTCACCCCAGTAGGACGACAGGCAACTAATTCGCCGAGGTACACCCACAGCCTGACCAAAATATAAAAAAATGACAAGGAAACCTCGAGGAACTCAACGACGTAGGTCTTTGGCATGATGTACACCTATGCTCTTACCGGCCAAATCCTCCAGCTCGTACAAGCTGGTTCCAATTTTTTTACGTATCCGAGCTTTCAAGAACCGGGGTGCCAACTTGGCACTGAAACGACCCGCTCGGTTACTCACCCAGAAAGTTCTCCGGTAGACCTCATCTCCAAGACGAAAACTGCCCACACGACACCGCAAGTTGTATTGGGTTTTATGTCTGATGTGTGCGGCGGCTCAATTAACAGCAATCCGCTCACGAAGCATCTGCATTTTGTCCGTCAATGGTAGAAAAGCTATGTCACCCTCCTGGAAAACGTTCAGTTTCTTCAGGACTGGATATGCTAATCCGTGCAGGATCATATGGCTACCAAACAGTGCCTGATACGGGGACATGCCGATCGCCTCGTGGTGGGTACTACGAAGAGCACATTCAATGTACGACAGATGTCTATCCCACTCACGATGATCCTCCTTTAAGTACGCCCTAATGGCGGTTAGGATGGATCTATTCACCCGCTCGGAAGCGTTAGGGTGCGGCGAATATACAGCCGTGCGCACATGGTGCACGCCATAGTCGGTCACCAATTTAGCAAACTCTTTGGAGGTGAATTGCCGACCATTGTCGGAGAAGACCGTTTCAGGAACTCCAAAGGTATGAAAGATAGTTTGCTCGAGAAACTTGACGGACACCGCCGTGGTCTCAGCGGACACCGCCGTGGTCTCAGCGGAAGACAAATTTGGTGAAAGTGTCCAATACAACAAATACTGCCGTGTGTCCTTTCTTCGACCTGGGATAAGGACCTAAGAAATCGACGTATAAAAATTGGAACGGCCTCGACGCATCCATGGGGTTTCCCATAGGTGGTCGAAGTACTGAACTGGGAGCCTTGGTGGTTTTGCAGACCTCACAGTTAGCGATGAATTCCCGTACCTGTTTTGCCATACCTGGCCAAAAGTACTTGCATCGAAATCGGGCTAGGGTCTTCCCTACTCCACCATGCGATGCTTGGGGAGGCGAATGAGACGATTCGACGAGCGACGCGGTCAATTCCATCGGAATCCACAACTTCCATGTCAGGTCGTCAGCAATCGGATTTCCAGTACGTGGAGAGGTACGCTTGAAAACGTACCCATCTTCAACTCGCAGGTCTGGTAGCTGCGGTGAGGCTTGCCTGAGGCTATCACCTAGACTAAGATACTCAGGTGACTTGAAAGACGGGGCATTTAAGTCCACGTCGAAACACAGGGACAGTTCGTCAACGCAATCCATGCGTGACAAGGCATCGGGAACCACATTGTGGGTGCCTTTACGATGTTCGATTGTAAAGTCGAACCCCTGAAGCTTAAGACTCCACCGGGCTAAACGGCCGTTAAGCTCCTTCTGGCTCATGAGCCATTTTAGACTTGCATGGTCAGTAATGACCGTGAAAGTCTGTCCCTCAACATATGCTCTAAACTTCTTTATACTCAGCACGGCCGCGTAGCATTCGAGCTCAGTAATGGTGTAGTTCCGTTGTGCCCCGTTCAATTTCTTGGACATATAAGCAATCGGATGTTCTCCTCCATCCATGTCCTTTTGAAAGAGCACACTACCTACACCAGTCCTGCTGGCATCGCACTGAATACAGAAAGGCTTAGAAAAATCTGGAGTGACTAAAAGAGGAGTTTCTGTCATCAGCTTTTTCAAAGTCTCGAACGCCTGCTGGGCCTCATCAGTCCAACCAAAAGGTTTAGTCTTCAAACAATCCGTGATTGGAGAAGCCACGCTGGCATAATTGGGAATGAAACGCTGATACCATCCGGTCATACCCAAGAATCTCCGAGTCTGCTTATGAGACTTCGGAGTCGGGAAGTCCTTGATGGCCGTCACCTTATTAGGATCGGTTTTCAGAGTCCCATCACCAATTATGAAGCCGAGATACTTGACTCAGTCACGCAAAATTTGCTTTTAGATAAATTGATTGTTAACCCAGCACGACGGAGACAGCTGGCTACCTCGTCTAACAGCTTTAGGTGGAAGTCAAAGTCAGGTGAAACTATGAGAAGGTCGTCCAGATAAACAAAAACGTTTTCACGTAAATGACCCGGGATGGCTTTATCCATCAAGCGACACATGCGCTGTGGGGCATTACATAAGCCGAAAGGCATTACTGTGAACTGGTACAGTGGACGACCAGGGACAGTGAAAGCTGTCCGCTCTCGCGACTTCTTCTCTAAAGGGATTTGCCAGAAGGCGTCCGTCAGGTCTATGCTGGTGATAAACTTGGTGTCTTGAAGACGACCAAGAAGACCATCAATGTGTGGAAGTAGATAGGCGTCTTTCACCGTGACACTGTTCACCTTGCGAGAGTCAAGGCACAGGCGGATCTTACCTGGTTTACGAACCAACAGCATTTCAGAATTCCAGGGACTATTTGATGGCTCAATCACCCCCAGCGACAGCATCCTGTCCAACTCACCATACATCAGCTGTTGTACAGCGGGTGAGACTGGATAATGTCTCTGTTTAATAGGAACGGAGTCACCAGTGTCTATGATGTGTTCCTCCAGGTTAGTCTTCCCAGTCCGAAGACATCAAAAGAGGGAAATCTGGCCTTGACGCGTTCCAACCGTTCGCGTTGCGTGGACGTTAAGTCGTGCATTTTTGCAGACACGGATGGAGCGTTTATCTCGCCGACTATTTGGAGAGCGAGGCCGAAAAGATTCCAAAAATCAATCCCTAGGTACAGTCTCTGGCTGCGACTGGGCACCACATAGATGGTTATATCACGGGTCCTTCCTCCAAAGGAGATTGGAACTCGAATATAACCGCAAAGTCTCTGCGGAGCCCCGTCAGCAGTCCGCACTACAGAGCGCAGAGTGTGGACGGTCACTTCGGGATGATTAGCTAGAAACGCTTCGGCATCTCTTCCCAGACAGCTAACAGTGGCACCACTGTCCAACAAACCAACCAACAGACGAGGATCTGACGAATCCGAGATGAAGGCAGAAACAATTTTCTGCAAACATTGTCGCTTCTCCTTAGCTCGTACTCTAATTTGGGGAGGGGTGCGCTTGGAAGTTAGGGAGTCCACATAAGGTGGCTCTGAGAATATGCGCGAACGAGCGGAGATATAACTCTTCCAACGGGAAAGGAATGACAGTTTAACCTCCTCTGAGGGAAAAACAGGAAGAGCATCAGTTGACGTAAAGTCGCTGATGGTAGTCATAGCAGGGGTAGTTAAAGTATAAACAGGGACAACGGGCGAGCTTAGCTCGGGCGCGGACTCCCGTACTGTCTCGCACCCCGGCTCCGGTTTCCCTGGCAGGTGGGGCATACTGGTGTGACGACTCCTGGCTTGCCACACTTTTAGCAAAATAGGCCACGAGTTTCAGACGGGCAGTCCATAAATGGATGACCCGGTTGCTGACAATTCCAACAACGTAAAGGTCGTGGATTCGTCTGGTTCTGACGCGGCGCCGTCATTTCGTCAACTTCGGGTGCTGGTAAGTCCGGATGAAAATGTTCAGGCGGGTATGCAGATGGATATTCAACCTCGTGTAGCTGCCGATCAGGCCTACGCTCTACGCGCTTCAGCTTCTGCCAGCGTTCGACTCGAACGCAAGTCTCACGCAACTGTTGCATGCTGGCGAAATTCTGTCCTATTATCGCCGAACCTAACGTGTAGTTTAAGCTACGAATCACGATTCCTATCAAACCGTGTTCCGACATCGGCTTATTCATTCGATTATGCAACGACAGCAGTTGAGCAGAAAAGTCATCAAACGAAAGCGTGTGTTGTTTGGTATCCATCATATGGAGGATCAGTTCCTCATCGGATTCTCGCGTTCGGAAATAACTTATAAATTGAAGTTTAATAGTCGCCCAATCGGGATCTACGAATTGTGGTCGAAACTGGGACCAGCACCAATCGTTAGCTCGTCCCGACAACATCGAGGAGAAATGTCGGCAGACTTCCGATAGTTCGACCCCATCATCGCGAGCCACCCGGAACAGAATTTCACCCGGAACAGAAATTCCTCCGCCGACAACAATCTGTCCTCGCCGGAGAACTTTAAATTCCAGAACGTAACTGGAGACTTGCGATGCTGGGTCCCTGATAACGAGGTCAGCCTGAGGTCCGCAGGTGGTGTCATGGCAGGTAAAGAAAATTGATCCCGAGTAACACAAGGGTTTATCGGAACCGCAACAGGTCGCTGCTGAATTACAAGTGTATCTAGGACTTGTCGCAATTGCGCGATTTGCTCCTCCAGCGAAGGAGTGGGATCAGACCCATTCGATTCAGTAGCTTGCGCGTCTTGGGATCTGTCTGGAAGATCACTATTACTAGGTACTGGGGTAGCAGTCTTTCCACTACGAAGTTCCATACTGGTTACCGTTTCTTTAAACTTGAGATAGATGAAAGAGAAGCGGAAAGAAAAAAAAATCAAACTAACCAAGGAACAAAATCAACACCGATTAGTGTGTAGTGATAAAACAACAAGTTTGTATTAGTGTATATATATTAGTGTAGGTGAGTGGTTATATGCTTTGATTTAATACTGATTTAGGAATGGTTGAGGCAGACGCCAATCCCCTCAGGGCTCCCGCATGTCAATGTCCTCGATGGCAGTTGGTGAAAACTATGAAGCATAGTCATCACCCAGTGCCATCAAGGTCGCCGACACAG
Source organism: Thereva unica (assembly GCA_949987705.1). NCBI lineage: Eukaryota > Metazoa > Arthropoda > Insecta > Diptera > Therevidae > Thereva > Thereva unica. The sequence continues at coordinate 39,005,100 of OX465284.1, read as the reverse complement.
CTTCAGGTCCGCCCCGAAAGAAGGACGGAAACAAAACTCAAAATCGCATAGTCACGAAAAGAAAGAAATCTTCTTCAAAAATAAAAAAAATTGGGGGATCCGCTGTACAACCACAACCGAGCTACCTTTCGGAAAATCAATCAGAAGGGTATGTACAGACGGAGAAAAACGAATCAGGACAAAAACAAAAATATAGAATTTAAAAAGCTGGATGGACCTTCCGAAGGAACAAGGGGCGCAGTGGCAGGCGGTATCACGCCTGATACCAAAGACGGTTAAGCCCTTGTCCCAACTTCAACGTCCACCAGGAAAATTAAAAGAAGATCCTGTTCACAGACCGACGCAGTGCCAGGCGGTATCACGCCTGATACCAGAGTCGCCGCCCCTAGAAACAGGACAAAGATGAACCACTACTTCACCTGCACGCATAGCCAAGCGACCACTCGCTTGTTAGCAAGCCGTGAAGATCAGCATGGTTCGAAGCTACTCCAAAACGAAGAAGTTACCGCAGAATAGAACGGGTAGGCCTAAAAGCGAAAACAAATAAAAATTCACATAGAATTTGGACAAGGATGCTGAAAAAAATTCGAAAAATCAGACAAGGACTAAGGCCTCGCGGTACTACCTTAGCCCACAGCGAGCGCTTGATAATCGTGGTGAACCATAAACAAAAAAAATCAAACATTGTCCGTGAAGGCACAAGTGGTACTAAACACCAGAAAAATTAAACTTCAAGATCCGTGTAGGACAGTCAACGGGCTTTAAAAGCTGCGTTGGGCGCCATTTATGTAATAGCATAATGGCGCGTTAAAATATTGGGCGCCACTTATGCGAGGTATTACCCCCTTAGCCATAAGCCCGGAAAAGCATGACTAAGGAGCCAATACCATACATAAGAAAGGAAACAAAATTCCGGAACTCCTACGCCGGCCACACGGAGTTATCTAGCTCGCCGGAGGGGTCGTGGGGTGTGTGGCCGGGCCTTACCGCGGTTGGTTCACCACTTACCTGTGACTATGAAAAATCTTATTCAATTCCCGTCGTCCTTCGGTCCTCGCCTCAGCCGCGTCCGGGCTCCCTGTTTCCCTGACTGCTCATAGTACCGAAGACTATCAGCTTCAGGGAACGCCACTATCTAGGATACTCTGAAAAGGAAAGACCCCCCGTCCCAACCATTCCACAAAAAAATCCTAATGCACGAACATTACATTTATATTTATATTATAACCTTTTAACATTCACAAGCCAACAACGCACAATATTATATCAATTTAATAAAGAGCCTCAGTATTCAATAACACTGCCAGACTTAGGTAGCAGATACTATACTATCATCAACAATTCTCAAATACACAAAAAAACGGTAATCTATATTAAACGGTAATCGTACAATTCTTGTCGACAGACGGTGTTGAAAAAAAAGAAAAGTGTCGTACGGGTACGCTTACGTCGCTTTTGTACAGACGCTATTATTTTTATTAAGTATGTGTACAACTACCTGTAAAACAATAGAAGAAAAAAAAATATCTCCACTAAGAAGCAACCAAATGTATCCACAAATATAAATACAATGTAATAGAGAAAAAAAATTTAAATAAAATGCTGTCATTCTAATTAACTGTAAAATTGTTAAATGTCAATTAAATTAATCAAATCAATCAAAGCATGCAAGTAAAGCATACTCGAATAAATGTTGTTTGCTGTTGTGGTGGATGGTACATACCCATTGTTTGACCCAGAGCGGTCGCTATATATTATGTTGCTGTTCAATAGTCTTGTAATTTGCATATCTAAGATGGTTGACTATGAATGTTTCTTCGTTTTTTTATTTTTAGTATGATACGCGCTACACATAAGGGGCACACGCTCACTACGGTGACACCGGCAAGTCAATTTCAGTCTGTGTTAAAATCCAACATCCTGCTAACACCAGGAAAAATATTGTTGAGCTGTCACTATCACTGTAGTTTAGTAAATAATAAGCGGTAATAATCGCTGATGTAGCCTCTTGAGGGTGGCCTCCTATCTCCCACCTTTCAATGATGCCAGTCTGGTTTTGATGATAGCACGGGCTTCTTTTTCACTAGTTTTCCTGCAAAGTTCCAATTAAAATAAAAATTACCGGGAACTGATCCTTGTTAGGCTTGAGAAGTTCTATTCTAATCCATTTTCTTTGTAGCAGAATGTTGGTTGTGACAATTTCCACCAGTCGTCGAGATTATCTCCTCCTCGGGCAGGGCGATCTTCGGTAAACCTTCACACACAAGTCGAGCTGATTCTTTTAGTAAGCACAGTGATGCCGTACAACTTTAGGCACAGATTAATGAATGTTCTTTTTTCTAGGATGGAACTTTTCCTAAAATTACAATTTTTCCTAAGCAAACTAGCGAAAAGTATCAGTACCCCGAGGACCGAGACTACATCACACACCCGTGACTGCCTTTTCTTTTTCTTTTTTCTCTTCTAAAAAAATTTTCTTCTATTTTTGTTTTATTTTCCCCGCCTACTTTCTTAAAATTTCCCTTTTTACTCCCAAGTGATTTTGAACAAAATTCCCCATTACAAGTTGATTCCAAAATAAATTGCCCACCCAAAATGAATTTTCAACCGACCGTTATAACGGGCTTCTAATCTGCTAAAGCGTTCTGTGTTATGATGAGGTTAGGTGAAGCAGTTTGCGTTTTGCTTTATTGCTGAAACTTGTGGACTAGCCGCAGTGTCGAAAATCTTATCCGCTATTTTAAATAACTCTTCTATTGACTGTGAAGTGTCAATAGCGATTAAACATGTTTGTATATTACTTAATAAACTAAGCCAAAGCTTTTTTAGCGGGATTTGACTATTGTCGCCCGCTAAGGATTCCATTCGCCTGTAAAGTTCAGAAGGCTTGGAATCTCAAAGATCCATTCTATTTAAGAGGGCGTCTAACCTACGCTCTTCCGGGTCTCTACTCCTCAACAAAAGCTGTTCCTTTAATAATTCATATTTATTGGCTATGGGTGGGCGTAGCAATATATCTGCGACCAGCTCCATAGTTTCAGCGGATAAGGATGAAACAAGGTAATCGTATTTAGTGTTTGAGATAGTAATGTTTTTTATTTTAAATTGAGCCTCTACCTGAATAAACCACAAATCCGGCCTATTTCCCCAAAAAGGCGGTATCTTTAAGCTAGACACGAAAGGCTTTACATCGTCGTCGGCTACATTTTCATCGCCGAAATTGTCTTCGTTTTGTGCCATTTTTATTTATTAACGAGGGAAAATCGATAAAAGCTAACAAAGACCGTGTGTATCGGAAACTATTTTTATTGTTAAAATTTGTTATTCTTTATGTTATTATACTTGCAGAAGTAAACACTTTAACTATAGTGGATAATTTTAATTAATTGCCGAAAATATTTGTTTGTGCAAAAAAACTTAAAAAAAACTTAAGCTTAAACTTAAAAAAAGCTTACTGATTTAAAATCTACAATTTGGAATTCCCATTTTTAATTATTTTTTTGTGTGTTGTGATAGGTGGATCTTTTTATGTTGTTCTGGCTGGATACATTTTGTTGCTCTGGCTGGATAGGTTTTAATTTTCCTCTTTTTTTCTTCTATTAGTAAAACTGTTTATTTATGTTGTATATTTTATTAGTAGCATGATGAGAAAAAAAGAAATGGTTAGAAAAAATATTAAAGGTATATAAAAAAAATATCTGGTCCGATGCTGCTGATGTCAGTTTTTAGATTGTCCCAGTCGCTGTTGTTTTTTTTTTGTTGTTGCTATTTCTGCTGTCAACTTATGATTTTAGTTCACATTCCAAGTGTGAAAGGACTGAATATGAGATTTCTCCCCTTTATCCAGGGCCGGCGTTCGACTTTTTTGCGCCCGGTGCAGTATACCATATTGCGCCCCCATCATTTCTGTTCCTTTTTTGATCGCAGTAAAGGAGAATGAAGAAAGACACAAGACAGACTTTGGAGAAAATGACAGCAGGGGAAGTCTTTTTCACATTTTTTCTGAAATTACCCCTCGTCTAATTGCGCCCGGTGCAAATACACCAATTGCACCTACGAAATCGCCGCTCCTGCCTTTGTCCAATCAGATTTTTGCTTAATTTTCACCTGTTCAGCTCTTGTTTAATGCTCCAGGAGGTTTTTCGATGGTAGCTGCAGTTCTATAACCATTACTTGCTCCGAAAATCTATAGTACTACACACTCAAATCTTCATAATAGAGGTCTCTATGTCGCTCTCCAATCATTCATATTTCGAAGGATAAATAGGTGTACTGCACTGCATGTATTACTTTCTACGGTATAATCTTGAATAGAAAAAACAACAGTCCACTTAACAGCCTTACTGGACATAGAAGGCACTTTCAACAACTTCAGAACAGAGCTGATCCAGGTCTCGTCGAATTCGGGATCTAAAATAGTACGACTAATACGAATTACAAAGCAAAAACTATGGCACCATGCCAGCCAAGAAAGGATAGACGACGAAATCAGGCGAACTAAATGGAATTGGGTTGGCCACACCTTACAGAAAGCAATGGAAAAAGGCACAGAAGATGGATTTCCTGTAATATAGTATGACAATGAAGGCAAATTTTTTTAAAATCTTAATTTCCGAAATGGCGCCCGGTGCAAGTGCACCATTTGCACCTATGAAACCGCCGCCCCTGCCTTTATCCGTAATTAAGAGCTTATTGCAAAAAACGTGTCACTTGTTTTTACGATCAAATATTTTTGACAATTGATAGGCACATTAACCTTTAAACCCGGTGTTACTGTTTTTGTTTGATCACATTATATTAACAATTTCTCCACGTAATTTATTTAAGCGCACTTTGAACTAAAAAAATGCACTTTTGACGAAATGAAATGAGTTTTGTCGGTTTAGTTTTATTTATGTATGTATGTAACTGCTTTTATTAAATTCGCCTCTTTAACGCCCAAAAAAAAAGAATATTTAATTCTTATTAAGGAAATTTTTCACTTATTCTTTTGTTATTGGTTTGCCGCATGAACTTTTTTTTGTGTATTTTTTTTTTGTTCATTTATTCACATTTTTTAAAAAGCATTTTATATCCATTGTCATCCGGACTATACCTTTTTCGCTATATTTTTAATAAATAATTTTGGCTGTCGATGGATGATTATTATGCCGATATTAATGTTCACTATTGGACACATGATGGTGGCCTGGATGCCTCCTTGGCCTCGTCGGTTTCGCCTTTGTTTCTTGTTTTATTGTTTTTTAATTTTTTATTATTTATTTTTTTTTTAATTACTTTTTTGGTATTTATACTCGTTAAAAAAAAAAACTCTTTGTCGGGGTCACCAGTATATGTGCGGTAAGTAAGAAAATAAAACTGCTGGAGTTTATAATTAATTTTATTAGTGGCGACCGTTCACGTCGCCGGTCGAGTACCAAGAGAGAAAAAAGCGGTTTTATAACAATGCCAAAAAGGAAAGAAGCGGTTTAGTACTGCGAAGCGGTTTAGTACTGCCACAGAACCCAAGCTGGAGCATACAATGATAACGAATTTTTTTTTTGTTCACTCAATCCAAATAAAATATCGAAACAGTATTTAAGAGCATGTCCTTTATTAAAAAGTTTTGCCAGTCAGTGTGGTGCGGTTTTGCCAAGTACACTGCGCGGTACTCAACTAAGAAAACATGTAGCTAGTTATACGTCAATGCTGAACTTGGAAGACTGTCAAGTCGATAGACTTGCTAACTTCATGGGTCACCATAAGGACATCCACAAATCTATCTATAGAGTACCAGTACCAGTTGCAGAAATAACAGATGTTTCGAAGCTCTTAATGGCTGCGATTGGAGAAGATGATGAAAATGGTAAAGAAAGCGATGATAATCAAAATAGCGATAGTAGCAGCGATGAAGATACACCATTTCAGCCACAATATTAATCGAAGATTAGGGTGAAACTTAAACGTAAGTGAATTATTTTAATTGCATTAAATATGATGTTTTATTTTAAAACAAACACAACTTGTATATATCTTTTTGTGCAAAGAGTTGAATTTATTATGATATAACTTTATTTATGTTTTTCAGTATCATCAGTTTCGAAAATAAGGGCGAATGTAAAAACGTCATAAGAAAATTTAAAGTTCTCGAAAATAGAACCCCTCAACACATTTTTGCTTATATAAATAATGAGCGACGTCGCTGTTAGAAGAAAATAAATTGCCATTTTTTTTAATTAGGCTAGTAGCTAAACAACGAAAAAATGCTAAAAAATGTATTATTGCCCCATGGGCGAGATTATTATCGGAATCGTTTCGCTTTAAGGAGTAGCTAAACACGCTAAGTTTGCCCACAATTTGGTTGACCGCATAACTTTTAAATTAACTTATTGTATTTGTTTTAATATCTCCATTGCTGCTAACTTTTAGAACGACATGCCTTGGAAAGCTCTTCGTTATGAAATTCTTTAAAAAATAAGTAAGCAATTGCATTATTACTGTTTTTTTTGTTTTTTCATTAAAAATGTATTGCAATATATTACCTAGTTAAAGTACACCTATCCGCCGATTTACACGGTAGATACGTTCCTGAGAAAAACGTGTAAATCGAAAATTAAAAATTTTCAAGTCAAAACCGTGTAAATCGAAAAGCTTGCAGAAAATGCATAATTTTGCTATTTAACAGTTGTGATTTTTTTCAATATTTTTAGATGTACACAGAAATAAAAATAAAATACATTGACAGGTTAAAATATGTAATATATTACGGAAACACTGTTTTTTTATTTAACTACAATACATTAAACAGAAGAACAAAAGGTGTTTAATTATCCTTCATCACTATCAGAAATCTTTTTTTCGGAATCGAAGGTTAGAATTCACTTTCATCACTCGAAGTTATTTGTGCCGATTCGATATTTGAAGCAGAAATATTTACATTCTGAGAGGTGGTAATAAACTCGGTTATTAACAATTGCTTCGAATTTTTTGTAAGATCTTTGTGAACTTCTTCATATTGAGCCAAGCAGCGATTTATGTCACGTTGGAATCGTAAAGCCCTTTCAACGTTTGTGTCATTTTGTATAAAATGATTACCCAGCTTTCTTCCCAATGCGAGTCCTTCGCGGATGACTTTAGCAGTGAATGTTACTGGTACTAATTCCTCTTCATCAGATTTGTCAGACTCACTTTCGCAAACTAAGTTAACTAAATCATCCTCACTTAGTTCTTTATCAGCCATTAACTCTGCGATATCATCAGCAGTAAAATCATCAAAACCTTCTCCGCCCAATGAATGCGCCATCTGTACTATCTGCGAATATTCATCATTTAACGTTGAAATGGAATGTTCATTTTTGACTACATTTGGCCACAATTTTTTCCAACAGCTATTGAGCGTTGTTTGCTTAATCGCAGTGTATGATAAGGCGATATGCTTCACACAGTCTAATATTGTAAAATTTTTCCAAGCACTAATAACTGTTAAGGATTCATTGTTCTCCATTTGTTCCAAAATATATGTAAAGGCTCGTTTTAGAAGAGTGTGATAAAAACAAAAAAAACTTATTTGGAAAACCGTGTAAAAGCGAAAACGTGTAAAACAAGTACCGTGTAAATCGGAGGATAGGTGTATTTCTAAAGAATTATAATAATTGTATTTCCTTTTTTTTAATAAAGGTATTTTGTCAAGAATGGGTTTTGTATGAAAAATTATTCTCCTCGCGGTATAACAATTTGCAGCAACTCGATTTTTTTGCAACACAAAATTATTTTGTTAATAATTATATGAATATAAGTTTTATTAAATTTTTAGACACAAAACAAATGTTTTTTGTTACAAATAATTTGAGGGTCGGCAAGTGGTCATTTTTGCCATAAAAAAATCTTTTTGTTAATAACAATATGAGTAAATCATCACAATTTGGTTACAATCCCGTTAATAAACTAGAAACTAGCTTGTGTCGACGTGCTGCTCAGACGTGTCGTATGAAACATTACAATACTTTTCCATTTCATTTGAAACTTCAGTAAGTACGACGCTTGATAAAATCCATTTAGCAATGGTACTGTCTGTTATTCCACGCCCCCGAGTTAATCCACCAATCGTATTCATTGCCTTCATTAATACCTGCTCTATTGTAAGATCTGACCAAAGGCCAGACCAGCTTTTGTTAGTTCGCCTAACAGTAAAAAATCCTTGGTTAGTAAATTTGTCAAATTCAAAAATATCCATCGATTTTTTGAGTTGCAGCATATCTTGCAGGTATAGATGGCTGGATTTAGCGTAATGGTGATGCCCACTTGCATGAAAATATGGCAACATATTCTCGACGCACCTCAAGTGTAATGTCCAATTACCGGTTCGTTCAGCCTCAATAAATCTTTTCACAATATTGATCATGAGAAAATACTGTGCCCATAAAGTTGACGTCGGACCTCTTTCTTTTATTTCTTCAATTTGCGACATAAACCTATCTTTTAATTCAAATATTTTGTTGTTGTTTTGTGCTTTGTTTGTTTGCGAATGAAGGACACTGTGATAATATTCATGTAAGCACAAAATGTCATTATCATCCAAACGGAAGTCTTCAAAAATTTTTGATGCTAAGGCAGCTTGATTTAAAATGTGCCCCCTTACAGCTCGCGCAAATGCGTGTCCTTCCAACGCCTTTTCAGCGGATTTTTCTGCATAAATCGAACTAAAAGCTTCTTTTAACCCACTTCCCTTCATTATGAATCCGATTGCCCCTAAGAAGGACATAAGCATGTGAAATCCGCCTAGTCTAACAGTTATTGAAGATATATTATGTGGATCTTGTTTCGGATCTACGCGTGACAAAATATCACGAGCTTTCCAATAAGGAGTTGGTCGAAGGTAACAAAACACCGAGCTTGGGAGTGGCTCCTACATTTCTGTGCTGCTTCGACAAGAACAGTATAAATCGTTCTGTAATCGCTGGGAGGATTATTCACAAATGGTAGGGGTATTATTTTTGTAGTGGAAAAAACATCATTTTCGTGGCATATTTCTTGAAACCCACTCCACCCTACAGTATCGCCAGGTTTTCTTATTTTTTCATGTAGCCAAATAAAATCATCGAGAGATAGATCAATTTTGTTGTTAAAAATATTTAGATCGTCAAATTTTTCTACAATAATTTTACTCAAACCAGCTGATTTTCCTTTATCGTAAAATTTTAATGGAATAAATCCAAATTGCCCAATGGCATGAGACGGTGAGACTTTTTGTAATCGCTTAATTGTTGTGTCGGATGTTACAGATGAAGACGGGGTAACGCACATTACTCCTCCCATAGTGTGAAAGGTTCCGTAGCCATCTATTGTATTTAGTCGTGATCGGCATTGTCAAAAGAAAACTGCATGTAAGAATCGCCGGTGATCTTAAATTGCTCCGGATCATTTATAATTGATGACTCGAATAATTGTGTTTCATGGTAAGAAGCACAAAGCCCGAGATGCGACAGGGCATCTATAAGTCCTTTTGCAGCAAATTTTTTATGTATCATTGACGACAGGCCTACTAACACGGACGATACGAAAGTTCTTGGTCTGACAAAAGAGATCAAAATATGAGCAGCTGTAGTAATTCTGTTTCTCCATTTGTCGCTACTTATTTCATTAGAACGTTTATGGCTTTTTATAAGTGTGTCCAAAAACAATTGTAGAGTTCTTGGAATGTCAGATGCGACGTCACTTAAAAAGCAGCTCGGGGCTTTATAATTATGCGTATCGTAATGACGATTTCTTACGTCCTGCAAAATAATATTAGCAGCCATTTCAACAATTCGAAGCCGTTCTTCTTCTAAAGTAGCAGCCTTTTGTGTGTACCATTCGTTCTTAATAGTTCTACCTCGAGTATCCGTAAAACAAATTACTATATCATTTAAAATTTGGTAACACTGAATTTGATCTCCAAAATGATTTATTAAACTATCTCTAATATAATCGATCCGAGGTAGGTCACCATCAAATTTTTCAAGGATTTCCTTCAAAGAAAATTGTGATTCGTCAGAATTTTGCATTATATAAGTAATTACATGCTGTAAAACTCCTGACATATTCTCACTTACAGGACGACCGACGATGTTTGTAGGCCGAATTTTATAAAAATTACTAAAGCACGACCTGTGATACCGAGCATTGTTATCTTTTAAATTTGTCACATTTTTCAGACGCAGTTTTAAGCGCTTGTTAAAATCTGTTTCGGGCCGAGATTGTAACTCTTTTAGAAAAGATTCTTTCACATTACTGTTAACTACAGAAACAGGCCTCTTATGCGTATCCTTTTGGGCATCACACTCGCAAATGAAACATAAATTATTAAAATTGAACTGTCGGGCTTCCTTGTTGAGTCGTCTTGTTTCTGCTAAGGTGTTTTTAGCTTGTTCTCTTGCAGCCTTGATACTTCTCTCCCTTCTATAACCGTCATAGCATAAGCGATGTACATTTAAAAATACAATACCTGCCATTTTCAAATATAATTTATCATTTCTTCTTTTACTTATTTGTATGAGAGTCTGAATCCCTTTCTCGCAAACTCTTATTTTATTCTTCTCTGTCAAGATTTTGCTACACAGCAAACAAACTTCTTCTGACGCCTCTGACATTTTTTCAAATAATGTGTAATAATTCTGTACACAATTCTTCTTTTTGTGGCCTGTATACAAAAACAATTACTATTAAGCATGTATGTATATTGCATTGTTAAATATACTGACCGTTATCTATAATGATTTTAAGATTTGTAGAGAAACTAATCACATTCGTCACGCACCAGCACCAAACGTTCGATTTCTCAAAAAGCTTTGAATTTTTTGTTGTTAAAAGCAAATGTAACATAACTTAACAATATAGAAATCATTTAAAGTGCTTTTCTGTAGAAATACACAAAATAATTGCATATATAAAATATCATACATCTTACATATTACATTGAAAACAATCACTCTTACTATTAAGCAATGGAAATTGCAATTCCCTGCGTATATTGTGTGGCATAAAGGCTATCGATTTCCATTAGTCTCGTTTCTGTAAATGAAAAATTGAAAAAAATACAGAAAACCCAGTCCGCAAAATTAGGCCTATTTTTGGGGGCCATTTTGAGCAGTGTACAACTTTTAAATAGACCTTCTGTTACTTGTAGGTAATAGTGCAATCTTTGAAGAAAATTTTAAGCCCTCGCACGTTCCCCTAAAGGAATCCGCAGACCAAGAGGAGCGTTTTTACAAGAACGCCTTTTTTGAAAAAAGTGAAATTTCAAGGAAACTGTGCAATATTTCGCAACAAAAATTACACCGTTTTTTCAGCTAGCAAGAAGCAATATTTGTACCAAATAACAAATATGTAAGTGGCGTTAAACAAAAGTTAATAACAAATTAAAAAAACGTGATTTTCGACTGTTTTCCCCATTTTTCTCTACATTTTCTACCATAACCTATAACTCAATATACATCAATCGAAAGATAATTTGAATAGCTAAAACTTTATAATTTGATTTTTTTCGATCCGAGGTCACGTTTTTCTTTTATTCGCTAAAAACCGTTTTTTTCAGTTTCCGGGATTTTTTAGGTTAGGTTCGCCATTCCCAATTCCGAACAAAAAAACGCTATCTTTTTTAGAATTTTTTTTCCTATATGACCATATTTTTTGTTTCCAGTTGGCAATTACCGCAAAAATTACATGGAGCTATTTTAGATTGATTGGACTATGAATTTACTTGATTCACTTGCAACAAATCGAAGAATCGTTAATGCGTTACATTATATCAGACCGAACTATCAATCTTGTCCGGAAAGCATACAGATGGCCTTGAATAATACGTTACCTCCAAAATCTGTCCTCGTTTAATATATAAAACGTTGCTCAGAAAGCAGCAATTTTTGACATTTCAGCAAGCAAGAAACAATTTTTGAAATTATTTTTATTTATTATTATTATTTTGTACATTGTAATCATTCAAATTGAAGTTACAGAACTTATTGTATTTATCATTCCTTTTTATTTGATACCAACATCGATCGAGTTTTAAAGAAATGTGTAATGCTCCATTATGAATTTGGATTAACTTCACAGCATTTCTTTTTTCTACTTGGCAATTCCTTAACCCAAAACTTTTTGATTGGTTGTGTGCGTGTATGTAAGAACATCATTGCTGAGCCCTGAGCAAAAATTTGAATAATTTGCGCATATAGCAGCTGTTCGCCTTTCACTCAGTTATCAAATGAAGATGAAAGACTTGTTAATTTCTAGACTTTAGATCTACCTATTGTAATGCATATGCAGTTATACAATAAATGCGAATGGGTTAAATGCGTTAAGGCCCCCATACACTGTTATGAGCTAAAAATAAAATAAAAATTAGATATGAAAGTTATGAAAAGTAGGGACAACTTATCTGTTCGTGCCGTCTGTGTGTCCTTAGAAAACGAAACTTCTGACCCTACTTTATTTATTTTAAATAAACCAGATTAAAGCTCCCCTACTAAGGAAACTGACCGAGGCTTCAGCGAACGGTTCCACATCAACCCCATCACGACGGCTGCTCCTAAAAACTCAACAAATGAATACATAATTAATTAATAATTATAAATAGGAACTAAGAAGGCTAATTGTAATATGCCGCACGGCTCCTTCGATGATCCTAACCTCTTCCCCTGTGATTGAGAATTCCTACCAGAACTTCACACTCCGGACAAATTAAATGTTCGAACTAGCCTGACCAGCACACAGGGCGTGCTCCAACGAGTAATAATTTTAAATTAAAGATCTACCCCGGAATTTCCTAAAATGTGGCCGAGGGCTGTCAAGCCACAATTTTAATTCCATGCTACAGGCGAGCCCGAGCCTTGAGAATTTTTCCGGAGGTAGAAAAAGGAATGCCGAGTTCCAGCGCACTTTTTGGAAAAAGAAAATAAAAATGATTACTAATATTTTGTAACCGATTCCAGTGTACTGGAATCGATTGGAATGTGCGCTGGAAAATAGAAAATAGGGGGCATTTCCCAATAAAAACCGGGCCCCTGGAGCGGTTCAGCGGCAGTTGTTTTTTAGAAACTTACAAGTGAAAGGTGAAGAGTGATTGAAGTCAGTTAAAAGGTAGAAAAGTTCAACGAGTTGCACAGGAGGCGCACAAGGAAAGGGTCATCGGTGGAGTCCGGTGTCAAAGTTAAGTGCCAGTATGCATTTCTTTAATTTCCTTCTAGTGTTTTAATAACTATTAATTTTGTTTGTTAGTATTTAATTATTAGTATTTAGAATTTTCGAGAACTATTAATTTTGTTTTGCTTCCATAATTATTTAATAAACTGAAATCATTTTATCGTGTCAACCTGCGTTTCCCTTTTATTTTATTATTGTGTTTTTCTTAAGTCTGTCCGGTTCGTGGTTCACAATAACCACGTGGCGCCCCTACGAGTAGCACATGTGAGCCCACCCCGACCGTTGAGTTGCCGGCATTTTCGTGGTCATAAATTAGCACGTAACAACACGGTAAAATTGGATGTACATCGAACGGCGGATGTACAACCAAAACTCTCGATTGTGAGCCGGTCGGCCGATCGAAATTCATTTCGCTTATGGGTTTGATAAAAATCTGGATGTACATCCAATTTTACCGTGTATGGGGGCCTTTACGATGGACTTGGAATTGCTTACAGTTTCCGCAGACAGACCAGTACGGGTATGCTTGCGCTACTGTGAGGGAAAAACCAAGCCCACCTAAACTACAGGCCTATTCCGCGGAATATATGTAAATTCTCACATAAATGACAGATTATACGCCTATAGTTTAGATTGTCTTTAAAAAACACATTTCCTTGCGACTTCTGCAAATTTAACCAGCTATAAAACCGTTTAATGTATGGCGATAATACACGAGGTTTTACATCTTTCACAATATGCTTTATTTCAACGCAGTGTCCTCAAAAATTATATTTAATAGTAATTAATTCGGAATATTTTTCGTGAATATTTCTTGAGATATGTGTATGTTTTTTGGGGACAATTGTTTGATTAACTCATCGTTCTTGAAGTATTAATATCTATGGAAAACACCAATTGAATTTTGCTAGAGTTTCTTTCTGCGTTAAGAGTTTCTTTCTGGAGTTTTATGTTATGTAATCAAGATCTTGTATCTGAAAACTTATTTTCTCGTGTCGTTCTGCGAAATTATGGGAATGCATATGTTGATCCTTTGCAAATAAGTTTTTATTCAAGGAGTGCATCACAAATGTTATTTTGTTAAACATAAAAGCTAAAGAACAATGTTTTCAAAACAAAAACTCCTCTCAAATCCTTGATCACATTTTGACGTGACAACGTCTTATAAATTGGTATCCCCTAGGAGGCATTCGCAAAAAAGTTATCAGCAAATTCTCCGTTACCTTATGACTCATCGCTCTGTTCGAATCTCAAGTCCTCCCAGGGTATGCCGATTTGTAAGACGTCACGTCAAAAACTTCGCCCGTATACGGACTTTACAGGCAACCAGGTTTTTTTTTTAATAAATCTACATTGGTTTCTGGACATTATGAATTTCTTAACAATGTTTAAATATGAGAATTACTTTGTCTATGATGACGATTTTAAACCTAACAATTCCAAAGTTTTCTTTGATAAGCAATGTTTCTGAATTTGCCATACTTTTTGAAATTATATTCCATTCACTCCTCTTTTAATAAAAATACAATAGACGGTGCTATTACAAAAAGCAGAATTAATAATGAGATTTTATATTTTCTTGAATCAATTTAACCCTTAAATGCATGATTTTTTAAAAAATGCTTAAAAAATTTAAATCAGTTGGTTTAATGTGTTTATTCATAGGAAAAATAAAAAAAAAATTTCAACAGTACAAAGAAAATTTTGGCAAGAAAAGTAAGTGTTGCAGATCTACAACATTATGTATTAAAAGTAATTTTTATCTTTAAAACAATTGTTTCTCTTGTTACAACATAACTGAACTCCACATTTCTCACAAGAAGTTTGTGCATAACCCTTATAACCTGGAAATTTGCAACGAGTACGAGAATCGGTCCATACTATATCCAGTGTCCTGTTTGATCTAGAAGAATGTCTTTTGGCGGAGCGTGTTGAGCTGGTCCGGATTTTCGCTTATGTACTATGAGTTCTTCCACAGTACTTTCTTTGACTTGGGCGACCCCGTTTTATTGGATTACGTTGTCCAATCTTCAGTAAACACAAAGCTACTTGCTTGCGAAACTCATAAAACGTCAGTTTTTGTTGGTCAGTTTGTTTTGCTGTCGATATTTTTCTGAATAATATCCATGAATTTGCTAAAGCCATGTCCACAAAATGATAAAAGAGACGAACATACCATTTTTTACTTTTTATTAGGATTTTATGTCTAGCCATGATAGCATCAAGCAAATCTACCCCACCCATATGGTGGTTATACTCCTTTACAACGAATGGACATGGAATTTCTCTTACACCGCAGAGCACAAATAGTTTGAAACCCCATTTGTGGGGCTTCATGGGTAAATATTGCTTCATGTAGTGGTGAACTTTAGTCGAGCAAAGTTGCTCATCGATTGAAAGTTGTGCTTCAAGGGGAATTACACAATTCTTTGCATTTAGATGTGGTCTTAGTGGTCTTAGTTTATGAAGTCTGTCATGATTTGCACTCTCTCGAGGTAGATGTTTGTTATTATCATTGAAGTGAAGAAACTGTCGGATCTTCTCAAACCGGTTTATTATCATACAATTTATTACTAGATCGATACCAATATCTGGCGCCCAGTAGTAACGACAATTTGGTAGACGGACAAGAGACATGTAAATTATAATTCCAATATACTGTCGTAGTTCAGATGTGGTGAGATTCAGTGGTTTATTTATATCAGTTTGTTGAGCATATAAGTTTGATTCTTCTACAATTTTTGCTAAAAGATCTTCGGAAAAGAAATGTTGAAAACATTCATATGGTGTACTCATTTCAAGAAGAGCACCATAAAGAGATTCGGTTCCCTTGAAACTTAGTTGAGCCTCGTTTAAAATCAAGTTCTTATTTTTCCATTTTATCTCTGCACTTTTAATTTTTGTTTTTGCATTAGGAAAAAACTGTCGATGGAATTTCCTCATTTTCATAATCTGAAAACCCTTGCTCATCTGAACTTTTCGAGGCATTATCGGGAATATACTCTTCATCAAACAGAGAATCTACATCCGCAAAATCTACATCCTCATTGATCTCACTTAAATGGTCAGCATAATATTGCAACTCCTCGTCGGTAAGCCCCCTGTTCCAGTTTCCAGCTTTCGTCGACATTGCTGAAAAAAGCAGGTAAGCAAACAGAAATAGAGAAAACGTATGAATAACTCAAACCGAAAATAACTTAGTCTCAGTGCATAATGTTGCACATCTACAACATGGACAAAAACTCATATAACATTATATAATACTAACCTTATCCAACTCAGAATAGAATTTTATTGGCTAAAAACAACTTTTACCCACTTTTATCAGATGCGAAACTTCAGCAACAAAAGAAGCAATTGGTTAGATCTGACACTGAAAGATAATTTCGCGCCAATTCAGAAACTATTCAGATTTGATGATGCCCGCGCATACATTTCACAGCGAAAAAGTGTTTCTTAAGAACAACACCATGCAAAGCCTACTAACTTATGTTGCCAAATATTTTAAATGGGTTAAACGACAGTGTTGCATTTCTGTAACCGTATGCATTTAAGGGTTAATTAAGAATTAGGCGCTGGCAATTATTTAACACTAGATTTACGGACCGAGCCAATTTGACTCATTCAAAATTTGATCACTATATATACATAAAACTTTAATATTACTTTTTAAAAACATACGTTGGTTTTTAATTAAGTAATGAAATATATGTAAACGCTTATTCCTCTTCTTCGCAGACCCCTTCATTTCGCATTATCGAATGTGGTATACCTATTTTCACGATTGTGAGCCAATTTGACTCGTAGAATGGTTTAGCAGTTAATCGCATAACATGAAATTTACTGGTCCTATCAGGCCTGGACAACAGTCAAGTCGCACGTGATTTGTTTCTCTTCTCATTTGGCAATACTCACATACAATTAGTGATGAGCAAAAGTGGTCTTGTTCTTGCAGTCTTGTCTTGTTCTTGCACATTTTGCAAGAACAAGAACAAGAACAAGACTTAGTTATGCTTGCAAGAACAAGAACAAGACTAACTGTGCAAGAACAAGACCCAGAGCAAGATTTCTTGCAAGATTCTTGCAAAAATTCCACCTAAATTCATTCTATTAAAAACATTTTCTAGGTGAGAAACCGCAAATATTTTGAAGCAAAATCAAACCTTAGATGTCAGTATTCAGTAGTTCAAGTAGTTTATTAGAAAAGAAAAAATGCTCTAAAAAAATTCTTTTTTGAGTAACCTCTTTTGCTTTTTGGATGGCAAGGAAACTCGGACTTTTCTCAATGTATGTAATATTTTCAAGGCCTCCACATTGGTTACATCGCATCGTAAGAACGACAGGAGCGTGGGCCAGTTTTTGTATTGCTGCAAAGGGATTTAATAATTTTTTGTGCCCACACACGACATTTCTTCTTTAATGAATCATACTTGAACAACCTAATTTTTTATAATAAGTAATGGGTATAATACTGGTTTACTTTTGCTTCAAAATATTTCCGTTGTAATTTGTTGCTTACACACTTGACAGAAAAATGTCTACGCTCTCACTTGTTCCCATATGAATTTTATGTAATTTTTCAGGGGCGCAAACATAATAACGTCACCAAGAGCAGTCGTGAAACTGATTTGTTTAATAAAAAAGCCATGTGGAATTCTCACCTCAAAGGTAGTAAATTTTCGGTGTATACAAACTTTTGACGCTGACTGACTGACGCTAAAATTATAATAGTTTTAAAATCAATTTTTTGCATTTTGTTGTTTGGATATAATTTTTTTATTAAAGTCTAGGTTTTTTTCAATAACCATTTTATAAAATCAACATACAATACCTAATACATGCGAGAAAATACCTTGGCCGTGCAGTTTTGTCTTGCCTTGTCTTGGTCTTGCACATTTAGTAAGAACAAGAACAAGCCTTAGGTATATTTGCAAGAACAAGAACAAGACTTAGGTTTGTTTGCAAGAACAAGAACAAGAACAAGACTTAGCTATGCTTGCAAGAACAAGAACAAGACAGACTGAACAAGAACAAGACAAGAACAAGACTAGATTAGTCTTGTCTTGTTCTTGCGTTTGCTCATCACTACATACAATATTTGTGTGTATGTGGGAGTAATTATCACTTGTTTTCGTTACCCACTTCTGTCGTCATTTCGATATATACATCGCGTGTGAGCAGTGCAGTGAAGTAATAGAAATCATTGTGCTAAATGTAATAGAAATGTTTGCGGAAAATGTGTTTCAAAAACAGAGTTTATATGTAAAAAATGTTTTCCATAAATTTTTTAATAATAAACATTTCATTTAAAATAGTTTCGAACTATTTTCTTTGCGAAAAACTTCAATTTTCTTGTATGAGTCAAATTGGCTCACTTCAGTAAAAATAGGTATATATTCAACATCCGTAAATCTAGTGTTAAGCTTAAGTGTGCCTTGTTTGGCGAATAAATAAATAAACAATTTCAGGACGCTTGGTTTTCGAGAAATCGATATTTGAAGGCTGAAGGTCTTTGGTATTTTCAAAAATATACTGAGCTGAAAAGGCAAATTTTTCACGCGGAACCAGCTAACTACCATTTGCCTAACTAAAGTCCCAACAGAACTAGACAAAACACTAGAACCCCAAAAGCAAATTTTCCCCACTGAACCGCATTTAGCTCTAAATAAATTTTCCCAAAGTGAAACTCCATATAAATTCCACGCAGATTTATTAGCCTACTAATTTAACGATTACGTCACGAGCGTACTCACACGTGAAAATAAATTTAGTCAATGGTCTATAAGTTGATAAAAGTTATTTAAAAATTCGAGGACATATTTAAAATATAAACATATCCGGTTACTAATGTGTATTTTTTGCGGCCGAACATCATTACTCTGGATCCTGAAAACTGGATTTTAAATTCCCAACCAACCTACCTAAACATTCTAAAAAATCGCTGTTTACATAAAATGTTCAAATAGCCTTTTTTCACTTTCTTTGAAGCACTGTCCTTGAAAATCATTATTTTTAGGAGACATTTTATTTGGAGACACTTTTAAACTTCTAAAAATGTCCTCAAACTATTCATATACAAAATGAGCCAGTCTGAGGACAAATGTTTTTTCCAGGACTGGTCTCAAACTATCAGTATATCTAGAGTATGATTTGAGGTCCTGGTGCCGAACAATCTTGAGATAATTAATTTCTGGATTTTTATATTATCTTCTTCATCTTTAGTTTTCTGCTCTACACTTGTAGCACTTTGTCTCGTACCATCAAGCAAATCATAAAGTTTTTCCGATTTAAAGTATATAATTATCTGAAATTTCCATACGGTAAAATTACGACCGCTTTAATCCAAAATAACCAATCTTATTGCCTCCATTTTTATTTTTAATTTAATGTAAAAACCCCTTTGTTTTATAAACCTGGCCACTTTACCTTCTTATATATGTATGTATAAACCTGGACACTAATCTTTTTTTTATTATATTAAACCTGGCACCACTCTATTTATATTAAACCTGGGCCCATAACCTTTTAAACTTTATTTATTAAGTTTACAAAAAAAGACACGTTTTGCAAAAAGCCTCACATCTAGAAGAAGTTAATTTTACCTCCATCTTGTATACAGAGTGTCAAACCTTAGAGAACAAAAAACACAAAGAAATTGGCCATTAAGTCCTGTTTACACTTAACAATATCCATGTTATGAGGATAATTATTTGTCTTGAGATTTATGTCTCCCGACGAATAATTGTATTTTTATTTTATTTTATGCTGTAACGATGGAAGTTTGCATTTTGAACGGTATGTTGAAGATCAAATTCTTCGTTTAAGGAATTTGTTGAATTTACTGACGTAACTCCTCCCTCCTTAATTTTGGTACTCTCCTGAGTCATATTTTTTATTTTAATTTTTTTTTTGTGTTTGCAGATTACAATAATAATTATGACTATTATACTTATAAATATAAAAGCTAAAATACTTCCGTATACATTATGTGTTTTCTTTTGAAAATGAAGAAGTTCTTCAATTTTTTTCGTAATTTAAATTTGTTTTATTAAATTTTTTTCAAAACTCTACTTATCATTTGAGTAATATATTTGTTCTAAATAATCTTGAATAGTAATCCTTTGATGTAACTCTTTAACATTATTCTGAATTGTTTTATTTTTAATTTTTATTGAACAATTATTAAAATTTATAATATAGTTTCCTTGTAATCGGAATATTCTCTCATAACATAAACTGCTTAAATTGCTATTGTTTTGGTTTTTTAGCAGTACTAGCCCTTTTTCTAGTTCTAAAATGTCTGATATTTTACTTACTGTTCTAAGGCAATTTTTCTTAAGGATACAAATATTGCAGACTTCCAGATTTTTAAGGTCTTTGTCTGCCTTGTAATTATAAATTTAATTTTGGTACTTAACTACTTATTGTGGATTGAATACCAATTCCTTATTCTGACTATCTCCTACTGGGACTAACAATGTTTTGGGTAACTTTACTATTTCTCTAGGAATCCTGATAACGAAAATTATGTTTTCTTTGTCGTCAACTACAGTCCCAAGTTTTATTTGTTGCAAAGTTTTAAAATCGGTTATATTCCATAATTTCCATATTGGTTAAAATGCCACTATGGATAATGCCTAGTCTTGATGATGATAGATTGTCATTGTCTGTATTTTTGCTTTCAGCACAAAATCTGTGTGAATTGTTTGTCTGTCAAGTATTTTGTTGTAATTTTCGACTTCATTTAGTCATTTTACTATCATTGCCGTGTTTTTTTCAATGGATTCTTTTAATTTAAAAAATGTATCATTAAAACCTGTGGTGGTTTCTATTTGTGAATTTAAGTTTCCTTTTATTTGATGATTGTTGGTGTCGACTTCATTAAAGTTATCCTCAATTTCTTCTCTATCAGACTATCAGTCCATTGTTCCCCAGAGCCATTTTCTCTTACTCAAATTGTCCAGTTTTTTCGGAAAAATCCAGAGAGGACTACTGTAAGGAGACTATAACTATTCCGCTCCTGCCAATTATTATAATGTTCCGAAAAGTGCCCAGAGTAGTTTTGTCTCTGTTTAAAATGATTTGGCTGGTGCCAATAATTGTTTCGTCCCGAATTGTATCTAGGATAATTTTGCTTGTTGGAAATTACAAGCATTAATTTGTTTAAATTCGTCAAATTTTCTTCCATTAAAAGAATTTAGATTAACTTGGTTGTTTGCAGTTGGCTTATACTGATTAAACCTATTTCTATTGTCCCTAACCATACCTAAAGTTTCTAATAAACTGAATGCATTTCTTATATTATTAATATTCCTGTTATAAATCACTGAGGATAAATTGGGATCTATATTTTCTAAAAATGTGCGATATATTATAGCTTCATTATTTTTCGCACAAAATTCTACTGGTTTTTCCGAGTCGTGCTCGTATTTTTCATTTAATTTAGATAAAAATTTTAATAGAGAAGTAAAATATTCGCTTACATTTGTACATTTAATAGATAAGGCTCGGTTATATAGTTGGTGGTATGTCTCTCGAACTCCAAAGTTGTTGATGAGGACTGTTTTCACTTGATTCTAGGTTGCTCCAGAGGGTTTGATCAACATCCAATGCTGGTCCTTGAATTTTGTTGATAATTCTCCTTTGGTAGACATACTGCTTCACTATTGGGTTGGAAGCAAAGAGAGGTAGGAGTGTGTCAACTTCTCGCAAAAAGGTAGAAAGTGCATATTCTTTAGTTCCTCGGCCTCAGGGTGATTAGGTTCCTCAAGGGACCTCTGACGCTTTGGTGCTGGGTTACCTGTTTGCGAAGTTTGCTCGCTGACGACCCGCGTCGCCCACGTTATCGAAGCTTGTTGCTTGTTGGCGATTTCACCCTTTGCAGCTCCCTCGACTCGATCCAGGATTCTCTGAGCGCAGCGTTCTGTTGGAACACTTCACCTTTGATGGTATAGCGCCTTTAGCGCCAGGCATTTTAATTTTTATAGCCTCTTTAGAGCACTAGGAGACTGCACGAGTGCAGTTTAAGGGCCTGCTTCTGTTGAAGCAATTGGCTTAGAGGGAGTGGGGAGCTCCGGATTAGAGTCTAGAGCTCCTTTTTCCACCTTGCAGCTTTTGCAGGCAGTAGGTTTGGTTTTAAGAGCCCCCGAACTGGAGGCGATTGGTTTTTTTTAAATTTTGGGTTTTTTCCATAAATACCCACGAGTAGTGCGGAAAAAGGGGTCCATCCTGCCAGAGCCGCTTACCAGGTTACCGAGGTTTCTGATTTCAGTGGAACAGTCGCTATGGTAATAGCGGTAAAATTTGCTAAGTGCTGCAACATTCATACGGTGGCTTAAAGAGTCGATGGAGGAGCAAAGGGTGCTATCGCCAATGAGTTTGATTGCGCCGTAATGCACCTGGTCCAGCCAAGCCAAGGTGGTTTTTGGGGCACCCGCCCAGATATACGAGTTGTATTCAAGGCGGGGCCGAATGGTGGACTTGTAGATTGTAGCCAGAGCAGTTGGCCGAAGAAGGAATTTGCATCTCTTGAGGAAACCCAGGCATTGGAAAGCTTGTTTGGCGATTTGGAATATATGATTATTCCATCGCAGATGCGTAGCATTTCCTCCGGAATTGAATTCCAAGCATGTTCCAAGCAGGTTATTTTAAGCGATTCTACATTTTTAAACCACATTCCATGAGCATAAACCTTTCTGATTACAATTCTCCTTGAATCTTCTATTGGATTTAGACCCGAAGAGTGTGCCAGCCAATTCAAAACAGGATAGTTTTGCTCCTCAGACCACTTCATGGATAGGTGCACTTTCTTTATGGATATGTGCACTATCCTATTGAAAGGTCCAATTATCTCCAAGTGATTCCTCTCCAAATGACACATCGTCCAAAAGTGAAATCTAGTGTGCAGCACACATTCGGCTACTTATCCAACAAATTGGACTCTTTGCGCGTGTAGAAAAAGTGCAATATCTGACGCGATTGTTCTCTTTGTGACTTTGCGCTCGGTGGTACAGTTGGTTCTTCTCTTGAACTCATCGGTTTTTGGTAACCATGTGAGCCCCAAAGTTTTGATGGCCTAGTCCTTTTTATCGGTGAAGACAAGTTGAATTTCTTGATGTGACGGGTGGATTTGCTGTAACAGACGATGATTTTGGGTTCAATCCCGCGATTTTCAAGATATGTAGCTATTAATTGTGATTGCATTTCTTGAGCGAGGGCTAGGCTGTTTGTGCCTGTCATCACGTCATCTACTTTTTTTTATATGAAAAAACCAAGCTTAGGTGTAACCCTTTATACTACCAGTCCGTCATGTCGTTCAGTTCATGGTGGTTCATGGGTAGTAAGCTTGGTTTGAAGAATAAAGGAGAATAGGAAAGGTTAGAGGGGTCTGGAGGGTGTAGAAGAAAATGACGATGAACCTCACGTTTGAACTCTAAGGGGTTGTACGTGTTCGGAAATACTGATTGCGGGAGGTTATTCCTCAGTCTAGTTGTTCTATTCATAAACGAACTTTTAAACCATATTGTGCGTGAACGAGGGGGCTGTAGGGTATGGAGTGAGCCGAGTAGGCTAGTCTTGTGTTGCGGGAACGTATTGCCGTGCAGGCAGGAGGTCCTGAATTTCAGTGAAACAGTCGCCATGGTAATAGCGATAAAGTATGGAGAGGGCTGCTACATTCCTACGGTGGCTTAAGGTGTCTATGGAGGTGCGAAAGGGGCCATCACCAATGAGTTTGAGGGCACGATTTTGCACCTTGTCGAGACAAGCCAAGGTGTTTTTTGGGTTGCCTGCCCAGATAGAGTTGTATTCGAGACGCGGCCGAATGTAGGATTTGTATAGTGTAGCCGATGCGGCTGACTGGAGGAGGAACTTGCATCTCTTGAGAAATCCAAGGCATTGGGAGGCTTTATTGGCGATTTGGAATATGTGATCATTCCGTCGCAGATGCTCCGTTAAAGTTACCCCTAGGATGTTGAGAGTTGAGTCAGCCGTTAGATTCTCTTTATCCACTGAGATAGGGTGAAGGTCGGTACAATTTTTGTTGGAGATCAGACAGTACTTCCTTTTTGTGGCATTGAATTCGGAGCGGTTCATTTCGCCCCAATGAAGAATCGATTCGATATCCCGGTTGATCGAAGTCGACATCAGTTGACGGTGGTAAAGATAAGGTCTGGCACGTGCTTGTCTTATATTGTCGAAGGAGTAAGAGAAATTCAGAGTACCGTCATCAGCGAAGCAGTGAAGTGGGTTGGAGGGGATTGAGAGCAGATAATTAATGAAGATTAGAAAAAGTGCGGGTGAGAGAATTGACCCCTGGGGAACTCCGACCGAAATGACATGTGGGTTGGATTCGACACCGTCCAATACTACCTTGATTGAACGGCCTGAAAGAAAGCTCTTAATCCAGTTCTTTAGAACTAAGTGTATACCAATAGCTTGGAGTTTATTCAACAGAGCTGGGTGCCATACTCTGTCAAAAGCCTTTGATACATTTAGAGCAACCAGACCAGACACATCAAAGCTGGGAATGCTTTGGCTGATACGCTCGGTTAAACACACAAGCAGATCGTCAGTAGACCGTTTAGGTCTGAAGCCGTATTGCCTGTCGTGTATAGTTTGCTTGGATTCCAGATATTTCATCAGCTTTTTATTGATTATTGTCTCCATGATTTTGGAGAGAACAGAAGTAATTGCTATTGGGCGGTAGTTTAAGGGGTCACTGGCTGCACCTTTTTTTGGGATTGACTGAACATGAGCTAGTTTCCAAGAGTCGGGATACACTCCGGAAAAGTAAGACAGGCCAAAAAGTTTGCGCAGGGGTTTAGCCAAAGGTGAGGCACATTTTTTAAGTACCATAGGGGGGATTTTGTCGGGGCCAGTGGATTTATTGACGTCGAGTTCTTTGAGACACCTAAATACCTCGCGAGTCCTGAAGTGAACTCTGTCCATTGAGTGGGGGGTGACATAGCAGCATCGGCATCGGTGACACAGCAGCATAGAAATCTCTTTGAAGAATTTCTGCGTCGATTGGATATTTGTCCTTTCTTCGTTTGCGTAGGCACTGTTGGTGTAGGCACTTTATCGTTAGATAAGACGCCGATGAGGTTCCGTAGGTGACGGTCCGTAATTGATAGCACTTGATTGGTTTCATGGGATCGTCTCGCCATAACATTTGATGAAATCTTCTGTCCTCTTCATGCAGTAGCACTTGCCTATACATTTTTTGTATATCCGCAGTGAATACAAATATGGGCAGTTGGAATCGAAGGAGAATTGCAAGCAGATCATCCTGTATGGCTGGACCCGTCTGTAGGCAGCCGTTCAGTGAAATGTTCGCTGACGCGTCGAAGACAACCCTAAGCTTGGTGGTGCTACTCTCTGGTTTCAGTATGCAGTGGTGAGGAAGGAAATATTGCGGAGTTTAAATTTTATTGATGTCAATTTCCTCCATGTAACCTAATTTAAGATACTCCTCCGTGAACTCTACATATTGTAAATCCAAGAGAATGCTGAATTTGATGTAGGTTGGCCAATCTTCCCGATCACGATCCATCCAAACACTGTATTTTGCAAAATGGGCCGAACTTTGCCAAGCTTTATTTGCCCAATTGACAGGATCTAATGGTAAAATTCTGCTCGAAGAAGCAGATCAATTTTACCAGGATGTTGAAAGTTGGGATCAGCTAATGAGATATTCTTCGGCACTGACCTTGTTGTTATGTTCACTGGTTGGCTGGATTGAGAAGATACGATTTGCTTCATAACGAATGCTTCCAGTCTGGTTGAGAATACGTTCAAACGCGATTTTAACACTGTGCTTATTCTTTTTTCGGATATTTGCATTCCATTTCCAATGACTTCAATGTTCAAGGCCGTTTTGGAAGGTGTCATTCCTAACTTCTTTACTGCTTTGTCAGTGATTATGTTCACCTTCGATCCTGAGTCGAGGATAGCACGAACTGCAATCTCCTTTCCTTGGTTATTTGCGACCTGCACCCATGCTGTTGCCAACAAAACGTAGCCGGCTTTACTTAAATTTGTTAATGTGGCTATCGTTGCTGATTTATCAGCATCTATTACTGCGTGGCTGCGACAGATCCCATGCTTCCGGACTTAGCATAAATCGCGTAGTCGGTGGCATCTGCATGGAATGTATTGTGTCGAAAGAGTGGATGATGACCTTTACTGCAAGCTATCCATATGGCTGAACTGGTTATTGAAGTTAATGACTTCGCTGTGTGGGGCTTTCGGTGAATCTGTTCCGTGGTACGCCCTTTATTGCCAAGGGCTTTGTGAGATTGGAAACGTGTTTGAAGAAACGAGAGAAATTCCTTTATGGACTGTAACTCCTTAGGATTGGTGAGTGACTGTTCACACAACGCATGGGTCCTTTATATTTTCAGTCGATGTAGGGATAGTTTCAGCCCTTTACTATTATCCCTTATCATAAAATTTGCTTTGTTATAAATCAACCACTTTTGAATATAAATGTATTTTATTAGATTGATTTTGATTATAATTAAAATTATCGCGAAAACACTTAAAAAGGGGAATTTTTAAGCATATTTAAAGGTGACATCCATATTTTAAGACTGTGGGACCCTGATTTTTGTAATCAGCGGCCCAAAAACATATCAGGAACGGTTTTCACAACAGTGTAATGCTTTGACATAAACGATTTGTCGATTTGTGCAAGTTAAAAAAATTGTAATTTAAAAAGGGGAAAGGTCCAGCACATCTCACCAAAGGGGAAGTGGGTGCCAATTTTAAACAAGAGCACCTCACACATTTAATTCACCACTCCCTTTTGGTATTCTAAGCACCCAAACCACCGCCGAAAATTCTTCTGGTATATGCCGCTTCCAACATGTCACTCAACTCCAAAGTGCCCGCGGCATAAGCCCGGCCAGTGACCAAACCACAAGAAAAATCTGAAATAATTCACCTCTACAGAATGGTGAATTTGTATTCCTATAATGAGATAAAGCAAAGTCTGGGCGACGACGTAGCTAACATGCCAGAAAATCTATGCAGTAAGGCAGAGTGTATTTTAACTGTTGCACACACAGCCCCGAGTGTAATCGTCTCTTGTACCCCGTCCGCCCCTTTTCCTATCGTTATACGAAAGTTCTGACGATTTTTCATGTGTGAGAGCGTTACGCGAATGAAATTGATTCAGTCTCATGTAAATTTTTTTAAGCAAACGTCCCTAAAGAAGTTTTACTTCAAAAACTTTTCAGTGGAAATCCATAGTTGTGAAGAAGTCCCAACTAACAAAAATAAAAAATTAAAAAATTTCAAGGTGGTAATGCCAACTAGATATGAATGGCTGTTCCTCAGTTCAAAATCTGATTTTTTCAAATGGAACAACATAACCCTCTGCCGTTGGAAATCTAGTGCTACATCTAGGAAAAAGAAATCAAAAATAGTAGTAAGTGGTGTAACTCAATCTAGTATAAGCTCTAACACTAGGATAAGGTCCAAATCCAATAACACACTAAAACCACTTGCACCATTCTCCAATTACAGACCAGCCAATAATGATATTAATAGGAATAACATCCCCTCCACATCCTCTGCTATCTTTACTTCAATAAATGATACACTAGCACCACATGTTCCATCCTCCAAATATAGAGCCAACAACAACTTTAACACTAGGACTCATAACATTCCCTCAACGTCCTCTGCTGTCACTCCCCCATCAAACAAAAGCAATTCGATGGCTTCATATTCAAATTTTTCCCGAAGTCACATTGTCGTGGGCGGCCGTTCCTATGCAAATATCAGCGAGATCCCCACCAACAACCAACCTCTCGCGTCTTCGATACAAAAACAACCTACGGCTTCGAATAACTCTTCGATAGCAGCTGACAGCCATGTCAACAACATCCCCACAACAACCAAACCATTTTTCTTGGACCAGTTGCAGCCCCCGGTTGTAAAGAACACCTTAATGTCTGCGGATTCAATGGACGGTCGATACTTGTTATCTCGTCTACGAGATAGTAGGATTTACGATAATGTAAGACTTTTCCTAGCTTACATGCATGACAAACCCGGCTCAACTTGCATAAATGGTAAAACCAAGACCAGCCTTATCATTAACATACAGCAAGAAGGTCTTCCTACAGATCGCAATACTCTGCTCGAACTATACACTAAATATCATGAGCAGTTTCAAATAACATCCCAGCAAGTACGCAAGGACCTTTCCACTTATGCCCTGAATGTGAGATCACTTCATGTATCTCAGCTGCAGAAAAGCCGGGATGAAATGACCAGATATTATCGGCCCTAACTGTTATGTTTTATTTTTATATACATATATATATATATTGTTATGCCGTTTTTTATTTATTTATCTATTTATTTATATTTTAATATTCCTTAAAGCTCTTGTTAATAAACTTGAAGTTGTTTACGTATATTGTATTATACTTTAAAAGTTTTAATATATTTAGAATTGTTTACCTGTTTGTTTTTCACTGGTTTACGGCACTAAATTACTTATTTCATATATAATATATAAATCTATGTCTATTTTTTTTTTTTTTATTTAATCTTTGAAAAACCACTTGTATCGCTCCTTTACTTTTTATCTAATTTTTCTTTATTTCTCTTTCTATTTAAAATTAACTTTATTTTGCTGTCTACTTAACACATTTTCGTTAAACATGCATAAACATTTTCTTTATATAACACTTAAACTGCAATTAAACATTAGCGCTTCTTCCTTTTTATATTTAAAATTAACTTTATTTTAATGTTTACTTAACGCATTTTCGTTAAACATGTATAAACATTTTCTTTATATAACACTTAAACTGCAATTAAACATTAGCGCTTCTTCCTTTTTATATTTAAAATTAACTTTATTTTAATGTTTACTTAACGCATTTTCATTAAACATGTATAAACATTTTCTTTATCTAACACTTAAACTGCAATTAACCATTAGCGCTTCTTCTTTTTTATATTTAAAATTAACTTTACTTTACTTTTTACTTAACGCTTTTCCGTCAAACATGCATAAACATTTTCTTTATTTAACACTTAAACTGCAATTAAACATTAGCGCTTCTTCTTTTTTATATTTAAAATTAACTTTATTTTAATGTTTACTTAACGCATTTTCATTAAACATGTATAAACATTTTCTTTATCTAACACTTAAACTGCAATTAACCATTAGCGCTTCTTCTTTTTTATATTTAAAATTAACTTTACTTTACTTTTTACTTAACGCTTTTCCGTCAAACATGCATAAACATTTTCTTTATTTAACACTTAAACTGCAATTAAACATTAGCGCTTCTTCTTTTTTATATTTAAAATTAACTTTATTTTAATGTTTACTTAACGCATTTTCATTAAACATGTATAAACATTTTCTTTATCTAACACTTAAACTGCAATTAACCATTAGCGCTTCTTCTTTTTTATATTTAAAATTAACTTTACTTTACTTTTTACTTAACGCTTTTCTGTCAAACATGTATAAACATTTTCTTTGTTTTTGTATACTTAAATTAAATGTAAAAACCTCTTTTCATAATTCCGAACTTGAACAACCGCCCGCTTTTTAAGGTGAAACAGCACTCGACTTTTAAAAAATATCCACCGCCGCCAAGAGCCGATAATAAGCAGAAAAACACCCGCCGGCGATCGTGATTAAAACAACACTTAACAACATCAAATTTTCACCCGCCGGTGGTGGCATGGAAAATTGTCCACCGGCTGGGAAAAACGCGCCCTTGAACTTTTTCCACCTGCGCAACTTGCTTACCGCGCGTTTCTCACGCGGCGCATTGCAAGTTGCGCTTAATTATTGTTGGGTGGGTCAAGTTACGTTTTCCCAGATTAAGGTGAAAATCTAGCCCCTAGGAGATTTTACCAAACGTGGGAATCGTTGAGGGTTTTTGTTTTATGCAATCTCGCATATTTCGTGGACATGTGTGAAACATCTTTGCAGATTAAAAAGTTGTTCTTGAACTTCTCCCAACGTAACCCGATACCTTTGCTGATAAGGTATTGGGTTTTCGTTCGGTACTTGAGCTGGCGAGTTTCAGGGCATTTGTTTTGTTTAGGTTTTTTTTTGAATTATTTTATGTAACACTCCTTGGGGGTGCCGAAAAGAACAAGGCGTCGTCGTGAAACAAAGGCGCCTTGTTCGTTTGAAATTCTTTGGTTTTGTTTACGTTGCGCTTTCTGGTGTGATAAGGGGCTCGAGATTTGTCCCGTTCGTGTGGACGTTTAGTTGGATTTTAAACTTTGAAGATGAAGTAAGTAAATTTTCTTATTTTTATTTTATATTTATTTTATATACCATAAATTTTTTTTGTTTATATTAATATAGTGGTATTTTTATTTCATATTACTTGTTATATATTTTTCTTTCTTTTTTCTTTCAGCGATTTTGCAAGCATCGAAGAGGCGAAACGCAGTGAGGCCCACCATCAACGAGAACTGGCCCGGGTAAGAGATGAGCTGCGTCGGTTGTCCCGACGCGAGATTTTTCATCTCGACGAGTTGGCCCTGGCCCAACGATTCTTAGCCCGAATGACTCGTCGCGCTAGGTCCAGTGGTTCTGGATCCCGGATGCCTAGCGGTTTTGGACCCCGGATGCCCAGCAATTCTGGGCCCCGAATGCCCAGCAATTCTGGGCCCCGAGTGCCCAACGACGCCAGGTCTCAGGTGCCCAAGGCTCTTGGGCCCTGGAACCCCTTTGCTGGAAGGGATCAGCATGGAATCATGGGAACCCCACGTGCTGCAAACTATCAGCTTCCTGAAGAGGAGGACACTCCCCGGACCGGGGAATCAGCTCAACCGGATACCCCCGGGACCCTGGAGAGAGAGGCAGAGCAATCCACCGACATGGAGCCCCCACGTGCTGCAAATGATCAGCTGCCTGAAGAGGAGGACACTCCCCGGACCGGGGAATCAGCTCAACCGGATACCCCCGGGACCCCGGAGAGAGAGGCGGAACAATCCACCGATTGATTGTTGAAACAGTGAATGGTTTTCAAATAAATATCTTTATCTAATTATCTTTTTTATTTGTAGTTAGGTTGTTTCCTTTTTCTTTTCGTGTTAGTGTCGATTTGGGTTGTTCCCTTTTCCTTTTTGTTTTTTTTTTGCTTTTGTTTCAGGACTTTTGCTTTCAGGGCTTTTGTTTTCAGGGCTTTTGTTTTCAGGGCTTGACGACGCTTAGGAGGGGGAGATTTTTTAGGTAAGTATTGTGGTACCGCCGCTGGGGCGCGTGGTAGTTGGGAGGGGGGGGGGTGGCTGTTTGTCCCTCTCATTTTCTTTTTTATCTATTTTACTGGGCGATTTCCTAGGGGTTTTGGAGGGTGGCTGTTTGTCCCCCCCCCCCTTTTTGTCTTCATATGGCTATTTCGCGAGGTATATTTTTCATTATTGTGGTCCCGCCGCGGTGCGTGCGGTAAAGGGTTGGTTGGGTGCCGTAGGTGGTACGTTACGGGGCCTATCCCGTAGCTTATACTAATTGCATGGAAGAGGTCCTGGGTAAGGTGTGTGAGCGCCTAAGCGGCCTGGGTTCGGAGAGTTCTGCCGTGGCTGCGTTGTGTGTTGGTTCCGATTGCATTGGGACCCCTACTGGAGCCATTTGGTCCTCGGAGGTGGTTCTCTCATCCGGAGGACTTGCATTTCCGGACCTTCTGGTACATGCAGAACGGGCCATAGCCGCTAGTAACGGTATGCTTTTGTAGCATGTATACCCTATGAGTACCAGTAAAAGGGTGCCACTGAGCGAGATGGCCGCTGTGGATTGGGTGTGAGTGCGTTCCCATGTTAGGTGATTCAACTGCGAGTAGATATCTTGCAGGGGCCTTGTGCCTTCCTGAATAATTTTGTTCGTATCGTCACCTGTGAGTAATTTTATGGGTTCGCCGGGAGATGAGAATATTGGCCCTGTCCTTTTGGCGGACTCAGCTATATTTAATGTGTCTATTGCCGGGAAGTATGGAGGTTCTAGTATTTGGGTGGTTCGCGTTGAATGCCCATTGTACATAAGGATCTTGTCTTCTACTTGTACTTGGCACGGTTGATTAACCCTTAGTATCCCATGCTTGTCGATTCTTATTGTATGATTAATTTTATCACACGAGATGCGGAACATCTTAGGTGTACTTAATGAATATAACCACGTGTTCGTTTGTGCCAACTTTGTTATTACATTTTGGGGATTGTCATTGGCTCTTATGGGGCAATCCACCTTTTCCCTTAGGGGGTTGTAGAGGAGCTTTATAATACATTCCTTTGTATTGGTAGAAAGTACAATAGGGACCTTTAAAAGTCCTATGAAGGTGTTGGTATTTAGGTTCCCCGTGGCTCGTTGTAGGGATTTTGCCTCTTGGGGGTGGAAGAGTATGAACTTTTCGGCCTTGAACTCGGAGGCGACATGTGAGTATGGAATGTCGGGAATCAATGAGTGCCCTTCCGCAGTATTTAGCGGGAAGACTGTAACTTGATGGTATTGCATTTTGGGTAAATTAAAAATTGGTAGGGTTATTTTTATTACCAGTTTGTCCTGAATGAGGAGTGCTTGTAGCTGTGTAACCTGAGGCAAGAGTGGGGTGCATTCTTCGCATTCCGGGTTCGTTTTGGAGTAAATTTTAGACAACGTACCGGGCGAGATTAGAAGGGGGTGGATTTTGTTGTCTGCACTCGCAAGGATTATATCGAGGAGCGCTTGTTGTCTGGTTTCTATTTCGGACACCTGCATTAGTAGGTCCGTAACTATCCCTTGCCTTAGTAGGGTATTATATAGGCCCTCGGTCGCGTTCTGCAGTTTCCCCATCTGCTGAGTTATTTGATCTTGCCGATCTACAAGCGCGATTAACGGTTTTTGAATATCCCGCAGGGTATTGTTTACTACTGTGATCTGTCGTTTTTCGAGTTCTACTAAAGCTTTCTCGTTACTTTCTAACTCACTTAATCTACTATAAATTTCCTGGGAGTCGTCCGTGTCCATGGTCCCGAACAGGTAATGTAATGCATGTCCAATGCCGTCGAATAGTGACCTTTTAGGTCGGCTTCTGGGTACCAGTTCCCGTATCGTTTTGGTACGGTCCTTAATATGGGTGATAATCGAGTGAATGTGTTTCTGTTGGGCCGCGCAGAGTACGGTGGAGTCGCTGGGACATAATTGATGGACCAGCTTCTCGGCTTGTTCCGTTAATTCAGTGTGCACCTCCAACTCGTGTAGGTCAAGTTCAGTTATCACCTTCCATGTCTGATGATATAGCCACACTTCTCCCACGTGTTCGATAAGAACTCCCGTAGCCTTGATTGGGGTGAATGTATACGGCATGGGTCCGAGCTCGCTCGTGGCCATTTGTATAAGTAGTAGTGCAATTAGCGTCCGCATGGTGCGCTGCAATTAAATTATAAATAGGAGATTAGTTTTGGCTTAAAGTTGGGTTTTATTTTCATAAAACGGTTTCAAGCGGTTATTGTGAACGGTGACCAATCTCCTATTTATTTTGATGGTGGTGTTTACAGCGCTTGGGACCGAAACTACTGTATAGGGCCCGACCCAGATTTGGGATAATTTATGCTTCCGAGCTTCGTTGCGTAGGAGGACTTTGTCCCCTACGTGGAGTGTGAGTGGGCGTACGTTCCCATCATAATATGCCTTGGAGCGGTTCTTGCTGGCAAGTAGGTTCTTGCGGGCTAGGGCATAGGACTTTTGCAACTTATATCGGAGTTGATGGTAATAACTCTCGTGGTTGTAAAGTGGCTCCGGGTTGCGTTTAAGGTTGGACGGGACGTCGGCAATGAAACCATATAGGCAGTCCATGGGGGTAAGTTTGGTCCCCTCGTGTACGCTATTATTGTACACGAACGCTGCCGTGCGCAGAAACTGGTCCCAATTGTTTGGGCTCTCATCTACTATGGTACGTAGGTACTCGATCAGAGGTCTATGAGCTCGTTCTAGCGCGCCATTGGATTGTGGGTGGTAGGCTGAGGTCTGAAGTTTTTTAACTTTTAAGAGCCTACACACGCCCTTGAAGAGGTCACTCAGGAAATTTGATCCCTGGTCGGTGACTATTTGTTTGGGTATGCGATAGCGCGTGACGATTTCGTCGAAGAAAATTTGTGCTATCGTTTGGGCTTCCCCATTGGGAATGGCATACCAGTCGACGAATTTTGTCAGGTTATCCTGGAAGGTTAGGATGTATTTATTTCCGGAATGGGTTTCTTCCAGGGGACCTACTACGTCTAAATAGACTTTTTCGAAGGGCGTTTCTGCTATGTCTGTAATAACCATGGGCATTCGGAATTGTCTAGAGGCCTTCATGGTTTGACATTTCTTGCACCTTCTTATGTAGCGAGTGATATCGCGGAACATGTGTCTCCACCAATATTTACGACGTACGCGATTATATGTCTTAACGACTCCCTGGTGTCCGCCGAAAGGGGAGTCGTGGTAGTCTTTTAGTATTGTAGTGATTTCTTCGGGACTTGTAATCACTTCAACTTTCCTTCGTAGCTCGCTGGAGCTATCTTTGGAGGCTTCGACGGGTTGGGGAATTTCCGTTTCCAAGTCTATTTCTTTAGGCCCTTCGTCGATATTGGGGGCTTCTTAGGGGTTCATCGGGTTGGTGAATTAGAGCTTCCACCGTGAAGGTATTGGGCTCTTCTGCTCTTTGGGGAATCCGGCTGAGAGCATCAGCATTCGTATTGTATTTACCCGGTTTATACTCAATTTGGTAATCGTATTCGGACAATTTATGGTGAAACCTAACGAGTCGAGTTGTGGGGTCCTTGACGTTGAAGACTCCCTTAAGAGGTTTATGGTCTGTATAGACCGTAAACTTTCGACCCATCAAATAACACCTGAAGTTTTTAACAGCCCATACTATGGCTAGCAGCTCCTTTTCGACGGTGGAGTAATTGCGCTCCGCCTTGTTTAGAGTGCGACTTGCATAAGCTATGGGTTGGTCTTGGCCTACGATTCCTTGAGAGAGCACTGCTCCGAGTGCCTCACTGCTGGCGTCCGTTGTTAGATTGAACGGTTTTTCGAAATCAGGGTATATCAGCAGTGGTGGGGAGACTAAAGAACGCTTCACCGTTTGAAATGCTTCCTCGCATTTTGGCGTCCATGAAAATTTCACGCCCTTTCTTAGCAAATTGGTTAGGGGGCGTACGATCTTAGAAAATTCTGGGATGAATTTTCTATAGTAGTTGGCAAGGCCCAAGAAGGACTGGACTTGCCTGACGGTACGGGGCGCCGGGAAGTTTTGGACACACTCCGTTTTTCTGGGGTCTGGTAGGGCTCCCTTTTCAGAACATACATGACCCAGGTAGACTACTTCCTTTTTCAAAAATTGGCATTTCTCCGGTTGCAATTTGAGGTTGTTTTCCCTCAACCGGTCGAATATGCGTCGTAGCTTGGAATTATGGTCCTCAAGGTTCTTACCATAGATGACTATGTCATCTAGGTAGACGAAGCATTCGAGGCCTTGTAGACCAGTAAGGACATAATTCATTAGTCGCTGAAACGTAGCCGGGGCGCCTTTTAACCCGAACGGCATACGTTTGAACTCATAATGGCCATAGTTCGTGCTAAAGGCCGTCTTGGGGCGATCCTGTGGTTCCACTAGTACCTGGTGGTAACCACTGGCCAAGTCGAGGGTAGAGAAGTATCTCGAGTGACCGAGCTGGTCCAGGATGTCCTCGATCCTTGGTAAGGGATACGCATCGCCTATAGTCTTTTCATTAATTTTGCGGAAATCCACAACTACGCGCCATTTTTTCTCACCGTCGGGGCCCGGTTTTTTCGGTACCACTAGGAGGGGTGAGTTCCAAGGACTTTTGCTGGGTTGAACAATATCGTTGTCCAACATCTCTTTCAATTGGTCATTTATGACTTGCCTTTGCGTTTCGGGCAATCTGTACATTTTTTGGTTAATAAATTGGTCGTAGACCATGGGGATCTCATGTCGTAGAGCTTCCGTGTAGGTTAGCTTGTCCCCTTTTAAATGGAATATGTCGGCATATTCGTAACAAAGATCCCGTGTGGACCGCTTCTCGTCGGCCGTTAGAGGGTGGTCGAGGCTGAGTTCCTCGTCTAGCTGTTTGAAGCGCGTTTCACGCTCAAGGTCCGGATCCTCTTGGTCCGGGAATATGTATCGTAGATGACGGATGGAATCGATTTCCTTTTCATTCGTTCCCAACTTCACTTTTGCCCTTTTTCCCTGGCGTATACCTTGCGGGATTGCACCATTATTGGGTATACTTTTGAGTCTTGCGTTAGATGACGATGGGGTACTGGCGTTCCTGAGACCGTCTGGTTCAGAGCCTGTAAGATACTCACATACGTCATTAGCATTCGTTGGAGACTTAGGGTTGTTGTTAGAGGCTAGGTGAATAGTCGTGTAGTCTTTGATTGGGGCGAGCGTAAGGGATAGGCTCGTCAGGACTACTGGTTGGGTGTTAACGTTGATGAGACCAACATACACTGTTTTTGTTCCAGCTGGCAAGAGGGAATTGGCGAGGAATACTCCTTCGCTCGGCTCGTAAGATTCACAGAGCATTTCCTCCTCTAATCTTAGGGGAATGGGGACCACCATTTGAGACCGGCTTGGTAGGTGTAGAAAATATTAAATAAATCTCGGTATATTTTCCACGAAAGAAGAAATTAAACAACGCTTCGAATTTTATTTTAAGTTTATTGATCGAGTTGACAATTAAAACTGGTTCTGGGTAGAACAACCCAGGCATGAAATACAAAACTTCTTCAAAAAACCGTTAGTTAAGAGGAATACTAATACAATGACAATAGTAATACAATGTATGTGTAAATAGATTTTCAACATCGTGTAAATAGATTTTCAACATCCTCCGACGGCCGCGGGTTCTCGTAATTCAAGCGGATAAAGATGTTGTATAGGTCTTTTTAATTTGGTTCCGTTTGAAAATCTCACCTCACAAGCTCTTACTTTGTTGTCCCGTCCAGGAAAAACCTGCTCCACAACTGCTAGCTTCCAATGTATCCTAGGAATAGACTGGTCATAGACTAATACAACTTCTCCGGGATTTAAGCAGGAGCTAATCGATTTTCCAGTGTTATGAAAGGACCGTAAAAGCTTTAAATATTCATTTTTCCATCGTTTAGCAAGGCTTATGAAATTTTTGCATTTTGTCTTCCAGACTTTCCTCATGATAGATGAGGTATTTTCATTTGGAGCTACATCATCATCGTTATTATAATTACCATAATTTCTTAAAATGATATTTGGTGTCAGGGGTTTCAATTCGAGTGGGTCATCGCACATGTATGTCAGCGGCCTATCATTGATAACATTTTCCGCCTCCGCTACAAGTGTCAAAAGTTGTTCGTTATCTATAGTGGCTCTCTTTATCGTAATCTTCAGGATATCCTTAATGGTTCGAATAATCCGCTCCCAGAATCCACCCCACCAGGGTGCTCTTTCTACAATAAACTTCCAACGAATGCGCTGATTTGACAAATAACTTTGAAAATTGCTTTCCCGAAGCACATGGATTAGAGATGGTAGATCTTTAGAAGCTCTTCGAAAAGTCTTAGCGTTATCCGAGTATATAGTGTCAGGTACACCTCTCCGCGAAACAAATCGACGAAAAGCCAACAAACACGCTTCAGTAGTAAGGCTTTTTACAATCTCCAAATGAATACAACGTACTACCGCGCATGAAAATACTAGTATGTAAACCTTGACTGTTGATCCTTGAGAATTCTCTTTAATATAGAGTGGGCCTGCGAAATCGATCCCTACGGTGGCGAATGGTCGAACAAATTGAAGACGATCTTTCGGAAGAGGGGCAAACGGCTGCGTCAAAGGTTTAGCTCTAAACTTTCGACAGATTAGACAACTTCGTACAGTAGTTTTTATTATTTGTCGTCCTCTCAGCACCCAAAAGCGCTCACGAAGCTTCGAAAGCGTTGAATTTATCCCAGCATGCAATTGTTGATGATGGACATTCTTTACAATTAGCCTTGTGAGATAACAATCCGGTAAAATAATTGGGTGTACAAAATCCATGGGTTCATCTAAGGATTGGAGACGTCCTCCAACTCGAATCAATCCATTTGCATCCAACTTAGGATCTAAGCCACGCAATCTAGAAGAGCTGGGTAAATTTCGACTCATCTGTAACAGACAAATTTCTTTAGCAAAAAATGTTAATTGTATATATTTTAACCAATATCTCTCGGCGTCGCTGATCTCATCCGCTAGCAAGGTTATATCTATGGGTGCGTTACACTTTTGTCGTATACGTCTAATGAAGCGAAGCACGTAAGCAGTAATGCGTAATAATTTATTCCAACGGCTGAAGTTTTCTGGTAGAGTTATAGGTTCTTGCAAATTGATACAGTTGACATCATGTTCTTCGCTCGTTAATATTGTTGTCAAAGCGACTGGCAAACTAGGCACTTCGAACTCATGTTGGGGCCACTGTGATTGTCCTTCTGAAAGCCAAGTGGGGCAAAAATTCCAAGCAACAGATTTCGAAAATTGAGATGCGCTAAGTCCTCGCGTCAATAAATCGGCTGGATTATGGCTTCCAGGACAATGTCTCCATTCTGTCAAATTAGATTTCGACCTTATTTCATTTACGCGGTTAGTCACAAAGGGCTTCCATCTATTCGCGTCTCCAAAAATCCAATGTAGTGCAATTTTAGAGTCACTCCACAAAATGTATTCATCAAAGGTAAGTTTAAGAGCTTTCGTTAGATAACACTTCAATCTGACAGCGATCATTGCAGCTGTAAGTTCCAACTGAGGAAGGGTGACTTCAGGATCTTGGTTCAATCGTTTAAGAGGGGCTACTCGATTTTTCGCGCAAAGAAAAGCTGTAAAGACTTGCCCATCTTCGTTCGTAATTCTGATGTAGGCCACAGCGCCAAAAGCTTTCGTGCTAGCATCTGCGAATATATGAATCTGCTTGTTTACAACCGAATCGTAAATAAGAACGTTACGTGAGATAGCCATGTGCTTTAATTCTAATAAGTCACCCAATATTATTTTCCATTGGCTTAAATAATTATGCGGCAAAACTTCGTTCCAGGTAAACTTTTCTTTCCATAATTCCTGAAATAGAATCTTAAGACGAATAGTAACAGGAGAAAAAATACCTATTGGGTCGAATATTCTAGCTATAGAGCTCAAAACGTGACGTTTGCTTCCAATAGGATTCTCATTAAGAAAATTCATAAGAGATTCCCAGCATGGTGCAATTTGATCGCTATCCGTGTCCCATTTAATTCCTAATACCTTTTGATTGGTGGTCACATCTTCTGGAAAAATTCTCCGAACTCGTTCGTCATTGGAATTCCATTTTCGCAAGTGCATACCCGCTCGTTGCATAATTTGGGTGCTCTCATTATATAACTGCAAGGCCATTTCTTTATTCGGCATGCTTACCACCAAGTCATCCATATAAAACGATTGCCTTAAGATACAACAGGTGTTAACAAAATTTTTAGATTCCAAATCGAAATGTTTCTTTAAGGTTGCTATCAGCAAAAAAGGGCTAGCAGTTACACCAAATGTAACTCTCGTCATTCGGTACGTCATTAACTCGGGCAGCTTATTAGGATCGGTTATTGTGGATGAAAACCAAATAAAACGGTGGCTATCACGATCTTTCTCCCTTAATGCAATCTGAAGGAAGGCCTTTTCGATATCAGCCGTAATGCCTATTTTTCCAAGCCTAAAATTCAAAAATATTTTTAAAATATCAGGTAGTAAATTAGTTCCTGTATGGAGATGATCGTTGAGAGACAAGGTGGTCGAGGCATGGGATGAGGCATCGAAAACTATTCTAATTTTTGTAGTAGCCTTATCAAAACGGTAGACTGGACGATGTGGCATGTAGTAACAACGCCCACCTCCAACCTCCTCTGTCGCTGGCTCAGCCATACCAGTTTCTATGATCTCTTTCATTGTCTTGTCATAACCCAGAAGATTTTGAAAATTTACTGACAGTTTCTGCACTAAGCTCCATAATCGTTTTTGTGCAATGTTTTTGTTATCATCCAATTTCTCATCTAAGTTTTTCCATGGCAATGATGCTTCATAACGTCCAGTTATTTTGTTTATGCAGGAATCTTGCAACTGTTCCGTTATTTCATTGAGTTCAACTTCATTAGGTCGAATGCCGATGACCTCTAAATCCCAAAATTTCGGTGCTTCCCCTTCTTCTATATTAAATGTAGCTAAAACTGGCGAAGATTTAATTGATTCTTTTTTATTTGACAGTTCGATACTTACAGGATAAGGGCCCTGCAATGTCCAACCAAATATTGTTTCTGCGATAGTAAATTTCTCGGTAATTCTCTTCGTTAATCCTGTTACTACTGCCCAATAATAATCTGCACCTAAAAGCACGTTAATTCCAGGGATAATATCCAGTTCGTCATCCATAATCACATCTGCCAAGGAAAAACCTTTCAGTGCACACATCTGATCGCTCGGTACTGGCAATACATCAGCGCATATCTGAGGCACGACCACAGCTTCAATATTTACACTGCTATTTGTATATCTACTCATCAATTTTACGGAAACCAATTTATAACTTTTTGTTTCTTTTATTGTATTAATTCCGAAAGGTAAAATACTCATTTCAATATTTTTAATTACCGGCAAATTTAATTTATCGGCGATGTCTTCGCGTATATACGATCTTTGACTCGCACCATCAAGAATAATACGCACAAATAATTTACGTGTCGTTACGGTACATGCTGAAACAAATACTCGCGCCGTTTGTAAAAATATTTGTGTTTCTTTATCCACAGTATATGCACATAAATTTGTCGATTCTGTTTTGCGGTATTTTCTTTAAGTTTTCGAAATAAAGGATCGCACATTGTAGTGGCATGACGTCCCGAACATTTTTTGCACAATAAATTACGAACGCGGCAATTTTTTGATCTGTGCCCGCCACTTAAACACCGAAAACATTTTCCTTCTTTTAACAATATTTTCTTTTTGTCACTAAGAGAAATTTCTTTATCACATTCTCTCGTGTTATGTCCATTCAATTTACAAATTGCACAGCCATTGGATGCAATATAAGTTGTCAATAGCCCCGCGGCGGTCGATTGCCCTTTGCTCCTCTCTGTGTTTTCGCTTACAGTTGTTGTTTTATACATAGAAGCTTGCTCCATAGCCTCAACCTCACGTTTAATAAATTTTAGTATGTTTTGAATCTGCTCGTCACAGATTGACAACGTGTTGCTACTAGAAGTGCTATTAGCATCCGATTGGTTGTCTAAGTCGTCTTCGTCAGTCTCTTCCTTAACGCCTCCACATTTGTCGCTTTTTCGTAAATATTCTACACGTAAGGCAGACGGAAGAGCTTTCATTAATATAGGTTTAAGAACCACACTGAAATGTGTCGAAGGCACGCGCAAAGATGTTAGTGATCGTATTCCTGCTACTGCTGAGTTATACAGACGCCGAAGTCCGCCAACATCATAGGCGTTTTTCACTTGCGGTAAAAACATCAACTGCTGGACGGTCATGTCGATGAGACGGTCTGAATTTCCATATTCTTCCTTCAGAAGTGCAATTGCGCTATCATAACATTCGCTTGATGGTGTAAACCCCTCTAGTGTTCGTGCCGCCGACCCCGTTAACGCATTCTGGAGATAATGAAATTTATCAATACCGCTTAAAGAGGAATTTTCATGGACTGCTCCGTTAAATTGCTGCCAGAAAGGAATCCAATCTTTATGGTCACCGCCAAAGGTTTTTAATTTCAGCCGCTCCAACTTGGTTGAATTTGTTTTAGTAAAGTCGGATTTAGGTGGTGTGGGCAACGTGGCTCCATGTAATTTTTCTGTTACCTTCTTTAGGCGCACGTTTAATCGTGTTATTGCATTAATTGCTAGATCCTCATACTCCACAACCTTTTCCGCCTCTCGTTGTAAATCCTCAGCTTTTATTAACCCCTTTTCAGAGAATTCCTTATTGATGCTACGCAACCCTTCATGGGCAGCAGTTAACCTTTGCAGGAAGGCTTGCAATTCTTCCTCAATCATGTCCAGATTTGCGGCGTCCGCGATTTTCGATTCAGGACCGTTAAGGTATTCAATCGCGGATTTTGCAATTTTCGTGATTTGCCCACGATAAGACGCACGCGACGCTTCACCACTCATGATGACCCGTTCCGTTTACTGTGCGTTCGTTATTTTTAGAGATTAATTATCACTCGAGCCGTTTTCGTTTCTTTTTTTTTTTTTTTTTTTTAAATATATAGCGCGCTTAATAAGTTCCCGGGTTTCGGCACCAAAATGTAGAAAATATTAAATAAATCTCGGTATATTTTCCACGAAAGAAGAAATTAAACAACGCTTCGAATTTTATTTTAAGTTTATTGATCGAGTTGACAATTAAAACTGGTTCTGGGTAGAACAACCCAGGCATGAAATACAAAACTTCTTCAAAAAACCGTTAGTTAAGAGGAATACTAATACAA
This sequence comes from Thereva unica, assembly GCA_949987705.1. NCBI lineage: Eukaryota > Metazoa > Arthropoda > Insecta > Diptera > Therevidae > Thereva > Thereva unica. The sequence continues at coordinate 38,962,443 of OX465284.1, read as the reverse complement.
TGACAATAGTAATACAATGTATGTGTAAATAGATTTTCAACATCGTGTAAATAGATTTTCAACAGTAGGCGAATGGATTTCTCCAATGCCACGTTATATTTGCCTGAATTGGCCTCGTAGTCGTTGGAGTTGTTTTCCAACCTTGAACCATCTAGAGATAGGCAGCTGGTATTCCTCTCTGAGGCTACCTGGGAGACACCACCGGGGTTTATCTCGGCTACTACGAGTTGAGATTCCCTAGTTTGGGTTTGCTCCTGCTGCTCTCTAGTGTTTGACTTGGCGGATCCATTGCGTAATGGAATTGCAATTTCTACTGGGTTGATTTCCGTGCGAGGAAATCGCAGTGTTTGGTTGGGGCCTTCAACGTTACAGTTTTTGGAAAGAAAGTCGTTTCCTAACAGACCATCGTTAGGGATTTCTTGTGTATTTTGCACAATTTGGAAGGTGCATGGGAGGGGGGCGTTTAGTATGATGTTCCCCTGACAGCTCCCTAATGTTTGTCCTTGGCCGTATGGCGTTTGTAGTGTGCATTTTTTTGTTGGATCTGGTAGGTTAGGATCCTTTAGTTTTTTATGTTTTAATATACTGACCTCAGCGCCGGTGTCCACTGCTAGGTCGGCTTTGCCGTTAAGGCTTATGTCTAGAGGCAGAGTGACGAGTGGAACACTTGGTTCGGGCGCATGAGGCCCCCCTTTAGTACTATTTTGAGGGTTTATTGTCGGGCCGGGGTTTCTTGGTCCGACTGCGGGGAGTTTCCCGCTTGTTGTGATTCCCAGCGCTGTCTTTGGTGACAGTCATCCACCGTGTGGCCACGTCTGTGGCAGAAATCACATCTACATCTAATATTAAACACCGACCTTGTGTTATTGGCTGTTTGTTGACGGCCATTAGGTTGGTTGGATCCATTATCCATGGGTCGGTTGGTTGGTTGTCGGTTAGCACCCTGGTTGGAGGGTTGTTGGTCGGGGTAGCGGTAATTACCCGTTTGCTGTGACCGCGGGTCTGGGTAACGATTGTTACCTTGGAACTGAGACCGTTGGTTGGAGTAGCGATTATTATTATTATTATAGGCAGGCCCCTGGTTTTGGTAGCGATTATTATTATTAAACGACGGCCCCTGGTTCTGGTAACGATTGTTATTATATGAGGACCTTGTGGGTTCTATTGGTCGGGGACAGTCCCTCGCGTCGTGCGAGTTGGACCGGCAGATTATGCAGAAGGGCGTGTTTTTACGTTTTAAACAGTCTGCATAAGTATGCCCTCTGTTTCTGCAGTAGCTACAGGTGATGTTTAAGGGTTTATTTTCATTATTTGGAACGGGGCTTATAGTTGTTACTTGGTTGGCGCTTTGTAGTGGCGCCGGCGGTATTGTTTGTGTTGTGTTTGCTGGGTTTGTGGGTGGGGCGTATGTTGTGTACATTACCTGTGGGCTTATCGGGCTCTGGAGTGTTGTTTGCGGCGTTGTTGGTGTTGGCGGGGCGGTATACTGAGTGTTTGTACTGGGCGTATGTGTTGGGGCTGTTTGATAGATATTTTCCGGCATATAGGTAGGGACTGGTTGTCCATAAGGGTTATATGCCGGTTGAGGCACTGTCATTTGATAGGAGGCATACATAGAATTTTGTTGCAGCTTCTCCATATCTAGTGCCTTTTGGGTTAGGCTGTCAAGCGTATCCTCTCCCAGAGTTAGTAGGTACTGGCAGAGGTGGGGGTTGGTAACCCCACTCCGCAGGGCATTTTTTGCGAAATCTTGCAGTTGGGCCTTTACGGCCGGTGCTGCCATCGCACCATATTTAGTGGTGGCCGCCTCTTCGCATAAAGACAATTGTTGTTTGATCCTAGTGGTATAGGCCGTGAGCGGCTCTAAGGGGAACTGGCGTAATTGAATTAGTTTATTGACCAGTTCTTGATACGTTTCTCTAGGGAGATAGGTCCTGTTTAGGAGGTTTTCTGCCTCCTCAAAAGTTGCAGGTTGGGAGGAGGCAATTAGTTGGTAGGCCTCTCCCCGTAGCCTAGTTGGGTAAATTTGAATAAAGGCGGCCTTTTCTTGTTCTGTCAGGCACTGTAGTACCCGACGGCAACAGCCTAGGAACATTTGTAGTTCAGTTGCCATCGTTGGGTTTTGGCCGCCAGAGAATAAAGGGACTAGTTGGGCCGTTAATTTGGCGACTTTAATATATTCGTCGGCCATGGCTGTAGGAAATTCTTTTTGTAGTAAAGATTTGACAAGACGACTGTCTTGAAAGGTCGCCTCCTCTTCCTCTAGGAGGGACAAGGATCGGGTTGAGAGATCGACCCAATCCGCGAGTAGATCTATGGGCGCGTAATCGGGCTCAGGCGGTTCAGTGTTATCTTTACTTTCACAATGGTCCCTATCTTCTATGCTAACCTTATCTACTACCTCAAGGGGGCGTGGGAGACTATTTTTGAAATTGAGGAGGTCCTGTTTAAATTTTAGGGCCTCCTCTTTGAATGCTTCGACTTTAGCCTTTCTTTCTATGCTGGCCCTTTGGATTTGTTTATCCACGGCCTCAAAATGTACTATATTAAATTTTCCTGTCTCCTGCGCCCGCTTAAGTATGTATTCTAATCTTGATGTTAAACCTACTTGTTTCTCTCCTTCTCCTAAGATGGTTCCACTTCGGAGACGTCTGGGGGATGTTTGGGGTGTTTCTGATGGGGTGGTTGTTGATTGCTGTGTTGATATTGGTGTCGAGGTGATCCCTCGTTGGGTCACCTGGCAGGACGCTGGGGTGTCGGTGGCTCCTGATGAAGTAGAGGGGCCTGGTGTGGTTAAGTCCCTGGCTGATGTTTGGTGGTCCCTCGGTGGGGGAGTCTTGGTGTTGTTGTTTTCCCCTTGTTGGCCCTCTGACATAGGGCGTCTCCTGGGCAGGGATGAAGCCCACTAAAAGTCCCGCGATGCTATACAATGGGGGGTGAGCGCGTGCTCGCCTGGAGCAGAGGCACCGTGGTTGTACACCCCCGAGCGAGGATTCGTGGAGGATCTGGGATATTTTATGCGCTGCAGTGGCAGACGCTAACACTGCCCCCAAGTCAGGCTCAGCCTTGGGTTGGAGGTCAAGGAGCCTAGACCAGCAGTATTAACGTTTTTACTATTTGCGCACCCAGATCCTACCGGCTGCGCCAATTGTTATGTTTTATTTTTATATACATATATATATATATATTGTTATGCCGTTTTTTATTTATTTATCTATTTATTTATATTTTAATATTCCTTAAAGCTCTTGTTAATAAACTTGAAGTTGTTTACGTATATTGTATTATACTTTAAAAGTTTTAATATATTTAGAATTGTTTACCTGTTTGTTTTTCACTGGTTTACGGCACTAAATTACTTATTTCATATATAATATATAAATCTATGTCTATTTTTTTTTTTTTTTATTTAATCTTTGAAAAACCACTTGTATCGCTCCTTTACTTTTTATCTAATTTTTCTTTATTTCTCTTTCTATTTAAAATTAACTTTATTTTGCTGTCTACTTAACACATTTTCGTTAAACATGCATTAACATTTTCTTTATATAACACTTAAACTGCAATTAAACATTAGCGCTTCTTCCTTTTTATATTTAAAATTAACTTTATTTTAATGTTTACTTAACGCATTTTCGTTAAACATGTATAAACATTTTCTTTATATAACACTTAAACTGCAATTAAACATTAGCGCTTCTTCCTTTTTATATTTAAAATTAACTTTATTTTAATGTTTACTTAACGCATTTTCATTAAACATGTATAAACATTTTCTTTATCTAACACTTAAACTGCAATTAACCATTAGCGCTTCTTCTTTTTTATATTTAAAATTAACTTTACTTTACTTTTTACTTAACGCTTTTCCGTCAAACATGCATAAACATTTTCTTTATTTAACACTTAAACTGCAATTAAACATTAGCGCTTCTTCTTTTTTATATTTAAAATTAACTTTATTTTAATGTTTACTTAACGCATTTTCATTAAACATGTATAAACATTTTCTTTATCTAACACTTAAACTGCAATTAACCATTAGCGCTTCTTCTTTTTTATATTTAAAATTAACTTTACTTTACTTTTTACTTAACGCTTTTCCGTCAAACATGCATAAACATTTTCTTTATTTAACACTTAAACTGCAATTAAACATTAGCGCTTCTTCTTTTTTATATTTAAAATTAACTTTATTTTAATGTTTACTTAACGCATTTTCATTAAACATGTATAAACATTTTCTTTATCTAACACTTAAACTGCAATTAACCATTAGCGCTTCTTCTTTTTTATATTTAAAATTAACTTTACTTTACTTTTTACTTAACGCTTTTCCGTCAAACATGTATAAACATTTTCTTTGTTTTTGTATACTTAAATTAAATGTAAAAACCTCTTTTCATAATTCCGAACTTGAACAACCGCCCGCTTTTTAAGGTGAAACAGCACTCGACTTTTAAAAAATATCCACCGCCGCCAAGAGCCGATAATAAGCAGAAAAACACCCGCCGGCGATCGTGATTAAAACAACACTTAACAACATCAAATTTTCACCCGCCGGTGGTGGCATGGAAAATTGTCCACCGGCTGGGAAAAACGCGCCCTTGAACTTTTTCCACCTGCGCAACTTGCTTACCGCGCGTTTCTCACGCGGCGCATTGCAAGTTGCGCTTAATTATTGTTGGGTGGGTCAAGTTACGTTTTCCCAGATTAAGGTGAAAAGCTAGCCCCTAGGAGATTTTACCAAACGTGGGAATCGTTGAGGGTTTTTGTTTTATGCAATCTCGCATATTTCGTGGACATGTGTGAAACATCTTTGCAGATTAAAAAGTTGTTCTTGAACTTCTCCCAACGTAACCCGATACCTTTGCTGATAAGGTATTGGGTTTTCGTTCGGTACTTGAGCTGGCGAGTTTCAGGGCATTTGTTTTGTTTAGGTTTTTTTTTTGAATTATTTTATGTAACATAACTAGGCACTTCTCCAAAGAAATTCCGTACCCCGAATTATCCCAAACCATACCTGCCCGAAATCATAAAGCTTTTTTACCACAATTGCAGTGGTATGAGAGGCAAAATTAACAACTTTTTCATTGACTCGAAATCTTGTCATTATAATGTACTTGTGATCACCGAAACTTGGCTCAATGAAACTTTCCATAATGAAGAGATCTTAGATTGCAACTGGACCATATATAGATGTGATCGAAACTACAACTCCACCGGTCTTTCAAGAGGAGGAGGGGTTCTTATAGCAGTAAAAGACTCCTTAAATAGCGAACTGCTCATAACTAATCGCTCGCTTTCTTTTGAACATGTTTTTATTAGAGTCAAATCGGGCAAAAAACACCTATCTATCGGTACATTCTACACACCCCCCCAATTCTGACGAATCTAAATATGACGAGTTACTTCATATATTAGATGAGGCCAATGAATCGCTTTACGATAACGAGGATATATTTATTCTAGGGGACTTCAATCGCCCCAATATATCCTTTATCCCTGACGAGGAAGATAATAACTTACTACCTTTTAATGTCATAAACTCCATCGATATAAAGTTTATCGATACTTTTTATGGCAATGGTCTACACCAAATTATTAGGACTCCTAACTCTTGCGGTAAATGGTTAGATCTAATTTTCACCAATTCACACGAAGAGCTGAAAATCCTACCCGCTTCCGAAGAGGAGAACCTTTTCACTAATACTACTCACCACTCCGCATGGATTCTTGAACTTAATACCACAGTCTCTAATTATCGTACCTCCCAGCGGGAACAGGAATCATAGAAGAAGCCATGAAGAAGCTATCTTTCGAAGCTTGGAATCACTTCCGCTCTGTATCCCATCCCATATCTTTTTAACATAGGCATGTCATTGGAAAGAAGCAGATTTTGAGCTTTTGCGGCTTTCTTCTCAAGTGATTTTTTGGAAGGTAATCGTAAGAGCTTTTATGCTTCCATTATAAGCAATATGGAAGATTTACATTGTAGAAAAGCTTTTCCGCATTGGCTCCTCGGAGACAAATATAAGGATATGGCAATAATAAAATTTAATCAAACTATTTTTTTTCTTACTATTCCGAAAGAATCAATAGAGAAAATCTTAACAATTTGAAACATTTGGTTTACCTGGATGGAAAACTAAAAATATGTTTACAAAGAAAACGATGTCTAAATATATGTATATTTATTATTTATAAACATTCTTAATGAACAGTCTTAAACATAAAAACATCTTTCATTCAAAAGTTAAACATAAATGAACAGCCTCTTTTATTCAAGAAAAAAAAAATATAGGAACTTTATTGCAAAATTAAAATATAATGAGGTACATCAAGAAAATAAATTGGCATATTCTACCAAACTTTTTAAAATTTAAGGAAAGTTTTCTCACCCTCAAAAAGATTTTTATGTCTTTTTAAGGTTGTACGTTTCTTTGTAGAAACGATTTTTGGCAAGCCTAAAGCCCTTTTTCATTTCGTTTTCGTAGTCCAGAAAGCCAAAAGATGTAGATTTTACCGCTTCTAAAGGTAATACCTATTAAAAACGCATTTTCGATTATTGTTTATTAAGACTTACCAAATATAATATTTTTAAACAGTTTTAAATTTTTCACCGACAATGTTGTTTTGGATCCACTCCATGATACTTTTAATAGTATCTCCTTGGTAAAGAGTAAATCAAAAGATTTAGATATTGGTACTTTTCCAAATAACTGTTGAATGTGGGTTATCTGAAGAAATAATAATATTAGTTTTGAATAATTCCTAATTATGTGCATAAAACTCACCAACTCGTATTCCGCGAAATTTTCTACGGTTGCATCTAGGTTTTCTAACTCAGTAATAGTTTTTATTGGAAGTATGTCAATTTTGGTCTGCATTGGAAATATCTTCGAAGACATTTTTTCAAGTATAACATTTTGTTTGGCCATCATTTCTTTTAAACTTTTTATTTCATTTGATTGTTCTCTTAGCAGCACTAGGACTTCATTTAAATCAATTTTCGAAGGATCTAAAGCGAAATAGTTCATAAATGTAATAAAACAGCTCGTAATTTCGAGTCATTACCTTCGTTTTCCTTATTCATATTTCCTGTAGAACTCAAAAGCGATTTCCCTATAACTGCGTTGCACCTAAAAACTGGTATTGCTTCATAACTAACTGCTGCTTTGAACTTTTTGTTGGCGGGTTCCATATTAAATTTATTGTTGTATCTATTAATAAATTGTGTTAAGTATACGAAACATGGCATATAAATATATCATAAGTATATTTAGCAAGTACAATGGTGCAATATTGGAATAAGTACGAAGCCATCATTTACGGGTAAGCACATTGCTTTGCATACGACATTGGACATTTTAATATTTTTTTCTTCCGGACAGGTCTCTTTTATGAAAGAAATACCTAGAGTCACAAAAGAATCATATGGCTCTTCGAAATATGGAGAAATATTAGGGAATTCTAATCCCACGATGCAATCTTCTCCTTCGGTGTCTGATGTAAATCCCAAAATTTTAAAAGGTACTAGGGGATGTATGTAGCAATAATTATCCGGTGGTGAATCGCTTAAGTGAAACATGTCACAACTATAGTTGCAGTAAATTGGTTTTGATGTTACCTTACTCTTGTATTTTGATAACCTTCTATTGTAAACATGCTCAGTATAAGTGCATCTGTTTTCTTCAACTATTCTGTTATTTAGTTGTTCAAGAACTTTGTTTGGTTGCCGACAGTATTTTTTTAATTTCTGCAAATAATTTTCAAAGCGATAGGCCGAAAAGTTTTCTACATTGCCAAATGTTTCAACGGAATCTGCTAAATGTAGTAAATTATGTACATTAAAACTGATTTTGTCTTCCCCATATAATATCGCGAAATTATGTACAAAAGTTTGCAGCATTTCTTTTACGCAAGCTAAATTATTTCGGCAATTTTTTGGGCAAGATACCAATCTATAAGATCCGTACAATAACAAAAAGTGGTGGAACATATCCTCATTTAGAACCTCCTTGAAGAGTACAATACCAGTATACAAAACAATCTGCCGAAATTCGGTAGCTTTCCATCTAGGATAATCGTTTAAACTTCGGGGCTTTCTAGTAAATTCTTTGGGAATGAAAGGACGAAATGAAATAAGCTTGTTGTCTAAAATTTGTTTCTGGTGTGCAGTTAAGTTTTTACACTTATGCTTATTAGTGTAAATGTTATGTAACATTTTCTTCATAACACCGAGGTCTATCAAATGCATGACATCTAGTGGAAATTGTGTAACCATTTTAATACCAATATCTTCCAAAATATGCTGATGTTCCATAAAATATCTGTTGTGGTAAGAAATATCAGATCGTTGTTGAAAGTCATCATCTGTCCTTAAATTCCCAACTCTGGTAGAATATGTTAATCTGTTGTTGATTTTTCTGGCTTGTTGTTTACATTTTGAGCATCCATTTCCTGATGTATGGCCTACAGTACCAGTTAAGAATGATTTTGCGGGAGTATCACAAACAAATAATTGAATTTTTATATTAACTGTTTTTTCATTTATTATTATACCTTCCGTTGGTAACGATTTTAATTCATTAACAAATTCACAAAGGAACTCGTTTGGGTTTTCAGGTTTTTTTACACCAGTGTAAGCCCCAATCAGAAATGGTTTTATTTGAGGATAATCACTTAATGACCCCAAAATCGGCCATAAACTTTGCCCCGAACTTTTAAAAAGAGGAAGCCCATCAATGCCAACATTTATTAACAGAACATTTATCTCCTCTGTAAACGTTAGGCTTAACATTTGCAAAGATCTCACCAAGCCATAGTGAAAATACTGTCCTGCAGGTACAGAAATTATATTTAATGGTGGTCTTTTGATTTCCATTAAGGAATTTCTAGATTTCGGCACGCTTAACCCTGCTTTTTTCAAAATCGCTAGAAGATCCTCTGTGGCCGCTCTAGTGATTTGATGCTTGACACACCAGTTTTTTAATTCAGTGGATATGCTATACTTATTAGTGCAAGTATTGTCCTTATTGATACTTCCAATGGAAGGTTCATGAGAACTACAAGATGGTTCATGATAATTATTGCTATCTGCATAATTTTGTTCTTCAGGCTGTTGGGAACCATTACGAACATAAACTCCTGTTTGCCCAATTAACTCTTTTTGCAGCAGTCTTTTAAAGTGCCTTTTACTCACACCCGCGGTCGCTTTCATTTCTATCTCTAATATATTGAATTTAATTGAGGAATTAAAGTATTTACTAATTGTATACTTACCGCTTATTAAAAATTTTTTGGTAAATCTTCACACGAAAATGCTTTAATAAAACTTAACACCACACTCAACTGCTCGACAGATAGAACTGAAAAATTTGCAGCATTCAGATCTTTACAGACAGTCGCGTCATTTGAACTTCTGAGAATTCTTGACTCATGAACTAGGCAGATATGAAATCTTCCTATACGCTTCCAAAGGCAATTACCTGGAAGCTCTTCTAATTTGCTTCCTATGCAAGATGCTTCTGCTTTTCCCGCTGGGCTCCTACAATAACACAATTATTTACGACTTCAAGAATGCGAATTATATCAGTATTGGCCGTGAACTATCCCTGGTTGACTGGGAGCATAGGCTATCAGGTAATGATCTTGACGAAGTAGTATTATGTTTTTATACTATTCTTTTTAGCATCATTGACAAACATGTACCCAGGATTAAAAAAAGGGATAAATTATCGGAACCATGGCTGGATAAGGATATTCGTTCGCTTCGTAATCATAGAAATAAATTGTATAATATGATTAGAAATAACCCCAACGTAAACGCGGATTTGAAATTAGCATACACTAGGTTAGCCTCTGAATTTAGTGTTAGGTCACGCGAGGCCTATACTACATATCTCAACTCTATCGGAAATAGCATCATAAATGACCCCAAGAAGTTTTTCGCTTTTGTTAATACAAAACGAAAGACCTTAGGCTATCCGACAACAATGACAAACGGTAGTAAACACTCTTCGTGCCCCCAAGAGATCTGTAGCATGTTTGCTGATAAGTTCAGCAAAGTTTATTGCCCCAAATCCAATTCTAATACTCACACTGACACTTTTCTTATAAATAATCTTATAGATAATCTTTCCCTGTCTGTTGACGATATAATGTCCGGTTTAAATAATCTCGACACTAATAAAGGTCACGGCCCAGACAATGTACCTGCAATTCTCCTGCAGCGCTGCTCAAAAGAGGTACTGCTTCCGCTCCACCTTATCTTTAACAGATCATTATCGCTAGGGAAGTTTCCTAATATATAGAAGAAATCCTACCTCACGCCAATTCATAAAGCTTCTGATAAACAATCGGTCGACAACTACAGAGGCATTGCTATCTTATCATCAATCCCTAAACTTTTCGAGAAACTTATTCATGACAAGATCGCCCCCTTAACCGATCTCACCTCAACGAAGAACAACACGGTTTCAGAAAAGGGCGCTCAACCACTTCTAACCTTATGGTTCTAACCTCCGAAGTGCTTTGTGGGATGGAAAACGGTTATCAAATCGGTGCCGTTTATACTGACTTCAGCAAAGCTTTTGACCGAGTTGACCACAATACCTTAATTTCAAACCTTTTTAAATTTGGAATTTCGGGACTTCCGCTGGAATGGATAAAATCATATCTTGACGGAAGATCACAGGTTATCAGATTCCAAGGATTTCTATCAAAGGAGATTGACGTCACTTCCGGCGTTCCTCAGGGCAGCCATCTAGGCCCTCTACTTTTTAATATATTCATCTCTGACTTATCTGAAAAATTAGTAATTAGTAATTCCTCATCTCTTCTACGCAGATGACCTCAAAATATATAGCACCATTAAGTCCCAAGCAGACGTATCATTTCTCCAGTCGAAACTCAAAGTATTGCAAGATTGGTGCATAGTTAATAAATTACATCTCAACACTGACAAGTGCCATGCAATTACTTTCTCTCGAAAGAAAACCACTCAGCTGCACAACTATTATCTCAATGACAAGATATTGAATCATGTCGATCATATTGTGGATTTAGGTGTTGTCCTAGACAAGAAACTAAATTTCAATATGCACTACGATAATATTACTGCCAGGGCCAATAAGCTTCTTGGCTTTATAAAGAGAAGGGCTAAAGAGTTCGGTAATGTATGGGTTACAAAAACACTTTTTTGTTCCTTAGTCCGCCCAATCCTGGAATACGCTTGCCCGGTCTGGGATCCGAAGTTAACAAGATCAAGATTGAATCTGTTCAAAAGAAATTTATCCTTTTTGCTTTGAGACATCTGCATGATCCGCACGATTTTCGAAGCCTGCCACCCTACAATGACCGGCTCAAAGTTTTAGAGCTTATGCCACTGTCGGCGAGGAGAAAAATGCTTATTTCATGCCTTACCCTGGACATTATAAATGACAACCTTAAAGTACAGTTTCTATCGCGTATGATCATATTCAATGATGATGTTAGACATACAAGACATACGAAACTTCTTAAGGAATACCCGCACCGCACTGAATATGGAAGAAACGAGCCCGTCAACAGATGTTGTATGGTCTTCAATAGCCATGGATCATGTTTTTCCCCTACAATTGACAAAATATCGTTCAAGAAAAAACTTAGATCCCTACTTATAGTATGAATCCTTCCCACTAACAATTTTCTTTAGCCAGTGTAATTTTTAAGACTGCATATTATAAGAAATGTAATGTAATGTAATTTAAGTTAGCCTTGTTTGGCTTATAATAAATAAATAATAAATAAATAAATATAGTGTTTTATACATAGCACGATGTCTGCGGATTAATTTGGTAATGTCTGGAACTTCCTTGGAATCTTCCTGTGGTTGTGGTGGATTCACATGCTTGCTGGGTTTTGGTTGATAGAACACGTTGGCGTCTGTGCTGTCCTGGCTAGTTAGAGATGAGCTTGGTCCATCAATTTCTTTCACTGGAGACGACATCTCGATGTTGTTGTGATTCGCTAAGACGTGTCGCTAGAGGCGATCATGCCGGGGCCACAAGATGTTTAGGAAAGAGCTTTTTTGCCTTTCCTCCTTTTCTATCAATCGAGGTACTTGGACCTTGGATGTTTATAGCCTGATCACGATGCTTGTATCGTGATAGAATTTGTGGATATTTGGTTCTCAGTTGTGAACCGATATTTTTAATTAAATTCCCAGATGCAGCCAAGGTACCTTGGACCTAGACTGATGATGATCTGATTGCGATGCTTGTATCATAACCAGAGTAAGAACACAATTTAAAAACTCAGTAAAAAACTTCCGTTCGTGATTAAATTCAAAACTGAACTCACTTTATATTCACAAACTTTTTGTATATATAAAACGATCGTTATCACGATCACACAAACCACTCCATTCCAAGAAAAAATGCTTCGGTCAGAAAAATTCTCCATCAGCAAAACTTAGTTCACCTTTGGAGATTTTGTCATGGTAAAATCGATCATAAAAATAGACAAGAATTTTCTTATCAGTTCACGGTGTCGCATTACGTCTGAATATGTTGTGTGATCGTGATGGCTTGTCGCAATTTTGATTTGTAATTTAATTATTTGTAAACATCAAATTGTAATTTAATTGGTGTGTAAGTTCTCCCAGAAACTCTGAATATAAAGCTTCTACTACTTCAAAAAAATTGTCCGTGAAATAACACGATTGTCTTTCCGAATACGTCGAATATAAATCGATTGTACGACTATTCACACAAAACTTATTCCAACTATTATTTCCTTTGTTCTTCTTTCTTTTGGCAATTTAATGTAACTAGTACGAAACGCGTCTAATTCTTTTTCCAAACTGTATTGTTCCGCAATTAATACATTAACGCTAGGGTTTTTATGTTCTGGGGTACTCGTGGATTCACTACCGTTATTCATGGTTCACTTTAACCGTTTTTACAATATATTATGTATTATTAATAAAATATGATTCAATATTTTAGATAAACATCAAAAAATAATTTTTATACCTTTTTTGTATTTTATTCAAAATTGCTTGAATTATTTATTTAAAAAATGTACCGCGTATAGTTGCACCTTTCAGGATAAAATTTGTCTTGATCAATATATTATTGTATATGTTCAGAAGATTTACTTACTATTTAATGTTAATGGGCACCCTTTAAGAAAGACAACTCTTTTAGATTATTACATTTATTTACTTCTTTACATTTGCGTTTATATGATTCATAAAATTTGGTATGAGAAAAAATGGCGTCAGTCGGCTTCACGCACTTGTCCGTCTCCCCTTCTTCTTCTTCTTCTTAAGAAGATAATCAAAATAGTTCAGAACCAGAACAAAAATCAGTTCATTTATAATTTAGTTCGTTTGTGGACCCGTTATATGCGTTCTAATTGACAACGACCAACGACTACAGTACCCCCCGCTTAGACGGAAGCACGGTTTGGTTTTATTGATAACGGGCAGGTATTGTTACTTTTCTACCCGATCTAGCTGCTTTCGTCGAAATGATTTCTGTGGTTTCGTTTGTAGCTGTTGACTGATTTGGTCTTGCTTGCATGTCTACAATGTATGCTGGTTTTAATCTGTCGATGGACACCTCAAATTCTCTTCCTTTTACGGCCACTTTGTAAAATTTTTCTGTTCGGCTGATGATTCTATATGGACCGTCATATGGATGTGACAAACGTGGACGAACTGAATCATTTCGTAGGAAGACGTGAGTTGTTGTTAATAAATTTGGGTGAATGAAAATTTTTTGTTTTGAATGCCATGCTGTTTCCGTTGGTTGAATAGATTCCATAGCTTGAGTTGTTCTAAAAGTTATTCCAGCTAAGAGTTGTTCCATATACCAATTCGGCTGGCGATGCTTTTAAGTCCTAATTATACATGGTCCTAAGAGCAAGCAAAATAACCGGTAAATTTTGGATACGGAATGCTGGTCATGACCGTTGTGTACGCTGCAAACCAAAATTCGAGGGATAAAAAATACAGGTCAATTTCCGCTTCAGACAAAATAGGCAGAGGAATTCTTGGATTAGCTCGTGATGCGTTGAGCATGATCTGAGCCTGCTGCGGTGGCAATTGTTGAGGTGGTGTATTGCCTTTAGCGGCTGGTGGTTGCTCCGGTGGCGGTTGTCTTAACTCGTTTTCCATATTGTTGTGAAAGAATATATATTTTTTAATTACTCACCCGGATCGATGCTGACATTTACGATTTACCGAGAATTTCTTTAGCTGAAATTTTCCAAGAAATTTTGAAGAAGTGATGTGTAATCGAATAAAAATGTTTGAGAATTTTGTGCAAACTTGTTTGTAATTAACTCACTAGAGCACTAGAAAATCATCAATTTTCAATGTTGGGTTTGGAATTTAGCATTCGTGGAAATGTAACTTAATTTAAAAAAATACTAATTAATTAAATTAATTCCGAAATCACTTTTTAAGTTAATTGTACGTTGCTGCTATTTGTCACTAGGCGGCGGGTGCTCACGAACTATTTTTTTTTTTTTTGTCGAATTGTTATTTTTTGGAGTCTCAATTTTGCTACTGGGACACTTGTTGCATGATCACTTGCTGCGTTTAATTGAAACAATCAACAATAACTCGCGACGCCCACACAATTTGTGGTTGCCACTTCTCGAAGGAGCCCTTTCACGAATCGGGGTCACCAGTTTAGAAGATTTACTTACTATTTAATGTTCTTATAGGGCACCATTTAAAAGAGACAACTCTTTTAGATTACTACATTTATTTACTTCTTTACATTTGCGTTTATATGATTCATAAAATTTTTTATAAGGAAAAATGGAGTCAGTCGGCTTCGTGCACTTGTCCGTCTCTCCTTCTTCTTCTTCTTCAGAAGACAATCAAAATAGTTCATTTGTTGTTCCAGAACAAAGATCAGTTCATTTATAATCTAGTTCGTTTGTGGGCCCGTTCTATACGTTCTAATTAACAACGGCTATATGTACGGGTAATTCTTTTACAAATCGAACGGATTTTGACCTTCACCTCTCTGATTCGCCTGAAATTTTTTTTTCCAGTTCCTATATTGAAAAATAAGAGATACGTGTCCGAGGAATTTTTTTTATCGGCTATTTGCAATTTTATCAGTTATAACAAATTTCATAATAGTGGTTGGTGACTCATTTTAAACTAGTTGGGATGTGGGTTCGACCCTTTCGGTCCACACGATCAACTTCCCAGTATGATGGAAGGAAGCTCTTTGAAATAATGATAAGAATGGTAAATCCGCAAGGCTTTTCTAAAGAACTTTTTTTTGTTGAACAGTAGCAAACAAACATGTCCCTGGCACTTCGTTCGCTACACTATAAAGCGAATTCATTTTGAGCGTGTTGACGCGATGATGATAAACTGCAATGGTAAAAACTTTATTTTCAATTCGAAAGATTTCAGGAGATAGTACCAAAATTAATCAATGTAACGGATTTGTCAAACTTGTCCGAAAAGGCCAAACTGTAATTACTGGAAATCCCGCGATGAACTCAATTCCCAAAACTGTAGGACATGGAAAGCAATCCGCCGTTCAAACAGTTCTGAACTAAAGTTTGAAAATTTCGTCATATTTGTAATGGATAACGTATATGTTGAATGGTTTTTAAAGAAAACTCGGATTTTGACGGGTGATGACTCTTTGGGAAGCTATTGCTCGGCTGAATTCATAAAAGTAAACTTCATTTTGAACGGGTGTCACTCCAACGCTTCGATCGGCCTCTCAATGAAGTCAATATCATTTTTGGTTTGCGTTATATCGAGCATGTACAAAAATCACTTACGCCCTTTAAACATAGATACCGCTTGATCGAATTTTATGAAAATCTTTTCAAAGTGTACTTTCGGTAATACGCTACGATCGGCACCTCAAAAAAGTCGGTATCATGGTTGGTTCGTGCTATATCGTGCATGTAGAAAAATCACTTGCGTCGCTCAAACGAAAAAACGGCTAGACCGAATTTCATGAAAATCTTTTCAGATCATATTACGGTTAATATGCTTCGAACGACACCTCAATGAAGTCAATATCATTTTTGGTGTGTGTTCTATAGAGCATGTACAAAAATCACTTACGCCCTTTAAACATAGATACCGCTCGATCGAATTTTATGAAAATCTTTTCAAACTGTACTTTCGGTAATACGCTACGATCGGCACCTCAAAGAAGTCGGTATCATGGTTGGTTCGTGCTATATCGTGCAGGTACAAAAATCACTTGCGTCGCTTAAACAAAAAAACGGCTGGACCGAATTTCATGAAAATCTTTTCAGATTTCGGTTAATACGCTTCGAACAACACCTCAACGAAGTCGATATCAGTTTTGGTTCACGCGATATCGTGCAGGAAAAAATGACCACATCCGTACGCACACACACACACACATACTTCTGCCCAATTTTTTGCTTAAAATGCTCCTAGGACCTTGAAAGATGAAAATACGTTGAAATTTTCGATTTCGATTTTCGGACCGATTACAATAACTTCCTATCCTGGGAAGTTAACAATGTATAGCTCCGAATCCTTAAGAGCTACAAGATTTTCACCAATGGCACTTTTGTAGCTAAAGAGTTGGACTTTAAGAAAAAAATTTGAAAAAAAAAAAAATTGTCAACAAATTAATATTGTTATTAACAATTTAACTATTTTAATTAATTTTTAACAATTGCCCCCAAAATGAATCGAGTTTTTATTATTACCATCGTATTGTGCGTCAAATTTTAACGTAAAAATGGTGTTTTTAAAATATGGAGACTTTTCAATTGTTATTGTTAAAATATTAATTTATGTAGCGCGTAATGGTAAAAAAAACTGTTTTTTGAGTATAAAATGATATCTATACCTCATATCAAAAAAAGTTAAATGTAAAAGTTGTAGATAATTGAAAGATCTACAACTTTTGTATTTACCATTATTATCATGCAAAAAAGTGAGAAATCATCATTTTATCATTTATTAAGAGTAATTTTTTACTTGTAAAACGGAGATGAGTAATAATTACTGAAGAAATTATATTTTATTGAATTAATAAAAATGTGTAATAAAAAACCAAGTAAACATTATGATTTATAGATATAACAAAATTTTAATGTACAAGTAGAACTTTTTTTTACAGTTTTATAACAAAATTATGTCACTTGAAAATTTTCATAATATTTGTTTTTTCGTGCAAAGAAAACAGCCTCGCTTCTAATTCTTGACGAGATAGTGGAACCATGCTATGATATTTTAGCGTTCCCTTAATCGTTGTTGCTCTCAAAAATCTCTCTGAACTAATTTTCTTTCTTCTTCGTAATCATCATTTTAGTCCAGTCAAATTAGGGTTTCACCTCGGAATTTGAGGTAATAAGCTGAAAATTGACATGAAGCTTTGTTTTGGCATTTTACATGATGTGTCAAAAGTCACATACATATAATCTCGTGTCCGCGTCTTGAGATATTAGAGGTCAAAGGTCACAAAAATCAGTTTTTCGCCAATATCTCGTAAATTATCGGCTTTACGCAAATTTTGGTTGAGTAAACTTTGTTCATTAGACAAATCTGCATACGCATCTGCATCTGATATGGGGCTGAGAAAACTCGAGCATCGCGCTGCATTCTTTTCCTCACCACCTTGGAAGTAGAACTCAAGCAGCCTTTTTGCATGGTATCCCCAGTAGGCCTAGTCCATAGGTTACAGGTTATGAAATAATTTTATTGATTATCTCTCTAACTCTTCTATTTCTACTTCTTTCATATTGCCATCTTCATCTGTAATCATCTCAGAAGAGAATAATGAAAGGTGGTCGGCGTTATCATCGTTCAACTCAGGGTTAATGGGTGTATCCTCGGACATTGAATTGAGACACGACGGGTCCCGATAAGAGCCATACGCTACGGAACATAACAATTTCACTTTTCTGCATTTACTTGTCAAATTACAGTTTGACCTCGGAATGAGAGGTAATAAGCTGAAAATTGAAAAGTATGAAAATGCCAAAAGAAATATATCGAACTATTAGAGGCCTCGATTGTGTATCGTACTGGAAAGGTGCAGAATTCCGAACATTCCTTTTATATTTAGGTATTGTAGTGTTGAAAGATCACTTACGTTATGATGCCTACGAACATTTCTTAGAATTTTTTTTGTGCTATTACCATCTGTTATGTGGATGAATATCGATACTTTCTTCCACTAGCTAGAAATTTATTGGAATATTACATAGAGAAATATGTGGAACTTTATAAAAAAAATCTTCTATAACAAGTAATGTTCATAACTTGTGTCATCTTGTGGATGAAGTAGAAATTTTTGGTAATTTAGGGACTTTCAACTCATATCCGTTTGAGAATCTTCTTCAATCAATAAAAAGTATGTTGCGAACAGGTTCCCATCCCTTAGCTCAAGTAGCAAAAAGAATTGGAGAGCTTAATAAAGTAAACAAATATGAAGCAGAGAAATCAGATGGGGCACCAGTTTTAAAGAAGCCAAACAAAGATGGACATTTAATTCTATCAAAAATTATATGTTATCTCATGAAATGCAAAACAGGTGGTTTCTGACTACAAATAATGAAATATTTGGATTAGAAAAAATATATTTTCGAAATAATAACATTACTATCCGGGGTGTGTCTCTAAAGAAAAAAGATGATTTCTTTTTAACTCCTATTAAATCGTCCTTACTGAGTATTTATTTTTCGAATGGTGAAGAAAACCCTGCATCATTGTATGAAGTAAAAGATATTAAATGTATACTTGTAGCTGTTCCATACAATAATGACGGACTAGTTTTTATTCCACTTATTCACACAATTGGTAATTAATTCGGATTGCTTTTGTAAGCATTTGATAGCTTTTTATTCTTTTAATCTATTGAAATAAAATGTAACCACGATTTGAAAAAAAAAAAAAAAAAATATTTCTTTTTTCCATTTAATTAGAAAATAAGACTTTTTAATTCTTTATGATTAAATTCATTTTACACTGTATTGTCAAATATTTAAATATTTAAAAAATAAAAATGAAAATAGTAATTTCTTTCTGCGACGTTATTATAATCTCCTCCTTATTTAGTTGTTGGTAGCTAAAATTAGTTTAGTTGGTAGCTAAAATTTTACAGTAATATATGCAATTATTGAAGGATTTATTAGAAAAGTATACCTGTTATACTGCCGCTGTATTTAATGCGCCGTTCTTTACCTCAAGAGACATGTTATTTGCCATTGTGTCACAATCAGAGCCGTCACCCAATTTTTCACTAAATAGAGGTTTAATAAAGTAAAAATAAATTCTACATTAGTATTAGAAATATACGTATTACTAGGTGCTTATTCTTCCCATTTTTTTATTTGAACTTTTAAGTTGCATTCGATTTCGTTTCGCAGATTTTCGAACCTGTTGGTTTTCCTGTTTTAAAAATCTAGTTGAGTTTCGAAGTAAAATTTTAAAAAATCTTTTAGTTTCTTCTAAACTAAAATGTGGATCTGTATTTAATATTATTGAATTAAAACATGATATGAGATTTATGAAGGACAGAAAAGCAATTTTTCCTGTATCGGATTTACTGGTTGATGCTCCAGTCCATGAGCATTCCGTAAGAAAAGATCTTTCGAAGAAACAGTCGACTAATTCATAACAGCAGGTCCATCCTTCACCTGTTCTCTTCCCAGTTTTCCCTACTACATAAGCCATTCTTTTGATCTAAAAATTGTAGTTATTAACTATTATTATTTCAACTAAATCGAAAATGTTTACCATATCAGACATATATTGTGGATTTTTTAAAGAATTTTCAATATTATTTGCTCCTTCTGAATTTGAAATTTTTTCAAAAGTTTCCGTAAAGAACGATTCCTTGTTTTTATTTTCAGTACTATAATTTGCAGTTGAACTTTGTGCTTTTACCAGTGTTTCAATTTGAACGAATGCTTTCGAAAATCCGACGTTTATAACTTTTTTAATTTCTTTTACCTCATTTAAAAGGATATTTTGATTATCTAATAACATTTTCTGATTATTTATTATAACACTGAGTGCTGCATCCAGATCCAATTGCACTGGTAACTCATCAGTATTTGTGTAGTCTATATAAATACTTTCCGATTGATTTAGATATTCACTAGGACGAGTTTTCGAATGATCTTCATTTACTGAATTGATACAGTTTATAGCATTTCTGTCATCATCGACATTAGACATCATTTCAATTGTACTCGCCGATGTTGCAGGCTCAATAGTTTTTTGAATTGGTATAATTGGCAATGATAACAAGTCACAGCGGAAGAAATTTTACTTGATGGCTTGATTGCGGCACTAACTTCCAATGGGTTGGTTGGTAAAGGACACTGTGATGTTTTGAAAGAAAGACATTCTTTTGCCAAGTCATCGAAATTTTTCTGTGCGAATCTAGTTTTTGGCTTAGTCTATGGTCTCAATCTTTCAACTGTTGGTAGTTCTTTAGAAATTGGTTTAAAAAAATCATCGTCGTCGTCGTCTTCAGTTTCGGTAGTAACGCTTTTTAATTGTTCTTCATGATCTTCCGCTAAATTATAAGTTGTTATATTATTCTTTTTAACTACACATGGTCTAGGTATCCAGTTGCTCCTATCTGGCTTCGCAAAAGCATTTTTAACAAGTGTATTTCTTTTTTTGAACTCCAGGATGATGGAGGATACCAAAATACGCCATTTTGTTCAAATGCTTCGGGAATGATTGTTAAAACGTACCCTTTTTTTGTATTTCTTGAATGATTTTGAAGGACATTCTAATCGAAATAAAAGGGTGTTTTCGAAAATGCATGACTGCGGTATCACTGCAATATTCAGCCACATACTTCCAATTGCTGAATGTTGCAGTGATACCGCAGTCATGCATTTTCGAAAACACCCAAACACTTTTTTAAATAAAGCCGATTATCACATGACAGTTTTCGAAATCAAAGTAAATTATCGTGTCGCGCAGAAACTGTGTGCAAAATTGGACTAGTTGTATGGGCTGTGAAAAGCCTATTAAAATGCTCAGTGGATGGCTACAACGTGTAATTCCAGAAAAACAAATTCTTACACTTCACTTTAAATATTTTTATTTGTTAAAAATAAACTCGACAATTCATATACAAACTTCCACCTTAATACTAAAAATTCTCTTAAAAAAAATACAGTTCAAATTTTAATTTTATTTACAATTTGATATGAACTTAGTTCCGATGAATAGTTTTCAATCCAATATCAACTCCTTGTTCCAATTCTGCGTGTGATCTATGGCTGCCACTTGCTTGTTTAACTAAAATTCAAATAACTTTAAAGTTTTATTAGGGTTCGGGAATGTAAAACAAAATATCCCGAGTCAAAAACCTTCGAGATGTCTAGGATATGCAGAAAGGCGTCAAAGACCGACCTTCTGGATAGGATAGGGAATATAAATATTGTTAGATAAATCCTGAGTCAAAAAACCTACAGGATTTTCGAGTAGAAATATTATTAGATAAATCCTGAGTCATAAAACCTACAGGATTTTCGAAAGGCGTCATAAACCGACCTTTTTTTGGATGGAGATCACTAGCCTCAGCTTGGGTCTTCTAGCTCATAGCACGTAGAAGATCAGATTGTGATCTGAGTTTGTGCCCAAAGTGCTCCGATATTTATTTGCAATTTCACAATAGATCAGTCGAACTTGGTGGGGAGTTTCGAATTCCCACTCTCCATTGTGAATGAAGTTTATTTGTGTGTATGAGTGTCTTTGACATCGGCTGTCAGAGAATGTCAGCTGGGTTATAGGTAAGTCAATATTTATTTTATGTTTTTTGTAATTAATTTATCTTGTATTTTACATATTTTTAGATACCTAGGAAATTGGGGGCAGTGTTCGGAGCCACTTTGAAGTTTTAGTATTGTCAGATAAGTATTATATTTGTTTTTTTAAGAATAATTTGGTATAAAGTTTGTTTATATTTTTTAGGATCCTGAACATTCTCCGGGGCCTTGAAGCGTTGGCTTCAAGGAAAATAGATTTTTTTTTTTTTATAAAAGAAAATGTTTATCTTTCAGTTTTTTTTTTTTTTGCGAAAAAATTTTATTAATCCCCGTTTATAATATTATCCGGCATTTTGTTTTTCCTTTTTAAATATTTTAATGTGAACATTATTTTGGGTATATCAATAATCATTGTTGTTGTTGTTTTTTTTGTAAATAAAATTCTCGTTTAAATTCATATATTGGTTTTTTATTATTTTTGCTTCAATTTTATTTGTTAGTTATTATCTGTTCACTTTAATAAAAATTCAAATTTAAATTCATGCTTGTTATTTATTTATTGTATATCTATTTGTTTGCCTTTTCAGGAGGTTTTTGACTTTTGTAAGTATGCTGTGCATCTCCTCTTCTTATTAAATGTAAATCGTAGAATTCCTTCTTCGACCTTCATTCGGTATGCCTTTTTGGCCCTTTGGATTTTATCCCATGGTAGTGGGATGTGCTTGATTTTTTCCCACAATGACGGGTGGATTGTCACATTCGGCGGTGGTTGGCTGCGGCGCGCTCTATATTCCTCCAGCGAAAATTTTTTTCTTTTTTTGTGGGGGCTCCCTGGATACTGCCGTAGATGTGGGGATTTTCTTTGGTTGAGTCCTTCTCCTTATTTCAGGGCCGCATGGTGTTGCCTCAAAGGTCCTTTTATTGGTCGGCTTCTTCGGAGAACTTATTTTTTTTTTAATTTTTCCTTGATTGGTGGTTCCGGCTTTGGTGGAGTGGGCAATCTTGGCACGTCATCAATCCAAAGGTAATCCATCATGAACTTAAAACAATACTACTTATCGTTATGGCGGTTGAGTAAAAATGACTGGAATGATTATGAAAATTTTGGTAAAGGTTTTTTGTCACCGTTTACACGATTTTTATTCTCAATTTTGGTATTAGATGGTTTGGATCCTTGCTGTTTTGATATTCTATAATTTTTTTTTTTTTACGTTTAGGTTTATAATTGGGTTGTTTTAATTACTGGGTTTGATGGTTCAATTGGCAATAAACAAATTTTCGTTATGGGCCTTTTTAGCGTCGATGCTTTAGTTTTTACGGTAACCACTCGGATTAACTTGTCTGGACCTGGATGTACCTCGAGTACTCGTCCCAGCATCCATTGTGATGGTGGTAAGTTATCTTCCTTGATGATCACCAACTGACCGATTTTAATGTTATCATGCATTCTTGTCCATTTTGGTCTCTGCTGAAGCCTAGTCAAATATTCTGTGTTCCATCTTTTCCAAAATGTCTGATACAAATGTTGGATATATTGCCAACGATCTAGCCTATGGATATTTGTTTCCAATACCGAAGGTTCTGGTGGGGTCATGAGTGTGTCTCCTATTAAGAAATGTCCGGGAGTAAGTGGTGTGAAATCTTCTGGATCACTCCTCATTTCACACAATGGACGTGAATTCAGACATGCTTCAATTTGTGCGAGGACGGTGCTGAGTTCTTCATATGTAAGCGTTGAATTTCCTAGGATCCGCTTCAAGTGGTATTTAGTGGAACGCACTCCAGACTCCCATAATCCTCCGAAATGTGGTGCGGCAGGAGGGATGAAGTGAAAATTTACGCCTTCTGTTTCCAATGATGCGGCAATGTCGAGGTTTAATTGGGATTTCATTTGTGTAGTTTGCCCTCTGAGAATTCTGCTGGCCCCGACGAAGTTAGAGCCGCAGTCACAATATATGTCGCTGCATTTGCCTCTTCTGGATACAAACCGTCGGTAAGCTGCGATGAATGCTTGTGCAGTGAGATCAGTGACGACTTCTATGTGTAAAGCCTTTGTGGACATGCAGACAAATATAGCTATGTAACCTTTGTATGTTTTGTATCCCCTGCCCTTGCGAGTTTTTAGCTCGATTGGACCACAATAGTCCAATCCGGTATGACTAAATGGTCTAGCCATTCTTACTCTTGCTTGCGGGAGATCCCCCATCAACTGCTGTTGTGCTGCTGCTTTATGCCGATAGCCTGGAATACATTTGTGGATCTGGAACCTTATAGTGTTTCGCGCATTGAGTATCCAATACTTCCGGGATATAACGCTCATCATCAACTGAGTACTTCCGTGTAGAGTCTCCCTGTGATAATTGGCGATGATTAACGTAGTAAAGTGATCTTTATCTGGTAGGAGTATTGGATGTTTTTCGTCGTAGTTCAAGAGTGAATGTTTTAGCCTTCCTCCTACTCTTAGGATTCCGCTATTATCAAGGAAGGGAGTTAATTTTATCAGTGAGCTTTTTTTCCCTATCTGCTGCCCTTTTGTAAGATTGTTGATTTCCTCATGAAAGTGCCTCCTTTGTATGATTTTGATAATTGTAGTTAATGAATTTTTCATCTCTGAACTGGTTAATTATGTCTTGTTTGGATCCCTTGTTTTGTGTCTGCAGTTGTTTAAAAATCGTTGACAGTAAGCTATGACCCTTATCAGTCGATTAAGTGATGAAAATTTGCACAAAATATCTTCTTCATATTTTATATGACCACAGCAAGGTTTCAGATTTCGCATTTCCAAACTGGTTCTACTGAGTTTTGCTATGGGCCAGCTAGAGGTTGATTTTTGTAGCCATTCGGGTCCTGTCCACCATAAGTTGTAATTTTTTAACTCCTCCGGCGTTTTCCCTCTAGTGGCACAATCGGCTGGGTTTTGGCTTGTTGGTACATGACCCCAAACTCCTTCTCCCAATGTTTCATGTATGAGTGAAACTCTGTTTGCTATGAAGGTTTTCCATTTGGTTGGATGTCCCTTTAGCCAAGCCAGCACGATCTCTGAGTCTGTCCACGCAAAAACCGGTGTATCATCTGGAATTTTTAGTGCCCTTTTTGTGGTTTGAAGCAACTTTGCTAGCAAGACTGCTCCACACAACTCTAACCTTGGTAACGATACAACCTTTATGGGTGAAACCTTTGTTTTGGCCGTGAGTATGCTGACTTTCCTCTCGCCGTTATGGATTGCGCAGAGGTAGACCACTGCCGCATAGGCTTTGTTAGATGCATCGCTGAAGCCATGTAGTTCGATTTTAGTTTCTTGATCTCCGATGTGGATCCATCTTGGTATACATATTTCTTCAAGTTTGGTGAGTCCTGTTTGGTATTTGGCCCATTCTGCGTCAATCTCAGTGGGTACGGTGTCGTCCCAGTCGATCTTAGCTCTGAATCAAGATTTTGCCTATTATAATAACCGGTGATATCCACCCTAAAGGATCAAATAATTTGGAAATTTCTGATAAAATGGTTCTTTTGGTTGTCGTAGTCAGTTTGTTGTTTCCCTTTAGGGCATATGATAATGAGTCGGTCCTTGGATTCCAGTGAATTCCTAACGCCTTCACGTTGTCATGAGTTCCAATGTTGAAGCATAGATCAATTTCTCTAAGTTCCTCTGGTATATGTTTCAATACTTCTTGTGAATTGGAAAACCATTTCCTTAACTGGAAGCCTCCTGAAGTCATAAGCTTCCTTAGTTGGGCTTGCTTCTCTATTGCGGCCTCGGTTGTGTGAGCACCTGACATTAGGTCATCTACATAAAATTCGGTCTGTGCTGCGTTGGATCCAATTGGATAGTTCTTATGTTCATCGATCGCCAATTGCTTGATGACTCTCGTTGCTAGATATGGTGCACTTTTTGTCCCGAAAGTGACTGTGAGAAGTCTGTAGTCTCGTAATGGGGTTTGTTGTGATTCTCGCCACACTAGTCGTTGATAGTTTGTATGCTGGTTAGATACCCGAATTTGCCGGTACATCTTGGCAATATCCGCGGTAAATGCGATGCGATGAGTTCGCCATCTGAGCAGGATTGAGAACAGATCATCTTGCTGGAGCGGCCCATTTAATAAGATATCATTGAGCGAAATTCCATTGCTTGATGCTGCGGATGCATTGAAAACGACACGCAATTTGGTAGTGGTACTGTCTTCTTTCAGAACTGAATGATGTGGTAGGTAGAACTGCTCGTCGACGTCTTCAGTAGTATTGTCATTAAGTTTGTTATCTATCGGCTCCATATGGTTGAGGGTGATGTATTCCTTTAGACACTCGTCATACTGTTGTTTTAGATCTGGCGTTCTGCTTAGTCGAGCCTCGGAGTGGTAGAAGCAGGAGACGGCTCTTTGTCGCGACCTTCCTAGGGATATCCTTTTTTCGGCTAATGGGAGTTGAACTTCGTACCGCCCGTCTGGGTGTCGCTTGTGAGTTTTCTGAAAATGTTCCTCGCATTGTTGCTCTTCCAGGGTGAGTTGTTTTTCGATTTTTACTTCTTCTAGTTCCCAAAACTGTTTTAGTTGTTGTTGTAAATCGACTGTCATATGGAAGTTGTTTACTTGGATTAATGGCGCGGTGTCTCTCACTTTTCCGGATAGGATCCACCCCAAAAAGGTATTTTGTGCTATAGGTGATCCTTCTTGACTGAGTATTAGTCCCTCCTTGATTATGTCACCGTAAACATCTACACCCAACAAGATGTCAATTTTTGCGGGGCGATCGTACCAAGGATCGGCTAATTCTAGCTGCTTGAGGTGATGCCAGTCTCTTTGATGTATTTCTCTGGATGGGAGAAAGTTGGTTAGTTTGTTCATTACGAGTGCGTCCATATTTAGTTTGAAGTTATCGTTGTAGTTCGACTTAAGAGTTAGATGCACTAGCCCCTTGATATTACCGGCGTTTATTACTCCGATTCCGTTTATTTGTGCCGATATTGGGTCTCTTTTTAGTCTGAGTTTCTGTGCCACGGATTCTGTTATCAACGAGACTTCTGATCCTGGGTCGATTACTGCTCTCACCTTTAGTTCATGACCAGTGTCAGATCGAAGCTTCACTATGGCGGTTGCCAATAAAGTCTGATTTCCTGGAGGGCTATTGCTTACCGTCAATGAATTTAAGCTGCACGTTTGGGGATTGGAATTAGAGGAGGATGAAGATGAGTCGTCCTGACTACAGGATTGCTCTGTTGCAAGATTCGATTGAGGTTGACGAGCAGACATATTCATCCTAGATTTTATATTGTTCCCTTCTGCCGAGCGATGCAACAACGAGTGATGTCGTTGGTTGCAGCGATTGCATGTATACCGACTTGGACATTGAGCCATCAAGTGCCCATGGCCTAAACAATTAACGCACAACGCATTTGACTTTACGAAATTCATTTTTTCTGACCCCGATAGTTTGAAGAATTTCTGACACTGTCGAACATGGTGATTGCCTCGACAGTAGCTGCATGTTGGATCATTTGTAACGTGTAATGACGTTGACCTCGATGCAAATCCTCTGTAAGTTTTACTTGATGACTGTCCCTTTTGTGCGACGGCTTCTAAAGTCCTGAAACGGCCTTCCATGAATTCTCTTAAAGTTTCCCACGATGGTATTGTTGTCTCTTTGCTTATACTTTGCTCCCATAGTTGATGGGTGCCTGATGGGAATTTTTGGACTATCGTATAGATGATCACGGCGTCCCAGCTTTCAACCTTTATTCCTAAATTGAATAAGGCTTGTAGACACTCGGTGGTAACGTCCATTAAATTCTTTATTCCTTGTGCAGACTCATTCGTCACTGTGGGCTGAGAGAAAAGCAATTTCAGTTGCGCATTAACCAATACTCGTTTGTTGTCGTATCTATCCACTAGAAGTTTCCACGCAGGATCATAGTTATCATTGGATACATGAACTTGGCGTAACAGTCCTTCAGCTTCTCCGCTTAAATGCATTTTTAAATATTGTAGTTTTTGTGCCTTTGATAAACTATGGTTCTCGTGGATTAAACTAGTGAATAGATCGTGGAATGTTGTCCATTTCTGATAATCTCCCGAGAATTTTTCTAAGGAAATTTTTGGCAATTTGATGAACACTTCCTTGTTGGGTAGAGGCAATTCGTTGAAGCTCTCAGAATGTTCTTGCGGTTGTGGTTCTGATTCTGTTTTGTGATATTCTTTTTCGAATCGGGTTTGTATTGCGGCATAATTTGAATAAAAGAATTCCTCCATGTCAGAGTACCAGTCCTCTGTGAGATACACATGCGATAAATTCGTCGAATCCGCAGGTTCCCGAATTTTCTCCACCAGGATGTCAGTATGCGCTTTCTGGAATTTGTTGAATAAGTCCTGGAAGTCTTGTAGGCGTTTTTTATAATATGAGGGTGTTCTTCGATCCGCTCCATCCTTTTTGTAATTTGTCATAAATTTTTCCAGGAGCTCCATACGAGCTACTTGAGTATTTAGTAACTGCTCCATTGCGATTGTTTCTTATCCACTTTGATTTTTATAATCTATTTTTCTAAAATTCACGTTGCACCATCCGGCTCGAAGGACCAAAAAATGTATGGGCTGTGAAAAGCCTATTAGAATGCTCAGTGGATGGCTACAACGTGAATTCATATATTGGTTTTTTATTATTTTTGCTTCAATTTTATTTGTTAGTTATTATCTGTTCACTTTAATAAAAATTCAAATTTAAATTCATGCTTGTTATTTATTTATTGTATATCTATTTGTTTGCCTTTTCAGGAGGTTTTTGACTTTTGTAAGTATGCTGTGCATCTCCTCTTCTTATTAAATGTAAATCGTAGAATTCCTTCTTCGACCTTCATTCGGTATGCCTTTTTGGCCCTTTGGATTTTATCCCATGGTAGTGGGATGTGCTTGATTTTTTCCCACAATGACGGGTGGATTGTCACATTCGGCGGTGGTTGGCTGCGGCGCGCTCTATATTCCTCCAGCGAAAATTTTTTTCTTTTTTTGTGGGGGCTCCCTGGATACTGCCGTAGATGTGGGGATTTTCTTTGGTTGAGTCCTTCTCCTTATTTCAGGGCCGCATGGTGTTGCCTCAAAGGTCCTTTTATTGGTCGGCTTCTTCGGAGAACTTATTTTTTTTTAATTTTTCCTTGATTGGTGGTTCCGGCTTTGGTGGAGTGGGCAATCTTGGCACGTCATCAATCCAAAGGTAATCCATCATGAACTTAAAACAATACTACTTATCGTTATGGCGGTTGAGTAAAAATGACTGGAATGATTATGAAAATTTTGGTAAAGGTTTTTTGTCACCGTTTACACGATTTTTATTCTCAATTTTGGTATTAGATGGTTTGGATCCTTGCTGTTTTGATATTCTATAATTTTTTTTTTTTACGTTTAGGTTTATAATTGGGTTGTTTTAATTACTGGGTTTGATGGTTCAATTGGCAATAAACAAATTTTCGTTATGGGCCTTTTTAGCGTCGATGCTTTAGTTTTTACGGTAACCACTCGGATTAACTTGTCTGGACCTGGATGTACCTCGAGTACTCGTCCCAGCATCCATTGTGATGGTGGTAAGTTATCTTCCTTGATGATCACCAACTGACCGATTTTAATGTTATCATGCATTCTTGTCCATTTTGGTCTCTGCTGAAGCCTAGTCAAATATTCTGTGTTCCATCTTTTCCAAAATGTCTGATACAAATGTTGGATATATTGCCAACGATCTAGCCTATGGATATTTGTTTCCAATACCGAAGGTTCTGGTGGGGTCATGAGTGTGTCTCCTATTAAGAAATGTCCGGGAGTAAGTGGTGTGAAATCTTCTGGATCACTCCTCATTTCACACAATGGACGTGAATTCAGACATGCTTCAATTTGTGCGAGGACGGTGCTGAGTTCTTCATATGTAAGCGTTGAATTTCCTAGGATCCGCTTCAAGTGGTATTTAGTGGAACGCACTCCAGACTCCCATAATCCTCCGAAATGTGGTGCGGCAGGAGGGATGAAGTGAAAATTTACGCCTTCTGTTTCCAATGATGCGGCAATGTCGAGGTTTAATTGGGATTTCATTTGTGTAGTTTGCCCTCTGAGAATTCTGCTGGCCCCGACGAAGTTAGAGCCGCAGTCACAATATATGTCGCTGCATTTGCCTCTTCTGGATACAAACCGTCGGTAAGCTGCGATGAATGCTTGTGCAGTGAGATCAGTGACGACTTCTATGTGTAAAGCCTTTGTGGACATGCAGACAAATATAGCTATGTAACCTTTGTATGTTTTGTATCCCCTGCCCTTGCGAGTTTTTAGCTCGATTGGACCACAATAGTCCAATCCGGTATGACTAAATGGTCTAGCCATTCTTACTCTTGCTTGCGGGAGATCCCCCATCAACTGCTGTTGTGCTGCTGCTTTATGCCGATAGCCTGGAATACATTTGTGGATCTGGAACCTTATAGTGTTTCGCGCATTGAGTATCCAATACTTCCGGGATATAACGCTCATCATCAACTGAGTACTTCCGTGTAGAGTCTCCCTGTGATAATTGGCGATGATTAACGTAGTAAAGTGATCTTTATCTGGTAGGAGTATTGGATGTTTTTCGTCGTAGTTCAAGAGTGAATGTTTTAGCCTTCCTCCTACTCTTAGGATTCCGCTATTATCAAGGAAGGGAGTTAATTTTATCAGTGAGCTTTTTTTCCCTATCTGCTGCCCTTTTGTAAGATTGTTGATTTCCTCATGAAAGTGCCTCCTTTGTATGATTTTGATAATTGTAGTTAATGAATTTTTCATCTCTGAACTGGTTAATTATGTCTTGTTTGGATCCCTTGTTTTGTGTCTGCAGTTGTTTAAAAATCGTTGACAGTAAGCTATGACCCTTATCAGTCGATTAAGTGATGAAAATTTGCACAAAATATCTTCTTCATATTTTATATGACCACAGCAAGGTTTCAGATTTCGCATTTCCAAACTGGTTCTACTGAGTTTTGCTATGGGCCAGCTAGAGGTTGATTTTTGTAGCCATTCGGGTCCTGTCCACCATAAGTTGTAATTTTTTAACTCCTCCGGCGTTTTCCCTCTAGTGGCACAATCGGCTGGGTTTTGGCTTGTTGGTACATGACCCCAAACTCCTTCTCCCAATGTTTCATGTATGAGTGAAACTCTGTTTGCTATGAAGGTTTTCCATTTGGTTGGATGTCCCTTTAGCCAAGCCAGCACGATCTCTGAGTCTGTCCACGCAAAAACCGGTGTATCATCTGGAATTTTTAGTGCCCTTTTTGTGGTTTGAAGCAACTTTGCTAGCAAGACTGCTCCACACAACTCTAACCTTGGTAACGATACAACCTTTATGGGTGAAACCTTTGTTTTGGCCGTGAGTATGCTGACTTTCCTCTCGCCGTTATGGATTGCGCAGAGGTAGACCACTGCCGCATAGGCTTTGTTAGATGCATCGCTGAAGCCATGTAGTTCGATTTTAGTTTCTTGATCTCCGATGTGGATCCATCTTGGTATACATATTTCTTCAAGTTTGGTGAGTCCTGTTTGGTATTTGGCCCATTCTGCGTCAATCTCAGTGGGTACGGTGTCGTCCCAGTCGATCTTAGCTCTGAATCAAGATTTTGCCTATTATAATAACCGGTGATATCCACCCTAAAGGATCAAATAATTTGGAAATTTCTGATAAAATGGTTCTTTTGGTTGTCGTAGTCAGTTTGTTGTTTCCCTTTAGGGCATATGATAATGAGTCGGTCCTTGGATTCCAGTGAATTCCTAACGCCTTCACGTTGTCATGAGTTCCAATGTTGAAGCATAGATCAATTTCTCTAAGTTCCTCTGGTATATGTTTCAATACTTCTTGTGAATTGGAAAACCATTTCCTTAACTGGAAGCCTCCTGAAGTCATAAGCTTCCTTAGTTGGGCTTGCTTCTCTATTGCGGCCTCGGTTGTGTGAGCACCTGACATTAGGTCATCTACATAAAATTCGGTCTGTGCTGCGTTGGATCCAATTGGATAGTTCTTATGTTCATCGATCGCCAATTGCTTGATGACTCTCGTTGCTAGATATGGTGCACTTTTTGTCCCGAAAGTGACTGTGAGAAGTCTGTAGTCTCGTAATGGGGTTTGTTGTGATTCTCGCCACACTAGTCGTTGATAGTTTGTATGCTGGTTAGATACCCGAATTTGCCGGTACATCTTGGCAATATCCGCGGTAAATGCGATGCGATGAGTTCGCCATCTGAGCAGGATTGAGAACAGATCATCTTGCTGGAGCGGCCCATTTAATAAGATATCATTGAGCGAAATTCCATTGCTTGATGCTGCGGATGCATTGAAAACGACACGCAATTTGGTAGTGGTACTGTCTTCTTTCAGAACTGAATGATGTGGTAGGTAGAACTGCTCGTCGACGTCTTCAGTAGTATTGTCATTAAGTTTGTTATCTATCGGCTCCATATGGTTGAGGGTGATGTATTCCTTTAGACACTCGTCATACTGTTGTTTTAGATCTGGCGTTCTGCTTAGTCGAGCCTCGGAGTGGTAGAAGCAGGAGACGGCTCTTTGTCGCGACCTTCCTAGGGATATCCTTTTTTCGGCTAATGGGAGTTGAACTTCGTACCGCCCGTCTGGGTGTCGCTTGTGAGTTTTCTGAAAATGTTCCTCGCATTGTTGCTCTTCCAGGGTGAGTTGTTTTTCGATTTTTACTTCTTCTAGTTCCCAAAACTGTTTTAGTTGTTGTTGTAAATCGACTGTCATATGGAAGTTGTTTACTTGGATTAATGGCGCGGTGTCTCTCACTTTTCCGGATAGGATCCACCCCAAAAAGGTATTTTGTGCTATAGGTGATCCTTCTTGACTGAGTATTAGTCCCTCCTTGATTATGTCACCGTAAACATCTACACCCAACAAGATGTCAATTTTTGCGGGGCGATCGTACCAAGGATCGGCTAATTCTAGCTGCTTGAGGTGATGCCAGTCTCTTTGATGTATTTCTCTGGATGGGAGAAAGTTGGTTAGTTTGTTCATTACGAGTGCGTCCATATTTAGTTTGAAGTTATCGTTGTAGTTCGACTTAAGAGTTAGATGCACTAGCCCCTTGATATTACCGGCGTTTATTACTCCGATTCCGTTTATTTGTGCCGATATTGGGTCTCTTTTTAGTCTGAGTTTCTGTGCCACGGATTCTGTTATCAACGAGACTTCTGATCCTGGGTCGATTACTGCTCTCACCTTTAGTTCATGACCAGTGTCAGATCGAAGCTTCACTATGGCGGTTGCCAATAAAGTCTGATTTCCTGGAGGGCTATTGCTTACCGTCAATGAATTTAAGCTGCACGTTTGGGGATTGGAATTAGAGGAGGATGAAGATGAGTCGTCCTGACTACAGGATTGCTCTGTTGCAAGATTCGATTGAGGTTGACGAGCAGACATATTCATCCTAGATTTTATATTGTTCCCTTCTGCCGAGCGATGCAACAACGAGTGATGTCGTTGGTTGCAGCGATTGCATGTATACCGACTTGGACATTGAGCCATCAAGTGCCCATGGCCTAAACAATTAACGCACAACGCATTTGACTTTACGAAATTCATTTTTTCTGACCCCGATAGTTTGAAGAATTTCTGACACTGTCGAACATGGTGATTGCCTCGACAGTAGCTGCATGTTGGATCATTTGTAACGTGTAATGACGTTGACCTCGATGCAAATCCTCTGTAAGTTTTACTTGATGACTGTCCCTTTTGTGCGACGGCTTCTAAAGTCCTGAAACGGCCTTCCATGAATTCTCTTAAAGTTTCCCACGATGGTATTGTTGTCTCTTTGCTTATACTTTGCTCCCATAGTTGATGGGTGCCTGATGGGAATTTTTGGACTATCGTATAGATGATCACGGCGTCCCAGCTTTCAACCTTTATTCCTAAATTGAATAAGGCTTGTAGACACTCGGTGGTAACGTCCATTAAATTCTTTATTCCTTGTGCAGACTCATTCGTCACTGTGGGCTGAGAGAAAAGCAATTTCAGTTGCGCATTAACCAATACTCGTTTGTTGTCGTATCTATCCACTAGAAGTTTCCACGCAGGATCATAGTTATCATTGGATACATGAACTTGGCGTAACAGTCCTTCAGCTTCTCCGCTTAAATGCATTTTTAAATATTGTAGTTTTTGTGCCTTTGATAAACTATGGTTCTCGTGGATTAAACTAGTGAATAGATCGTGGAATGTTGTCCATTTCTGATAATCTCTCGAGAATTTTTCTAAGGAAATTTTTGGCAATTTGATGAACACTTCCTTGTTGGGTAGAGGCAATTCGTTGAAGCTCTCAGAATGTTCTTGCGGTTGTGGTTCTGATTCTGTTTTGTGATATTCTTTTTCGAATCGGGTTTGTATTGCGGCATAATTTGAATAAAAGAATTCCTCCATGTCAGAGTACCAGTCCTCTGTGAGATACACATGCGATAAATTCGTCGAATCCGCAGGTTCCCGAATTTTCTCCACCAGGATGTCGGTATGCGCTTTCTGGAATTTGTTGAATAAGTCCTGGAAGTCTTGTAGGCGTTTTTTATAATATGAGGGTGTTCTTCGATCCGCTCCATCCTTTTTGTAATTTGTCGTAAATTTTTCCAGGAGCTCCATACGAGCTACTTGAGTATTTAGTAACTGCTCCATTGCGATTGTTTCTTATCCATTTTGATTTTTATAATCTATTTTTCTAAAATTCACGTTGCACCATCCGGCTCGAAGGACCAAAAAATGTATGGGCTGTGAAAAGCCTATTAGAATGCTCAGTGGATGGCTACAACGTGTAATTCCAGAAAAACAAATTCTTACACTTCACTTTAAATATTTTTATTTGTTAAAAATAAACTCGACAATTCATATACAAACTTCCACCTTAATACTAAAAATTCTCTTAAAAAAAATACAGTTCAAATTTTAATTTTATTTACAATTTGATATGAACTTAGTTCCGATGAATAGTTTTCAATCCAACTCCTTGTTCCAATTCTGCGTGTGATCTATGGCTGCCACTTGCTTGTTTAACTAAAATTCAAATAACTTTAAAGTTTTATTAGGGTTCGGGAATGTAAAACAAAATATCCCGAGTCAAAAACCTTCGAGATGTCTAGGATATGCAGAAAGGCGTCAAAGACCGACCTTCTGGATAGGATAGGGAATATAAATATTGTTAGATAAATCCTGAGTCAAAAAACCTACAGGATTTTCGAGTAGAAATATTATTAGATAAATCCTGAGTCATAAAACCTACAGGATTTTCGAAAGGCGTCATAAACCGACCTTTTTTTGGATGGAGATCACTAGCCTCAGCTTGGGTCTTCTAGCTCATAGCACGTAGAAGATCAGATTGTGATCTGAGTTTGTGCCCAAAGTGCTCCGATATTTATTTGCAATTTCACAATAGATCAGTCGAACTTGGTGGGGAGTTTCGAATTCCCACTCTCCATTGTGAATGAAGTTTATTTGTGTGTATGAGTGTCTTTGACATCGGCTGTCAGAGAATGTCAGCTGGGTTATAGGTAAGTCAATATTTATTTTATGTTTTTTGTAATTAATTTATCTTGTATTTTACATATTTTTAGATACCTAGGAAATTGGGGGCAGTGTTCGGAGCCACTTTGAAGTTTTAGTATTGTCAGATAAGTATTATATTTGTTTTTTTAAGAATAATTTGGTATAAAGTTTGTTTATATTTTTTAGGATCCTGAACACTAGTAGCTTTAAAAAGCAAAGCTAAAGCTTTTAATGGAGCAAGTAGCTACTAACGCTGGCTATATAGAGGAAATGGCTCTAACTGAGTATAAGAAGTAACTCGATGTATTTTTTTTTGAGCGCATTGTAATTTATCGAAGTATTTCCCCAATATTTACGATAAATTTTAACTGACATTAAAAATTCCGTGTAAAATACGCAGAAATGATTACTTTTCTTGTTTCATTTGTAATGAAAATGAATAAGTATTATTTCCATATTGGTTCAACTTTGTCAAAATATTAACCATTGAAGAAGAGAAGATGTAATGCTTTTTCATTTCCTCTTATTTATTATTATTGAATACTGGAAGATAAAGTCTCTATTATAAAGCCATTTGGATCCAGAAGTTCAATAACAGCTCCATAACAAGCTTTACAAATGCTTTTGCAACGCTTATAGAACTAACATTATAAAGCAAAG
This sequence comes from Thereva unica, assembly GCA_949987705.1. NCBI lineage: Eukaryota > Metazoa > Arthropoda > Insecta > Diptera > Therevidae > Thereva > Thereva unica. The sequence continues at coordinate 38,926,500 of OX465284.1, read as the reverse complement.
AACTCTTAATAACCTACAATATACAAAATTTTAAAGCAAAATTATGCTCTATAAGCGGAACTTTTTGCTGTATTGAAGCTCGAAAAAAGTTTTAAGGGCGCTGCACAGTGGGCGCCAAAAAGCTGGCCAAAATATCAAGGAGTTAATTGATTTGTACCAAAATTGGTATGCGGGGGTTTTTTAGGTCGCTGAAAAAGATTTTGAAAAAAAAAATAAAAAAACAAAAACAAAATGGCGGCCAAAAAATTCCCAAAAACTATACCAAAAATCGCCAATTTTCATGGGAATTTCACGAAAATTGGTATGCGGGGGTGTTTTAGGTCGCTGAAAGATTTAAAAAAAAATTTAAAAAACAAAAACAAAATGGCGACCAAAAATCCCCAAAAACTATACCAAAAATCGCCAATTTTCATGGGAATTTCACGAAAATTGGTATGCGGGGGTTTTTAGGTCGCTGATGACAAATTATTCGTTTCTTGAGGAGGGGGCAGGATTTAGGAAAAGAAATACAAAAGTACAATGGATTTGGAAAAATTTATTAATGCAGAATAATTGCTGTACATTTATATTTAATTCAATATTTCTTACTTTTTTTTTAATCGCTATCAGAATTATGTTCTTCCTCGCAGTCGCTTTCAATGTATGTCGTTACATCTTTATTAGCTTCCATTACTACATCGGGATCAAGAAAGTCAATTGCTGCTCGAGACATTAATTGTATTTTTTTTTGTTGAAGCTTTCGTAAACTAGAAATAACTGGGTCTGATGTTATTAGCAGTCTGTGAAAAACATCCTCGATGTTTTTTTACGGTCACATTTTCGTGCAAAATTTTCCCGGAATTTTTTAATATCCTTATTGCAGGACTCTTGAGCTTCTTCAGACATTTGCCCAATGGGAAGCATCAAGTTGTCAACAATTTGATGGCCATGAATTAAAATTTTGTGGGCAGTGGTCGGCATAAAGTACCATGGGTAAAGCTCAACAAATTTTCTTGTGGTTTCTTCCGTGTATTTTTGAAATTTCTGCACATCAATTTTATAACCACAAGACAAAACTTGCAGTATAACATGAAAGCGCTTGATTAAATTTTCATCTACACCCGTTATTGCAGCAGAAACATCAGAATGTGCAAAAAAACGTCGCGCGGTGTTGCCGTCATTTGAGCTCCCATAATTTTGTTTGGGTTGATCAACAATAAGCCCCAAACGTTCGCGAAAACCTTGTTGAATTTTTTTTTCTCTTCCTCAACAATTTTTAACTTCCCAGTATAGGAAGTTATTGTAATCGGTCCGAAAATCGAAATCGAAAATTTCGACGTATTTTCATCTTTCAAGGTCCCAGGAGCATTTTAAGCAAAAAATTGGGAGGAAGTATGTGTGTGTGTGTGTGTGTATGTGCGTACGGATGTGGTCATTTTTTCCTGCACGATATCGCGCGAACCAAAAAAGATATCGACTTCGTTGAGGTGTCGTTCGAAGCGTATTAACCGAAATATGATCTGAAAAGATTTTCATAAAATTCGGTCGAGCCGTTTTTTTGTTTAAGCGGCGTAAGTGATTTTTGTACCTGCACGATATCGCCCGAACCACGAAAGATATTGACTTACTTGAGGTGCCGTTCGAAGCGTATTGGCGACAATATAATCTCAAAAGATTTTTATAATATTCGGTCGAGCGGTTTTTTGGTTTAAATGACATAAGTGATTTTTGTACCTGCACGATATCGCGCGAACTATAGAAGATATCGACTTAGTTGACGTGCCGTTCGAAGAGTATTAACCAAGATATGATCTGAAAAGATTTTCATAAAATTCGGTCGAACCGTTTTTTTTTTTTGTTTAACCGACGTTTATGATTTTTGTACCTGCACGATACCGCGCGAACTAAAAACTATATCGACTTCATTAAGGTGTCGAAAAAAGAATATTAACGAAGAAATGCTCTGAAAAAAATTTCATAATATTCGGTCGGGTCTTTTTTGTTTAAATAGAAAAACATCAGTTCTGATACAGAAAGACCTTAAATTGACAAGTTTTGCTAATATCTAATAAACTCGATGGAATGAGACCCGTTCTAAACGAAGTGATCTTTTTTGGGTTCTGCACAGCGATAGCCTTCGAACAAAACATCACTTGTCAAAATCCGACAACCTTTGAAAAATTTCGTTACGCTTTACAAACAGCGCGAATTTTTCAAACCTTGGATTAGCACTTTTTGGCGGGGAATTGTTTTCTACGCGTGATACAGTTTCAGGAAATTGCGGTTTATCCCGTAGTTACCGCAAAAATTGTTCTTTTTGGTCAAGTCTGACAAGTATTTAACAGTTACAGTTTTGCTAATATCTCCGGAAAGCTTTGGAATTTCCAAATGAAGTCGTTGGCTTCCCAGTTTGTCAACGGCGCTTCAGCACGCCTAATACGAATTTGAACACCCGCTTTAGTGCAGCGAACGAAATGCGGAGGACATGTTTGTTTGCTAACGTTCAGGAAAAACAAATTCTCTAGAAAAATCTTATGGATTTACTATACTACTATTATAGTTGTTTGAACTAACTTCTCTCGGGATTGCTTTGTCATCAGTTCTGAGACTAGCCAATTTTCCACCAGTGCTAAAGGTATAACTATTTTGTAAGAAGGCAGTTTATTCCATCTTCGTTCATCATACTGGGAAGTTGATCGTGTGGACCGAAGGGGTCAAACCCACATCCCAACTAGTTTTATCTGTACTCCGCGCTTGCCACTTTTGTAAACTTAGTTTGTAAGATAGATGCAAACAACATTCCATCATCCGAATCCAAGCATGTAATGATGAAACACCAAATTGCAAATTATTTTCATCTATGGGTTTCCGCAGCATTTTGTCAATGTCGTTAAAGTCTTTTGATGTAGATTTGCATAGATAGCAACGCATACTCGATGATGTGCTGGTTATAGAATTAATGACTTTTCCATCTACCATTGTAAATGCAAGTTTGTAACTGACAGTAACGCTTTTGCTGTGCATAATAATTTTTAATGGTTTAAGATTTGCTTCTTCTTGTTTTATCAAGTCAACTTCTTTTCTTGTTACTTCAGCCGTTTCATGCAGAAAAAGAACTTTAATGGGACGACAAAATCTAGTGGAAGAAGTTCGTGGATTTTTCCACACGATTATTTGTGAATTCGTTTCTTTATCAATATATGAAATTTGTAAGGGAACGAGCGAAACAAAAAAAATGTTTTCATCGGATGTTGTGCTGCTTGCATCGCTGAATTTTTGTTTGTAAGCACTTTGACCGGACGTACCATCGCATCCCCATTTACATACTAAATCTAAATCAAGAATGTCTTTTTTACATAGCCTGCTAAAAACATCAGACTGCAACATTAATAACCTTTCGGCTGTGTGATTCAACAAATCTTGAAGCGGCACTGAAGCTCCACTTTCAGACGCAAAAATATTTTCGGGGTAACATTTTTCTTTAGATTTCTGCACTTTTTGATATGAGGGGTCAAATTTGGAATTTTTCTCTAAGCTCGTGGACCAAATAAGATTATATTGATTTTTAGACAATTTACATTCGACTATAAGAGACAATGCTTCATCCGTTGAAAGTAGGTCAGGTTTATTGTTCTTCATAGCGTCCAGATACCTGGTCGGTTTTGTCGGACTTCCTTCCGTAACGTCCAGGAAAATTATGTCCACTTTCAGCCATTCCTTGAATTTGGAAAAGAATCTTGCCTGAATTCGATATGATTTCTTCCAGTTTTTTTCTAAACTGGACTATGACATTATATAGCACAGTTTTCAAACTGTCCGGCAAAGTGTATGGGCGGCCAAGTTTGGTTGTAATATTCTCCTCAATAATGTTGAATATTTTTGTACTATTGGAATTCAACTCATTTTGAATAAATTGAAAAATGTCCTTTCTTGAATAGGACACTATTTTTTTAACTTCCCAGTATAGGAAGTTATTGTAATCGGTCCGAAAATCGAAATCGAAAATTTCAACGTATTTTCATCTTTCAAGGTCCCAGGAGCATTTTAAGCAAAAAATTGGGAGGAAGTATGTGTGTGTGTGTGTGTGTGTATGTGCGTACGGATGTGGTCATTTTTTCCTGCACGATATCGCGCGAACCAAAACTGATATCGACTTCGTTGAGGTGTCGTTCGAAGCGTATCAACCGAAATATGATCTGAAAAGATTTTCATGAAATTCGGTCGAGCCGTTTTTTTGTTTAAGCGACGTAAGTGATTTTTGTACCTGCACGATATCGCCCGAACCACGAAAGATATTGACTTACTTGAGGTGCCGTTCGAAGCGTATTAGCGACAATATAATCTGAAAAGATTTTTATAATATTCGGTCCAGCGGTTTTTTGGTTTAAATGACTTAAGTGATTGTTGTACCTGCACGATATCGCGCGAACTATAAAATATATCGACTTAGTTGACGTGCCGTTCGAAGAGTATTAACCAAAATATGATCTGAAAAGATTTTTATAAAATTCGGTCCAGCCGTTTTTTTGTTTAAGCGGCGTAAGTGATTTTTGTACCTGCACGATATGGCCCGAACCACAAAAGATATTGACTTACTTGAGGTGCCGTTCGAAGCGTATTAGCGACAATATAATCTGAAAAGATTTTTATAATATTCCGTCCAGAGGTTTTTTGGTTTAAGTGACTTAAGTGATTTTTGTACCTGCACGATACCGCGCGAACTAAAAACTATTTCGACTTCATTGAGGTGCCGAAAAACATTAACACATCAATTTACATTTTCGTCATCCTAATCTTGCAGGTGCGCACATTTAGTTTGACATTTTAGCGAAAATATTGATAAACAATTGTGACAAACTCTCAGTATTATACATATATTCTATATTGCCTATTGTTCATTTATTATTAATGTATCCAATCATAATATTCAACATCCATCATACTGGGAAGTTGATCGTGTGGACCGAACGGGTCGAACCCACATCCCAACTAGTTTGTATTTGAGCCTGAAAAGATAAAACATTGAAAAATAATTAAAAATTTGAAAATTTTCACAAAAATATTTTTTATACGTTTTTTTCGCTGTATTTTATAATTTTTTAAATATTAAAAATATTCCGTAATGCAATTTTTTTAATTGTTAATTATCAATAGTTATTGTAAAAATGTTGTAAAGACATTGCTTTGAACATATTTTGAATTCCTGTATTTACAACATTATTATTAATAATAAAAAACGCAGTACAAAAAATAGTTACAATATACATACAATGTAAATATCAAATCTGTGATTAATGAGTACAAACCTACACAAAATGACACAGTTTATCGTGCACCGGCGCACAAAATGTTTAAAAACTCCGAGAGTTGCAAAAACTAGCAGCTACAATTTGGCACATCAACGAAGGAAGTACCAATAAACAATTTAAAACTAATTTCATAGGTACCACTTGACAACAGTGTAACTTATTGCTTTTTTAGTTACTATAATTGACCACGAAAAAAACGAAATTATGCTTGATTTTAAGGTTTTTTAATTAATTGCCAAATGAAATAAATAAAGCGCTACTTATACATTTTAATTGTACTTACTTTCCGGAACAATATCCATTTTTTAAAACATAAATCACTGTATTTTGAAAATTTTCCTGGCACTTTTACGTGAACGTAATTTTTAATGCGTAGCGAACGGCCGATGCGTCACGATAAATGGTCGGCGAAAAATGAATTCCAGTTCCTGGTAGGGAACTAGAACTACTCCAGCCGTTAAAAGTGGGAAAAAAAATCTTCATTTTTTGTATTTTGGCCAGCTTTTTGGCGTTTCCGCCCACTGTGCGCTGTTGCAGCTTAAAACTAAGCTTATAGCTCTAAGTAATAGCTCTATAAGCATCTTTAGAGTATTTTTCAAGCCCCTTTTGTAACTTGGGATAGATGTACGGCAATAGTGTCGTGATGTAGGCATTCAGAAATGCAAACAAAACTTGAAATTTTTAATTCATCCAAGTCATTCTTATAATAAATTAAAATGGGTGTACGGTTGCCTGATCGTTGTTCCAATGTATCCCCTGAACCGAATTTTGAATTATGAAAGCATAATTTTCTGAGAAGCCGCATATTACGATACACTCGTTTTCTCTCAGTTTATTTTTCATCTCATTTAAAAAATCCCTTTGTTTGTTAACCAAAAATGAATGAACCAACAGTTTTTGCAAACCTTCACTTAACTTCTGTAAAAATTCATCAACTGGAGATATTAGGGTCTGCAATGAGGTTCTTTCAACCGTAACCCATTGTTTGTAGGTAACAATTTCAATACATTTTGCTTCAAAAATTTCCTCCAGTTGCTCAATAACATTCGTCACGCCTGGGCACTCCTTACAAGAATTTAAATAACAATCAGTCGTTTTGTTTTTGCATACCATACGATCCAAACAATCCTTATAATTGATCACAGGCATCTCAGAACCGGAAGTAAGTGATTTAAAATTGGCACCACTCACTAATAAACTAACATTTTCATGTATAGGACATACGCAAACAGAGTGAGTACCAGAAGCACCTGCCAAAACACAATATTTCGGCCTTAAGCTAGCAAACTTTGAGAAACTACATTTCATAGTTGGATACGTGCTAGTAAAAATTTCATACAATTCTTTTAAATTATTTAATACTAGTCTTTTTGACGATAGTTTTTAGCTTTTTCAAAAAAAAAAAAGCTTATACAGAGGCTCTGTCCGTCTGTCCGTCTGAAGCCTACTTTCATCTCTGAAAGTACTGCCGCTACAGACTTGGGCCATATCTCAAAATGTAGCTCTTGGTCAAAAGACCAAAAACTGAGAAAATGGTCTGGAAATTTCAACCAGAAGTATATTTAAACAACAAAAAAGAGATTTCTAATAAAGTCCATATATCGGTAGCCTAGAGGTAAGGCACTGGAGTCCTATCCCAGGGGAACCAAGTTCAATCCCCGGCCGCAAAATGGTGAAATACAATTTTTTTTACTTCGGTGTAACATGTTTTGATTATATTTCTCACTAAATTATATTATTTAATAATGATAGTCAGGAGAACATAAACATTTATTTAATTAAAAGTGCAAAAAAATCATTTTCTTGAGTTTTTATGGCTCTTCGGCGGCTTTATAAATCATTAAAAAATTTCGAGGAAATAATATAAAGTATTTATTTGTTTATATGCATATTTTATATGCTGTTCATTTTATTATAGTTTATAGTCATGTAGGTGGTGCTGTAGACCAAAACAAAAATTCAGTTTTATCGAACTTCGCTGTGGATTTGTCACAAAAAATATGTATGATTTAAACGAAACATTTGGTAGGTTTAAAACGAAAAGTAGATATCTAATTTTTACCAGGGCATATAAACGCTTACTGAAATGAATAAAAATTTATAAATTTAATTGCACGAACAATGTATTTAAGACCGTCCTTATAGTCCATCAATATAAAGAAGTGATTTTTCTCAGAATTTTTAATATTTTACAAAAATTTTACAAACGATTTGCCCCATATCTAAAAAATTTTGCAGCCCTTTGCTTAAAAGCATATTTTTACGTTTTTATTAATTAAATTTGTATGTATCTCTTCAGAATAACAAAACAAAAGTGGGATGTTGTACCTAGAGACTAGCCACTAATTACGCTTTTTCTTGGTATTCTTTCTGTTGAGTAACACTTCAGACTGGATGACAATATATTAAGTGGAGACTGTGAAGAATCGCGAAAACATTCAAACAAATAACTTGAAAAACTAACGCATCTTTCATGGAGATGCTGCTGAAAGAATTATACAATAATTACCCGCCAAGAATTTGAAAGAATTAATATATTTTAATTGCAAGGCGCTAGATCGGGGTGCCACCATCGATTCTTGGTGATGGTGGCGTGAACTTTTTTAACCGACTTCCAAAAAATAGGAAGTTACTCAATTCGACGTGTAGGTATTTTGTAGTCCTGTTCATGCATAACTTTGTAAACCAATAACTTTTTTGCTTTTTTTTTGGTTCGTTTGAAGTGGGAGTTTCCCACGGTGGTCCCGTTAAATTTTTTCGAAATTCTGATAACGGAGTTCGAAATTAGGCATAAAAACTGTTAAAATTAGTTCAACCTAAACATTTTATAGGCACCGAACAAATTACTTTATTGCTGCAAAACTTTTAGAAGGTCGATCCTCGATCCAGCGGCGCGTAGCGTTGAAGGTTCACGCCCAGTTCGGGGCAGCATTTTTGTTTTCTTTTTCTCTTTTTCTTCTTTCTGAAAGGATTTATTAGAATATTAGTCAACCACCGGTATCTGCCATGGCGTAAAGGGCTAGAGAAAGTCCCTCGTCTGTGGGGCTGCGAGTTCGATTCTTCGGCTCGCGGTGCTTTTTTTTTTCGTCATAATAATTTTTTTAAATTTCCTTCGGGGATTTTGTTTCATATGAAACAAGTTTTTGACGTGAATACGTCTCTAAATTTGCTTCCAGAACAAAAACCGATGATAACGAAATTATGGCATTTTATTTGCAGCTCAAAAACTATTGTTTTTATTGAATAAAGAAATATACCATGACGTGGGTGAAGAATCATAGAATTTTATTGTTTACATTTGATTTCCTTTTTTTTAAGCTATGATGATTATATTATAGTGTTTGTTAAATAATTTGTTAAGTTTTAGATTACGCAGTCTCACAACTTATAACCCAGCTAGCACAGATTTAAATTTGTAACAAAAATATGTTACAATTGGGTTGTAATCTAGTTTTTTTAAACAAATTTAGTTAAATATAGGTTATATGAGTGTTTTGAATTGGATATATGTAACAAATCATTCGGTTCAGTTACGCTGCAGTTTTAATTTTTTTACAAAAGGTTCCATAAAAGATGCAAAACAAGAAGTCATATTTAAGTTAAATTAACGTCATGAAAACATTTCGTTTTGCAGCATATCTTAAAAATATAAATGTATTGTAACTGTCACAAATAGAATAACTAGTTAGCAATCTTAATGGGACTAAGTTTCTATATGTTTTTATCATGTTACTTTAAAGTCACTGCAGCTAAATGTTCAAAACTTCGGGTTGAAGATGTTTTTATTAAGCTATAGTGAAGTCCGTTGTGACTCTAAAATGTCAAAGTAAAAGTACAAATTGAATTGTTTGGTGACACTTTGAAAATGCAAAAGAATAAATTTGATTTATCGTCTTGGAGAAGAAGTAAAGCTAAAGTTAAGAGCAATATAGTGAAAAGTATAATTGCACCTACGTGCTCCCAAAGCAACGCAATTGAGATGACTGCCCAATCTAACAATGATCCCGGGCAATGCAATCAAAATATGACGGAGATAGAATGCAGTGTTCAATCTATACCTCAGAGAGTAAATTTAATTGATAATTCTGAGCCGAATGATTATTGGATTGTCGAGTTAGATCGAAGTGAAGACGAATCTTTTGTCCCACAAATCATAGAAGTTCGCCGCTCATCCTTAACAGAAGCTCTTTCCGAATGGATAACTCAACATATAATTAAAAGAACAGCAGCTGATGACCTTTTGGCGACGCTAAATGAAAACTTGCCCGAATTGAATCTGCCAAAGGATTCCAGAACAGTTTTGGGTACACCGCGAGAAAAAGTAGTTATTATTGAAGATAGTAACGGTGGTTCTTACTGGCACTATGGCCTCGAAAAGGCATTGGTTAATATCCTCGGGCGAATTGAATATTGTAACCAAGTGAAGTTGAATGTTAATGTGGATGGACTTCCTTTGTACAGATCATCTAAAGTAGAGTTCTGGCCAATTTTGGCTAATATTCACGGGAGAAATGAAATTTCACCGTTTGTTATTGGAATTTATTGTCGAAAAGGTAAATAATCAAGAATTATTGCTATTATTGAGAGAAACATTGAATTGTTTTTAAATAATTTGTTATTATAGGCAAACCAGAAAGTATTAATTGGTTTTTGTCTCCATTTGTCAATGAATTTCTTAACATTCGGGGAAATGGTGGTGTAACCGTTAATGCGAAAAAAGTTGAAGTGCATATTCGTTGTTTCATTTGTGACACGCCTGCGCGTGCATCGTTAAAAGGTGAAATTGATTCAATTCAACAAACGTACCTTATATCTACTTACATTTTGTTTTGTAAAGGCGTCATTGGACACAAGTTCTGTCGGCCAACAATTCCTCGAAATGAACTAAATCTTCGGTTGTTTTGAAGGGTTTCATGGCTTCCAAATCGTCAAATTGTTCAATTTGCACGACATTTTCAACGGCTTGTTGTGAGAAAGGCCCGGTAGCTTCTGCGGTTTTGCCATCTTTAAAATATTGTGTAAGGAAGCTATCAATATTTTTAGTAACTCCGTAAATGTTACCGATGGCTTCGGCCTGGGCTTTTACTTTCTCAGCAACTTCGTTTAATTGAGCCTGCAATCCACTTACTATATAATTCATGTTCACAACTGTTCTAATAATTTCTCGATAGTCCTGTGCTGGAATTGTGACATAATCTGAATTATCTTGCTGAAAGATTGGCTTTGTCTCTGTTCTTGACCGTGGCAGTGTCTCATTATTTGGAGGAATCAATATGGTGGTACCATCGGCGGTAGCTTGTATCGAATAACCGATGAATTGTGGTCAGATATGTGCACTGGTTGTGTGTTGACATATGGTTTATCGGATTCGAATTCAACTTCCATTTCTTCTATGGTTACTTCCGCTTGTTTGATTATTTTGGTTGATGGTGGTGTCGTAGCCAGCAATGAATCCTATACGATTTCGATTTGATTTAGTTTGAATTGAATTTTTATTTTCAAATAAATATTTCAAATTACCGGAGGCACTACACTCGGCTTCATCAACGAATATTGCTGTGCCCGTGGCAATAATTTTGGTGTTGGCTTCAATTCTTTTTTAATCTGGTTAAATGATCTGTCTCGCTTGCCTCTTCACTGCTTCCACCGCTATTAGTTTTTACGTGGAAGTCAACCATGGATTCGGCGTAGTCAAATGATAAATCCGTATGCCACACTTTTTTTAGGATTCTTGGGATCCAATCTGATGCGTATGTTGAGTTCACATTTAATAATTCCGCTTTTGAGTGAATTCGTGGGTAATATACAATTTTATTTTGGTTGTCCAGCCAACCGCGCAGCGCCACAAAAAATTCGGTGATGCTTGTCGATTTTTTTTGTAGGCTTCGACTACCAAATAAGCCATTTTTCTGTTTATTTTTTCTTATTATTCTAACTTAAACTTGCAATTCCTACGTCTTTGTCGTACTCTTTTCGGCGCTAAACTGACACTTGGGATTTAAAAAATTTACAACATATTTCTCGCAACCGCAACTGAATAATAACTTATTTTCTATGTTATTACAACATGTTGCGTGAGTTAGTTACATAACCGCTACAGTGAGGTTATTATTAAGTTGAAATTACTTAATAAAAAGCGGGTTGAGCAGTGTAATTAACGAAATTTAGTTTGTTGCAAGAACGCTACAGTGAGGTTTTTCTGCAGTTGTAAGAATTTGGACAAAATCTGTCTAAAATCTCTATGGTCGACATATTTTTTGTAGTTCTACTTTTTTCCTACACAATGCAGTTTTATTTGAAAAAAGTCAAATGCGATTTTCTATAGAACTTTATATTTCCTATAACAATTTTCGGTGCAATATGACACTACGAACTTAAAAAATTGTATTTAGCTATTTTTTTCAGATTTCCATGCTTATATTTAAAATTGGAAATTTTAATAATTTCTCAATAATTTTAAAATTTTCATTTTTTGGGTAGCGCGTGAATTTTCTCCTGGTAAAATAGCCACATTCATCGACAAAATGGCATTCACTCTAAAAGTTTGGTGTATCAATCATGCAATTTTTCAATTTCAAAGTATACATAAAAGGTCTTTTCTTTAGTTTAATGGTAATCATGTAAAGGAATACTTGCAAAAAACATTTTCAAAACATTCTAAAGACATATTTTATCCAATATAACTTCTATATAACAAAACGTTTTGCGCCGAAGATCTTAATTTTCTTAATTTGTAACTTTTGTCGTTATTGATACGTGCAAATATCATTGATATAACATAACTGCGATTTATTTTTTGATACAAATACATATTACAATTGTTGGATTAACGTAGTAATTAGATTTAAAACACAGCTACAACACATTTGTAGCCTCATTGGCACCAAAGTTGTTACGAAATAGGCGTAAAAATCTGCTTTTTCAGTCGCAATGGAGCTACAGTTGCATTACATATCTTATCTTGCGATTCTTTTACTTGTAGAATTAACTCCATTGCTACTAGTTTGTGCTAGCTGGGAACCTACATAAGCCTGTAACAAAAACTTTTCAAGATCAATTATATATAGCTTTGGTCAGTGTGATACTTATGAATCTCCATGGTCAAACTAGGATACAGCATTATGACAATAATTAAATCAATGCAACGTGAAATAAATGTTTTAGCTTATTATAGATTCAGTTATAGCTCACAATTGAATATGTACCAAAGGTTTTAATTAGTCGCCGCTTTGAGATTTTACCATCAACGCAGGCTTAGTTTATTATACTACAATAAATCATCGTAGCTAAAAAAAAGTACTCAAATTCATCAAGAATCGAACCCTGGTCCTTTCGCACCCCGATCTAGCGCCTTCCCATTACTCCAAACACCAACTTGTAGGAATGTGGCAATAAACATATTTATTCATGCTTACGTAAAAAGGTATATTCCAATGCTAGATATGTATAAAGTTTCGAAGAAAGTAAACAACTGAATTATGACAACAGATTTTCTATTATTTATGAAATGTATTTTGTATATTTTATGGAAATTGATAATCACAGGTAAAACGAAGAGTAATGTAATATTGCCATAGATGGTGTACACTATTCTTTAACATAGATGGGGTGCAATTAAAATATATCAATTCTTTAAAATTTTTGGCGGGTAATTATTGGTGTTAGTCTCATTGCGAGGTGGGGGTGCATATATGCTATGGAAAAAGAGGTGCCTATGTTTTTCGGTAGATGTTCTACATTTAAAGAAAAGTGAAGTGCGTGCGTGATTTTGTCTTTAAAAATAAAAAAAAGTTACATTGAAGTGTAAATTAATACAAAAGGTGCGGTAAGCCGAATTTTTAACAATAAGACATGTATGTTTAAGTAAAATAATACCCCTAATTCTGTTGTGCAAAGTGCATCACATTAGATTTGCCTCCAATCCAAAGAAAAATGTTTAGATTCGTTTTATATAGTGTTTACATGTGTGATGTGCTTTTTTTTATTTTTTTTTTTTCAATTTGACACATTCGAATTATTGGCCTCGATTCCCAGATCCGGCGGGTTGGAAGTGAGTGCGGATTAATCTCCACTTAATATATTGTCATCCATTCTGAAGTGTTATTCAACAGAAAGAATACCATGAAAAAGCGTAATTAGTGGCTAGTCTCTAGGCACAACATCGCACTAGTTGTTTTTTGATGGGCGAAGATCCTAAGAAGCTTAATCCTTTGTTGAAAAAATCCATTCGTTCACTTTGCAAAGATGGATTATCTCCCGAAAATCCAGATGTACCGTTACTGCTCCCAACTTTTATATCAGATTCTTCACTTGAAGAATCCTCCTTTTGTAGCGTCTAAAAAAAATTAGACATAAAATTCTACGAGATGTTAAGTATGTCTGAACTCAATATAATAATCAAAACATTGTTCGTACCAATTCTGGTAGTTCATTTTCACTCTCTTTTGTATCTCCTTTTTTCAACTTTGATAACTTCAAGCGGCAAGAAGAACAAATTTTTTGTTGTAATGCATCTGACGAAATTGCCAAGTGCAGTTTCAAAAGTTGGTTTTCATTTACTGTCCTCAAATCGGAAGTTGGATGTTTGAAATTAAAAGGTTATTGGATGTTTGAAATTAAAAGGATTAAAACATCTGTCTGATCGATAACTAGTATTTTGCATTTTACGTGCCTCGTTCCGTGGCATTGTTACAAAGTAAAAATTATTTAATTTTAAATTACATCGAGTGAGAATATGTCTTGGTAACAGACCAAAATAAACGCACAGCTGATCCAAAAGCCAACGAACTTGTAGTATGGGGAATGTACGCGAGTAGCCGTGGGTAACACTTTGAATCATAGATCGTACTGTAGGCAGGCTTCCCCGCGAAATTTATTAATTCCAAAAAATCAAAGAGATGAAAAATCTATTTTTATATAAAAGCAGACAATTAATAAAACAATAAAAAACAAAGGAGCAATATAAAAATTTGAAGAACAAAAAACAGTTTACGTGTTGATGTTACGCTACCCGCTAGTTATTATTGTTACGCGTTACGCTAGTTATTATTGTCTAGTTATTATTATCTTTTTGTCTAGTGGTTAATAATCTTTTTTTTTCTTTAATAAAAATTCGTTTTTCATCATTCAGGAGATTAGATTGGAAAACAAATCACCCTTGACTTAATTTTAATGAAAATTTATACTAAATAAATGATAAAATGGTGATTTCTCGCTTTTTTGCATGATAATCCAAAATTTTGAGGGTATACTGACAAATGGTAAATACAAAAGTTGTAGATCTTTCAATTATCTACAACTTTTAAATTTAAATTTTTTTGATACGAGGTACAGATATTATTTTATACTCAAAAAACAGTTTGTTTACCATTACGCGCTACATAAATTAATAATTTAACAATAACAGTACAAAGGGTGACTCCTGAGCTTAGCACTGTCACATAAAAAAAAATAACAATTGAAAAGTCTCCACATTTTCAAAACATGATTTGATGACGCAGAATACGATGGTAATAATAAAACTCGATTCATTTTGGGGACAATTGTTAAAAATCGATTAAAACAGTTAAATTGTTAATAACAATATTAATTTGTTGATAATTTTTTTTATTTTTCAAATTTTTTTCTTAAAGTTCAACTCTTTAGTTACAAAAGTTCTATTGGTGAAAATTTTGTAGCTCTTAAGGATTTGGAGCTATACATTGTTAAAAATGAGCCACCAACCACTATTATGAAATTTGTTATAACTTATAAAATCGAAAATAGGCGATAAAAAAAGTTCCTCGGATCTCTTATTTTTCAATATAGAAACTGGAAAAAAAATTTCAGCCGAATCGGAGAGGTGACGATTAATTTTTAGCAAAATCCGTTCGATTTGTAAAAGAATGACCCATATATGTACATAATTAATTGAAATGCATTTGTTAATTTATTAATTAAATTAAAAATTAAATTTACTCAAACTTGCTTTCGTCCACAAATATTACATTTTTCCAAAAGGGTACTAAGTTATTGCTTTATTTTTTAGCGAATTTAAACCTTTTTTTAATGTTCTTTTTGCTTAACAGAGGCTGGCAACTGAAACCAAATAATTTAAGTTTTTTCCTAATAGCTGAATCTGAAACTGTTTTTCTTCAGCTCAACCGCGGTTTTGGGTTTTCTACAATTACCCTCTTTAAAAACTTTTCGTCAGATCTTGTTATCACACCACCACCACACCACACCACGCTTATGTTCTATCCTACCTTTACACTGTACAGTAAAATGGCTAAGATTTAATATTTCACCGATTGCACGAAGTCTCTTTCCCTTTTCACGACGATAAATCACCAATGATCTTGTATTAATGTTTTCACCGTTTTTTTACCATTTTATTTTCAATCCAAAACGCGTCCAAATTATACCGAAAATTGTCGGAAATAACAGAAGAAAGACAAGGCATATGTAAAAAAGTATCTTCTAACAACGGTACAACATTGCATTCGTAATAACATTTGAAAAATTATTCTCACTCTTCTTCCAGATAAAGTTAGTTTATACGGCGTAATTTATTCCATTTGCTGTTTTTTGGTTTTTTCTTTAATAATATATTACAATATCCTACATTATTAAAATATGTGTAAAGAATTGTAATAATTGCAATTACTCAATTTTCAAATAACGGTATTTCGAGAGCAATGGGATTTGTATGAAAAATTATTCTCATCACTGTATATTACATATTTGACCAATGAACGAACCCAAGGTCGTTCTAATGTAGGGCCGTGGTCTTAAGAAAAATTTTAGTGCAGCTATACATCTACTGTAAGTGTACGTCCGATGCCTTAGCATAAAGTTTTTCCGGTTGTTAGTTAGATGGCCAACCAGACAGTTCAGTTATTACGCATCGAGAACACATGTTAGCAGTTTCGCCTCTTAGAATTATAATTAGATTGTACTAACCAGGGTTTAAGGCGTGGACGCGGTGAATCGGACTAGCTGACAGAACTGCAGTGGTAAATTCAGTAGTTACTCAGGTTTCTTCTAAGGCATATTCTAATACAAGCTCCACACCTCAGTTTTGTAAGCCAAACCTTCACTAAGCTTTATCACGACACTCTTTCGGCTAAATAACAAATCCAGATTGGTTCGTGAATGTGTGCAGTTGTGGCTGACAATGGGGATACTAACTCCAATCCATATACCGTTAAAAATAATCGAAGGTGATCACCGTCAGATGCAAGAAGATTGTAATTGAAATCTCCTGATATTACAGTAGGCATATTTGGATATTCTAACAGGAGATTGGAAAGACAATTACGGAGAGTCTCAAAGTGCTTCTTGGTGATCGATAAACAGAAGCAATGAGAGCTCCTTCTAAGATGAAACTCGAAACACTAACACTGCCATTTGTATTGCATGAGAATATTGTAATAATCGTATAGAACTTTCCTTTAAATAAAACTTTATGTTGTGTTTATTTAATATGGTTCGCAGCGACAGAGCGTAGAGTTAAAATCAGGGACCGAAAATAACTATTATTAGTGGAAAATTTTTAATAAAACTCACTGTATGACTTTTTGGATTTTAGTTATTTTTTTTTTTTATAAGAAAAACTCGTAAAGCTAATTATTTTGATAAACTGTTATTGAAACAAACACAAAATAAAGAGATTTTTTTATTTCAAATTAAATAAAGATATTCAATAAGAACTTTAAGACTTTAAAGAAAGATGTTTTAATATATTTTATTTCATGACTTTAAGTTAAAAGTCTCTGACTAATTCTTATTGTGAATACAAAAAATATAAATCATCTCAAGACTTTCACTTTGATGATTTTTAAATAACGAGTTTTGAATAACTGTTATGTTGAAGATATTAAATAAAAGTCACTGTTTAGTTGCCGGCTGTTTACTTTTACCACTGATGCGTAGTGTTAAAAAAGGTAAACTGTGTGTCGACAAATAAACCTACCAGTTGTGCCCAGTGAATGCAGCTCACCTTGACTGGTTATGCAATAACAAAATTAAATCGTGACAATTCCTAGGTTGATTTTGAAATGAGAACAGCTTGATTTGTTGTAAAAAAATAGCAATTTATTCATTAATTATCTTTTGCTTAAAATTAAACAATATTGGATTAGTATGGTGGGTTTTTAATTTGGTATCACAAACAATTGCCTATGTAGCTTCTACTTTCACCATGGCATATGTGGAAAAACCATCACAACTTGTTGTGTTGTACCATGTAGAACATTTTATTATTGTTAATAAATTTATTTTTTTATTTTTTACTAGTTACCGGCACCTTCTAACAAACATGCATATTTTTCTCAAAATTACACCAGTTGTTCTGGCATGTCTGAGAATAGTTACAATGTTTGAACCTTTTTAGAGTTTATTTCCAATCGCTTTTAACACACTTTAATACTTTCACAATTTGTTCACCAAATGGCATGTAAATTGTTTTGCACTAGGACTCAATGAACGAAAGAGGCTGAGTCCTTGTTGGTACCCGCTTTATGTATCCTAGAAAGTGGTGCTTAGGCGAACTGCATTACCAAAGTACACAAATGCGTAATCTTCCTCCTACTCTTATGGTTCCATCTGCTGCGAGAAATCGAGTTAATTTAATCAAGTGGCTGTTCCTTTGTAGTGTTCCTCCTCCGTGTAACCGATTATACTTAGATGGAAATATGTACCTTTGCACTAGTCGAACTACCCGTGCTCTAGCATAATTTATTTCTTCTGCAGTTAGCCTTGTGCTGTCCACTTTTTTCTTTCCTTTACATCGTTGAAAAAATCTCATACTGTAATCTATTGTTCGTATTGTCCTTGTATATGATGAGAAACAATTCAACCAACCTTGCTCTTCATCCGCGCTAGTAATCATTGCTGTAGTACTATTCTTTTTCTCCAGATCCGTTTTCCATTCTTCTGTGTCACCCTTGGGCCAAGTGTCTTCGAGGCCCTTTAACCACTTCGGTCCTTGCCACCATAGTGAAGTGGCAAAAGCCTTTTGTGAGGGATTATAACGTAAGCTTCACAGCCAAAAGTTCGTAGCTTAGACAAATTTGGTTTTTTCCCACACCACATTTCATATGGTGTTTTGCCAACAATTGCGTTTGTACAGCTTCTGTTTGTCAAGTAAGTGGCTCTCAGGATAGCTTCATCCCACATTTCTTTGGACAATTTCGATTCGGATAACATAGATTTTGCTTTCTCAATTAAGGTCCGATTCATTCTTTCTGATACTCCGTTTAGTTGTGGTGTGTATACTGTTGTATATTCAAGTCTTACTCCTTGATTTTTGCAAAACACCTTCAATTCATTTGATGAGTATTCACCTCCTTGATCGCTCCTTAAACGACTGAGTTGGACTCCAAAGTGCGATTCAGCCATTGATTTATATTGCTTAAAACAGTCCATAGCCTCTCCTTTTTGTTTTATCAAATAAGTCACCACCATATGAGTAAAATAATCTATAAAAATCACAAAATATTTACTGCCATCATAAGCAATTACCTCTGCGGGTCCGCATACATCTGAGTGAACCAGCTCCAGGGGACGAGTTGCCCTTCTTCGTGTTCCGTTAAAAGGTAGCCGACTGAACTTAGCCATAGCACAGCTGCTACATGAAGAAATGTCTCTGGTAACCTTGTCACTTATTCCAATCACCATATTATTGTTTATTAGCTTACACATGTTCTGAGCAGATAAATGGCCTAAACGTTTGTGCCATAGGTCGTTCACGCTTATTTGATTAGATGATACGTTTGCAGATGAACTGAAGATATTAAAATTGATCCAATATAATCCGTTTCTCAACTCTCCTTTCGCGATTATTTCATTATTCAGCCAAACTACCACTTTCCCCTTTTCAAATACAACTTTTCCTCTTCCTTTGTCGATTTGACTGACCGACAACAAATTTTGACGTGATGAAGGGACCAGGAGTGCATTGCGAATTACTCCTTTCATACTCTTGCCATTGACAAATGATGTAACTTCCACTGAAGCTGCTTTTGTTGCTTCCATTGTTTCGCCCTCCTTAGCTAAATTTATCAGGAAAGGGTTATTGAGCGATTTGAGGTTAGAAAGAATACGTGAATCATTAACAATATGATCGGTACATCCCGAGTCAATTATACACAACAACTCGCTGGTTTTTTCTTTTTCACAACCCACACTTAAAGCAAAACATTTATCTTCTCCGTTTATTTTTTTGCAGACATGTGACTCATTGTAAGTAGTTCGCTGCTTAGATCGGTTCGCTTTATGACCAATTTTTCCACATTTAAAACATTTTATAACTTTCTTGGATTTATGCTGCATATGGAAAGACGCAGGTATTTCTTGATGCGTTGTTGGAGTGTTTAGATTTTTGGAACCCTTTTTTAATTCTGCTTCTAAAAGTCGGCCTTTCACTCTTTCTAAAGTAAGTTCACTTTCTTCTAAGGTTTCTAATGCAATTACAACACTATTGTATGATTCCGGAATAGCCATAAGAAGATCGACTATAATTTCTAGAAAATCACAAAAACGAATACGAAAAATTGTCTACACTAATCTATGAACGTAGTCTTTGAATCAAACAGAATAAAATAAAAAAATTAAATGAAAACCGTATAGACCCACTGAATTTTGAGTCGAATGAGACAATTTTCGAGTATGAAAATAGAAGAAGTTTTAAAAAATAATAAAATAACCGTATCTACTAATAAAAGAAATGTACATAAGCAGAAAATTAAAGTAAAACGTAAATTTTCAGGTTTATCGACTATTCCCAGGGACGCTAAATTAATCGAGAGCTATTCAAAATTATTGCACATTGTTAATCTAACTGAATATCAGATAAATTTGGACGTTATTGGAAAAAATGTAGACGCATTATTAAGTCAAACTAGAAATCAAAAAGAATTTCATATTAAAAGAATAATATTAGAAAGAAAATTTAACAACCCTCTCTAATCATGCCAAAATAAAAAGTAAAACGAGGGTTAATAAATGTACTTGGTACAGTTATAAAAACAATTAGGTAGAGGTAATTTAGATGACAATGATTTTAGAGGAACGCCTTTTCCACTTTCCCACCTACATAACTTTCCTTCTTTCTTCTTCCCTCTTTACATTCCTGATTCCTTCTGTCATAGCCTTCCTTAGCCCTTCCCCGCTTCACCAAAAAGCGCATGTCATCGGTTGGTTGATGAGATTCAACTCGTTTCAGGAGGCATAACACTCCGGCGAGTTGTTTCTCGATGCCCCGATGACAAATTCGCGACAGTAATGGTTGGGAGTAGGTGGACTGCACAATATCGCTGGTAGGTTGTGACAGTTCCTTTCTTCCCCGACTAGAGCTGCTGTTCGACAATTATATGAAGAAAATAGATTGTCGACACAGTATAAAGGGCGCTTCCTGTGACTCTAGTCTTTCACATAAAAAAAAAAAAAAAAAAAAAAATAGACACCTTACGCACTAACCAAAACAATAACCAACTCAATAAATAAATATTGATAAACTAGCAAAAACCCGCGTGCTTTGCAACGCCTTTCAATAAAATAAGATTATGGGGACACAGTCTGCGATAGGAAAAAGCTATATTGAAAAAAGAACAAATCTGGGAAAATTGATTTTGGGAGATGACCGCCATGGACCAAATGATATATTGAGTATACTATATTGCCTATGGTGTTCTACTTATCATACTCTTTCGTTTGATACCCATGTCGAAGGGGTTGTGAAGAAAATATTAATCCGCTCTCTTGAGATGACCGCCATGTACCAAACGATATATTGAGTATACTATATTGCTTATGGTGTTCTACTTATCATACTCTTTCATTTGATACCCATGTCGTAGGGGTTGTGAAGAAAATGGTAATCCGCCTTCTCGAGATGGCCGCTATGGACCAAACGATATATTGAGTATACTATATTGCTTATATTGTTCTACTTATCATACTCTTTCATTTGATACTCATCTAGAAGGGGTTGTGAAGAAAATGGTAAACCGCCCTTTTGAGATGGCCGCCATGGACCAAATTATAAATTGAATATACTATATGGCTTATGGTGTTCTACTTTTCATAGCCTTTCATTTGATACCCATGTCTCGGGTGTTGTGAAGAAAATGGTAATCCGCCCTCTTGAGATGGCCGCCATGAATCTAAAGACATAGTCTATGGCATTCTTCTTATAATGCCCTTTCATTTGATACCAATGTCGAGGGGATAGTAAAGAAAATGATCATCCTCCCTCTTGAGATGACCGCCATGGACCAAACGATATATTGAGTATACTATATTGCTTATGGTGTTCTACTTACCATACCCTTTAATTTGAAATATATATCGAGGGGTGTGAAGATAATGGTAATCCAACCTCTGGAGATGGTCGCTATGGACCAAACGATATATTGAGTATATACTATATTGCTTATGTGTTCTACTTATCATACTCTCTCATTTGATACCCATCTCGAAGGGGTTGTGAAGAAAATGTTAATCCGCCCGCGTGAGATGATCGCCATGGACCAAACGAGATATTGAGTATACTATATTGCCTATGGTGTTCTACTTATCATACTCTTTCATTTGATATCCATGTCGATGGTGTTGTGAAGAAAATGGTAATCCGCATTCTTCAGGTGGCCGCTATGGACCTAGCGACATATTGAGTATACTATATTGCTTATATTGTTCTACTTATCATACTCTTTCATTGGATACCAATTTCGAAGGGGTTGTGAAGAAAATGGTCATCTGCTCTCTTGAGATGACTGCCATGGACCAAACGATATATTGAGTATACTATATTGCTTTTGGTGTTCTACTTACCATACCCTTTCATTTGATATCCATGTCGAGGGTTGTAAAAAATGGTAATCCGCCCTCTTGAGATGGCTGCTATGGACCAAACGCCTGCTTTTCTGTTGAAATTTTTTTGCTTTTGACCTTTCCAACGAATGCTAAACTGTGGAAATCGGTTCGTGCATTCTGGAATTATAGCGTCAGGAAAGAAAACCCCACTTATTTTTATATTATAGATGAAAAAATTAAAGAAAGGTTCAATAATGTATCCAAACACCCCAAGTAGAAATTTTCACTCGAAACTCACTAGTAACTAGCTAGTTTTTCCCTTCTACCTGCAAGTTTCTGACGAGTAAAACTCTATAGATACTCGGCAGTTTTGTCCCATTTTCAAGTGTCGTAGCACGATAGATACTAGTGAGAAAAACTCACCAGTAAAACTTGGCGAAAACTTATGAAAACTAGAGTAATTTTGTAGAAAAAAAAATTAATAATAGTGAAGGAAATAATAAAAAAGGAGGAAATAGAAAATATGTTTCTCGTGAATTTTTTTTATTTTTAATTACACATTAATTACAAAAATTCTTATCATAGTTATTTTAAATTTATTTTTTTCCCACTCTACCGCCATGCCAATCTTTAGCATTCGGAAGCACAATGCAAAAAGCTTTCATGAAGTCTTGGCGGGTTATACACTGCCCATTCCTTTGCATCTTTTTCATAAAAAATGCTGCTACCGTTGAGACGCAACAAAGTTTTTATGTTTTTTAGTTAATGAAGTGACTTTTGTGGACAAAAGAATGAATTATTGTGAAGGACAAATTAGTTATTTGGTGACTTTAAGACAGTTTATTTTTATAAAAACATTAAGTGATTGGTTATTGAGCGAAAAGACTCTGAAAATAGAAAATACAAAATAAATCGATTCTTAGCGGAAAAAGTCGATAATTTGTTAAATTTTTGCTGAACGAGGGAGTAAATATTAGAAATTCTTATACAAAAACGGCTGCCGTTAACTGCAAGGTGAGTACCATTAACAACCGTCCACTAAATAACCCTCAAGTAGGTACTATCATGTTTTCATGAAACTATGGTGGGGTGTTGGCTTTTTCCATAATCCTGTGTTCTTTTTATTTTCAATGTTTTAGATCATAAAACAGAAATTTATTACTTGGACAAAAAAAAAACTTCAATTAAAACAAATTGGAATATTTAATGTTTATTGCTATTAAAAATACATGCATACAAAAAGAACAAAATGTAAAAAATTAATAACAACTTTTTCTTGTGATAGTTTTGCATTTTTGGTTTTCCGAAACTAACGTTTCCTTCCTGCAAAGGCAAAATATCATTAGTATTACATAGATGTACATATGTAGTCTCGAAAAGCGATCTAATTAAACCCGGGGCTGTTCATGGTTTCGAATAACTCACGTTTCTTTGGTACCCAGAATTTTTTTGTCATGTTCAAACAAATTGATCTTTTCTCACATATATGCTTTTCGAAAGCACAAAAGTAAACTTACAACTTAAATAAAAACTGCTTTAGTTTTGTTCGCATGGATATTTTCTGTTAATAATTAATTTTGGAGATATTTTTCGATTGTCGACTGTTTACTTTTTGAGAGCGTTTTGAGTAACGCAATCTCTCTTAACTTTTGTAACCATATTGTGTCGTGGTAATGAACATGCTTACTTCTTTAGGCCCAATCTAAAATCCTATCATATCATTGTTAAAGAGTCCATGTTTGAGATTATATTTTTTTCTTCTGCATATTGAACTCCACGTCGTCATCATTCATTCAAGAACATCTTCTTGCGTACATTGTTCCTAAAGTATTTCATTTTTACTTTAAATTCTATAGTAGAGTGATGAATAGCACCTCAGGACAGAGCTGGCTCAATAAGGCTAGTACAACAGATTCTGCTGTATTTACACCCTCTTGAAGTTGCTTACTTAGCGTGGCTAGTGGAATATCATGCTCCGCTTGGAAATCATCATGAAATAGATTAGTTCAGCACTTTTTTAACCACTAAGGAGAAACTCTTTTCCACACTTGAACTATATTCAGGACAGCATTCTTTAAATTGTAATTTTTAAATGCCTCATTGACATGTGTAGGTGTTTGGAATATAATTCTCGATTAAAATATTGCTCTATAATGAACCAGTGATATTCGCGCACAGTAATAGAGTTAATCTATCTTTGGAAACTTTTATTCCTAGAGCAGGGGCCAGTTCACGCAATTCGACACTCGACGTCGACATCGACGCTTTATGAAAACGACATTAACTTCAACCATTGATTATCTATAAGTAGATACGTAACCTTGTTTGCAGGCTTTGGACATAGATGGCCTTACTTACACTGATTTCAAAAATCCGTGTTAAAACTGAGACTCAAGAGCATTCGAAATATATAAAAGCTGTCTATCGGTTTCGCCGCTTATGTACATTGAACTTTTGAATTCATGTATAGCAATCGCATGAATTGGGATACTTGCGATTGCGCCTGCCGTTCTTTGAGACAAAATTTTCGGAATTTTTGTTGTTGTGTTGTTTAAAAACGATTTTTCAGGTTTAGGGAAAAATTTAGTCGTGGAAGATTTTTATTTTTTTTTTTATTTTTTTATGAAATCATATTTTTTTGTTTGCAGGTGGATACGGTGCCGCAAATTTTAATTTCTGCTTTGTACAGAATATAAATTTTTTTCTATTTTCGACCAAAAGTTGAGTCTGAGAAAATTTCAGTAAAAAGTTTAAATTTCCCTCGAGCCCTTCCCGCCGTTTTATCGTAACCGACAAAAAGTAAATTTTACAGGAGAAGGTTTTTCTTACTTATTTTTGTATCTGTTATTTGTAATGGGCTGAAATTAGTTAGGCTAATTATTTTATTAGTTAGGCTAGTTTATTATCCGATTAATGTCAAAATTGGTGGTATGTTTCGAAGGTTAAATTAACGTCGTTTGCGGTAAAAAACGAATTTTCGAAAAAATGTCGCTTACGATAAAACGGCGGGAAGCGCTCGATATAGTATCCCAGGCAATGAAGTATTTTGCCTCATCATTAAGATTTGATGTTTAATGATATGGGAAAAGTAAAATCTTTCTTTATGTAAAACCATTCCATGCTAAACTGTCGCACTTTACTCCAAAAGAATATTTTAAAATTTATAACGCACCAGGAATTGTAAGTGCTTTATAAATATAATAAGTCTTGTGCACTCTCTTCCACACCACCTAAGAGGTCGAGTACAGGCCGCGTTTTTTTATATCGTGGTGTCCCCAGTAGGCATAATTCACGGCTTTCAATCAAAAAGATCCTTTCGTATTCAGGCATTGCTTTGGATTTAGGACCTTGGCTATAATGATAGATCCATATAAATATATCATCCTGGAACTGTAAAACAATTGAATCCTTCTTTCCAAAATTTACAGACAGCATAACCGGGACAGGCTGAAGTGTACT
Organism: Thereva unica; assembly: GCA_949987705.1. Classification (NCBI taxonomy): domain Eukaryota; kingdom Metazoa; phylum Arthropoda; class Insecta; order Diptera; family Therevidae; genus Thereva; species Thereva unica. The sequence continues at coordinate 38,900,956 of OX465284.1, read as the reverse complement.
ATAAACCGGCTTTACTTAGTATTAACTGGTTTTGTTAATATTCCTCCTCTCATCTTTACAATTTTTCCGCAACTGCTTGTACAGGGTCTGTCACGTATGCTAGGACTCCTAATAGTTTGGCGCTATAAAATTTGTAAATAGAGTATTACTAACACCCTATATGTAACAAATCCAAGGGCTTACTTCCCAGCGGGAAAACTAGCGAGGGGTTACTTAGGTAACCCAAGAATTCATTAATGATTTGTGTAACCGCTTACATGGTAATTGTAAAATTCTACTGAAAATTTAGTAAAATGGAGGTCTTTACATTGTAATGGCTAGGTAACCGACTAGGTAATGACTTGTGAAATACTTTCGTTGAAAATGTGATGTGCTTTTATTATTCTTTGTCTTGTCGAAGCCTCTCTTCCTGAGTTTATTCCGTCCTCCAAATTCGTTCGGTGTGGCTGTGGATCGTGCAGTGAAGTCAAAACGATATCTTGCTAGTAAAATTCTCACCAAATGTAGATGAAATGCAATGGTAATTTTGGATAGTAATGTTTTTAATGCTAAAAAGGGTAGCCAGAATTTTATTCTGCGTGCCTTACATGGTAATCTATACTACACTTCACCTCTGAAATAAGTCCTCGTTTGTAATGCCTACAGTAAGTACTTACCGCCATAGGACATCCCTATGTAAAAGTAAGCTATTATTTCATCACAAAGGTAATGGGTTCATCTCATTATCACCTCGCTTACCTAGCCATTACATTTCCCGCTGGGTTGTAAAAACGGAGAATATTTAAACACTATTATCAGTTTTATCCCGAAGTTATCGTCGAAGGCGAACTGACAATCAAAAAATCTTGGTGCTTCCTGTGTAGATCAACAAATTACTTGCTAAACATACAACATTCTATCGCCTCTATCTCAGTACCATCGAAATAAACCCTCTCCTGACTGCACGGCAATCTTATTCCTTCAGCACCAAATTAGATAACTCGTCTCACTCCTTCCACCTGCAGCCCTCTTTTCGGGCACTCTACAAAATAGGAATTCGTTTCTAAAAAGAACAACTGGATTCTGGAATAATCGGTTAGTATTTCCGAGCTCATACAACATCCAAGAATTCAAACGCAGAATTCCTCGGAATATAATTCTCGATTAAAATATTGCTCTATAATGAACCAGTGATATTCGCGCACAGTAATAGAGTTAATCTATCTTTGGAAACTTTTATTCCTAGAGCAGGGGCCAGTTCACGCAATTCGACACTCGACGTCGACATCGACGCTTTATGAAAACGACATTAACTTCAACCATTGATTATCTATAAGTAGATACGTAACCTTGTTTGCAGGCTTTGGACATAGATGGCCTTACTTACACTGATTTCAAAAATCCGTGTTAAAACTGAGACTCAAGAGCATTCGAAATATATAAAAGCTGTCTATCGGTTTCGCCGCTTATGTACATTGAACTTTTGAATTCATGTATAGCAATCGCATGAATTGGGATACTTGCGATTGCGCCTGCCGTTCTTTGAGACAAAATTTTCGGAATTTTTGTTGTTGTGTTGTTTAAAAACGATTTTTCAGGTTTAGGGAAAAATTTAGTCGTGGAAGATTTTTATTTTTTTTTTTTTTTTTTATGAAATCATATTTTTTTGTTTGCAGGTGGATACGGTGCCGCAAATTTTAATTTCTGCTTTGTACAGAATATAAATTTTTTTCTATTTTCGACCAAAAGTTGAGTCTGAGAAAATTTCAGTAAAAAGTTTAAATTTCCCTCGAGCCCTTCCCGCCGTTTTATCGTAACCGACAAAAAGTAAATTTTACAGGAGAAGGTTTTTCTTACTTATTTTTGTATCTGTTATTTGTAATGGGCTGAAATTAGTTAGGCTAATTATTTTATTAGTTAGGCTAGTTTATTATCCGATTAATGTCAAAATTGGTGGTATGTTTCGAAGGTTAAATTAACGTCGTTTGCGGTAAAAAACGAATTTTCGAAAAAATGTCGCTTACGATAAAACGGCGGGAAGCGCTCGATATAGTATCCCAGGCAATGAAGTATTTTGCCTCATCATTAAGATTTGATGTTTAATGATATGGGAAAAGTAAAATCTTTCTTTATGTAAAACCATTCCATGCTAAACTGTCGCACTTTACTCCAAAAGAATATTTTAAAATTTATAACGCACCAGGAATTGTAAGTGCTTTATAAATATAATAAGTCTTGTGCACTCTCTTCCACACCACCTAAGAGGTCGAGTACAGGCCGCGTTTTTTTATATCGTGGTGTCCCCAGTAGGCATAATTCACGGCTTTCAATCAAAAAGATCCTTTCGTATTCAGGCATTGCTTTGGATTTAGGACCTTGGCTATAATGATAGATCCATATAAATATATCATCCTGGAACTGTAAAACAATTGAATCCTTCTTTCCAAAATTTACAGACAGCATAACCGGGACAGGCTGAAGTGTACTATAAACCGGCTTTACTTAGTATTAACTGGTTTTGTTAATATTCCTCCTCTCATCTTTACAATTTTTCCGCAACTGCTTGTACAGGGTCTGTCACGTATGCTAGGACTCCTAATAGTTTGGCGCTATAAAATTTGTAAATAGAGTATTACTAACACCCTATATGTAACAAATCCAAGGGCTTACTTCCCAGCGGGAAAACTAGCGAGGGGTTACTTAGGTAACCCAAGAATTCATTAATGATTTGTGTAACCGCTTACATGGTAATTGTAAAATTCTACTGAAAATTTAGTAAAATGGAGGTCTTTGCATTGTAATGGCTAGGTAACCGACTAGGTAATGACTTGTGAAATACTTTCGTTGAAAATGTGATGTGCTTTTATTATTCTTTGTCTTGTCGAAGCCTCTCTTCCTGAGTTTATTCCGTCCTCCAAATTCGTTCGGTGTGGCTGTGGATCGTGCAGTGAAGTCAAAACGATATCTTGCTAGTAAAATTCTCACCAAATGTAGATGAAATGCAATGGTAATTTTGGATAGTAATGTTTTTAATGCTAAAAAGGGTAGCCAGAATTTTATTCTGCGTGCCTTACATGGTAATCTATACTACACTTCACCTCTGAAATAAGTCCTCGTTTGTAATGCCTACAGTAAGTACTTACCGCCATAGGACATCCCTATGTAAAAGTAAGCTATTATTTCATCACAAAGGTAATGGGTTCATCTCATTATCACCTCGCTTACCTAGCCATTACATTTCCCGCTGGGTTGTAAAAACGGAGAATATTTAAACACTATTATCAGTTTTATCCCGAAGTTATCGTCGAAGGCGAACTGACAATCAAAAAATCTTGGTGCTTCCTGTGTAGATCAACAAATTACTTGCTAAACATACAACATTCTATCGCCTCTATCTCAGTACCATCGAAATAAACCCTCTCCTGACTGCACGGCAATCTTATTCCTTCAGCACCAAATTAGATAACTCGTCTCACTCCTTCCACCTGCAGCCCTCTTTTCGGGCACTCTACAAAATAGGAATTCGTTTCTAAAAAGAACAACTGGATTCTGGAATAATCGGTTAGTATTTCCGAGCTCATACAACATCCAAGAATTCAAACGCAGAATTCCTCGTCAATTCCACCTCCCAACGATCATAATGGTTAACCTATTCCACCCTTGTACCTACTAATCTTACTGCAAGACAATGAACCATGATATGACAATCTAAATAATGGACTAGTTGTACAAGAGTTATTTTGGGAAATTTGTTCAAAAATCGTACAACATTTTTCAAGTTTTTTTATTTATTTTGATTTGATTCAAGGGTGGTTCACCGCATTGAAAAAGAGGTTATAATAAATGTTCCAATTTATTTTTGATATTATTTCATCAAAAATAAAATTTAAACATATAAAAATATTTGAATCATTTTTCAAATACAACCTGTATCTAGGGGTGGTTGAAAATTACTTATTTCTTCTTAACAATAACTAGCAACCAACCTGCAATCTGGTAGCAGCAACAATTACCCAAAACGTAGAAAAAAGCTGCTGTATAAAGTTTATTTTTAAAATATTACTTCCCTTTAGTTTTATCCCCTTAATGCTTGATAAAATTTGGCTAGATTAAATAAAAATCAACCACCTTCGCAAATAAATATAAAAAAGAGTGCATTTAATTTGATTATTATAATTATCCTTATCCTTAAAAAGGGGTGTATTTTATATTTATATGGGTGACAAACATATTTTATTGCAGTCCTAAAATTTCCTGCTGATTTTCATAATCAGCCACCAAAAAACATGAAGAGAAATAGTTTCAAAACGGTGTTTCGACACCCCTCCCCCTCCCATTCCTTTGCGTTGCAAATGGACTTTTCGCTAACATGCAAATAAGTCTCATAAAATCAAAAAGTCCGAAAACTGAAAAATCATGAGATTCAATATCTCAAATTTGTATACGGCACCGCGCCCCAGCCTAACATTTTAATGTTCCAAGAAAATACCTTCTTATGTACAGTTTATTTACAACATCGAAAGCCCTCAGCTTTTTTATTATATGTGCCCATAATTATGAAAGTGGTCTAAGTCATATATTTCTTGTTTGAAGATATTTAATGAATTGCATTTGACACACTGAATGAATTCCATATAATGTTGAAATTACAACCACTATCTAATGGTTCATTTTTGACAATTTCGTAAAAATTACATTGAATACATTTAGTTTAAACTAATGTGGTATGAAATAACTGATAAACTCATTTTTTTTAAATTTTGACTTAGACCACTTTCATAATTATGGGCACATATATTATCGAAACTCCAAACCAAAACTTCCAAATCTTGCAAGTTTTACCGAAAGACCAAACCGCAAAAAGAACACAGACGCCAGCGCCGCCAAACACCAACACCCGCCATCCTCGCTGGTCCCATGATTACGCATCTACTTATAGACATTGATTATATACTAAGTAGATATGGACAAACGCGAGTCAAATTAACTTTAGGTTACGGCACCACGAGCTGGGGGCGCTAATATCGCAGGGTTTTATGCTCCGCTATATATGGTTAGTTTCCGAAATAAACTTTTTCTGGTTTATGTGAAAGCCCTTTGCGCATTTGAAAACAAAATCAGAAGCTGCGGTTTTGGGTTTAGTGGCTGCGAATCTAAAAATAGATTCCTATGCGCTTTTTCCTATTGTTTTGTTCGGGAAGGGCAAAGAGGATGAAAAAATGATGATGATTTCGTAGCTGATGGGTGAAATTTTACAATGAGGGAATGAAATGAATGGGCGAGATAATTTTAATGGGAAATTTGGCATCAAGGGTTTTTTATTATGTTGAAAAAATTGAAATGGGTTTTCAGGGATTATTCCATTTTTTTAAATGAGTTTTGAATGACAAATAGAATTCGTAGAAATTAGTAATTTTTACGGATAATTGTACTACTATTGAGATATATAAATAATTTCTATTTATGTGGCATGGTGAACCTTTTATATGTAGATGTCAATGAACCTTGCGTTTGATCTGTGAGGTGTTATATGGTTTCAACAACACCGGCTGTTTGTTCTATTTATTAAGGAAGGGGAGGTGTATGTAGTGGGCCTGAGATAGGCCGAGTTGGCTGTCTTGGGAAAAAAGGTGCATGTAGGTAAAAGCGGTAAAAATTAGCGAGGGCTGCAAATACTACCGTGGCTTGAAGGGTCTCTAGAGGAGCAAAAGGGTGCTATCGCCAATGCACCTTCTTCGTTTTGCACCTTCTCCAGCCAAGGCAAGCTAGTTTTTGGGGCACCTGCAATACAGGTTCGCGCCACGCAACCGTCAAAAACAAATAAATAGTATTTTATTACAACAAAAACTAGGGATTTATAACGAGTTAAAATAAATTGAGAGGACTATTAAACAAATTATTGCAATTACAACCAGACGCATTTTGATAAAGACTAATCCGAGGCTGAAGCTCTGTTAATTTATTTTTTCCAAAGATGAAAGAATAATAATATTAATAATGTTACAATATTGCTAACTAAATATCTAGGTAGCCGGATGCTCCCGAAGTATCGAGGTCATTGATGGTGGCTTGTGCCGTAAGGCTCGTGAACTTTTGGTTGGGGTCATGTGTCGTATGGGTTGTGGCCGTGGGAACATAACTTCTGCCCAGATATACGAGTTATGTTCAATACAATTCCATATAAGGCGGAATGTAGGACTTGTAGATTGTAGAGGGCCGCCTGCTGAAGGAGGAAATTGCATCTCTTCAGGAATCTGATAATTGATAAGCATTGCATTGATAAGCTTGTTTGGCGATTTGGAATATGTGATTACTCCATCGCAGATCTGGGACCTTATTTTCTATTGCAATATTGTTATTTTTTTTTTTCGAAACTGCCGAAACCGTATTTTTTATTATACAATTTTGACATTTATTTTACATGAAAATTTAACAATATTGGTAAATTTTTACTTGCAAGCTGCTTCGTCTTCTAATCGGATTTAACAATATTGTAATACGGAATGCCACTGAATATTAAATTACGTCTAAAAGTACGAGTCCACCAAAGGCATTTTCTCTTGACGTGATAATGACGTAAAAAGATGATGTTCCAAATGTGCATAGCTGCGATATGCACTTTCTTCGTGACGTCATTTTGCCGGCGAGCAAATGTTTGTTTGCTTTGGTGGATTTGTATCTTAAGATGTTAAGAGATGAGTCAGCTATTAGATTCTTTTTGCCACTGAGATAAAGGGAAGGATGGCACAATTTTTTCGAGGGATGAGAGTTCACACTCTATTAGACAAGGTCTTGCCCGTTCTTGTCTTATATTGACGAAGGCGTAGGAGTAACGCATTGTGTCATTGCCAAAAGTATGAAGTGGGTTGGAGGGGATTGAGAGCATATCATTAATGAATATTAGAAAGAAATCAGGTGAGAAAGTCGGCTCTCGGAAAACGCCAGTCGAGATTCGACGCCATCACGTACTACCTTAATTGAATGGCGTTAATTTTACAGTTTTACAGAAAGCGTCGAATTTTCCACCCGTGCAAAGGAATTTGCACGCATAACTCTGCGCTCAAGTTTCTGCAAAAATGTATGCAGTTTTAAAAAGAGGCGGCTTTTCTATCCACTCAATCAACTCAATAATTTCTAAAGCTACAACTTTTAAGAAAATGACCAGCATTTAATAAAAAATTCACCTTTGAACCAAAAAAAAAAAAAGTAAGACTGAATGAAAATATTGTAGATATGTATTAAAGAACTTGTTAAGAAACTGGCTGATGTGCATTTAGTGTTTAATGGTGGGTCTACACGAAAGAGGGTTTTGCCCGTCTTACTTTGATGTTTGAATTGAATGGCCGGCGCAATCCTTGTGCGGACAATGTCGACGGAATGTTTTTGCGCACATTTCCAGCGGCTTTCCTTTGTTTCACAGATAAAACTCAATGGGAAATCTTATGGCTCACATGCCCAGCTACCTAGTAAGATGAATATTGAATATCACGAAGGCCTTTAAATTAACGGTTAATTTATACATACTAAAAAAGCTGGTCGTCCCAAGCAAGAGCATGTGAGCCCTCATCATTCTTATAGCTACACAATATGTGTACATCTTTCTTCTTGAAGTTTGGCTCTCGTTGCAACCTGAACATCAAGAATTGCAACTTGTTTGCAACAACTGAGTTTTTGTGTCGACGGACCCGCCACTAATTATAGGTTTTCATGGCAGGCTTCCAGTTGAATAATGAATCCAGACTGGTTTGTTCTTAATAATTTAAATTATTTTTATTTCCAATTGGATTATTTTTATTAATTTTTAAAATTTGATACTATCAGAAGTAAGCAAAAGGGTAGTTTTATTGAAGCTGCCATAATTAAATGAACGGGTGGTGGAGTGGGATATTCATATACATGTACATATATATAAAATTCTTAGAATTTTAGATAATTATTTACTTTATCACCGCACTCCCGCAGGAGGTAGGCTTTGTAAGGGGTTGACCAGAGCATGTTGCTTTTGGAATTAGCCGTTGGTCACCGGTTGGTTATTCAGGGTTAAAATTTTGTAAAAGTAATTTTTATAAAAAATAGCAGTTTAATTCTCCCACCAAAAACTCACCGCATTTTTGGAGTATTGCGCGAACTTTTGCGTCTGATAAAGTAAACAATTACCCTTAATACAAACATTTTAAAAACTCTTACAAAATCGGAACTCTTCTTTTTTCATTGACGACTACCACTCTTGAGAAATATGAAGTAGGGTTTTAAACGAAAGTTTTTTATTGTTTTCTATTATTGCACGCAAATATGTATACATATATTCACATTTTCAAATAGTTTGCTCAATTTGCTCTAAAAGCAATAATAAAATCAATACAAAAAAACTAGAATTTTGTTAAAAACAAACTTATTTAATTTTTCTCAAAATAAAAAAAACACGATGCTAAATTTCCCATTAAATCTCTCTTCCCATTCATTAATTTCTTCATTCATAAATTTCAGTCACCGGCCAAGAAATCATCGTAGTTTCAGCCCACCCACCCCCTTCCAAAACAAAACAAAAGGAATGCCCGCACAGGAATCTATTTTTAGATCCGAAACTTTTGGTTTTTCTTCCAACATGCGTCAAGGGCTTTGAAATGCTTTTTTAAATTCAGGCGCAAAGCCGCTTTTTTATGTTTTAATAAAAAATAGCAAAATTAAAAAAATTGTCTATTTTATGATTGTTATGCACTAATAAAAAATTAATATTATTAAACTAATGTTGTAAACCCATTCCCATTAATTTTAGAGATTTACAACAGAAATTCGCAGCCCTAAAACTTAATTCAGTGTAACTATCGCCATCTAACAAGACAACCTGAAAGATGTTTGTCCATATCTACTTACTCTATAATCAATGTTATAGATAATCAATGCTTCAACGACGTTGAATTTGGGTTCACGTAAGTCGACGTGTCGAATGTCGTTTTCCCAAAATAATTTATCCTAAAGTTATGCAAAATCCAAAGAAACCGGTGCCTTTTCACATTATCCACAAGGGGGACAAGTTGCAAATAATACTAAAACTTCAATAATGTGAGTAATTAAATTAATTAATTAAACAAATTCCTAATAATATTGGAAAATCTCAGCTCTGAATTTATTTTTGTACATCTAAATCTTCTTGGAGTAGTTATAATTGTTATTTTTCAACTAATAATTTTTCTTTTTCTGTTGCATTTTGCTCGTTCAGAACTGTAAAAAGTTTTGTGTAAAATTATTTCTGCTGTGCTCTAATTGGCACCACAACTCGTTTTTAATACAACAATAAATGAATTCGACGCCAAATCTGGCGTCGAGAAGATTAACGACACTTTTAAAACGTCAAACATAAAACGTCGACTTGCGTGAACCCAAAACGACATTTAACGCGTCGTTTTCAGTAGACGTCGAATTGCGTGAACTGGCCCCAGTATTTTCATCTCTAGAAACAAAACTTCTTTCCGGCAACATTTCCCAGTAAAGGTGTAGGCAGGTGTTGGTATAGAGGGTGTATTTTTTAATTCGGTTTTAAAAGGTTGTATCAGATCTGATCGGCAAGACACTTTTTCTTCTACAATGTAGCAAGCGGAAGCCTTTTTTTAAATTTTGCTTCCAGTCCACGGAGGCTGTGAAATTTGGACTAGCCTCTTTAAATTTGCTTTTTACTTCTAAAGATTTCCCGTAATCGATAGTTGCTTTTAACTCTGTTTTAAGAATTACTTGTACAGTGCTTGCTTCATCTTTGTCATTTCGGAACTATTCAAAGTTGTTTTTTTGTTTGTCCTAAACAATAGCGCAAATGGTCGATTTGGCTGCACCATAATTGGCAGCCAAGCCGGTAACACTAGATCCATGTTCACTCAAAATTTACACTTTTTCATGCAAAGTTTACAATTTTGGTTTTTAGGAGCCAGCGCACTTGGAATTAAAAGTTTTGTGCCGCTTGATATCACAATTAATTTGAAAAAAAAAAATCACTTTCTTTGGGCAAAATGTTCTGCAATATTCCGCCATTCATTAGGAGATGAGGGAAACTGTAATAAAGTTTCATAAATTTTATAAGTAAATATAAATAGCAAAAGTTTACCTTTAAATATTTATCTTTAAGCTTTTCGTAGATGAGACGGAAAATTTCGGGGATACAATTAGACAGAAACGACTGAGAAAGCCTGGTTTGGAAATCTAAGCTCCTATAGCTCTCCCCAGTCGCTAAAAATCTAAGCGTAGCAGTTAATTTCTCTTCCGGTGTTATTGCATTTCTTAGCCGTGTATCTTTGCTGGTAGCTTCAGTTCCAATTAATAACAAAATTTCCTCAAAGCATTCCTCGTTCATTCGTATGTAACTTCTGTAAGAGTTTTTATCTTCTAGGCGTAGCTCTTGCTTCAAAAAATAGAAGGATCCCTTCGTTTCGCGCCTCAATCGACAAGACTTCACCCACTCACGTTTATTTTTTCTTTTTTTCTTTTCCATTTCTAAATATAATATACCAGCACAAGCTGAATAAATTAAAGATGCAGCAACCCGTAAATTGTCTTCTAACATTTTATTTCAAATTTGACAACCAACTAGTTTAAATCACTGTCAAAAATAATTTCTCCGTTTCCAAACGTTTCTGACAAAATTACCCCGGCTTCTCAATTTTGTAATGTAATCACGAAAGGGGCAAAAGGGAACGTGTAATAACTGTCTATGGGAAAACAAATTTCACGAATACGGGGTTTTCCCGCATGGGCCTGGTCGGAACATGTTAATGTACTTCTCATTGCCACTGTTTTATTCGATAAAATCCGGTATACGGTATACGGGAGAAAAATTACCGTCTGAACGTAGCCTATGCCAATGTTCGTTCTATGATTTTACCTACCTACAAAGATCCCGATGACCAAGAGTTATACCATACGCCGGCTCATCATTAGCACATGTTCAAGAGGCTGTAGAATACACTTCAGACTCTGACGATGAATATGAGTGCAACGAAATACCTCAACTATTTTCTCAATGTGAATTGAATGATTTAATAAGAGATCTCAATCTTCCGAAAGATGCCGCGGAATTACTCGGCTCAAGATTAAAACAAAAAAACTTGCTAGGACCTAAAACGAGCTTTTATTGGTATAGGAAGAGAGAAAAGGAGTTTCTTCCATATTTTGCACAAGAAGAAAATTTAGTTTATTGTTGTGATGTGCCTGGCCTACTCAAGTTGTTTTATGTAGAGCACAATCCAAATGATTGGAGGCTTTTCATAGATTTTTCGAAACGAAGCCTTAAAGCTGTGTTACTACACAATGGAAACAAATTCGCTTCTTTACCTGTCGGACATTCCATTCATTTGAAAGAATGTTGTGAAAATATAAACTCTGTCTTAAAAAAAATAAACTACTCCGATCATGGATGGACTATATGCGGTGATCTAAAGATATTGACAATGATTCTGGGTCAGCAAGCAGGGTATACAAAATACCCCTGCTTCCTGTGTGAATGGGATAGTAGAAATAGAGCACAACATTGGATCAAAAATGATTGGCCACAGAGAGCAGTATTAAGCCCTGGGCGTAAAAATGAGAGAGGCGCTAGTTGATCGCTCTGAAATTCTGCTACCTCCACTTCACATTAAATTAGGAATTATGAAGCAATTTGTAAAGGCACTACCTAAAGACGGTCCTTGTTTCAAATACTTATATGATAAATTTAAGAATTTATCAGATGCAAAGATCAAAGAAGGTATTTTTGTTGCAAGATGCTAACTTTGAATAAAACTATGAATAAAACCGAAGAGCTCGTGACACATTTTTTTAGGAAACAGAAAAAGCCCTGACTATGAAAATATAGTCAACAGCATGCTTTATAATTTCAATAAACTGGGTTGTAATATGAGTATAAAGTTGCATTTTCTGCAATCTCATATTGACTTCTTTCCAGAGAACCTTGGTGCTGCAAGTGAAGAGCAGGGGGAGCGCTTTCACCAAGGCATTAATGTTATGGAAAACAGATATCAAGGAAGGTGGGACGTTAGCATGCTGGCAGACTATTTCTGGATGTTAAAGAGAGATAAACCAAATCGAATCTACAAGAGAAAAAGATTGAACAGGAGTTTTAAAGAAAACAGAAAAAGATATCATAAATGATATTGATTTAGGAATGTAATTTCTTAAGTCTTGTTTAAAACTAATGCTTTTAATTTTGTAACTAAACTGTAAATATGCATTTCTTCAATTAAAATAAATCTCGATTAGCTATTAACAAACCAGCGGTGTATTTTAATTTTACATACCTAATTAATTATCGAAAAAAACATAATTATTTGAAGGGGAAAATAAAAGTTGTATTTCGCAGGCCTGTGTTATTATAGTACTTACGAAATCTGCTACAAAAGCTTTTTCAGCCAACTTTTCCTCGAATTCTTCAAACATTTCTGCGGAATTCAGTGGCAATATTAAATTATGTTTCTCCATGAAGCTTTTAATATTAACCACTGATTCCGGGCAAATGTTTGCCGATTTTTCACGGCCATTCAATTGTGATATTAAATTTTTTACAAGCGTAGTGAGATTTTGCACCTCAGTTTTTAACTGCACAACTTCTAATTTTAGCAAGGCGTGAGTGCACTGCGCATTGGCTTGTAACATATCTGAAATGAAAGCACATTTGTTGAGTAATTTTCTTTCCAATGATACTACGTATTATTGTAGAGCACTACCTAATGAAATATTTTTTCCATTTTTCTCGAATTCATTAGCGACAAGATTCGCTACTCTGTTGGCGAAAGCTTTATCTACAACATAATATGAATATTATATGAAATACATTTACAAACATCGAGTAGGTTATGTTAATACAAACAATTATATTACCTTCAGAAATTGTCTTCTTTCTTCCAATTTTTGTAGGAACTTCGTCAGTATCTAGTTTCGAATAAATATTACCGTCGCTGATCGTCTTTCTTTTTCTGGCCGCGTCTGCTAGCTGCATTTTTTTCGAATCTGAAAATAAATTAATACGGATCAGTAAATTTTTTTATTTACCAATTAAAAAATAACAGTGCAAGTTATAAAATTAGGAAGGAAGTATGTAGAAAGCATGTTTAGCGTGCAGGAATATCAAATTGAAGGACATTAGTAAGCCATACACTAACAGTTTTTTCCACGCGCCAATTGTCGCGCCACGCCAACTGCCAGTTTTATGCCATCGTGAGTGGTCAACATGACACGCCAATTTTTTCTACAGTCCACTTGACACTCAATTTCACAGTTTTTCTTTTGATCTACGCACCCATGGAAAAATTTTAAAAGTGGCGTGTCATTTGGAGTGGCTCGGCGTCTGGAGTTTTTTGTAAATTTCTATAAAATTTATGATAAATTCCCGTGAATTATTAATAACCACAATAAAAATTACACTCCAAATGACAGGCCACTTTTAGAATTGTTCTCTATTTCATACTACTGAACTTTGCGTGGAACGTTGAAAAAATAGCCATTCCACACGCCGAGTCAATTATATACATTTTGTTGTTGCTTTTCAAAAGCTCTTTTAACTGCCATGCAATCCGAAAAATTAACTTTTATAGTGCATGGACAAAGAGCTTTTTCAAACACGCCCCGCAAAGTGGCAGTTTTTTCAACGCGCCAACCGACAGTTTTTTCAACGTGCCAACCGACAGTTTTTTCGAAAGAAAAAACTCTTAGGGTGAGTTGCACCAAATCATTGATTAAAGTTATTGTTAAAGTTAACTTTAACAATAACAAAGTTGTTAAAGTTCCAGTTTGTAAAAATGAGTTGCGCACCTGTTAAAGTTTCGTTAACTGCTACTTTGATTTAAATTTATATTTTTGTGTATTTATAAGTTTCACAGTTTGTGAGTTTATTGGAAATGGCACCCCTGTTTGGGTCTATGACAACTGTCATTAGTTAACAATAACAATAACATTAACCGGGCAAATTTGCCTGGTTAAAGTTAACGTTAAAATGTTACGTCATGTTAACAATTGTTAAACGGTGCAACTCCCGTTTTGTCTAACCGGAAATTTGACAACCGATTTAGCTTTTGTTACGGTTAAAGTTAGTTGGTGCAACTCACCCCAAGGGTGAGTTGCACCAAATCGTTGGTTAAAGTTATTGTTAAAGTTAACTTTAACAATAACAAAGTTTGTTAAAGTTCCAGTTTGTAAAAATGAGTTGCACCACCCAACCGTTTGTTAAAGTTATCGTTAAGGGCTACTTCGATTTAAATTTACATTTTTGTGTATTTATAAGCTTCACAGTTTGTGAGTTTATTGAAAATGGCACCCCTGTTTGGTCTATGACAACTGTCATAAGTTAACAATAACAATAACATTAACCGGGCAAATGTGCCTGGTTAAAGTTAACGTTAAAATGTTACGTCATGTTAACAATTGTTAAACGGTGCAACTCCCGTTTTGTCTAACCGGAGATTTGACAACCGAATTAGCTTTTGTTACGGTTAAAGTTAGTTGGTGCAACTCACCCTTAGTGTATGGCTTACTATTGTCAAAAATAGAAAAATATCGTTTCGATTATTTGTTCACACGTTGATCAAACATCAGGCGGGATATTTGAATTCAAAAATAAAAAATTGTAGCTTTTTCATTAAATTTTCCAAAGAATTATTTGTTTTTATCTGCACCATCAGAATTGTGCGACTTTATCGAATCGAATCAAATTGATTATACTAAATTTTACAGCTGAGAATGACAGAAGAAAAAACCAAAATTGAAAATTATCATTGAATAAAAATTCGAAAAATACAAAATTTTCTGGAATAACAACTTGCAAAAAATAGAATATTGGAATAAAAAAAAAAATTTATTAAAAATCATACATTATCAGTTGATAAGAAAAGAATCGAATTCTTTTCTTTGTTAATCAAAGTAATGATTTTAATGATTACAGCGGGAATAAAAATAAATGTAAAAAATGTATAAGTTAATAAAATTTACTTTAAATTTTCATAAAAAAATTTAATGAAAACGAATCCTCTTTATTGCACATTAAAAACAGGAATGAATAAATTTTATTTCTACCTAAAAATGTCGACTCTTGATTTATGCTGAAATTATTGGATTTTGATCGGCGCGTGTTGCAACAGACGCATTGTCAGCATTTATTTCATTTAGGTGCGGTGTTAACTCTTCCCCTCTTAGATGAGTTCGTCCCCGATCTCTAAAAATATGGTAAATCGTAGAACTTCCGTTGTTGGGTTTCTGGATATCGTGGTCTACTGATGGATGTTAAATCAATAGATGTTTCTGGTACCTTTGTCTCAGGAGCGGATGGGTTTGGTAGGTTGACTTCGATTTTAGTTTCCTTCTTGAAGAGCTTCCATGTTGTTGAAATTGTGACAAAAATACCGATGGCGATTATTAGTCCGTAGGTTGTAAATTGATGTAAATTCCCTTCAGATCGCAATGCTAAGATTTCTTCTGTGTTGTTAATGTGAAGATCTTTCATCATTTCCAAGGAAAGTAGCTCACGGTATTTTTTCTCCTTGGGGTATGGTTGAAGAATTGCTGGAAGCACCTTGTTAGTAGTTGAAGCTTCTCTGGATGTAAAAGAACGTCCATCAAGGTTGATTGTGGTGTTATGGAATTTGATGAGGTATGTCCCATTGAGGTTGTGGGATGAGTTTTCAGATGTTAGTGGACCGATGAATTGGTTCAACAGAAGTACGCCTGCGGAAATTTCCTCGATGGTAGATATGTGTTGGTTGTTTATTACGTCACATGTAGCTGTTCTGCTGTTCAATAAGTTTGGAATGCAAGAGTCGCCCTTTCGGTTTACAATATCATTTGGACTGCAAATTGACAAGGTATGTACATATTATAGGATGTACAATTTTTTTTAATACCATATATTTCTTCATTATTCTGTAAGGGTTACACCTAAGCTTGGTTTTTTCATATAAAAAAAAAAAAAAGATGACATCATATAAAATTTCTGTTACAACATTTTTTCTCTTAACTGACCTTAACAATATTTTTTTATAAGTATTTTCTGTAGTCAAAGGAATGTTTATTATGTATAGAATTACAGTGTTATTACTAATGATTTTTACTTCTGAGAAATCTAGTGCTTCTTCAATAATTGAATAAGGTAACTTTTGTTCTAAGAGTGTTTTAATAGCTAAATTTATCTCATTTTTTGGATAATATAAGTGAATTGACAACGCCTAATTTAGCCCAATGAATGGCATAGCTTAGATTTTCTAATTCCTCTTTTACAATCTTAATTCTATATTGGATATTCGATATGGTTTCTACATTTATGATACAGTCGACTCTTGATAATTTGAAGTTGAAAATACCGAGAGTTCAAAATACAGTCGACTCTTGATAATTTGAAACTCAAGGAATCAGAGAAAAAGTTCAAATTATCGAGAATCGAATGTATGTAATAGGAGTTCAAATAACCAAGAGGGAGGGGGAAAAATTCAAATAAACAAGAATTTTATTAAAGTTCGTGATTTTTATTCACAACATTTGACCATGATCATTTTGAAAAAAAAGTCCGTAATCTTCTTTTGAGTAAGCGACTTCCATCTATCATTGTCTAATGAATTTTCGATAATGGTGAGAGCTGAGAAAAAATCGTCACTTGTGTCCGTTCTGAGGGCGTAGGAGCGTAGGGTAGTAAGAGACGTCCTTGCCTCGCTCAATGTGACTGGAATTGGCGGTTCTTCTTCTTCGTTTTCTTCCTCGTCCTCATCCAGAGAGGCTAAATCCAACAGTTCAGCATCGGTTAGAGCACCGTGGACACTGATGTCATCGTCAACTTGAACATAATCCTCAAATGTTAACTCTCCACAGTTAGATAGAAGTCCCCACCCCGAGTCAGAATTCGTAACTTTTGGCGGCTCTGATGACTGTTCTACGTTTTCGATTTGCTTAAACCCACAATTTCTGAAAGGGTTACAAAGCGTAATAGGGTTGACATTTTTCCAGGCCTTATCAATCATGATTATAGCGGTTAAAACTGTTATGTTCGACTTTTCACCCTTTTCAATGCTCTCCAGCACAAGAGAAACAATTTCTCTACGGTAGAGAGATTTAAAATTTTGAATAATGCCTTGGTCTAACGGTTGCAATCTTGATGTCGTGTTGGGTGGAAAAAAAATCAATTTTATATGATCTAATGGTGGTGGGTTATTATGTACGGTGCAGTTGTCCAAAAACAGTAATATCTTGCGTTTTTCCTTTTTCATGTCATTGTTTACCGAGGTCAGCCATTCATTAAACAATTCTGTCGTCATCCATGATTTTTTGTTTGACCGATAAGTTGTGGGCAGCGATTTTATCCCTTTGAAACAGCGCGGTTTCGCAGATTTCCCTATAATGAGTGGTTTCAACTTTTGAGATCCGTCCATGTTACATGCTAGAAGGACAGTTATTCTATCCTTGCTTAATTTCCCTCCATGACACTTTTCGTTTTTGAACGTCAGGGTGCGATCAGGAAGACATTTATAAAAAGCCCAGTTTCGTCTGTGTTGAATATGTTCCTTGGGTCATAGCCATTCAAAAATTGATTTAATTTGTCAATCCATTCGGAACAAATGGATATATCCACGCTGGCGCTCTCCCCGCAGATCTTTTTAAATGTGATGGCGTGTCGGTTTTTGAAATTTGAAAGCCACCCCTCCTTTAATCCCGAGAGACTGCGCCAAAAGATTTCGCTTTTTCCTTCAACATGAAACCGCCCACGGGAACGTTTTGTCCTCGACACTGACGAATCCACTTAAGCAAGCATTCCTCAAGATGGGGAAATTCACCCTGACGTGACCTTTTTCTACTCGCGCTTAAGGCACTTTCGGTTACGCGATCTTTGTTTTTCAAAATCATCGACAATGCCGGGGGTAAAATGCCAAACTGTTTGGCGACATCTTTTTTTAATTGTCCACCCTCCACAGCTTGAATCACACGCTTTTTTTCACTTATGGAAAGGCACTTGTTCTTTCTTGAACTCATTTTGATACTTAGCAAATCAAATATTAACAGAGCACACTTTAAAGTTTGAAAGAAGACTCAAGACTGCGAACTCTCTCAATCATGTAAACAAACAACAAGTCTGTTCATGAAAGCAGTAACCATTGACTTCAAATTAGATCTCACTCTATCTCATTATTGATGTAAACAAATGAAAGGGCCGTACATATGGTGGATTATGGATCAATGACTGAATTTGTTGCACCTCGTGCTGAAGTAGGGGATACATGATATTTTGTCGGGTCTGTTGGGTGTCCAGTACTGTAAGTATGTTTGTAACGAAGTCTTCGTATTGCCCTAAGTTAATCTCATGTATTAATTTAAAATTTCCATAAAGTCAAGAATTTGGATATTACCCTTTATTAATTGAGGGAGCGATCTGAAAAGAGAGAAGAAAAAAAAAATGGTAGATTGAAATAAAATGAAGGAAGAGAAAAACGTTAGCTTCTAATATTACTCTTGCGCACTACTTTTTCTGATTCGGTAAGGACAGTGGTGTTTCTATTTTCTTTTATAGTCTCTTGCCGATATCGTATGGTTAGTTTAGAGCCAATTCTTTTATTATGTCTCACGTAGATTATTTCTCCAGGTTGGTAACTTTTTATTTGTTTTCTCTTATTAGATTTTTTATAGATTAATATTTCTTGATTATTTAGATCTTTCTCCTGTTTCCTTTTAAGCCTTTCGATGTTACTGAGGCGGACTATCTCGAAATCTTCCGGATTAATTCTAGCTCGACTGGTTTTTTTCCAGTAGTTGAATGAACAGAACAATTGTATTCGTGGACTGCTCTCTCCAAAAGTTCTTCGAATGGTCGGTTTGGACCTTCTGCTTTCAGGCATCTCATTATTTCTGATAGCGTTGAATGGAAACGTTCGACTTGTCCGTTTACTTCGCTTTTATAAGGTGGTGTCTTGAAAATTTTTATATGCGGATCATCTTCCAGCATGGAGGTTATGGAAGCAGAATTTAGAGCTTTTTCATTATCAATAACTACATTTTCTGGAACGCAGAAGAAGAAAAGAATATCTCTCAATGGTCGTTTGATATCTTCGATTGCACGAGAAGAGATTATTTTGGCCTGAGCGAATTTCGTAAATTTGTCTAGGGCAGTTAATACTAAATATTTTTCTGTTGAAAAGATATCTATATGTATCGTATGTCCTGGGTAAACAGGAGTAGGAGTAGGTTTGATTACAGGTTTGTTAGGATGCCGGTCATATTTGTTTTCCTTGCAGGTTGAGCATCGCTTCACTAAGGCTTTGATTTTTGCCGACATTTTCGGGAAATAGAAATTTTCTAGTAATTGAACTCTATTTTCGTCTGCGTTACCCGTTACGATGAGCTCTTTTATGTACTTTCAGTATTTTATCTTCTTGTTCCTCCTCGTTTGGGATATCCTCAACTAATTTTTGGGTAAACCTTATTTTATAATCCTTGTGTAGCGGATAAATTTCCTGAATAATTCCCAATTTTCTTTCATCGGTGAGAAGTCCGTTTAGGGCGTGTGGGTTGAGGTATCTCTTAAAGATGTTGATAATGTCAGCTCCTGTGTAATGTGGTTGGGTAAGAATGTGACGGGTGTAATTTTCAAAAGGAGTTTTGATTTCGTAACTGGTTTCGTCAGCCAGTTTTAGAATTAATTGGTTTCTGAACACATTAACTGGATTTTCAACGACTGGTATAAGATTGTGGGAGGAGCTCTCGTCGCTGTGTTCTGTAGGAGTCATGGTGTTGACTTCTGTGGTCTTTGGAGGTCTTGACAGAGAGTCTGCTACGACATTCGCTTTTCCTGGTTTGTACTTTAACTCGTGGTTGTACTCTTCCAGGACTGCCTTCCATCGTTTCATTTTACTATTATTATTTCTGTTGCTGAGTGCGTAGGTGAGTGGCTGATGATCGGTAAAAATTTTTACTTTTCGGGATCCGTATAGAAAGTTTCTCAATGAGTTTAGTGACCATATTATCGCCAACATTTCTTTTTCGTTTGTCGCGTAATTCTCTTCTGTTTTGCTTAGGGTACGGGCTATGAAGGCAATGGGTCTATCATTTTGCGCAAGGACAGCGCCAATGGCATGGTTAGAAACGTCCGTCGTTAATTCGAAGTCTTTATCGAAATCTGGATGTGCGAGGACTACTTCCTTGGATAGAAGATAGTTTTTGATTTTGTTGAAGGCATCTACAGCTTTACTATCTAAAGTTATTACTTTACTTTTGGAAGCATTTTTTGATATGCGTCCATCTTCCCCTCTCAAAAGGGATGTCAGAGGTTTTGCTATTTTCGCGTAGTCTTTTATAAAGCGGCGATAATACCCTGACATACCGAGAAATGAACGGAGATCTTTGAGAGTTTTAGGACGAGGAAAATCTGCAATAGTTTGTACCTTTTTTGGATTAGTTTTTATACCATCTACGTTTATTATGTATCCTAAGAATTCTATTTCTTTTTGTAGGAATTCGCTTTTGTCAAGCTGGACCTTTAAATTCGCATTTTCTAGCGTTCGGAATACCATGTCAAGATTCTTGAGGTGTTCTGCTTCGTCTCTACCGAATATGACAATATCATCTATATAAACATAGCATCGCACTCCGATATGCTCTCTAAGAATATCGTCCAAAGCCCTTTGGAAAATTGAGGGGGCATTTTTCAGCCCAAATGGTAGGCGCGTAAACTCATACTTCTCATTGTTTATAGAAAATGCGGTTTTTTTCAATGTCACGTTCCTTGAGTGGAATTTGGTGGAACCCGCTCTTAAGTAGATTATCGTGAATAATTTGTTTTTACCGAGATTAGAAAGGACTTCATTAATTTCTGGAATGGGATATCTATCTGCTATGGTGACGGCGTTGAGTTTCCGATAGTCGATGACCAATCGATATTTCTTTTCACCAGAGGCATCTGATTTTTTTTGGACAACCCATACGGGTGAATTGTAAGGGGATCTAGACGGTCGGATAATTCCGTCCTCTAATAATTTGCTAACTTCCTTTTCGACTTGCCCCTTCAGAGCCATGGGATATGGATAGCTCCCTCCTGGAATATATCGGGTCATTGTTTGTAGTACGTATTTCACCTTGGACGGCAGTGGTGAAAGGGAGTCTTTCGTTTGGGTCTGAAAAGAGGTTGTGATATGATTGAATGATGGCGTTTAATTTGGTCTTCTGTTCTCCAGACAAGTGAGAAATCCTGAGAGTTCAACTGTTAACGGCCTGAGGCACATGTTGTTTTAAAGGGATGTGGATATTTGAAATATGAAATATTCATTTGTGTGGATTACTGCTTTCATTTGTTTCAGACTATCGTTGCCTATGATGCCTGCAAATGTTATAAGTGAAGGTAAAATGTAAAGTGTAGGTAAAATAAAGAATTGCAGTTTGTTAGTTTCCGGGCCGAATAAATTAACAAATGTGTGGTGCGTTATTTTAATTGCTCCGCAAACGGAATTAGCGTTAAATGGTTTATGGTTTGGAATGGGATTTTTTATAAGCCGTGACTGAATGTAATTTTTATTGGATCCTGTGTCGACTAGAAACTTGAGAATTTCGCCGCCCCTCGCGATGTGTTCGACGTATGGAAGCGAGGAGCTTTTTAGTCTAAAAAATAGATATCTCCAAGCTCTTCATTTGCGCCTAAATTTTCGTCGTCTATCATGTCAATGTATTCCGTAAGTGATTGATCCTGGTTTTCGTCTTCTGTCACTATTTGTTGTTCGTAGTGTATTTCATTGTCTTTAGTATCGTCCTTCATTGGTTCTGTATGATTGATTCTATGAAATTTGTTTGGAAACCTCGTTTGTTGTGAGAACATTCTTTTAGTGGGTTGATCTTGTAATATGGGTCTGTTTTGGTAATTTACTTGTCTTGTCCTTATGGATGGGTCTACATCCATTGGTTTCGGTGGAAGACGAGATGCGGGGTGGTTAAAGTCGGAATTTTGAAATTGGTACGGATTCGAAAATGATGTTGATGGCTTAGGTTGGTATTGGTATTGTCTGTTAAAACGTAAAGGTTGTGGTGCACGTGGGTTGTGCACTAACTCTGGGTAGAACTCACGCCTTGGTGCTGGAATTGGAACTGGACGAGATGTACTGAGTTGGGTTTTCCGTGCAGGAATTGGAGGAGATATCTGAAAGTTATTTCTGTAAGCTGATGATTGAGAATGGTTCGCGTGTTGTGCGCGATAGTTGACGTTTTGCAGTTTTAGACAAAGATGTAGGGCTTGTGGGAGATCTGAAGGTTCTCGAATGCTAAGCAATCTAGGTAGATCTCCTTTGAGTCCTCTTATAAACGTATCTAGGGCCTTATCTCTGTAGGCTCTTGTCATATTATTTAGGGATTCTTGTCCCATTCCCATTGATGACAATTTATTTAGAATTAGGGAGAGATGCTGATAAACAGTTTGGTAGAATTCTGGGATGCTACTTGCACCTTGAACAAGTGTTGTCATCTGATATTCCAAAGTACCCAAATCTCTCTTGTCGGCGTAGTGCAAAGTTAGGCATTTTGCTATTTTGTCCCAGTTGAGTGGTGTATTGTACGATTCCAGCGCTATATCAGCTTGACCTACAATTTTATTACGAATTACGGAAAGTATTCCATAGTATTTCGGAGTGCCTTTAAGGTGCTCATAGATAGCGAGTATCCTATCGACACTCTTCCTCCAAGAACTAAATTCTCCAGGTTGTCCGGAAAATTCTCTGAGGCTTTTAACTACATCTGGGATTTTGTCCATATCGGACAGGTTCCTATCTGCACCCGTATTTATTGTGATATCTACATCGTTATTGATATCAGAAGCGGGATTTAAAAGAGAGTTAAAAAGTCTACCCTGTACTTGTAGGGAAATTAGTTGAACCACTTCGTTACTAATATGATTGGAGGCAACAGTCGGTGGATTGGCAGGGCCGGGAGGAGTAACATTTTCGTTATTGGGATCCAGTCGGGATGCTCGAATTAAGTTATTTGGATTAGCCATTTTTATTCGTTTTTTTGCAGTTGCCAAAGAGAAAATAACACAGGTTTAAAAATTTTCCACGAAAGAAAATCAATATTACTTCGCGAAAAATGATCCTCCACAAAAAAATATAATTAATATCACTCCACAAGATTAAATAAATATTTATCAAAAAATATAAATAATAGATAATAATAAGATAAGTTTTATTAAATTTTCCTTTTTAGTTTAGTTAGTAATTTTATTTAAAAAAATAAAAAGAAATTATTCTTCAGTATCTTGTTAATTAGTTATTAAAAGTTCTAGAAGTTATTCAATTAATTCTTGTTTATTTTATAACTCTTTGATTTAAAATTTCGCTATAATATTTTAATTTTTATTTTAGTTTCTTCATTCACTGTAATATTTTTACTTTTTTTCTTTATTTTAGTTTTTCTTAATTTTTCAATTAAATATTTTACTATAATATTTTGGATTTTTATTTTCCTTTCTGTATTTAATTTTCTTCTGAATTTTACAATAAAAATAAGACTTACATTAAGATTAAAATAATGATTGTAGTCATCTTCTTAGGGTAGATCTGGGACCTCTGCTCGTGAAGGTTAAGGCGGCTGTTGATCTTACTGCAACTCCTTTTTGCCCTCTTGGTGTATTTTAGGCTACTTGGGGGCCTTTTTTCCTTGACACTTGCACTTTAACTTGACCGAATGTAATCTATGCGTTCTACTTTTTCGTTGAATTCGCGTTTTCCGATACTGTTATGCAGGGTCCCTGCTCGGGCGCCAGTTAATAAAATTTACTTTAAATTTTCATAAAAAAACACGATAAAATTTAATGAAAACGAAACCTCTTTATTGCACATTAAAAACAGGAATGAATAAATTTTATTTTTACCTAAAAATGCCGACTCTTGATTTCCGCTGAAATTATTGGATTTTGATCGGCGCGTGTTGCAACAGACGCATTGTCAGCATTTATTTCATTTAGGTATGCAGGTGCGGTGTTAACTTATACAAATACGAATATAAATATCTATTACGACAAATAATTATGCAATTGTTCTTGCCCGTGCAACGTGGCCAAAAACGCAGCTGGGATAACCAAAAGAAACAAATTTCATATTAAAACACTGAAAATATATGAAAATCAAAAATTAAAAAACAAGGCACTGACTAGCTTCCTAGAATTGTTAGGTCCGTCCAAGTCGGAGTCCAGAGACGAATGTGTATGGAATATTTTGTTTTTAGATTATTTGATAAGATATTAAGGGAAAAGTTGACACATTTTGGGTAAGTATCTGCGGGCTAGATCAGTAACTACGATAACAGAAGTAAAATTAGCGTTACCTAAAGGGCTACTGCACTCAATTGGCTCCAGTTTAACGGGTGTAGAACTTTGATTTTCTTTGGAACAATATAAATTTTATTTAAATAAATACTCCGTATTTTAAGCACATTGTATAAAAAAAATGCTTTACCTGCTGTAATATCTGTTACATCCTCTGTTTCTTTAATATCTGGTAAATCTTGGGTCAACGTCTTTTGTTTTTCTTTTATGACCCGAAGTGTAAATTCAGATTTTTCATCAGATTCCATGAAGATGCATGCATGAAGATAAAATCCATTTTTGCTTTTTCAATATTTTCAATTTTCTGACGGCTTCCTCGTAATTGTCTGTAAATAAATTTTACCGTTTAATTAAATAACAAAATAATTGCTCTTGAATATCTATCTCTGTGTGTGAGTGTGTGTTCGCGTGCGCGTGTGTGTGTGTATTGTTTCATGCAGAATTAAATAATTGCGGCAAAATTTAAAAAAAAAACACACATGGAAATTGTAAAACTTTCTTCATGCAATATTTGAGCAATTATTATAAAATTCCTAGATTTTTTAAATTACATGTGTTTACAGGGTGCAGAGAAGATTTTTATCATTTTATTAAATACTCACTTGTAAAGCCTCGAATAAAAATGGGGTATGTCGGCCAATCCATGTCAAAAACTTCTCTTTTTCACCATAAAATGTCGTTGCTGATTTGTCGCTACCGCAAACCCACGTCGAAGGGACAATATCAATCAACTTCTTCCCGGCCAATTTTTCGTTGTCCAATTCACAAAGAACATAATGCATAATCTGTAAATGCATAAAGTATGAACTAATGAAGCGTTATTCTCACAGTACATATTGATATTCTCTTTTCTTTGAACTTACTCAGATATTTTGTGGAAAACATTTTTCTTGTGGTACGTAGTCGTAGATCAAAACTACGTAGATCAAAACGACACAAATCCAAGAACTGCTAAGATGATGATGCTTTTCACTCGATTGCTCACAACGTTATGGCACGTTTCGTAAAAATATGTTGGAAATGGAAAGTATTGGTAATAAAGGAAAAGGAAACAGAATGCCCCGTAGAACACATGTTTTTATTTTTGTCTCTTTTTGACAAACATGCCAGGCCGGGACTCGCCGCGCCTGTGTTTTCTATCGCTCACTCCCTCTCACTTGTTCGTGCTGGTAATTATTTCTGTTTCTATTTAATACCTGCATAAACTATGCATAAAAATTTGTTCGTGTGTAATTTAAAATGTTTAAAAATAAGTCTTACTTAAAAATAATGTTTATGTAAAGGGCCAAATACACGAGCACTCCATTCCATCACGCCACGCCAAAGCAACAACAATTTGTATGCATTCGAAAGTGATAGAATACCATCAAAATGTCATATAAATAATTTTTAATGAAGTGATTTATTATTGGCAATGCAGTAGAGGCATTGAGAAATAACGCAGAACGCTTTCTTTCTGAACGCTAAATAGTGCAAACTTTTTATCAATAGCGCTTAACGAAATATTTTGCATTTCATTTGTTTCATCAATTGTTAATTCCCATATGTCAATCATTTCAGATTTAACAGGGTATTCAAAAATTGAACCCTTTTTTGTTAATACTTTTCCAGTAATTTCAACATTTTTATTACCGTCAACAGACTGAAAGATTTCTTCAATTTGAATAATAGTCTTATCGTTTAACAAAACAACATTATTTGGATCAGAAGACGTTAAAATGAACCCTTTGATTTTTACTTTTTTAATTATATTTTTATCCTCTTGGCTATATTTGGACAATATGTTCACCTCCGTCGGTAACTTAGGTTTTTTAATTGCAAAAAAATTATGTTCATGTAATCGTCGGCAAATTTGGGACAACGGTCTATTTCCTGATCTGAGCATAACTTTCATTTTACCCAAAATATTTTCGAACGGAAATGCAGTCATAAAGCTCAAATTGCAACCAATATTTTTCACATCATCTGCAACATGAGTGATATTATTATAGTATAAATGTCAGGATGATATACAGTGGCACATTCGTCAAAAAACTTCTGTAAATAAGCCTTAGGGCCCTGTTCTGACTTTCGTACGAAACCGAAAACGAATACGAAATTGATTTTCGTATGAAATTCATTTTGTTGTTCTGATTTTCGTACGAAATTGAAAATTCAAGTGGGCAACATAAAAACCAAAACAAGATTTTCGAAATCAGATGATTTACTTTTCGCAGCTGTCAAATATATAAAGTGAAATATAAACAAAGAGTGATTAGAAAAAAAAATTAAAATAATAAATAAAAGTGAGTGTTATAAAGATAAAAATGGATCTTCTAATGTTAGTTTTATCGTTGGAAACTCTAGAAGAAGAGGAAAACGAAGAAAATAGAGCGGAATACACTGCATTACGCAGGCATCGAAGGTACCTTCGTGACAACTGTAATCCTTTGGATTTTCCATCTTCAGTGTATGCACAAGAAAAATTTGTTGTTGTTATTATTTATAAAAGAATTATTGTAGATTTAAGGAATTTTTCCGGATGTCCAAGGAAGCTTTTACTTATACTTTGAGTGAAGTAGAAGGTGAAATAAATAGCACCGATATTCCACCAATATTAAAATTAGCTGCTTCTCTCCGCTTCTTTGCTGAAGGTGGTTATCAGCGAGGTGTTGGCAACGAATACGATGTCTGCCTACGCCGACTTTCTGCAAAATACTTAAAGAAGTTTTAATTGTTTTGGAAAGAAAGTTGTGTCCGAAATGGATATCAATGGTTATGTCAGAAGAGGAAAGACAAACAACCAGGCAAAATTTTTATGAAAGAAGTGGATTTCCTCGCATAATAGGTTGCATTGATGGCACCCATATTAAAATAATAGCCCCAAAAGAGGATAAACACCTCTTTTATAATAGAAAAGGTTTTTATAGCTTAAATGCAATGATTGTAAGTAATCGCGATATATTTTTTTCAAAATAATATAAAATTTATTTTACAGTTATGTGATAGCCATATGCGTATTCGAGCTATTGATGCAAGACATCCTGGATCCTGCCACGATTCCGCCATTTGGAGAACAAGCGATGCCAGGGGATACTTGAACGAGCAGTACAGAAATGGGGACAACAGTTTTTTAATCTTAGGCGACGCCGGCTATCCTCTGGAACCTTTTATGATGACTCCTTATAGGGAGCCATGCTCTCCTGCTGAGAAAAAATATAATGTTAAACATGCCAAGGGAAGAAATATCATAGAGAGGACCATAGGTGTGTTAAAAAACAGATTTCGTTGCCTTTTACAAGCCAGGGAACTGCACTACAGCCCAGAAAAGGCTATACAAATTATAAATGTCTGTAGCGCTTTACACAACGTATGCATATTTTATAACGTTGAAGTTGAAGATGCAAATGAAAGTACTACTCAAATTGAAGAAGTAGAGTTACAGGCAATAGAAGACAACAGCAACGACGAAGGAAGACGAGTTAGAGATACAATAAGAGACTCCTTTTGTAATTAACAAAATTTTACAAAAAAAGTATTTATTTCAGTTTTTTCTTTCAATTAGTACATAAACATAAATATATTCTTTAAAAAAGTAAAAATAATTTAAAACATATGGCTAATTCAAGGTTACCATTGAATATTGTGCTCTGAGGATTTTAGTTCAATTTCTTTTATCTCTAGCAGTCGTTTTTTAATAATAATTTCTTCAGACTTCTGTCTTTCTTTTTTTTCATTGTGTCGTTTTTGCTCGTTTAACTCCATTTTTTTTAATTCACCCAGTTTTTCTAGACCATTTGCTATTTCTTTATTCGATTCTTTTAGGTCGTCCACGGATTTAGAAATCTCTGTCAATACATTTTCATATTTGCAGATATGTTTGGTTAAAATTTCTAAATTGTTCTTTTTTTGTGTACGCTTTATTCCCCCGGTTTTCTTTCCCACACCCGTTTTTTCTTTACTTCCACTATGTTTTAGCAGACAGGCTGTTGTTTCATTTGAGGTGACATCGTCTTCAACAAAAGTTATAATATCCTCATTATCTAATGATTCAATATTAAAACATTCATTATTATCTAGTTCCACAACACTAGATGATTGAAACTCTCTTTCACACGACGATTCTGGATTTCTTTCACTGGAAGCAGTTTTAGGGACGCCAAATGACTTAGTATTTTTCAGGCCGTCCACTGCTTTATATAAGCCAGTTAAATTGGCCACCGATTCTTCAATAGGTGTGATGTACAACAACTTATTTGGTCCACCACCAGTACTAGTTAATTCTTGCTTATTGTGTATTAATTTTTTCTTTATATTCACTTTATAGTCCGACCACACTTTCTTCCAACCGTTAACATCGCGAATCGGCGGTCCTAATGAATTCAATTCGGCTACTAAAGTATTCCATTGGTCAATATTGTCTTCAAAAAAATTGCTAAACAAGGGCACTTCTGGATTTTTTTCCATGAAAGCCACAAGAGCTCGAAACTGCCTTATATTTGTGTGCTTACCCCTAAAATACAGTTGTTAAATACTATTATACTAAATTAAATCCAAATTATCAACAAAATTCAAATAACTCACATTTTTTTAGCAGCCACAAACGAATTCGCAAACAAAAAACCCACCGAAATTACAACTGTCAAATTATGAAAATTTTCGGTTTCTTACGAAAATAAGAACACCTGAAGCCTACTACAATTTCGTATCATATTCGCTCGAAGCGAAAGTAAGAACCCGAAATTATACATTTTCGCCCGAATTCGGTTTCGCACGAAAGTCAGAACAGGGCCCTTAGCTACTTTATTTTTTGTTAATGCGAATTTGCCATCACATAATAAGCGACATGCCACATGCAGTAATAAAAAATGATTATATTTTTGAGATGATAAAATATCTTTCAAAACGAGTGGTCCACAGTATAACAAAAAATATCGAAATTCAGTAGCTTTCAAAAATTGAAAATATATTGCAGATCGAGGACTCCGTTGAAATTCCACTGGAACTTGATTACATAAATTTTCTAATCTTTGGGAAAGTAATTCTTTATCAGCGTGTCTCATTTTGTATCTCAAGTCTTTCAACCCGTAGCTGAACAATTTTTGCATTATTCCTAGACAGAAAAGATGCATAAAATCTAAAACGAAACTGTTCACCATATTAATTGAATGAATTTTCAAGAGTGGTGTAAGTTGGGCATTATGGTGATTTTTGTCAGTTCGCATACGGAATGACTCGTTGGTTCGAGGTTCACAATTCGATTCTGCGTAAACGACTTTGTCTTTGTAATACAAGCCCCGAATAACACAGCATTCACATGCAGAGTACCCTCCGTGACCTTTAGTACATTTTATTTGTGATCGCGAGGGAGTATCACAAATAAAGCATTGAATTTGAATTCTAAAAGTTTTGTTTTCAATATTAATTCCTTCATTTAAAACATTCACTTCTTCGATGAATTGTTCGAATAATAAATCCAGACTTTGTAATTTTTCTTTGCCAGAATATATTGCAACGACAAACGGATCATATATATCACTATATTCATGATAAATTTTGCACAAGATCGGTAAAAATTGCTTACTACTTGATTTGAATAATGGTATTGCATCTACATTAACTTGTAAATACACCATTTCATCGTGTAAATTGAAATTAATGCATCGTTTCAAATTTTCAAGTATGCCGAAATAAACAAATTCTCCATTGTCGATTTTTTGAATCGTATATTTAGCTTCTGAAGTTCCTAAAAACGTTTTTGACGTTTTTGGTAAATCTGGCAACAATCTTTGTCGTAGAATATGAAGCAATTTATCGAGATGCATTTGGGGAATTTTGCTCTCTACTGCACAGTGACGCAATTCATTAATTTCACGAAAACCATTTTCTGTAAAATTCGAAATTCCTTTCGTCCCTACTGTAATATTCTGATTCATTGGAATCTTCTGTTGATTCTCTATTGTTCATTTGCAGCACGTGAGTGTCAGTACAAGAATTAGAGGTTTCCTCATAGTTAAAAAATGTGCAAGAATATTCGCCTTCTTCTACTGACATTCTTGGAGAAGGGACTTCGGAATTGTCGGGAAAGGTTTCATTTGGAATTTCCGCATCCGTCGTATCGCTATCATTTAACATGTCTGTACAATTTTTGTAAAATATAATTTTAGATCAACTTAAAACATTAAAGCAAGATTTTTTTTTAAAACACTTACTTAGCACATTTTCCATGAGTTTAATTTTTTTGCGGTATTTTCTTTTGCGATTTCGCTCATAATGTTTGTCCTTGTTCTCCATGGTCATAGCCTTCTATACTGCAAATTTAACGCGAATGAATTTAGCCATAATATACTAAGTACATAAATCGAAATGAATTTGAACTGGATTTGCGTATATAAAAATCTTGGACGGAGGCACTAAAAAAAGTTACCACCATTTACTTAAAAACTAAAAAAGATTAGACAAAACTACAAGCGTCTGTACAGTCCGAAGTCCACAGAGAGAGTGGTGCCGGAATTATTAACAACCAGGCACAATAAAATCTCATAACCGCACTTCTCGCTTTGAAGTCTGACAGCATATTTGAAGTCTGAGAGCAAATTTGAAGTCCCATGTATAGGGCATTTTCTGTCACCCATACATGCAAGACATCCGCAAGGCACAACAAAGCTCTGACAGCTGTCAGTTCCGTTTGATTTTAAGATATTTAAAAATAAAAGAAAAGTTAAAAATAATTTATGTTGGTTTTAGTTTCTAAATAAAATTAATTTATTAAATAATAGTAGTTATTTCAAGAGTCTTTAATTATTGTACAGTGTTGTGCGAGCATCCCATTAAATACGAAGTTATTATTTAATTATTACATAAAAAGTAAGTTTATTGGAAATGAAACTAATTTAGCAACTAAAATAATCTGTGCCTTTAATTTATATTACTAGTGCCTAGTGTTTGTGGTGTCATTGGATGCAGTAATCGAGGTGGCCGAGACAAAGTAAAATTTTTCAAATTCCCGAAAATTGACAAAAGAACACCCCAAAGATGCAATTTATCAATATTAAGGCAGAAAAGATGGTTAAAAGCACTAAAACGAAACGATTTAAATCCGGGCATGTTTTCGTCAACTGTATTGTGTTCCGCTCACTTTATCTCAGGTTAGTTTTTCTTTGTACGTTTTGTACATAGAACGGGATGGTAATGCATTACATTTTAGGTCGAAGTGCTAATTTGTTAGATGATATGAATCCCGACTGGATTCCAAATCTTAATTTGGGATATAGTAGCACCAATTCATCAATAGAAATGGAAACAAATAATGAAGCTGTGGATACAGGTTTTAAAGAAAATCAAGCTCCTGCTCATGGAATTCCTAGTGAGCCATCTACGGATGAAAATGAAGTGCTGTTATTAAAGCAAGAATTGGGAAGATTAAAAAAGAAATTAAGTGCCAACCAAATCGAGATATTTTACTGGGCTTAACTGCAACACACTAAGATGTTTGTATGAATATTTAGAATCTTATTGTAGCCGGCCTCGTGGTTTATTAGTCCGCCCCGTTGGACATCTTTTCACGGGCCAGTCCACTTAATAATTAGAGCGAATATTTAAATGAAGGAAGAAGGATTGATTAAATGGAAACTCGGCTTCTCAATTTAGATTTCCTTTATTCACGATAGCTTACTTGTGCTTAGTCACAGTCGGCTCAGCTAGTCACACGTCTGCTCTCGTTGATGTCCCATGAGAAGAAGGGAAGTGTGGTAGCTTTTTCCGTTCGACCTTGCGTATTTTGCGTGGGTGCGTTCGCGTCCCTTTCTGTGAGCATGACCATGAGCTTTTGTGAGGACATGGTCACATGCCCGCAACATTGCTCCCCCTCGATGAAAAAAAATGTCGTTCTTCTGTTGGCTGAGATTCCTTGACGTGTGATAAGTAAGTTAGAAAATCTTCTTTATACAAACTTAAACTCTTACTATTAACAATTAGATTCAATTCCTTAAGTAAATGATTATAACAAAATTAGTTAAGTTTAATTCAACTGTTGCTTGCGATTCATTAGGCCCCCATCCACGGTCAAACAAATCGTCAAATTCCTGGCCAACATCGAAAAAATTGCAAGTGTGCGTGTATAAAATACAAGTTTTCGAAGTTGGCCGCTGTTTGAAGAAAATATTCGTTTGGTTTAATATTTCCTTCAAACAGCTTAAATGTGTGTGTGAGTTTTGCCTGTGTGCCATGTAAAGTTCGCTTTGTTTACAGTAGATTATATGAAATGTCGCTCGGGATGTTTGAAGAAAGTTTTCCTCGTTGATGGCCAAAAATGTCAAAGCATAAATGTGTGCGCTGTTTGTCGAAAATTGGTTTGACGATTTGTTTGACCGTGGATGGGGGCCTATTGACAAATGTTAATTCAGTTACTTAGAAAATTTGATTATAAATACAAGGTAAAAGTTGACAAGTTAAATTAAAAACTACAATAAATAATTGAGAAGGTTAATAATAGAGTAGGAATTTAACTTCGAATGACTTAATAAATAGTGGTAATAATCAATATAAGTTGAGATTATATAAGTAAGCTGATAAGAAATTCGATAACAATTTTTAATAATAATTTCGATACTTTTTAATAATTTTCAGTAATTTTAATGATTAATAATAATTTCAATAATTTTCAATAATTCATTTCAATGATCTCGATAATTTTTAATAATTAATTTTAATAATTTTAATGATTTTTATTACTAATTTTTTAAACTTAGTGGTTAGTATGTTGAACTTTACGTTTGTGAAATTAACCTGAAATTAAAGTAATTAGATTCTTGATTTATTTTTAAACTTAGTAGTTAGTGTATTTTTTTTTTAAGATTTCGGGAATTGTGTCTATTTATAGTTTGAAATGTACTTTTTGTTTTGACCTAGTGTTTGTAGCGGGGCTGGACACACCAGGGTTCAAAATGTACGCTGGTTTCAGCCTGTCTATATTGACCAACTCTTCTTTGCCGTTGACTATTATTGGTAATTGTTTAGAATAACTACTTCCGCTCCGATTTTGATGAAATTTTTACACAAAGTACAGTTGTTTATGTACATTCCAACGGTGAAAAAAGAAAATGTCGCTCAAGTCCCGTTATCCTGCAATTCCAGTTTAAAGTACCGTTTTTTCAATAATTGAACAGGTGATAACTCCTGTATTATTTCACCAATTTCAATGACATTTACACACAATGTATATTTAGATGTGGACAATTTTTTGGTAAAAAAAAATTGGGGCTCATGTACCGTTACTTTTTTATTTAACTTAAAAGTACTAAGTACTTTAGAATAAAAAAAGGTACATCAAAAAATCATTTTTTCCTACTTACAGACATTGCAGTGCTTTAAAAAAAATATTTAAAAGTTTTTTTTAATATTTTTTTAAAGCACTGCAATGTCTTACAGACATTGCAGTGCTTTAAAAAAATATTTAAAAGTAGCCGTGTTTGAAGTTAATTGTGTATTGTTGGGTGTTTCTGTGGCTATTAGTTGTCCGGGCAAGCGTAAGGCTTGTCCATATAGGAGTTGTGCAGGGGATACGTTCAAGATTGCTGAAATTTCTTTGAAAATCAATGACTTAAATGGTGTGCCTTGATCTGTTGTTATTACTTTGGGAACTCCATAAACTGCTATCCAACGGCGTGTGAAAGCATCAACTATTGTATTTGTATTCATGTTTCGAAGAGGTATAGCTTCAGGCCAATGGCTGAATCTGTCCTTAATGGTCAATAAGTGAGTGTAGCCGTTAGAGGGTGGTAATGGACCGACTATGTCGATGTGGACATGCTCAAATCTCCCACTGGGTATTTCGAATTTGCCGTGTGGAGAGATTGTGTGTCGATAGGTTTTTGCTTTTTGGCAAGCAATGCAAGCTTTTGTCCATAAGATTATTTCGGAGTTCATTTTAGGCCAAAAATATCGTGGCGTTATGAGATTTTTGGTTGCTCGGATTCCCGGATGAGATAGATTGTGTAGCGTTTTGAATAGCTCATGGCGAAGGGATTCCGGGACGTATGGTCTATTGGCTTGTGTGGTGGTTTCACACCAGAGTTCTACCTGTGTCGTTGAATCCAGAATTTTTTCTAATTTGAAAGAAAGAGGTTTTTGATTTTTGTCGGCGGCCTCAATAAGTTTATTTAGCTGGTTGTCTTTTTTTTGTTCACTTGCCAGAGTAGTAGGGTCTATGCACTTGACCGTGTCTATAGTATCTAAATGGGCCCTAGATAGCGCGTCTGCGACCACATTTTTGCTACCTTTGATGTGCCTTATGTCTTGCGTAAATTGCGAAATGTAATTCAATTGATTTGTTTGTCGGGGTGATTTCTCCGCTTTGGAAGTTAAGGCGTTGGTTAAGGGTTTGTGGTCGGTGTAGACCGTGAAATTTTTGCCTTCAATGAAGTGTCGGAAATATTTGATTGCTAAGAAGGCTGCTAATAACTCTCGATCAAACGTGGAGTATTTTTTTTCATTTGGTTTGAGACGTTTTGAAAAGAAGCTTAAGGGTTCCCAATTATCGGCATTAATCTGTTGTAGGATTCCGCCTACAGCATCACTGGAAGCGTCTACGAAAAGGCCGATCTTAGCCTTGGGATTTGGGTATGCCAGTAAAGTGTGGCTTTCTAGATCCTGTTTAATTTTTTGAAAGGCTTTTTCATGCTCTTGAGACCATTCGAGTGGTTTGTTTTTTCGTTCTTTATTGTTCGAATCTTTAAGAAGGTCGTACAAAGGACTTGAAATTATTGCTACTTTTGGTAAAAAACGATGATAAAAATTAATCATACCTAAGAAACGTTGCAATTTTTTGATTGTTGTTGGTGTTGGGAATTCTCTTATTGCCTGAATTCTGTCTTCTGAAGGCGTTATACCTTCTTTCGTGATTTTATGCGAGAGAAAATCTAATTGTTTTACGCCTAACAAACATTTGGCAGGGTTAATGTTAAGTTGGTACTTTTCAAGTCTTTTTTTTTTTTTTTTTTTATGTGATAGTCTAAGCTCAGGTGTCACCCTTTGTACTACTAGTACGTCATGTCGTTTAGGTCATGGTGCAATGTCCAGTAGTAAGCTTAGCTCGAAAGATAGAGAGAAGGACATAATAGGTTAGGGGGAGTCAAGGGGGTGTTGCAGAAAGTGGCGATGAACCTTGCGTTTGAACTCTTGGATGTTGTATGAGTTCGGGAATACTGTCTTTGGAAGGTTGTTCCACAGACGAGTGGTTCTTGTTATAAACGAATTTCTAGATCGAAGTGTGCGCGAAGATAAGGGCTGTAAACTGTGGGGGTGAGCCGAGCGGGCAAGTCTTGTGTTGCGGGAAAAATGTTGCCGTGGAGGCATGAGGTTACTTATTTCAGTGGAGCAAGTCTGGTGAACAATAAAGTTAAATGTTCCTTGTGTTCTTGTTCAGATTTACTAGCCACCAAAATGTCATCTACGTAAGTAAAAGTGAAATTTAGACCAGATAAAACTTCATTAATGAAGCGTTGAAATGTTTGCGCTCCGTTCTTTACTCCGAAAGGCATTCGCAAAAATTCAAAAAGCCCAAATGGTGTAGTCACCGCTGTTTTAAATATATCCTCTGAGGCAACCGGGATCTGATGATATGCCCTAACGAGGTCTATTTTAGAGAATATTGTGCAACCGTGAAGGTTTATGGTAAAATCTTGAATGTTGGGTAGCGGATATTTGTCGAAGACTGTTGCTGTATTTAACTGCCTATAGTCTCCACAAGGCCTTAAATCAGTGCAGCCTTTTTTTGGAACAAGGTGTAAAGGGGAAGCTACTGAAGAGGCGGAAGGACGGCATATTCCTAATTTTACCATCAACTCAAATTCTGATTTCGCTGCGTTGTATTTTTCCGTGTTGAGTCTGCGCGGTCTGGCAGATGGTAAGGGACCTTCCGTGTTAATTTTGTGAACAACATTGTGTTTTACTTGGTCGTTGAAGTTGGGGGTGTTATTAGCGAAGGAAAATCATTTAGAATCTTCCCGTATTCGCCCTGTAGGGCGTAAAGTTTCGGTGGTGAGAAATAAACCCTTCGTGTGATGCATGTCACCGAAAGCGTAGTTCTTTGATCTATTAGTTTCCTGTTTCTGAGATCCACCAATAGATAGTTTTTGTATAGGAAGTCTGCTCCTAAGATTGGATGGTCTACGGCTGCTATCACGAAATTATGAACGAAATCGCGGCGCAAATTAAGGTTTAATGATAATTGTTTGCTGCCGTAGGTGGATATCAATGTACCATTTGCTGAGACAAGTTTAAAATTTGTCGAGGCTTGACTTGGTTTGCATGAGCTTTTTGGTATTACCGAGATTTCTGCTCCCGTATCTACCAAAAAGTGTTTGTTTGTGTTTTTGTCAAACACGAAAAGACGGCGCGATAGTTTTAATGGCCTCGATGCCGCTGTCGAAACCGTGTGACTTAGTTTTTTTGGTTGTGAATACTATTGGTTGTTCTGGTATTATCTTGGTTATTCCTGTTTTTGGTTGAAAATCTACATGGAGGGTTACACTTTTTAGCTCTCGCTTTGAAGTTAGTATGATACCAGCAGACATTTCGTAAAGAAGGTGATCGCGAGTTTTGTCTTTCGGCTAAACGATTATTGGAAGATGTTCTGTTCATGGGTCTAGTTAATCTTGTTCCCATGCGATCAAGTCTATTTGATAGGTCCTCGATTGCTTCTTGTAGCTTGTCTACGTTACAGACGTGTGGGTTATTGAAAATGGGATTTGGGTTATAATTGTTACCTTGTTGCAACGACGAAATTTGTGCTGTCGTCGTGGTGTCGTGAATTCTATCTGCGATAGTAAATAGTTCATCTGGTTCTGTTGATGACTCAATGGCTATCAAGCAGGCTTGAGTATTGCTTGGAAGCTTGTTCATCCATAATTTTTTTAATAATTTCCTATTTACCAGACTATTTGTGGCTGCAAGTGATTCCATATGACGGAATAATTCCGACGGCTTGTAGTTACCAATCTCTACCTTATGTAACAAGTCATCGAGCCTTCGCTCTTCCGAGTCTTGGCTTCGATTGAGAAGATGTGCTTTCAAATTTTCATATTTGTTTAGCACCGGTGGATTGAGCAAAATATCAGCTACCACTTCCATTGTTTCGGGTGGTAGTGAAGCTACAAGGTGGTCATATTTTGTGTTTGAGACAGTTATCCCTTTTACACGAAATTGTGTTTCCACCTGCAAAAACCATAGGTCCGGCCGATGGTTCCAGAAAGGTGGTATTTTTAATGAGGCTGCCATAGTTGGAAATAATCCTTCAGGAAAAAGACTGGGGTTAAGCTTTGCAGTGCCAGGAGTTTCTTGTTGGCTAGTGGCATCTACTGAATTAGATTGACTTCCATTGGCCTGTTCTTCTGACATTTTTAAAATTTAGTTTTCTACTGTCCTACTTGCAGACGAATTAATTTTATTTTTCACAATAATTGGTGTAAGGGTAATTTAATTTTTATTTATTTATTTATTCATTTATTTATTTTTTTAAAACAGGTAACCTCGATCCCGCCTTTTCGCGAAAATAAAAATGTGTTAGTTTTTGTTTATTTTGGACCATTATTTTGAGCTTCAGAGTGAGATGTTCTTCTTTTATATTATTATTACAATTAAATTAATTATGTTGTTAGTGAAATGTTTTAAAATTGAGTATAAAAATTTGTATATTAATTACTTTATGTATTAATTTTGTTCAACGGTAAAGAAGGTTGTTTTGTACTCACTGATTATGATTATGATTCTAATGTTTATACTGAATTTTTATTTCATTGTTTTCCTTGTTCGTGCTAATTGTTTCTTTTGTTTGTCCTGATGTGTCCATCTCCATATTATTTTTATATACATATTGCATATATGTTGTTATTGTAGTCCTAAAAATGAATTCTAAATTTAATAAATTATATTATCAAATATTTTATTGGTTTTATTTATTTAATTAAAGCAAAAACTACTTTTATTCCGAATCCTTATATAAAAATGTATTGTATTGCTAATCCTATGTATAGATGTTCTTCCCAAATGTTGTTGAAGTATTATCTTTGCAGTTACATTTTTGATTATATTCTCGTTATATTTAATGCACATAAATTCATAGATTCATAACGTTAATCACATATTTAGCACTTTGTTGATTGTTTGGATTTAAGTTATGCTGATTTAGAATATATTAGCTAGAACATTTTTTATTACTGATTTCTTGTTTATTTTAGTATTATTGTCATTGTTAATGATTTTGTTTTTAATGTCACATAACACTTTTTATTTTTTCGATCACTAGTTATTTTAAAATTATTGTGATACACCTCATTTTTCACGAGATCTGCTTGTTTCGTGACTCACTACGGTACTTCGCGCACAATAACTGGTTGATTTCTGTTGCTGGGCTATTGTTTCAGCCCTTGTTCATAACTATTTTGTTTTATGTTTTTTTTTATAAAATTTTGCTTTCTTTGAATTAAATTTATTTTTTTTTTTGCGTTGTATTTGTTAATGTATTGACGCACTTATTTTAAAAATGGTTATCAAGAATTTTATTTTGACGGAAGAATGAATGATTTTTATGAATTTTTATTTAGGTTATCTTCAGTTTGTACAATGCACGAAAAAATATAAAAATGTGTTTTAAGGCTTTTTATTTTGAAAATTTTGATGCCTATTTATGTCCTTCTTCTTTTTATGGGCGATAAATGAAAAGAATTGTTGTTTTATGTTGTTTTTTACCAGAATTAAATTATTATGTTTTATAATTTTTTTTTTTTTTGACTATCTCAAATTTTGCAGGCTTTTTGTTGAAAGTGCTCCGTCGGGGTCACCATTGTAGCCGGCCTCGTGGTTTATTAGTCCGCCCCGTTGGACATCTTTTCACGGGCCAGTCCACTTAATAATTAGAGCGAATATTTAAATGAAGGAAGAAGGATTGATTAAATGGAAACTCGGCTTCTCAATTTAGATTTCCTTTATTCACGATAGCTTACTTGTGCTTAGTCACAGTCGGCTCAGCTAGTCACACGTCTGCTCTCGTTGATGTCCCATGAGAAGAAGGGAAGTGTGGTAGCTTTTTCCGTTCGACCTTGCGTATTTTGCGTGGGTGCGTTCGCGTCCCTTTCTGTGAGCATGACCATGAGCTTTTGTGAGGACATGGTCACATGCCCGCAACACTTATTTACCGGAGATTCCTGGGAAACAAACAAAACTTCAGATGCTTTTGTTAACACTAATTAAGCTGAGATTAAATCTGGACTTCACACTATTAAGTTATTTGAGTGGAATAAGCATAAGCTCTGTATCCAGATATTTCCATAAATGTATTTACATACTTTTTCAAAGAATGAAGCATTTAATCAGTTGGCCGTCACGTGAAGCTTTACACAATGCTATGCCAGCATGTTCTAAAAGGAGATTTGGAATTAAGGTGACAGTCATAATTGATTGTTTCGAAATATTAACAGAAAAACCATGTGGTATATTGCAATCCGCAGAGAGCTGGTCAAATTATAAACACTGCCATACAGCGAAGTATCTTATTGGTATCGCTCCGAATGGCACCGTGATTTTTATTTCCAAAGCATACGGAGGTCGAGCTAGTGACAAATATATCACACAACATTCTGGCATTCTTAAGAAGCTTCGAAAAAATGACTGTATTCTTGCCGACAGGGGTTTCTTGATACAGGAGGATACATCAAATGTAGGAGTTCAATTACTTTTGCCTTGCTTTACAGTTGGTAAGAATCAGCTGCATCCACTATATATAGAAAAATCTCGGGTACTCTCGAATTTAAGAATTCACGTGGAAAGGATTATTGGTCTTTTGCGAATAAAATACAAAATTTTGTTTAAAAATAAGTTTCCACTGTCCAATCTTATGCAAACTTATAATTTTTGCGATGTACCTTTAATAGACCAAATTGTGACTGTATGTTGTTGCCTTATAAATTTGTGTCCGTTAGTGGTTAATACAGAGTAAAACATAATTAAGTACTTATTAAGATGTTCAAAAACTGTTTTATTGAAATATCAAAAAAATAATTTTTTTCATTATATAAATATCGAACAATAAATTTATCAAAAAACAAAAATAACTTTTTTCATTATAAAAATATATAAATATATCCAAGAGAAATAAACTTAAAAAAAACTTTTTTCATTATATAAATATCTAATAACAAAAACTAAAAAAAAAACATAAATAACTTCTTCATTATAAAAACATAAATATCCGAGAGAAATAAACTTAAAAAATTTCTTCATTATATAAAACAATAAAAAAAACATAATTTTTATATAACACTAGCAAAAACCCGCGTGCGTTGCAACGCCTTTCAATAAAATAAGATTATGGGGACACAGTCTGCGATAGGAAAAGGCTATAGTGAAAAAAGAACAAATCTGGGAAAATTGATTTTGGGAGATGACCGCCATGTACCAAATGATATATTGAGTATACTATATTGCCTATGGTGTTCTACTCTTTCATTTGATACCCATGTCGAAGAAGTTGTGAAGAAAATATTAATCCGCCCTCTTGAGATGGCCGCTATGGACCAAACGATATATTGAGTATACTATATTGCATATGGTGTTCTACTTATCATACTCTCTCATTTGATACCCATCTCGAATGGGTTGTGAAGAAAATGGTAATCCGCCCTCTTGAGATGACCGCCATTTACCAAACGATATATTGAGTATACTATATTGCCTATGGTGTTCTACTTATCATACTCTTTCAGAAAATGGTAATCCGCCTTCTCGAGATGGCCGCTATGGACCAAACGATATATTGAGTATACTATATTGCTTATGTGTTGTACTTATCATACTCTCTCATTTGATACCCATCTCGAATGGGTTGTGAAGAAAATTGTAGTCCGCCCGATTGAGATGATTGCCATTGACCAAACGATATATTGAGTATACTATATTGCCTATGGTGTTCTACTTATCATACTCTTTCATTTGATATCCATGTCGAAGGTGTTGTGAAGAAAATGGTAATCCGCATTCTTGAGGTGGCCGCTATGGACCAAGCGACATATTGAGTATACTATATTGCTTATATTGTTGTACTTATCATACTCTTTCATTAGATACCCATTTCGAAGGGGTTGTGAAGAAAATGGTCATCTGCTCTCTTGAGATGACTGCCATGGACCAGACGATATATTGAGTATCAGGGCCGTAACGTGGATTTTGTGGGCCCTGGGCAAGACCTTCAAATTGGGCCCCCTCAATTAAAAAAAAATTGAGAAAAAACTTGCCATGGTTATAGTTCCTGTTCTTTCACATTTTTAAAGTTTAGTAGGTAGTAGGTATATTAATAGATAAACACAAAATAAGGAATCTTTAAATTGGTCCTGTCCATATTTTTTGTAAGAAAAATTTTATTTTATATTTATGAAGAAAAACGAATTAAAAATTTATTTAAATTGCATTCTTCTTGCTTTTTTCTCCGCAAACTCATCAATTATATTATTAAAATCTATTTCTTGCACTATGTTAGATTAAATTGATATAATAGAAAGGTTCGACAAACGCTGTTGTGAGAGCGACGATCTTAAATAGTTTTTAATTAACTTCAGTTTACTAAAACTTCTATCGCAAGAAGCGGTGGTGACTGGTAGGGTTAGGAATATTCTTAAAGCAGCAACGATGTTTTGGTACGATTCGACTAATTCGAAATCATGTATAGTCTGTAATAAATTTAGAGGAGTGGCTTCTTTCAAATTTTCCACCAGCTTCAAGTTCACGAGCCTTACGGCACAAGCCACCATCAATGACCTCGATACTTCGGGAGCATCCGGCTACCTAGATATTTAGTTAGCA
Organism: Thereva unica; assembly: GCA_949987705.1. NCBI lineage: Eukaryota > Metazoa > Arthropoda > Insecta > Diptera > Therevidae > Thereva > Thereva unica. The sequence goes on along the minus strand of OX465284.1, from coordinate 38,858,841 downwards.
ATATTGTAACATTATTAATATTATTATTCTTTCATCTTTGGAAAAAATAAATTAACAGAGCTTCAGCCTCGGATTAGTCTTTATCAAAATGCGTCTGGTTGTAATTACAATAATTTGTTTAATAGTCCTCTCAATTTATTTTAACTCGTTATAAATCCCTATTTTTTGTTGAAATAAAATACTATATATTTAATTGTTTTTGACGGTTGCGTGGCGCGAACCTGTACTGCAGGTGCCCCAAAAACTAGCTTGCCTTGGCTGGAGAAGGTGCAAAGCGAAGAAGGTGCATTGGCGATAGCACCCTTTTACTCCTCTAGAGACCCTTCAAGCCACGGTAGTATTTGCAGCCCTCGCTAATTTTTACCGCTTTTACCTACATGCACCTTTTTTCCCAAGACAGCAAACTCGGCCTATTGCAGGCCCACTACATATACCTCCCCTTCGTTAATAAATAGAACAAACAGCCGGTGTTGTTGAAACCATATAACACCTCACAGATCAAACGCAAGGTTCATTGACATCTACGTATAAAAGGTTCACCATGCCACATAAATAGAAATTATTTATATATCTCAATAGTAGTACAATTATCCGTAAAAATTACTAATTTCTACGAATTCTATTTGTCATTCAAAACTCATTTAAAAAAATGGAATAATCCCTGAAAACCCATTTCAATTTTTTCAACATAATAAAAAACCCTTGATGCCAAATTTCCCATTAAAATTATCTCGCTCATTCATTTCATTCCCTCATTGTAAAATTTCACCCATCAGCTACGAAATCATCATCATTTTTTCATCCTCTTTGCCCTTCCCTAACAAAACAATAGGAAAAAGCGCATAGGAATCTGTTTTTAGATTCGCAGCCACTAAACCCAAAGCCGTAGCTTCTGATTTTGTTTTCAAATGCGCAAAGGGCTTTCACATAAACCAGAAAAAGTTTATTTCGGAAACTAACCATATATAACGGAGCATAAAGCCCTGCGATATTAGCGCCCCCAGCTCGTGGTGCCGTAACCTAAAGTTAATTTGACTCGCGTTTGTCCATATCTACTTAGTATATAATCAATGGTTGAGATTAGTAACACTTTCTTCTTTAATTCGCTTAATTCGTTGATTAGAAAATTCAGCTTCAATATTCATTTCCAAAGCGACTTTTTGTGCATCCGAAATTAATTGTTTAAATCCTGTTTCCCGTAGTCCTTGTAAAGAGCAACGCAGACCATCAATTAATTTTGTTGCAAGGTCTATTGATAGATTTTTGTGTTGTAAAGCTTTATTTGCACGGTCAACGCATTGTAATATTTTATTCCAAACATGAAGAATACATATAAATTAATAATTACTAATTTGAAATAGTAAACTTTTTGCATTTGACACTGCCTCAGAGTTTGGCAAATCATCTTTAATTCTTTCAAGTCCTTTTTTTACTTCTGGAAGTTGCAAGCACAATGATTTTATAGCATTCGCCTTTGACGACCATCTAGTATCAGAAAACCCTTTCAGTGATAATTTTAAAAATTTCATAAGATTTTCCCAACGCGTCGTTCCCAACGAAGAAAAAAAAAAGTTGAATAATCTTTGGATAGTGCCAAAAAAGGTAACCATTCCTGACGTTGTGGATACTGCGTGAACACCAGCTAAATTAAGATTATGTGCGGCACAAGGTACAAATATTGCAAAATTGTTAATTTCTAAAATACGGGCCTGCACCCCTTTATATTTCCCAGCCATGTTGGCACCATTGTCATAGCCTTGTCCTCTGATATCATCTATGTTTAAATTGTTTAACTGTAATTTATTTAAAATTTCTGTAGTTAAACCTTCTCCTGTCTTTTCATGAGATTGAAGAAAGTCGATAAAATTTTCTTCGATTTTAACTTTACCATTAGGGTCAATGTAAACATATCTTATAACTTGGCTCATTTGCTCTTTTCTTGAGACATCCGGAGTGCAGTCAAACAAAATTGAGTAATATTTCGCCTGTTGAACTCTGCTTATTATTACGCTTCGCGTTTTTTCTCCAACTAAATTTATTATTTCATTTTGAATTTTTGGGGAAAAATAGGAAACTGTACCCTTTTTATCAGTCTCAATGTGATTTTTTAGCGTGTCATTGTATCGACTCACAAAATCTATCAAATTCAAAAATATTCCACTATTTGGATTTCCAATTGCGTCTTTCGTACCACGAAAGGCAAGATTATTTTTCGCACAGAATAAAATGGCATCTATTATTATTTTTAATACTTGACGCCTATTATTTGTTTCTTGCTTTATTGCAGTCAACATATAATCGTCTAACATATTCCCAGATACAATATTTTTTTCCATCATTTTCCATTTAACATAATTACTTTTGTGGTCATACGAATTTTCGTGTTGTGGTATTACGGGATTAAGATGTTTCCAATCCTGAAAACCTTTTTTTGGATTTGAAAGCGTAGTAGTTTTGCTTCCAAACAGCATACAGGGGAAGCAAAATATGGAATTTACTTTTACAGAATATATCATCCATTTTCTTTTTATACATTCTTTATTGAGCTTGTTCGCATAAAACCAATCCCTTGTAAATTTCCGTCCTGAATCAATGGGCACAAAATTAAAGTCAGTATCATCGCCCTGATTTGGTCCATGTTTTACCAGAAGGTAAATTATATCTTTATTCAACGGTGGCCAAGAAGGCGGATCATTGTAACTAATAGTTATTTCACTTTGAATATTGTCGTCTTGGGTAGGGAAAAAACTTATATCGCGCACTTCCTCTTGTTCTGCGTCCTTTCCAACAATCAAATTTTTATCTTTTTCGGTGACATTATCGACCGTTGGATCCGTACTTTGTTGGGACGTACTAGGTACGCTCGCAGGGTCCAATTTTTCCTCAGTTTCTTTTTTCAACCATTTAGAAAATTGTTCCGACATTAATTATCCTTCCTCCAATTTTCGTTTTTGATTTTTTCTCTTTTGTGCACCAGACAATTGTTTAGACATTTTATAAAAAACGAATAGGAGTATGTATTTAATCTTAAAGAATATTAAAAATATAATTAACTAAGTAAATATGTATTTAAAGTGAAATTTAAACTAAATGTTTTAAAATGAATATAGTATATACATTGTATGTTTTTGGAGAACAACGTAACACAAAAATACACCAAAATTATTCGCACATAGTTAATCAACACCCACTTAGAATTATGTTCTTATAATTAATTATAAGTAGGTAATAAGTGTAAAAACAGATTGTTTATACAGTTTATAAAAAAGTAAGCCGAACAAGGAGTAACTCCGCGATTTTTCTTAACAATTTAACAGCAAAAGAACCCTTCACTTTGAAAGTCGACGGCTTTCTAATGTTTTTGACGTGACGTCTTATAAATCGATGAGTATAGGAAGTCATTAGCGCAAAATATCCCGTCTCGTTCCCGTCGCTAAGTAGTGGTGGGGATATTTGCGCTGACTTCCTATACTCATCGATTTATAAGACGTTGCCACGTCAAAAAATTAATATTGTAGTAATAGTAACAGCGTTTTTTTTTTTTTTTCAATATTTCAGGAGACAAAACATGAGCCCTGTCAGCTTTTTATTAATTGGGTGCTATTTAAAACTGCACACACTTTTTTTTAAGATAAGGTCTGTAAGCAATAAAACGAATAGTGCGTCAAGTGCGTGCAATAGAATATTAAGCATATTCTGGCCTTTTTGGGCCCCGTCTATCTGAGCCACCAGTGAAATACGAATGAAAATAATTGAGATAATTTTTTATAGGGGTCCTCTTGGGCCCCTTTGGGGCCCCCTGGGCCCTAGGCCCTGGGCAAGTGCCCCTATTGCCCCTGCCTAGTTACGGCCCTGTTGAGTATACTATATTGTCTTTGGTGTTCTATTTACCATACCCTTTCATTTGATATCCATGTCGAGGGGATGTAAAGAAAATGGTAATCCGCCCTCTTGAGATGGCTGCTATGGACCAAACGCCTGCTTTTCTGTTGACATTTTTTTGCTATAAACCTCACGGAGCCTGAGACCTTTCCAACGAATGCAAAACCGTGGAAATCCGATCGTGCATTCTGGAATTATAGCGTCAGGAAGGAAAACCCGACTTATTTTTATATTATAGATAACATAAATTACTTCTTACATTATAAAAACATAAATATCCTATTATTCTTCAAAATAAATTCTTCATTATATGTATAAATATATAAAAAAACATAATTCATAACATAATAGCCGATTATCACTTAACTCTATAATAAACATAAAAAATTTCATATGTTAATACTGCAATATTCGCCATTTCTTAAAGCTCTTATTAGGTACTATTATTCAGTCTTTTTTAGTTCACATATCACTTGATAATAATTCTTAATCATTATTATTATTGCTACGAGTATAATATTGAGCCAACAGCTCAGGCATTATGGCATTTCTAAAAAATAATTCAGCCTTCAATAGTTCATGCTGAAGGAATAGAGTATCTTTTAAAACTCTTATCACAGTTGTATCACTTTTGTTCCAAATAATAAAATCACAAAAACTTAAATCTAAAACGTACATTTGCATTTGTATTTGATAGAAATACTGATGACCAGTCTCCATTTGATAAGCCCCACCGATGAGTTTAATTGGACAATCTCTTTTGCCAGCGTAAGTCTTTAAGGACGTTCCCTCACGAAGACAGTAAGGACACTTAATCTCCGCCACTCCTTTCCCACAACAATCACATTCTGTTACTGCATCCGGCGACGCTCCAAAAAACGGCTGCGCTTGGTACACATGGAACCCAGTCGTTGAAGCACTGAAATTCGTATGCTTGTTTTTAGCAAGGTCGATGAATTCCTTCAAAGCATCCTGTTCATGAGTGCAACCGTATCTTGTGGCTTTTGTCGTAAAAGTGTAGTTTTCTGGATAGCAGATTCTTTTTATAAGTGAAAGTGAAGGGGCATCGATGCTCGTTCTGGTAACAGCCTTAAAAACTGACGCAGTTATTCTTCCTGCTCGAAACTTATTCCACCATCAGCTTTTATTTTGCCCTAGACTCAATTTAGTTATTTTAGGTATGTCTTGACTTGAATAATTAAATCTTAAAATTGTTTGTCTGCCTAACTCTCTCAGGCGCATTAAACTACTCTCAGACAGACGAGGGCTAAAAAATTGGCAAAAGAATAAATGTATCATATTAATTTCGGTGGACATATCGTCATTAGACGTGGGGGAACTTGTTGGGTTCTTTGGGATTTTTAATGTAGCGACAACTGGTTACTCTCCTTTCTCACTCAATTTCACAACAAAATCATTAATTTCTTTTGCAGTTGCTTCAAGCACTTCAAAAATCGATGCAACTTTTGTTTTATATTTGTAAATTTCTTGGATGGTGCCAAAATTTATTTTTCTTTTTGGTGGAACCAGCCACTGATTTAACACATCCGTACAAGATTTTTGTTGTTCTTCATTGAGGTCTTTCCTAGACCAAGCCTCCAATGCGAAAAGGGTGGCCGCAATATGTGTGCATGCTTCGCCTAGTCCAGCCATGCAATCACAATGAGCAACTTGAATGGCTCCATTTGCCGCTACAGCAACCCAACAAGCTGTAGGTTTTAAATTTAATTTTTGGGAATGTTTAACCTACAATTAAAGGTAAGTTGATGCAGCTAGCTTATGGCTTGAATTTAAAAATCTTACTTTGGCAAATACGATATTTCCAGTTCTGACAGTTTTACTACCCAAGTACTGGATCCATCCACTTTCGAAGGTTTTATATGCTTCCAAACCTTTGAAAGCTCTAAAACTTTCTCTGGTATAAGCACTTTGCCGATCTATTAAATATTCCACGATGTCAAAATAGTGCACATGTTTTGGTAAATGACTTCGAGAGAAATTGTTTCCACTTAATCTATACGGATCCAGGCCGTCGCAATATTTTTCAATTTTATATTTATACCGATTTTGAACACTAAAATAAACAAAAACGAAAACACTTAATCAAAAGATAAACTGGTGTTTAGATTTCATATAAAAAATTGAAGCTATTATTTCACATTTTATTTTCTAAAAATAACTCATATTTAGTTTTTTTAATAAAAATAATTCATACTCCACACTTTCCCTATCCATCTTGCCGGCCTGTCTTTGAACTGTCATCTTTGTTGTGCCTTGCGGCTCTTCACACCGATTAATTGTCAGAAAATGTCCTATGTTTGAATGTGAGTGTGAGATTTTGTTGTGCATGGCTTGTAAATGTAGAAGGCTTTGCTTCCAAAGCCTTCTACATTTACAAGCCATGCACAACAAAATCTCACACTCCCATTCAAAGATTCATGGGACTTCAAATTTGCTGTCAGACTTCAAAGTGAGAAGTGCGGTTATGAGATTTTATTGTGCCTGGTTGGTATTAAATCCGGCAGCTTACTTAAAGCACAGATAAGTAAATACAGATACCCAGTCGCTGTTTAAAATCATGTCCCAAATCAATAGTTTCGCTAGCCAGCTTTTCCCTCCTCCAGCCAGCCACACGAATACAAGCAAGTGGGCTCTACTGCTCGTTTTGCGCTAAAGCAAGCAAAAGCAAAGGGAGAAATAGTAAAATTGTATGCCCTTATTTCCATGAAAATTGTAAAATTGGTTTAAATTTATTTTGAAAATTGGTGGAATTTTCGTTTTCGTCAATGTAGCGATAGCAAAAAAGATTTATTTTTAAGTTTTCAGTAACATTTTTTTTTAAATTGTTAAGTTAAGGGAAGTCTCTTTGGTGTCAAATGCGCAGAGTTGGCTTACAATTTTTTTCCGGGTCTTCTTATCAAAACAAAGCTAAAAATGCATATCACAACCCCTACCTTGTTGATATTTTTTTTTATATAGAGGATTTATTGAACGTATGATGACCTATGCAAGTTGCGAATTAGGGGATATGAATATTTTAAATCTTTAAAACCGCGATATCTCTTGAACGGCAATTCGTACGGGAAAATGTATAATATCATTTTAATCGCATGATCTACAAACTTTGTAAATACTTTCCGTTTAAGAGATATTAGACAAAAACAAAATTTTTAAATTTTAGGGGGTTGTTTTTAAGGGAAGCTTACAGCCCATTTTCGCAAACTTTTTTATAACATATTCTACTCACTAAAAACTATTTTTTTTAAGAAAAGTTTGGCGAGTTAACATTTAGTTAGAGGTCTGCATTCGAATTTTGGTCTGACGACAAATCGGTATAAAAAAATATCAACAAGGTAGGGGCTGGATATGCATTTTTAGCTTTTTTTTGAAAAGAAGAACCAGAAAAAAAATGTAAGCCAGCTCTGCGCGATAGACACCAAAGAGACTTCCCTTGTCAGTCAACAATAATTATGTTTCGTTTACCCTGTCTGATAATTAGAGCACTGAGCCAGGTAGAGCACCTGGAAATTGTTTTTATTTTTTAAGATAATTCATAATTCAGAGAAAGTTTTTGGTTAATTGTTTTTCTTCAGAGTTACTTTTAAACTAATAATATTAATAGAGTAAACCCTTCTAACACAGAAGCCGCACTTTTCAGCTAGGCCAAGAAAAATTAACCAGCCCAGCACAAGCAAGCGCTGAGATCAAGCTCTCAACTAAGCATGCAAATATAAAATTATAAAATGTAACCCACGAAAATGACAAGAAACGTAAGCGGTCACGTGAGATTAAAAAATTCCTTTTAAAGACATCTTTACTAATGTTCACGCTAAAGGTATTAATGTTTTGGCTCACGTTAATGAACATGCGATTTACAGGTTTAGATCTACCATAATTCGTGTTGGAGGAGTTGATTTGTGAAAGAGGTGGTACTCTCAGATTATAACGACTCTCTCTAAATAACGCACGGCGACCTGGAAAACCTTAGTCGACTTTTCCTTTAAGGAGCTGATGAACAAATGCAACATCGGTCCACCTCACAACGCTTGTGAAGAGAGCATAAGTTGAGTAACTTAAGCCGGGATTCATAAAATGGAAGAACTAATGGCTCGGATTACTTTTATTGGCATTTCTACCCCGTAGAAAACAAATTTTCTAAACAATCTTGATTAAACTTTTGTCCACAAATATAATATATATCTAAATGCTGTTCAAATATGGACATTGCTATGCTCGTAATAGATTCAATTGAAATAGCTAATCCACTAAAGCAAAATGGATTTCCTTTTTCCGGTTTAAATTGTAATACATAATTTTTCATCTCATGTAAAAATTTAAAATTATCTGAAGTCTGATTGAGTGGCGGATTTCCATTTAATATATCGAAGAGCTTATTCATTTTTTTAAAGCAAATGGCGGTAGCTCTTGCCTTTTCTTCTAATTCTTGTGGAAATTTGTGTAAAGCTAGTATTCTTAAAATACCAGCTGACACACTATGACTTATTATTTGCACAGCTAACTTAACGCTCATTTTTTGAAACTCTGTCGGATTTATATGAGCAAAAGTTATATTTGGGAATACCTTTGTTGCGTTTGCCTTTTCAAGTTTATATACAAATCTCAAAACATCCCAACTAATGTAACCATCAGGGGTTGTGATATCGCTTATTATCAATCGGTTTCGGAATGTTTTAAACAAATGGGGAACGTCATATATCGTGAAATTTATTTTTTTTTTTTCATTATAATGAAAATATGGTTTGTCACAATGAACTCCTAAACATTTATATAACTTTTGATTTAAGGCCCTTGATCACATGTTATGCCACGAACATTTAAATCAAGACGAGTGCAAATTTCCAAAATTTATTTAATTCGTATTTTAAATTTTCGCTCTTCATTGAAGAAGCGCAAGCGACATAATGTAGCACGTGCTTAAAATTCCCACAAATGCTTCGTATCATGAAAACTAAAACACTCTTCGCTAAATGGACTGATCGTTCACCATTTCCAAAATCTTCAAAACCTTCAACTACATCAGTTATTTGTTTATATGCAAGATAGATCTTGGATAGCCATTTCATCAAATATAAATATAATTTCTTTATCTTTTGGTTTTAAGCTATCCACTTGTTTTCTTATTTGCTCTAGAACACCATTATTAATCCCAGGAGAGAGACTTTTCAAAGTTATCCAACTATGTAAGGAGCTCTCACATGGCAAATGGAAATGAAGAACATTTCGCAAAAATTTTTATCCTGAAGAGGATCTGTAATACACATATGTATTGAGAAATATTCTTTTCTTCTTCTGTATAAATTCTCGGCTCTTTAAGAATCATTTTCGAAAATATTTTTGAATTATCATTTACAGGTACAGCATCAATAGTAGAAACGATATCAGCCTTCATATACTATTGATATTTTTGCAATTTTAAATGTAAAATCCTTTTACCCGTTATAAAGATTTTTTCGATTTTTTCAATGACAAATTTTCTTTTTTAAGAGTTTTAATTTTTTCACTAAGCCTTTGAATATTATGCAAATAAATTTTGCATTTTCCACAAAGTACCTCTATTGTTTCACTTCGATCCAATGATAGGCAACGTGAATATGTATTTAAATCATGAAGATTTAAATTATTATTGCTTTGAATATTATTGCCATACATCCTAGGATTAGGCGCTCGATGCTCTGGCACAAAAGATAAAAATAGCGTTGGAACCGCATCTTTTTTTAGATACTTTTTACCCATGTAAATATCTGCAAAATGGATATTGCAGATATGTATAAGGCTTCTTTTTCCCTCTTATATTAGATACCGATTCTTCCGAAGCATTAACCCACTTTTCGAATCGTTCAGGATCATGCTTCGGGAAATTAGAAAAACGCCTGTCTGGACAATTTTTAACAGTTGCCTGACAACTGACAATGCAACACTTAATATTCCACAGTTTGGCCATAACTGTAAATCGTTGCAATGGAAATTAAACAATTTAAATCGCAATACAATATAATTGCAATACTGAAAGGCAAAACCGAAAATCAAATCCCCAATTATTTCAAAATTAATTATAAGTTATATAATATTAATAATAATAATATAAAAAAATACTATTTTCACTATTGCTATCGTATCTCAGTCCAAACAATGAACTACATATTCTGCGATTCTACCATTCGGCATGAGACGAGCGAATCGACCAGGGAGCACAATTATCCATTTCCTGGAAACCGCCACAGGGACAGAAGACATTAAGTGACGTAGTCAAACAAAATTCAATGGATGTTGAGACTAATGTCTGCCTTGCAACATTGAAACCAATCCCCCACTCCTTGTAGTTATTTTGCTTCACACACCATAGAATTTCACGCTGCTTTCTGTCGCTGGAGCTCGACCAAAAGTTGCCATGCTCTAGCCAGCTACATGGCTGCAACATTTCAATATTTTGCTTGCATCAATTGCTTTCGGCAACATGGAACACGTTTCGCCTATTCCACTGGGCATCTGTATTTACTTATCTGTGCTTAAAGTGTGTATAGTCGGATGCCTGCGGCGGTAATTAATATTTATTCTATTATTCTTTTCCATCGGATATGCCAATTGTGCATGCGGAATTTACATATTTTTACTATACTGGAGATTTCATTTTCCCCTGTAAGTACTGTACTAAAGTGTAAAATAAATATGCTAATATTTTTTACTTCATTTTTTAGTGCCTCCGTTCAAGATTTTTATATACGCAAATCCAGTTCAAATTCATTTCGATTTATGTAGTATATTATGGCTAAATTCATTCGCATTAAAATTGCATGAGAGTTTATTAAGGACGAATGTTGTTAATGAGGCTACAAATTTACCGCAAACACCTGAACCTAGTTTTATGTACATGGACGTAAAAGTAGAAGCCATAATGCCACGATTTATTATAGAATAGCCTGCCGATGCTCCTACTCAAAGAGATCGCCCGAAGACAATGCAAATACAATCACGGTTTGCTTTAACAAACATTCGAGAAATGGGATCTTCCCGAGCCGATTTAGCCCAAGCGCTGCATTCTTTACAAGAAGAAAGTTTGGTGTTTGGTTCTGGGTTTCCCTCTGTTGGTGGTGATATGTGCATTATTACAGATAGAATACTTTCTCATGTTGCAGGTGCGAATACTTTTGTGCTCAATATATTTGATGCATTATTTATTTTTTCATAATACTAGCAAACGATGTTCCAACTGTTTCATCTGGATTCCTTTTGTAGCAGCACACTTTCGCGATACGCAACGTGGGCTGAGCCAAGAGATGTTTGGTGCATAAAATTTGAACCCATTTGGATAGACTTTTTGGGTGCACGATCTTTAGGTGCAAATAAATCAATTGCATTTATTGACGCAGTTCCTATAATATTATAGGTTTATGGTAGCTCCCCAAAAGAGGATTTTGAAGGTGTGTTTATGTGTAATAATCTTAGAAGTTATTGCTTATGATCTCTCATGAATTCAAATAAAACAATATGTTATTTTATTCCTTAACTATATTTCATAAAAGAACCGATCCGATTATAAGACATTTATTATACTTTAATAATTATAGATATACTCTGAGCCTGTTGCTCGTATTAAGATGCTCTTTACACTGCCTCCTACATCAAGTGCCAGTCGCTCATCCCCACTCTCATATGTTAAAGTTCTACTCACAACATCTCCCCTTTTCTAGTTTATGAAATACATTTTACATAATATTTATCAAACATACATAATCTTTTAAATACTCTGGTACTGATAGTACGACCCGATTTAGTCACAATTACAGGAGTATAATTTTTTGTTACATTAATCTTAGGACTAGTTACAGGACTATTATTGTTACATACATTATTCGGCTGCTTCAAATCCCTATTTACATTATCAGGACTATTCAGATATCTTTCTTGTAGGTCTTCTTCCTTTGGTATATCCAATTCAGGCTGTATTTCAACGAATTTAGTACCTTTAGTTAAATCTTTCCGATTACGGATTATAATAGTATTATCCTCTGTTTTAACTTTATATGACCTCGGATTTTGATGTTTCTCTACAATTATACCACTTCGATGAGGCAATGTTTTCTTCCCTTCTTCATGTATTTTAACTTTGTCACCTACATTTAATTCTTTTAGGGCTTTTGAACCTTTATCATAATACCTTTTTTGTTTCTTCTGACGTTCATATAAAACGTTACCAATGCTAGTTGACTTAACTATGCCTTCCTTTACATTTGGTATTATATTTCTGACTTTCCTGCCATACATTACTTCAGCTGGCGTAATGCCACTATTATCTATAGGTATATTTCTTAATTGTAATAGAGCCATTTCTTTATCTTTCCCTTCTTGAATAATTTTTTTCAAAATCTTTTTGAGAGTTTGTATATGTCTCTCTGCTAAGCCATTTGACTGATGATGTTTTGGAGTAGTTATGTCATGTTGAAAACCCCATTGCTCTGAAAAATTTTTAAATTTAAAATTAGTATATTGAGCACCTGAATCTGAATACAAAACTTTTGCCACTCCATAACGTGCAAAAAACTCTTTCAAAGCTTGGATGGTAGACTCTGCCGTTAGATCATTTAAATTTTGCATGTCAATCCATTTGCTATATGTATCTACTATCATTATATACTTTTTACCCATCAAATAGAAAATATCAGAAGCTACAATTTCCCACGGATATCTTGGTCTAGTTTTTTCCATCATCGGTTCTTTACTATTATCTCTTTGATAACTACAACAAATATCGCAATTACTCACCAGATCATCAATCTGCTTTGACATACTTGGCCAAAATACAGTTTTTCTAGCTAACATTTTATATTTTTCTTTACCAAAGTGAGTATAATGTATCTTTTGAAGCATTTCTTTTCTCATCGATTTTGGTACCACTATACAATTATTTTTTAACAATAAACCATTACATTCTGAAAGTTCCTCTTTAAATGAAAAATATGGTCTTACATTTTCAGTCACTTTTAATTTGTTAACAGGCCATCCTTTTTTCACATAATTTATAATTTCTTGTAGTTCTTTATCTTTACTTGTTTCATTTTTCAACTCTTTCATTCTTACATCAGAAACACTGAAATGTTTTTCAATCATCATAACATATGCTTCAATCTTCTCTTCATCAGCTGACTCTGTACACTGTAGATAAGCTCTACTTAAATTATCAGCGAGCAATAATTTTTTACCTGGTACATATTTAATATCAAAGTCAAAATTATGCAAACTAATTCTCATTCTATGTAACCTTGGAGGAATTTTATTTGGTTTTTTAAAAATTGAGGTTAGCGGTTTATGGTCAGTTTCTCAAGTAAATTTTTGACCAAACAAATATTGATTGAATTTATGACAACCAAACACGATTGCTGGGCTCTCTTTTTCTATTTGACTATACATTTTTTCAGTCTCGGTTAAAGCGCGCGATTCATATGCCGCTGATCGTTCATCTTGTATTAATACACATCAAAGTCCCTCGCTTGAAGGTTATAGATTTATTCATATCAAAATATGTTAATACTGGAGAACTACATAATGCATCTTTAAGCTTTGTAAATGACTTTTGTTGCGCAGTACCCCATACAAATGGAACATCTTTTGTAGTCAATTGTCTTAAACTATCAGTTAATTGTGCAGCATTTGGTAGAAACTTTGATACATAGTTTATAGTTCCTAAGAATGTTAATAATTCTTTCTTATTTTTTGGTTCTTGCATTTTTTCAATAGCTTCTACTTTATCTTTATCAATTTCAATTCCTTCTGACGACAGTATATGGCCCAAATATTTAACTTTATTCACTATAAAGGCACTTTTATCTACATTAAATTTAATACCATATTCCCTGGCTCTTTTAAAAACTATATCCATAATTTTTAATAATTGTTCTTTAGTCTCTGCCCAAATTAACATGTCATCTGCATATATGCCTACATTTTCAATATCTTCAAAAATTTGACTAAAGACTCTATAAAATACTTCAGGGCTAGAACTTATACCATATGGCAATCTATTGAAATAATGGAGTATTGAAAGTTGTTAACTCTTTACTATCTTTAGATAATTCTATTTGCCAAAATGCTTTATTTGCATCCAATTTTGTAAAGTATGTTGCTCTTTTAACCTTTGCAGCTATTTCATCAATTGTAGGAAGCTGTATATGCTCTCTTTTTATATATGAATTTAAGTACTGTGGATCTAAGCAAACCCTAATTGATCCATCTGTTTTACCAACAATTACTAACGAATTTACAAATTCAGTTGGTTTTTCAATTTTCGATATAATACCAGCAGTTTCCATTCTTTTTATTTCAACTTTTAATTTATGTCTCAATTTAAAAGGAACATGTCTACACGGCTCTACTTTACCTACACTACCTTCCTTTAATTCGATTTTATATTGAAAATCTTTTATTTTACCATAACCCTAAAATACATCTTCATATTTTTTTAAGATATTGTGTTCATTATTTACTGTGACTGCATCTATAATTTTAACATATTTAATATCTTCTTCTTCATAGACTCGTTTTATTAATTTAAACTCAATGGAACTTTTCAAGCCTAATATTGGTACACTTTTACCATCAAAAATTTGAAACTCTACTTGTTTTTCTCTACTACCTATTTTGCAACTTAAAAATACTTTACCAATCGTTTTGATTTTTTCTTGATTATAATTTTTTAAGATTACATTAGATTTCAAATACTTTTTTATATTTAGTTTTTTACATGTGACAATAGGTATTATATTACATTGTGCACCAGTGTCAATTTTAAAAGGCACTTCTTTATTAAAATCTTTAATGTGAACATTTTGTATCCATTCATCTTGAGCATCAATCATATCTATACTAACCCAATTGACAAAAAATTCTTCATAGTCGCTACATTCATGCTTAGTACTTACGTCAACAACTGCTACCGAAAGTTTATTTTTATTTTTGCACATTTTTGCAAAATGTCCTATTCTACCACAACTTTTACATTCTTTTTTAAACGCTGGACAATTCTTGTACTGATGACTATATCCGCACCGCTGACAAATTCTCTCTTGTTTTGAGTTATTCGCCTCTCTCGTTGTTGACTGTAATTCCATTGTTGACGGTGGCGTCACTCTCTTCTGCTGAATTCTGCTCGTGTTGTTGCTTACTCTACTCTTGTAATTCTTGTCAGTGCTACTGCTCTGCTTGTTTATGCTGTCAATTTCTCTTAATATTTCAAATTTTCTCACTTGCTGCTCTGATAATTCAGCACTTTTACATATTTTCACTGTTTTTTCTAATGTTAGATCAGATTCACGTTGCAATCTGTCCTTGACTCTTTTGTCTTGAATGCCGGCAACGATGCGATCTCTTATCAAACGCTCGCCAAAATTACAATCTGCACTTAATTTCTTTAATTCAGTTATATAAGTGTCGAATGATTCACCAGGTTCTTGATTTCTCGTAAAAAATAAGTGAGAACTGACGCTTTCATTTTTAATCGGTACGAAATACTCTTCAAATTTCTTAAGTACTGTTTCGTAACTCTCCTTTTCCTCTTCAGTTAATTCCATTGTGCTATATACTTCGACACAAGCTTCACCTATACAATGCAACAAAACAGCTACTTGTTGGTGCCTGACGCAATCCTATAAATTTCAAAAAGTTGCTTCCATTTTGTCCATCCCTCTGCATCTAATTTTAACAAATTATTTGGGGGTCTTAATCCCGTTAATGATGCACTCGTCGTCGTAACCATCGTAGTTGTCCTTGAATTTTCTGCTGTAGTAGCCATTTTACTTCCTACTTTCTGTGCGACTTTCACAAATATATAATATATTTTTTTTTTTCTATTCACTCCACACTTTTATGGTTTTTTATAGCCGCAGCGCCATGTTATGTTATTCTTTAACTATATTTAATAAAAGAACCGATCCGCTTATAAGACAAACATTTATTATACTTTAAAATAATTATAGATATACTCTGAGCCTGTTGCTCGTATTAAGATGCTCTTTACACTGCCTCCTACATCAAGTGCCAGTCGCTCATCCCCACTCTCATATGTTAAAGTTCTACTCACAACACAATACTCATTTGTATTTTTTAGGAAATTCACATTATGCATGACTACGGCAAAGATCTATACGGCAGCTTACTTAAAGTATGTATCGTCGGATATCCGCGGCCAGAACCAAACTGGAATCTCTAATTGAAGCTATCAACAATGACATTAATCGAGCTACAGATTTACCTGAAAACCAAAAATACAGAAGCGTTTCATTTTTCAATGAGTGTAATAACAATGAGAAGCCACTTTAGTGTCAGTCCGTTAAAATAAAGACACGCACTCTGTTTTTAGTTAATTTACTTAAAAATTTCGCAGTCCATGTACACAATAGTTTAATTGAGATGTTTTGAAGATAACACAGATATGTGAAGAAGAAATATTGTTTTCTCTTAAAAAAAAAAATAGAAATCTTAAATGAAAGTAACTTTTATTTTGTAATTATTCAATTTTTTTTTGATCTTACATAAAGGGAAAGGATCAATATATATATATATCTATATATCTATATCTATAAAAATCTCGTGTCACAGTGTTTGTTACCGTACTCCTCCGAAACGGGTTGACCAATTTGCATGAAATTTTTTGTGTATATTTGGTAGGTCTGAGAATAGGTCGTAGGCTATTTTTTATACCTTTAACCAAAAAAACAGCTGCAAAATCCAAACAAAAATGGTAATTTTAGGAATTTTCACTTCATTTTAGTTTCAATAGATTCATGGCCTACCTATTGTTTGACAAATGTAAAATTGTCATTAAATTGAATCATTACATTTAATGAAAATTTCAAATTTACGCAGCTGTCAAACAATAGGTAGGCCATGACGCTATTGAAACTAAAATGATCCATTGCGGCCGTCTCAAGAGGGCGGTGTACCACTTTCTTCACAACCACCTCGACATGGGTATCAAATGAAAGGGTATGATAAGTAGAATACAATAAGCAATGTAGTATACAAAATATATCTTTAGATCCATGGCGGCCGTCTCAAGAGGGCGGGGAACCACTTTCTTCACAACCACCTCGACATGGGTATCAAATGAAAGGGTATGTTAAGTAGAATATAATAAGCAATGTAGTATACAAAATATATCTTTAGATCCATGGCGGCCGTCTCAAGAGGGCGGGGTACCACTTTCTTCACAACCACCTCGACATGGGTATCAAATGAAAGGGTATGATAAGTAGAATACAATAAGCAATGTAGTATACAAAATATATCTTTAGATCCATGGCGGCCGTCTCAAGAGGGCGGGGTACCACTTTCTTCACAACCACCTCGACATGGGTATCAAATGAAAGGGTATGATAAGTAGAATACAATAAGCAATGTAGTATACAAAATATATCTTTAGATCCATGGCGGCCGTCTCAAGAGGCCGGATTACCACTTTCTTCACAACCACCTCAACATGGGTATCAAATGAAAGGGTATGTTAAGGAGAATACAATAAGCAATGTAGTATACAAAATATATCTTTAGATCCATTGCGGCCGTCTCAAGAGGGCGGGGAACCACTTTCTTCACAACCACCTCGACATGGGTATCAAATGAAAGGATATGATAAGTAGAATACAATAAGCAATGTAGTATACAAAATATATCTTTGATCCATGGCGGCCGTCTAAAGAGGCCGGATTACCACTTTCTTCACAATCCCCTCAACATGGGTATCAAATGAAAGGGTATGTTAAGTAGAATATAATAAGCAATGTAGTATACAAAATATATCTTTAGATCCATGGCGGCCGTCTCAAGAGGGCGGGGTACCACTTTCTTCACAACCACCTCGACATGGGTATCAAATGAAAGGGTATGATAAGTAGAATACAATAAGCAATGTAGTATACAAAATATATCTTTAGATCCATGGCGGCCGTCTCAAGAGGGCGGGGTACCACTTTCTTCACAACCACCTCGACATGGGTATCAAATGAAAGGGAATGATAAGTAGAATACAATAAGCAATGTAGTATACAAAATATATCTTTAGATCCATGGCGGCCGTCTAAAGAGGCCGGATTACCACTTTCTTCACAATCCCCTCAACATGGGTATCAAATGAAAGGGTATGATAAGTAGAATACAATAAGCAATTTAGTAGACTCAATATACCGATTCATGGCGGCCGACGCAAGACCCATGTTCTTTGAGGCATTTCATCTGTGTAAAATTCATATCTCGAAAAATATTAAGTCAATGGATGGTTTTTATTGTTTACTATTGACTTATGGGTGCAGCGTAGGCGCACCGGGTCCCAGCTAGTATATATATAAACACTTAAAGTATTAAAAAGCAAGTTTTATTTGACGCCCTTTACGTTTTTAAACTCTTGCATCTGAAAAAATACAAACTATTAAACAATCCTAAACCAAAAGTAACAAAAAACCATACCTCCATATCCTTTTCGTAAATCTGGGTCATAAGATTATCAAGGGTCTCTTGCATATGTTGTCTCAATGTTGCTATATTTATATACATATATAGCATCGGGATTACTATTCTAGTGACACTTGAAAATTACCTACTAGAAACTAGTCAGTTCTTGTCGAGTCAAACTAGTCTAGTAAAACTAGAAGATTAGGAGAGAGTATCTGACCAGTTTTCGCATAGTTTTACTAGTCTAGTTTTACTCTCTTTTTTCTCGCGAGATACTAGCCAGAACTCGCTGAAACTCGACGAATTTCTACTTGGGACATAACCGAAAAGGTAGATGTTGTGCAAAATTTTTTACAAGAGCAACAATCAAATATAAGCAATAAAATTAAACAATTTAACAATGAGTTAGTACTAAACCAATATTTTGAACAATTGATATATGATATAGAATTATTAGATGAACATATAAAGGACATTTCAGAATCTATAACCCTTGCAAAATTAAACAAAATTTCAAAAAACACATTTTACATCCTGAAGAAATAACTTATATCAACGAGTTACTTGAAAATCTATATGTGGGTATTTCTTATGAAATTTCAAAATACCTCAATTATTGAAATTTCTTTTTTTTTTATAAATTTAGAATTTTTTTTTGCAGAGATCAAAAAAGTTGCTTTAAGAGATCTATTTAGGAGTCCTCCATATTTTTGTATATAAACTATAAAAACTGAGGTTTTAAAAAATAAAGAAATGAGGGAATGATTAACAGAGTGAGGGAATGATTTATTATTATATTGTAATAAAAAACATATACAAATAAAGGAAATTATGTAATTTTTATAATATCAAACAATGAAATAACTTGATCAAAAGAAAATCAACTCAAAACTTGTACTTCAGTCAGTCAATATAAATATATATAAACTCAAAAAATTAACAAATACACTATTATAGAGGTAACAAATGTTTTTATCTTTATCAAGGCAAGCGGTAGTTTGCCGAGTTCGTAAGGGCAAAGAGCTAAAGCCTTATTTACGCCTAAACATGGAAAACAAGGTGTTTTTTTTTATAAAATTATGCGATTTATCACCTTTTTATAAGCAATATAAGTAATTTTTCATTTGTAACCGATAACCACAATATAAATAAGATATTATTCCATGAGTTTTTTTTCCTATCATTCTTCGTTTTCGTTATTTTTACATTTTTTTCATTTCAAAACGAACTTTTTTTTTTCCTTCAGTCTAAAAAAGTGGGTACTCAAGATAATTCTATCAGATGGTGTTATAAGTTATTTCAATTGCTCAATAAACGAGATGGGGCTAATAAATTAGTCGAAAAGTGTTTACTCGCACTATTGATGCCAGATGGCATTAGATGATTAACAAACTGTGTTCATATAAAATTGGTTAGTCACAACTATGGTGTCAAATTGCGTTAGGTACTATAAAAACTTATGTATTTCATAGTACAGATGTACAATAAAATTTTGAAATACCGATTACTACTTTTGCCGAGTTCGTAATTATAATTTATTTTTAAAAATATGACATATTCGTTACAAGTTAGTCGAATCCAGCACTGTTGATGTCAGATAGCATTCCCTATCATTTCGATGATTAACAAAAAGCGTTCATATTAAACTGGTACGCGTCTCAAGAGGGCGGATTACCATTTCTTCACAACCGCCTCGACATGGGTATCAAATGAAAGGGAATGATAAGTAGAATACAATAAGCAATATAGTATACTTAATAAATAGTTAGATCTACCGCGGCCATCTCTAGAGGACGCATTACGATTTTCTTCACCACCCCCTCGGCATAGGTATCAAATGAAAGGGTAAGTTAAGTAGAATACAAAGAGCTATTCCGTAACATCCATGGCGGCCGTCTCAAGAGGGCGGATTACCATTTCTTCACCACTCCCTCGACATGGGTATCAATTGAACATGTTCATATACTGTTCCGACGACACCCTGAAAATAGACACTAAACAACCACAAAGAATATATTGAAATTATCAATTCCGCACCTAAACATCAACCCATAAAATAAAATAAAAACACCAAATGAACTCCAGTTCTTCGTAGATTTCTTGATTCATAATAAAACGAACATATGCCAATAATAATGCTGCATTATCAGGTAAAGTTGACTCGTCCAGTTGTATAGAGAAATGGGTCGTTTGCAAATAATTACATAAGAAGCTTTCAATATCAGAACTCATTTCATCAATAAGTCTTTCAACAGTATTGTTGCTTAAGGGAATTCTTTTAATGATATCAGATGCAGGTTTGTGTAAAACAGTTTTTAAAACCTCTTCAACGGCTGGCAAAATTAACTTCTCTCCGATAGTATGCGGTTTTCCGGATTTTGCTATAAGTAACGAGATATTGTAAGACGCCCGCAAACCATCATCATTTATTTCTTTGAGACGTCGAAGCGAACATTCTGTCCAGTGTAGGTCTCTTCTGAAGTTTATCTTTGAGGGTGGCATCTTCTCAGATGATCTTGCAGTTTAGATGGTTTCATAGCGTCATTGCCCAAAACTTTGTTGCATAAAAGGCACATAGGCAATTGTTTGTCCGGCAATGATGGAATGAAGCCAAATTTCAAATAATCAACACTGTACTGTCTACATTTCTTTTTAGATTCGGACATGGCATCAGTCATCTGTGGGCAAAATTAAATTATTTAAATAAGACAGAATATCCAGCAGCTGTATATTAAACAAATTTTTTAGATTTTCCGAAAACATTCCATAATCCGAACATCTTCTTGCAACAATTAGCTCGAATTACGGAGATTGCACTGTAATTATAATACCGATTGCTAAACTTTTAAAAAGAAACTATTGAGGAGTACTCGTGTAATTTTGCATGATTGAATATTAAACTACTAATAACTAAAGTCATGATTGGCGTAATTTATCTATCTTTGCTAACTACGAGTACAAAACTAAAATTTAATAAAAAATAATGTACTTACTCTCTCAAACATAAAAACACTGACTCACTATAATTTGTGTGATATACTATCTGTTTATATTTTTTAAAATATTTTCTTAGCACTTTCCTTTTCAAGATTCAGGAAACGAATAAACGTGTTTGTCCCACATTCGTATTTATAGAGTGACGAATTGAACAAGTCAGTGCCAAAGTCTAGAAATTAACAAGTCTTTCATCTTCATATAGTTAATGTTATGTCCTTATTAAATAATAAATAAGAAGATATTGGATGGATATTAATATACATTTATTCAAACTGGTTTATGTTATATTGTACACTTAAAGAGCTACTCGATAACTACTAGAACAACTACTGACTTATAACATATAAAAACCCTACCGGTACTGCCATGTTACGATACTACAATCTCCCCTGCATAAATTAGATGATCCTGAAAACGAGCAGGAAGGCGACGTGTACGCACTGATCTTCTTATTGTCGCTCCTGTCTCCTAGCGCTGATCTACTTCCTCACTTCGATACTGTTGATGATTTCTTTCCGATTCGTCGTTTGACCCACTATTTCTTATTTGTATTTCTTCGATTGCTCTTCTTGGTTGCGTTGCCGGTGGTGTTTCTTCTAAGAATGTCACTCTTCTTGAGGGCACCTTTGATCTATACAGTTGATTGATGTGTCGTTTTAACACGTAGCCGTTATCCAATTTGACTTCGTAATGCAGTTGTCCCAACTTCTTTATAACAATCCCAAACTTCCACGTTAACTTGTTGTTAGCATACCACCGTACTTGTACTCGTTCTCTGAGGTTTAAGGAAAGAATGCGTGAAGTCTTTTGACTTGATGATTTAACTCTTTTTAATGGTCGCATGGTGTCTAACTTGATGCTTAAATTTCTTCCAAGATATAATTCAGCCGGACTTTTCCCACAAGATAATGGAGTTGCCCTATATCGCAATAATATTTCCTGTACTTTAACGATAAGCGGTAGCTTTTCCTCCGTCATAGCCTTTAACTTCGTCTTCAGAGTCTGGATGTGGCGTTCCGCTAATCCATTGGTTGCTGGATGCCCTGGCGCCGTGAACTTTTGGACAATACCATTTTTTTCACAAAATTCCCTAAATTCAACGCTTTGGAAAATTGTAGCGTTGTCAGAGACTATTACCTTCGGTAATCCATGTGTGTAGAATATTTGTTGCAATAAATAGGTAGATTTCCCTGATGTTGGAGCTTCCTTTATTATTTTTATCTCCGACCACTTTGACTTCGCATCTACAACCACCATGAAATGATGATCTTGAAAGGGTCCCACGTAGTCGATATGAATCCTTTCAAAATTTTCTACTGGCTCGTCCCAATGGTGCGTACTTATTTTCGGAGGATTTTTACGTACTAAAGCACAGTGATCACATGAAGTAACAAGTTTTTCTATATCCGCATCAATTCCTTTCCAAAAGCAATATATTCTTGCTAGTTGTTTCATTTTTACAATTCCCATATGTGTATAATGTAATTCTTGCAGCACTTCATTTCGCAGGTTTGCTGGAATTATCACTCGGTTTCCTTTGAAGATTACTCCTTCTTGTATTGAATATTCAGTTTTAGTGTTGCTTCCGCTAATTAAATCTTCCTTTACTTTCGATAGTTCTTGGTCTTTTCTTATTTCATTCGCAATTGACAGGGCTGTGATAGCATGAGTAGATATTTGATTGATAATTTGTTCTTGCATAGTACGTATTTCCTCGTCGATAAAATGTTCAAATTTGTCTGGTATTTTGTCTATAGGTGCTCTTGATAAACAATCGACATGGATGTGTTCTTCTGCCTTTCGATGTTTGATTTTATAATTGAACCCTTGAAGAAATGAAGCATAACGCAGAAGCCTTGCTGATGTCATAGCTGGTGTTTTCGCGTTTTGATGGAAAATTCTTGTTAACGGACGATTGTCAGTGATCAGTGTAAATTCTCTTCCATATAAGTACTTACATAAAAAATTTGTTAACAGCAAAAATGATCGCTAATGCTTCTCTATCTAATTGGCTGTAGTTTTGCTCAGCTTTTGTAAGGGCTCTAGATATAAATGCGAAAGGTCGTTCTTCCTTGTTTATTATATGCGAAAGGACTGCTGCGATACCCGTAGGACTTGCATCACAAGCTAACGTAACAGGTAAGTTAATATCATACGGAGTTAATAATCTATTTGTTAGAATTTCTTCTTTCAGTTTGATGAATGCTGCTTCACATAATGCAGACCAGTAAAATTTTGATTCTTTTTCCAATAATTGCCTAAGTGGATATGTAATCGTTGACGTATTTGGGATAAACCTTGAATAATATGTAACCATGCCTAAGAATCTCCTAACTTGCATGTTTTTGATTGCTTCGACTTTTTCTGGGCACTTGGATATTTTATTGTGGCTCACTACATAACCCAGATACTGAATTTCTTTTTTAAAAAATTCACATTTATCTTTATTGAGATGTAATTGATATTGTTGTAACCGCTCTAGGCACTTAGCAAACCGTTGTTTGCATTCATTTATTGAAGATCCGTGAACAATAATATCGTCAAAATACGACAGAGTTCCTTCTAGACCTTGCAGTATTTCATCTAAAATTCGGTTAAATTCGCTAGGCGCAGTTTTAATTCCGAATGATAATCTATTCATTTCATACGTACCTCTATGTGTTGATATTGTTTGGATTTTCTTACTTTCTTCATCGACTTCCACGTGTAAGTATGCTTTGTATAAATCTAATCTACAAAAATAAGTTGAATTCCTTATGCTATTTAGTATTTCATCTATTTTTTTGATTGGGTAATGAGCTGGTTCTAACTGTGGATTCACTGCGATTTTTTAATCTACGCATAACCGTACCTTTCCATCTGGCTTCGGTATTACAAACAATGGTGAACCCCAGTTAGACTACGCGCCAACTGAGTTAATGCCAAGAAAGTCGCGTTTTCCATGCGCAGTAGAATCCCCGCATGCCGTTCCCGTCCCTTTGCTCTAGTCGCAACAAATTTCGAAGGGGAAATTTGAAAATACATAAGCGCATTTCTTATCGATATGTGCGCAATTTTTATTTGTGTGCAGCTTTAATTTCCCCAGCTGCGCGCTCCGGCATCAACTCAGTTGGCGCGACCCATACTCGTATTGACTTTTTTATAATGTTATCTCTTTCTAGCTCATTAAGCTCTTCTTCCACCTTATCACGTAAGGCGTAGGGAACTTCTCGCTCTTTCAGGAAAACTGGTTTCGCGTTCTTCTGAAGCTTAAGAGAGCATTGCAGATTTGGTATACAGCCCACTCTTTGTTCGAATATCTCTGAGTATTGATCAATAATTTCAGTAATTGAGTGAATTGGTTGAGTTTGACACCGTTGACTTGACGTAATTCCTTCTTTATCGGTTTCTTCTAAATTTATCTTCAGATGGCGAATCCAAACTCGACCTCGACCAGTGGTGAATATTCGGGAGGTACAATAAGTCATTACTTAGTACATTTTGAAATAAAATTTCATAGTAAAATTATGAAACTATGGTAAATTTTTTCAGTCCTCAGAAAGTTCACCCCAGCAAAAGAAAGAATAGTATTTTTCAAATCTTTATTTTTAATATAAAAAAAAAACATTAAAAAATTCAATATGAATACTATTGAAATTAATGGAAAATTCATTTGTAGGACCCATTATAAAATTTGTGTAAATCATATAAATGGCTCTTCATCTTGATATCCATCGACAGTTTCTTCAGCAGACAAACCAATCGTACTATCTCCCAGTGCCTGGTCATAAAACGCTTTAGCTGACAATGACAAATCACAAAATTTAAGTAATTTTTTTACATCATTCTTTTTTTCTGCAGTAATGCAATTTTTAGCTGGAATGCTCTGTAGATTATTATAATATCGATTAGGAACAATATTTCTCTTGAGAACAATATGTTCGTAGAATTTATCACTGTAGGTACTTTTTGTGCTCACAGTATATTTACCTTTTTCAAATTTAAATATTCTTGAATTCTGCATTTTGAAAGGAAATTTTGTTTTGAACATATTTTTAGCTGCTTGTTTATAATTTTTGACCTCGAAATCTTGTCCATATTTAAAAAGAGTACCATGTTCCTCATAAATATTATAATATTCATCTGGTGAAAGAATAACTTCCTTCTTTCTCATTTGTTTCTCAATTCGCCCAAATATTCTATCTGGAGGCATGTAGCTATGACCCCTAATGGGAAATATGTGTTCTATACTTGTAAAAACTTCAGAGTTTTGAACAAAATGCAACAAAGCACCAATCATGGCAGAGTTCTTATTTTGTGCTGCACATGCATCAGAAAATATCATTAATTTTTTATGTCCACAAGCTAGCCTTTCTTCTAAAATCTTTAAACAGTGAATAACACATGATACTATTTCATTGGAACTACGTGGACCATCTATTTCTGTCCAAGTGTATATAAATGTGTTGTTCTTATTTTGAGTGGGCTCCATTAATACAGCAGTAAAATTAAACATCCATATCTGTCTAGCATAGTATACTTCACCAATAGATAATTTAGGAAGTGGTTGGTTTTGCTGCATATCGAAACAAAGTTTCACAACATCATCATTTACTGGACTTTTAAGAATTTCATAAAATTTATTAGCCCGCAATTTATGTAGTCTATACATTGTAATAAGTTCTTGTTTATGTGTCAAGTCCGTACATTTTCTTATTTCCTTAATCTGCAGTTCACAGAAAGAACAAACATCTGACCGAGGATTACCAAAGCCCAAATTGAAATTATTTGAAAAGTATTTAAAGTATTTAGAATAAGAACAAATTAGTAAATTGTCCTGATTTCTTTTCTCCTTCTACATTCTATACATTTTTTTGATTGACAAGTCAGGAGGGAGATATGACCTAACACTTTTACCCCGACCATAATGGCTCTCTCTACAGCGGAATGACAAAATATGCTGTTTCATAGATTCTGTTATTTCTTGGTGCTTATGGGAAATTCTTGCACCACCTCTCTTTTCATTTCGTTTAGTACCGTATTTCTTAAAGTGACTAGATATGCCATTTAAACGTCTTCTTTTAATGTTAGTTACTGACATAAATGTTTTTGCACATAATCTTATCATCTGCCCAGACACCTGTCTAATGAAATAGTCCGTCCTTGAACGAGCTCTCGGTGTACTTGTTCTAGGTCTGTGAGAGCGAGCTTTTGTAGTAATCATATGTTTCAACAGGAAAGCATCTTGATCAACTTTTGTTTTATGTGAATACAAATTCTCAGCAAATTCTGAAACAATAGTATTTTGTTTAACATATAAGTAGAAAGATTGGTCAGCGTGCCGTATTAGGGGCGGCAATACATTTTTAACCCAGCAATGCATTATTTTATTATTAAATAATAAAGAATGTACTGCTGGGATTAAAATGTATTACCGGCCCTAATACGATGATGATTTACTTACTAGTTAGGTCCTCTAATGTTAGCTTTTCTCGAGCTAAACACATGGCCGTTGTTCTATTGTGTATACATGTGATTTGTGGAGGAACCGCCGGCATAGCATATCTTACACGCTTATCAATGTTTTTCTTCCAATTTTCCTCATCTCTTTTTCGTTTCCGTCCCCTTTTCACAATTTCAACGTCTCTATTAAACTCATCAAATTCACTTTCGTCCATTTTTATATTAGATATAAACAGAATGATAGATCAACGACAGTTCATTCGCTAGAGATTCGTTCGTAAGATATTTCGTCAACCTGTGGCCGCGCCCGAAAAGCGAATGAATGCATTCCTACTTGATACCTTAAAGAAAACTCATCTACGCATTTACTTTTTTTCTATTTTCCAGAATACATTCCCTTTTCCTACTATGCAATATCTACATTTTATTGTTTTATTTCGTCTACATATGCGCCTTTGTTTTATTTGTATAGTTATTGCGCACAACATTTACTACGCATTATATTGTTAATACTTCTACAAAAGCACAAAAATTTACACTATGTTACATTATGCCACTAACTCAACGCAGCCAATAATTAAGAGATAATAATGCACAATCATATCATACTAAGTCAAGCAGAAATTAATTTCAAAGTGTACTTAGTTGAACTAAGAACCAGGGACTAAGAACGGAACGAAAACGAGAACGAAAGAACGAAATTAACCGAATAATTCATAAGAACGAAAACGGAAACGAAAACGAAATTTTTATTTTTCGTTTATGATTGAAAACGTAATAAATAATTTCGGTTACCGGTTTTAACCGGTTTTATGTATCGGGGATGCAAGGGTCTTCTATTCACGTTGGCCTTGGAAGCTCCCAGTTCTATTTCCCACTACTTTACCGAAGTATCTACTCGCACTCATTACTAGTGCTCCGCTATAAAGTAGGAGAACCGATATAGGAGTGGACTGCTAACTGACAATGCGGAAGGCACCATTTTTCTCCAGAATAAGAAAACGTTTTTTATGTAAAAAAAATTTCTTCGATTCTTCAAAATAGCTCAAGAGTAAGACAGAAGAACAAAAACTATACCTGTCTATTTTTTTCTAATTAAGTTTATATTGCTGACATGCGCTGATGATTAAAGTTAATTGGAATTTAACGTGGGAACGAGACAGCAATATTTTTTGGTGTCATATTTTGGTATAGGATTTTTGCTCATTTAGCAGTCCATTATGTCAGTGTCGCCAACCAATCGCTCGCACATGCAGGGTATTCTCCTATTATTTAAGTTTTTAAAAGCATATGTTAATAATTTTTGCCAGCTATGACTAAAATTATGACAAGTGACTTATTTGTCAAATATAAAAAAAAAAAAGCATGTTGGCATACTTTTATTAGAAAAATAGTAAAAAACCGGTTTTAACCGTTATTTCATTTCGGTTCACGAAAACGAAAAACATATTTTTTGGGTGGGGACGAAAAGAACGAAAACGAAATTTTTCGTTTTCGTTCTGATCGGAAACGAACAAAATACTTTTCGTTTTTAGTCCCTGCTAAGAACATTTTGAAATGAATTTCTGCTTGACTTAGTACGATTTGATTGTGCATCCGTGTCTTTGAAGTGAAACCCCGTCGAAATTAGTATGATTTGTGATAAATGTTTATGGTGAATGCATAACTACTACGTCATAGATTGGAACGCAATACAATATTAAAATTTAACAAAAATTGACTTAGTACGTTTTGGAATATCGCTCTTCATTTAATAAGCCTGTCCAGATCAGTGGCTTGGACTGTCATCAAGGCCTTAGTGGTTGGTTTTTCCTCCAGTTGAGTCGTGAATTCCTTCATTGAGTGCGGGGGCCAGCCATCCTCCTGGTCCCTGAGCCATGTGGGCCCTTCCCACCATAGTTGTGTGGATTGCAGCTTTGATGGCATCACCCCCTGGATGCAATGTCTGCTGGGTTTTCCTTCGATGGTATATAATGCTATAAATCTTCCTGCGTATTTTCCCTTATTTCGACGGTACGGTTGGCTATGAACGTTTTCCACCTGTTCGGTAGCCCCTTTAGCCAAGCAAGTACTATCTTCGAGTCGGTCCAGCAGTGTCCCTGAATGTGCTCCCGTTTCATGTCGATTTTTTTTTGTTTAATCAGTCGGCTTAGTATTACGGCGCCACATAGCTCCAAGCGTGGTAAGGACACGGGCTTTATGGGTGCCACGCGTGTTTTGGCTACAACTAAATTTCATTTGAAAGTACCGTCTTCTCCCCGCGTCATTACATAAATGGCTGCTGAATAAGCTCGTGTGGACGTATCGCAAAATCCATGCAGCTGACAAAAACGCATCGAGTGGTGTATGTGGATCCAGCGTGGTAGTTTTATTTCTTAGATCTTAGGCAACTCATTCTTGAAGTTATCCCACCCTTCCTTGATGTCGTCGGTGAATTCTTCATCCCAATCGCATCCAGACATCCACAGTTTCTGCATTATAAATTTGGCCGTCAGCACGGCTGGTGCTATCCATCCCAGTGGGTCGAATAATTTTGCCACTTCCGACAATATTCCTCTCTTTGTGGTAGTTGGTTTTTCGAAGTTATTGGCTTTAATCCTAAATGTGAAGCAATCCTTCACTGGATGCTACAGTATTCCCAAAGCCTTGACTTCATTGTTCTCATTTAGGTCCAAGGGTAGTTGCAATTCTCTATCTTCTGCTGGTATGGATTCTAAAAGTAAATGATGATTCGCTGCCCATTTCCTCAGGTGGAATCCTCCACCCTTCAACAATTGAATCAATTCTCCTTGTACCGTTTACGCCTCCTGTACACTATCTGCTCCAGTGAGAACGTCGTCCACATAAAATTCGGATAGGGCAACCTCAGAAGCCCTAGGATACCGCGACTTGTCGTCCATGGCCAGTCTATGTAGAGTTTTGATGGCCAAGTATGGTGCTGACGCGGTGCCAAATGTTACTGTGTTGAGTTCATACTTTCGTATTGTAGTCCAGTCAAAATAGACGAAAAAACGCCATAATTGGAAGATAATTCCGAAGTTGCTGAAAATTGGAACAGCCGTTAAAAACATTATTATACGTAAGCTGTAGAGACTGCCACGCGATTGGGCGGCTGCAAACTTTTTTATTCAAGGTCAAAGGGTCAAAATATCAGTTTTTTGCAAATATATGCTAAACCGTACGTCTTATCAGAAAATTGTGTTTACAACGTTTGTAGATTAGGCGATTATCTACAAAAAAAATTATTAAACAT
Source organism: Thereva unica (assembly GCA_949987705.1). Classification (NCBI taxonomy): domain Eukaryota; kingdom Metazoa; phylum Arthropoda; class Insecta; order Diptera; family Therevidae; genus Thereva; species Thereva unica. Next base: position 38,828,810 of record OX465284.1, on the reverse strand, counting down.
TTTCTCGTAGGAATTTCCATTTCTGAGATATTGTCGTTTTAATAAGTTAAAATACTCATATTCTATCATTCCCGACTTGTAAAGGTCATCAGAAGTTTAATAAATCCTTTGTTGGAGTACGCGGCTAATATTTTCAGGGGTGATTCCTGGATATATTTGGAGAAAAAAATTGTTCTACAGAGGGCGGCTATTTCCACTATCCACTGAGATACAGGGTGATTAGGGAATTTTTTTTTTAAATTTACTGAAATTTGAATAACTCCTAAAGTAATTATGATAGAGTAGCCTAATTAAGCTCATCTTTTAGGTAAATGTGTATTCTTTTATTTGGTATAAAGCACAGAAACCTGAGTGACTCCGTTCAAAAAATATATAGGCTCAAACAATGCTTAGAATCTAGACCTGGCAGATTTCTTCGTTTTTCTCAGAAAATTCGTTACTAACAGTACATTTTTTTTTGCTTTTCTGATGCACCAAACTATTACCTACAATATTTCCATATACAATAAGTGTTTATTTTTTGTAGTTTTGTAGGTAGTAGTAGTAGTAGTTTTATCGTGTTTTATCGTGAACAAATAAAAAGTTACTCGTCTTTCAACTGCGGCATAATAGCATTGGTTTGAGCCTACATATTTTTTGAACGGAGTCACTCAGGCTGCTATGTTTTACACCAAATTAAAGAATACACATTTACCTAAAAGATGAGCCTAATTAGGCTAATTTATGATAATTACTTTAGGAGTTATTCAAATTTCAGTAAATTTAAAAATAAAACAAAATTTTTTCCCTAATCACCCTGTATCTTAGTGGATAGTGGAGATAGCCGCCCTCTGTAGAACAATTTTTTTCTCCTAATATATCCAGGAATCACCCCTGAAAATATTAGCCGCGTACTCCAACAAAGGATTTATTAAATTTCTGATGACCTTTACAAGTCGGGAATGATAGAATATGAGTATTTTAACTTATTAAAACGACAATATCTCAGAAATGGAAATTCCTACGAGAAAATGTATAATATACTTTTTTGTAGATAATCGTCTAACCTACAAACGGTGTAAACACAATTTTCTGATAAGACGTACGGTTTAGCAGATATTTGCAAAAAGCTGATATTTTGACCCTTTGACCTTGAATAAAAAAGTTTGCAGCCGCCCAATCGCTTGGCAGTCTCTACAGCTTACGTATAATAATGATTTTAACGGCTGTTCCAATTTTCAGCAACTTCGGAATTATCTTCCAGTCAAACATCTAATTTGACTGGACTATTGCTTCGTTGGGGTCGGCTCTCCAGAGTATGGTTTGGTATCCTTTGTGTGCTGGGTCCATCTGAATCATCCTGTACATCTTTTTGATGTCGGCCGTCATTGCGTAATTGTATTTCCTCCAGTTCATTAGTGTGGCGAGTAACTTGGGTTGTAAGAGGGCCTGTGAGAAGCTGTTCATTCAGGCTCTTTCCGTTTGATGTCTTCGCAGACGCATCGAAGACTACTCTCATCTTGAGTCGTCGAACTATCTTTAAAGACTACATGGTGTGGTAAGTAATATCGCTGTGTACTGTGGTTGTCCACTACTGGTGTCATGTGGTTCATCTCTACATACTCGTGAAGACACTGAGAATATTCTTCACATAATTTCGGAGCTTGTTTGAACTTCCTTTCTAATTGAGCGAACCTCATCGTTGCCTGTCTCCTGGATTCTCCCAAGTCTGGCGGCTCACCGTCCTTGAATGGTAAATGGTAACCTGATACCGGCCGTTTGGTAAGCGCTTCGTTGTATGTTTTTTCACACTGTTATTCTTCTGCTCTTAGTCGTCTGCCCTTAGGTATTTTCTCCCATTCCCAGAATTGCTTCACTTGATCGTTTAACAATTGCATCGTAGACTTGTATTGGGTGGTTACTCCTGAGAAGCTCACATTATGGATCGATTGAGTTGAGGGTGTGGTTAGTGTACCAAACAATATCCAACCGAGACTCGTTTTCTGCGCTATTGGTGACTGAGCAGGACCCTTCCGTATACCCTCTTCCAATATGTTTGCGAAGACATTCACGCCGAGAAGTAGGTCGCTAAATTTCGGGTCAGCTAATTCCAAACCGTCAATGTAGGACCAGTTTTGGCATGTGGATTTTTTAGGAAGAGAAACGCTAGTTATGGTCTTGACGACATATTCTTGTATGTCCAGTTTGTATTTGGAATTGGTCTTGGATTCCAAGGAAAAGCATGCCAATTTCCTGGACGTGGCCACCTTGACAGATCTTATTCCTAGTACTTCAAGTGTAGTTGGTAAGAAGAAGAAGAATCGACCCTGGGTCGATTAGTGCTCGTAGTGTAAGACATATCCCCCGTTGACTTCGTACCCTGACGATAGCTGTTGCTAACATAGACTGGGTGATGTTCTTGTTAAAGTTGCAGGTTGTTACTGCTTGCGTTTGGCTCGTGGTAGCGGCATCATCGTTAGATGTAGGCTTAATCCCTTCGTCATGCAGCAGTGAGTGATGGTGCTTGCCGCACTTAAAACACTTATTGCTGCTGGTGCACACGTTGCTGTGATGTGGCCTTAAGCAATTGAAGCATAAGTTATGTTCCCCTATGAAGTTGCGTTTTGCCGTAGTGGCTAGTCCCTTGAATTCAGGACATTGATATAGTTGATGCTTGTCCCTGCACATTGGACACCTCGTAGTTGACTTGCAAGGTCTGCCACCATGATTCTCTAAGCATTGGCTGCAGTGCCCGTGTTGTTTTATAAGGCTCCTCCTTGAAGCTGGATCCTTGCGTTGAAAAGCGGTGCAATATTGAAGGGTATGGTTTCCCTTGCAGATTGGTGTGGTAACTACTCGTTTTGTGTCGAGGTTTCTCTGCCCTGATGCTTTCTGTTGAAGATTTGTTGCCGTGGATGTCCTTGGTGGCCTCCAAGCTTCTATATCTCCTTTCGAGGAAGCTAAGCAGTTCCTCTAATGATGGGAGGTCGTCGGATTCTGCTATCTTCCGTTCCCATTGATTCCTTGTGACTAGAGTTTGCAAACAAACCGTGTTTTTGCAAACCGCGGTTTGCGGTTTGCAATTTTTCAAAACCGGCGGTTCCGGTTCGGTTTTCAGATTTTAAATTTTTATTGCGTAATTTGATCAAATATATATACATTGATTTATACTAATTAAAAGACAAGTATTTCAGTTTTTGTAATACTAATATATATGAAAAATTAAATAATAAGACAGTTAGACACATAAATTAATATAATATTTTGAATATTAAAATTAAACATAACAAAAACGTAAAAAATTCAAAAAGAATAAAAAAATCAAAGTATAAACAAAACAAAAACAAAACTTTACAAAATTCAAAGAGAATATAAAATAAAAGTAACAAATTCATACGTTTAGGAATTATTTATGCTAAATTATTTTAAAAATATTAAAGAATTCAATGAGTAATCGCTAAGGCGAGATCTTAATTTCCGGCTGAAATTTGCTGAAACTGAAAATACTCTTTCAGCTTCGGTGGACGTTGGGCGTATCGTTAAAATTGCATCATATAATTGATTGAGAATTACAGTTCTCTTGCCCGTTTTCTTGTAAATGTCAAATTCATTTCTTAGAGAACTAAATTGTTTTTGTACTCCCTCTTTGCCAGCATTATTTATTGCAACATTGATTTTATCTTGCAGAGAAGCACAAGGAATATCGCTATCAATATTCAAATAATCTTCATCTAAGCTTTCTACATTAATTTCATCTGTTGATCTCGATATATTAGGGTATAATCTATTTAAAATACTTGAACCAAAATTTAAAATTGCTTTTGTTGGTATTTTGTGTTGAAGAAGGCAGGATAACAAAGAGTTTAACTCAGTATTCTCACGTGAACACAACCTTGCTTTGATATTATCTTTAAGTTCATAAATGGAAAAATTTGTTATTTGAATATCATCTAGCTTTTTCAATAAAAAATTAATTGCACCTTTGGCAGTTATTAAATTCGCATTCTTTCTACCCAACGCAAGAACCGTAAGTAACAATGGTTCCATAATGCAGCACAACTGTTTAACCACTTCAAAATCGATTCCAGCAGCAATTAAAATATTGAAGATATAGGGCCTGTGTGAATTCTATGACTAAAATTTAGTGTCGATATTACAGTATTTAGTCTTTTGGCGAGGAGGCTAAATTTTTTGACAATTGACTAAATTCGTGGTGAATTTGTTTCAAAATATTTCAATACAAAGGAAAATAAAATTAAGAACGAAATGGGAGATGTGCATCACACAACATGTAGCTATTGTTTTTATGGAATTTTCAATTTTCAGCTTCAAAGTTTTTTTAAAAATTATAAAATTAAAAATGATTGCCTTCCCAACAGTCATGTCAATTGAATTTAGTCATCAAAAGAATTCACACAGCAAACGCCTACCTTAACGACAAAAACTGCAAAATTTAGTTTAGTCATCAATTAAGTCACTATTCGCACAGGCCCATAGAATTATGAATTTTAATAAAATATTTTTTTTTTTTGGAAACCGTAAACCCCGGTTTTGCGACGGCGGTTAACGGTTTCGGTTTTTGAGGTTGAAAACCGCGGTTTCGGTTTACGGTTAACCGAACCGTGCAAACTCTACTTGTGACATCTGGCAATCGTTGCGCTGTCACAAATACGAAAATAGGATCCGACTGGGATGCTCACTTTTAATACCTGAAGTGAATGCTGAATACCTTAAATCCCTGCAGGACTCCTGCTTAATCTTTGGTTGATTAACAGAAGCTTGAGTTGCGCGTATATTAAGAGCCTTCTCTTATTATACCGTTTGCAAAGGAGCTCCCAAGCTGCTAGATAGTTAGCCGAGATCATGTCGAAAGAATCGAGATCCCTGCTTGCCTCTCGCGTGAGGCTTCCTTTGAGATAGTGTAGTTTATCGACGGGCGTCAGACGATCATCGTTATGGATTCAGGCTGTATAGAATTCTTTTATTCTATGTAGTGATCGAAGGCACTTTTTACCTTGATCTTGATGTTTGTGTAGGCGGCTCTTGATACCGATACACTGAAATTATAATTTGTGTAAATAATGTTTTTGTAACTCGTAGGCACTTGACACCTAGACTTTGGTGATTGTATGACCGGCTCTTGATACCGGCACACGAGAAACAAATTGTAGATTAAGGCAAATTAAATTAAGATTTTAAATGTTTACTCAGAGAAGTCTGTTGACTGACTGAATTTATTTTAATTTAACCAAAAGCTTTACACATTAAAATATTTAAAACTAGATAAAAGTTTAACTTAATAGAGAGAAATAATTTTGCTGATTATGAATTTTAAAATCGTGAAAAATAAAAGAAAAACAAAACAAGAAGACAAGATTCCAGGCTTGCTCAGAATGCGAGCGTCAAATTTCGTCTGGAAATTTGTCTTCTGTCGTACAGCTGCTGATAAGCTTTGTGCTTATTATGTTTGTTATATTATGCTAACTTAGGTTAAAGAATTCTTAAGATTTTTTAAGAATTCGAACATTCTCCCCGCCTTGAATGTACATTCAAACTTGAGGGATGGAAAATGATGATCTGGATACAACTTCTTCTGGAACTTCTGGATCCTCTGACTCCTGTATGGTCTTTATTGCAGCATCTTTCTTCCTTGTCATGCAGATCGATCGATATTTCCATATGATGAACCCAAGAATTAATGCCGTGAAGACAAGTCCTGTATATCCAACGGCAAATTGATGGTAATCATGTGGTTGAATTTTGTTTGGTAATTGGGTTTGCAGGTTGAATAGATCCATCCTCAGGTTCTCTAGCTCCCTTATCTGAGATGATACATGTTTTGAGATATTTTTTGAGGTGATCAGGACAGTTGGACTAAGATCTTCAGGTGTTATCATGTCCGTGAGGTTCCCCGATGGTAAGTAGGATCGTCTGAAGCTTGATGGATAGATGTTGTGTGATTGAATAGTAAAAAATTGTTGTTTGATGACGCATTTTGATTGGATTGTAATTCGACCGGCCCCCATAAGAGTATATTGAGTGACGTTGGTTCCACAAACCACATTGATGGCTGATGGTTGAAGAACTGAACAAATCCATTGGCTGGGGGTGTGCAGTTGGATCCAGTGAGGTCCAGGGCCTAGATTCATGACTTCACACATTGATGGCTAAGGAGCCTGATTAAAGTAACTTATTTCGCAGGCGCCAACATTCGAACCTTTATGAAACATGGGCTTTCTTTGTTCACAGATGTAGTTATCATGAACGACTGATACGCAAGTTGAGAGATCATCCATCAAATAATATTGATCTCTGTGGAGGTTTATGATGAAGAAGTTCGCTGACGGTTTCACTGCTATGAATGTGTTGTTCACAGGAACTGGAACTGGCGTTAATTTGTAGAGTTCGAAGTCTTCTAAAGCTAGAAGTGGTAGCTTGAATTGGAAAATTATATAATTGATGGTGGGCCGGTCTTCAATGGTCATCAGGTTGTACAGTTTTAGCATGTCATCTTGGAATTGTGGCATCTTCAGTGATGAAGGCAGCATACTCTTGATTTTTATCACTTCTTCTCTGAGTTGCCGTGGTGATATCAGTTGTGGATTTATCTTGCCATGTTGAGTGTCAGCGAGAACATTCATGATGTCGCCTTGTGCCTTCTGATACTTAGAAAGTGCCAAGAATAGTTGCATGCTCAGCATTATGAATAATTGATGTATTTTACTGTCGCGGTTTTCTTCATGAACCTTATTGACTTGCTCGGAAAGCTCATTTAAATGATTTTCTAACTGCCCAAAATGTTTTTCTATTGTTTCACTGTCGTGCTTCATCAGGTTCATGGTTGCATCGATAATGGTTGTTTGATTTTTAATCAAGTGAAGCAGATGATCTTCATTTCCCTGAATATTCTCAATGGTCTGTGCCATATGTTCTGCGTACTCTGAGTCTAGGATGCCAAACAGAGAGTTTGCCACGTTCCCTATGATGTTTATGGCCCCTCTTTTGACACGCTGACCTTTCTGTGTAGGCAACAGGATCTCATTGTTGTCCACCATTTCATTAAGAAGTGCCTTAATGTTATCAAGAATTCGTAAACAAGGTCCTTGATCCGCCATCATGCTACATAACTTGTCGAGCGTTTGTGTACAGTTTGTGATGTACGCATATTCTTTCCAATAGGGTCCCATGTCGTAGTAGAGCACAAGATTCCATTTGCTTGTCATTGTATTGGCGATTCCTAGATTTTCGAAGAAAACTCCAGGCCGAGATGTGAATGGGCGGACATCAATTGGTGAACTTGTTGCAGATGGAAGAAACACGCTGGTTAGTAGTAATGTCACCACTGCTGCTCCTAATGATAGCCGTTGTCTTTTCCTTGGAGTGTTTCTCAGGCTATTCGACCCGGTGGTTGCGTCGTTGCTCAGAGGCTTGTGGACAATGGTAGTTGGGTTGGAACTTGCTCCAGCTAGGGAGTCCAAGTTTTCGGCGATTTGATTAACCTCCTCGGATGCATCGTTTGTGTGGAGCTCTTCAATTGGAAGAGGTGCTATCTTGTGGACAGCTCTTCTCAGTATGCCGGAGGCTGCAAGGCCCTTGCAAGGCCGTCAGCTCCCTTGATACTGTCAATTATCCTCCCAAGGGGCCATTTTAACGGTGGAGTGTTGTCCTCCTTAAGGATGACCATCGTTCCTGGTTGGATATTTCGAACCTTATTTTTCCATTTATACCGTTGCTGCAGGTGATTCAAATATTCTAGTGACCAGCGTCGCCAGAACTCGCCTTTTATGTGGGCAATGAGTTTCCATCGGGACAGAAGATTACCTCTCAATGGTTCCACATCAGCATCAATTGGAGTAGTCAAGGGTTCTCCTATCAGGAAGTGGGCAGGAGCAGGAGTGATTGCAGTCAAGTCATTCGGATTGCTGGACATCGGAGTTAGTGGTCTAGAATTGACGATTTCTAGTGGTTGACTTACGGTTAATTAGATAATTATATTGATGACCTTTAGGTTAGTCAGAAGAACGATTAGAGGTGATAATGTTGGTGTGGTGTAGCTGGAACTGCTGGTATGGTGGTCGGGGGTTCCGTATCAAACTTATGATAGGAACTGGCACTGTGTTGATTGTCACTTTACTAAATTGTAAGCACAGTAACTTGAAGCACAATTCATAGTACACGGATCTAATTTGTAGCACTTCACTATGAACGCGGTGCGGTGTACGGGAATTAAACTTTTGTTTATAAAAAACGGAACGAGTTAAAACAAAACTAAAGTTCACAAAATACTAACTTAGATCCGGCTCGAAGGACCAAATGTTTATTACACTAATAAACGCAAATTAAACAATTAACATAAACTTTATTCATTACATGTATAACCATAAACCGAACAATATGTTTATTAAATATATAAAAAACTAGCATAAAACCCGCGTGCCTTGCAACGCCTTTAAAAACTGTTTATTATGTGCAATGTTTTGCTTAAAAAAAACCAACAAAAAGGTCAACTGTTATTATCCCTAAAAAGGGTTTATTATAGTGCATTTTTTTTTAATAAATATGGTAAACAAATTGCTGCGAATATCACCTCTGCTCAACAAATCTGCAAGTTTTGAAGCAGAGATTGGCATGTATATGTCATCAAAAAAAGTGACATTTTAGGGTTTGACGAACGTTCGTTAAGTTTGTTCGCCTATTTACGTGGATGTAAAAAATTATGAAGCAATTAAAAATGAATATTAAATAAAGATAATTTGGAGTCGTTCATTTCTACGTGATTATAGGGATGCACTGTCAAAATTTCGGCCCTATAGCTTTAACGGTTTGTAAAAACCCCATTTCACACCCTTAGGGGATGAATTTCGAAAAATCGCCCTTTAGTGGATGTCCACGTCATTATAGGGATGCACTGTTCAAATTTCAACCCTATAGCTCCAGCGGTTTGGATAAACCCTATTTCACCCCCTTAAGGGATGAATTTCGAAAAATCGCTTTATAGTGGATGTCCACTCCATTATAGGGATGCACTGTCCAAATTTCAGCCCTATAGCTTTAGCGGTTTGTAAAAACCCTATTTCACACCCTTAGGAGATGAATTTCGAAAAACCGCTCTTTAGTGGATGTCCACGTCATTTTAGGGATCCACTGTTAAAATTTCAACTCTATAGCTCCAGCGGTTTGGATAAACCCCATTTCACCCACTTAAGCGATGAATTTCGAAAAATCGCTTTATAGTGGATGTCCACGTCATTATAAGGATGCACTGTTAAAATTTCAACCCTATAGCTCCAGCGGTTTGAATAAACCCTATTTCACCCTCTTAAGGGATGAATTTCGAAAAATCGCTTTATAGTTGATGTGCACTCCATTAACAATTCCAAATGCAGAGTTCTCCATAATGGAAAATTATCCGACAGCTTCGAGGTGAGCTCAGGAGTACGACAAGGATGCTGTTTCGAGAAGGGGTTGCGGGGGTTTCCGACGGGGGATGGGTTTGATGGATCTGAAACGAGAATGAAAGCACCAAAAGCACCACAAAAAAGACACCGTACTTTTCTTCACTTTAATTACTTTTATTCTTTCCACTACTTTCAATTTATTCTAATTAGGTTTATATTTAATTTTATTCAACTTAGGTTTTATTTTTATTTCGAGCTTAATTCATTTTCTATTTAATTTATTCAACTTAGTTTTTATTTTTTTACTTGAGCTAGCCTCGCTGGGTTCTGATCGACGACTGATCTTTTTCTCCTATCCCGATCACCTTCTCCGGTCGGGCTGCCGTTATCCTTCTTCTACGGCGTGGGGGATCCCGCTCGGGATATTTGGTGTTGCAGTGCTGTACTTAGGGGGCGGGTAAATTCCAACATCATGGGCCCCCTTGAAATTCTGAATTTCAACAATAATGTCCGGAATCTGGGCTGGACGTTGACATGTTCTCCGTGCTCCGATATAGGGCAGCAATAATAATCAGGATGATGTGAATTTCATGGTGCTTTGGAATCTCGAGGGTATGTGGTTTGAAAAAAAAAATAAGTTAGATTAGTAGGAAAAAACTTCAACATACACATTCATATCCAGGTTATATAAAAATTTTCGCATTTGGCTTTCAAAAAATTAATTCATAATATTACAAGAAAATTAATCACATGTAGGGTCGGAAGATAGCGTTTTCATTTTATCGATCTCTTCAGCTTGTATGGGCTCATTACTTGGTAGTGATGGCACGTTGGATTTCTGCCGTACTGGTCTTAATTGTTACTACTCTAACGGAATTATCTTTGCCGGGATGTGTTTTTATTATGCGGCCTAACTTCCATCTGAGAGGAGGAATCCGTTCATCTTTAAGTATGACCAAATCTCCTACCTTAACATTACGTTCGCTTTGGCGCCATTTTGGGCGTTGTTGGAGACGAGCTAAATATTCAGTTGTCCATCGGTTCCAAAAGTCTTGTCGAAGTCGTTGTATGTATCGCCATCTTTCGAGGCCATGAATATTATGGTCGAGTAGGGCCTCTTCAGGCGGAGACAACAGAGGCTTACCAATGAGGAAATGGGCTGGAGTTAAAATTCCAAGATCATGAATATCATCGGACAGAGGACAGAGGGGCCGAGAATTTAAACACGCCTCAATCTGGGTAGTGAGGGTGATAAGTTCTTCGTACACAAAACTCGCATTTTTCGCGACACGTTTGAAATGAAATTTGAGAGACTTTACTCCAGCCTCCCAAAGACCACCAAAATGAGGGGAATACGGAGGAATGAAACTCCACTCGACACCGTTTGCGGAAAAGGTCTGGGCGGCTTCGGTTTCAGCCTGCTGTATAGCAGCATTGAGTTCCGCATCTAGCTGGTTTTTTGCTCCCACAAAATTTGTACCATTATCTGAATATACTCTTTGGCATAATCCGCGACGAGAAATGAACCTCCTGAACGCTGCGAGAAACGAATTGGTGCTAAGTTCACCGACAACTTCGAGATGCACGGCTTTGGAACATAAACATACAAAGATGACAATGTACCCTTTATATGATCGACTACCTCGAGTTCGACTCGCTCGGATGTCGAGATGGCCAGTATAATCAACTCCGACAAAGGTGAACGGGTTGCTAATCGTAACTCTTTCCGGAGGTAAATCGGCCATGATTTGTGTCTGATTAGTTTTTCGCAACCGGAAGCACACGACACAATTATGGAAACACCTCTTTATTAAATTTCTAGCACGTAAAATCCAATAATTTTGTCGCAAAAATGCCAACATTAATTGAGGTCCCCCGTGTAGTGTTTCTTCGTGTGCATGCTCAATGACGAGTTGCGAAAAATGACCACTGCTGGGCAACAAAATAGGGTGGCGCTCATTAAAGGGTAAGGTGGAGTTGCTGAGCCGTCCTCCTACTCGAAGTAGATGATCTGAATCTAGCCAAGGATTCAAGCTTAGCAATTTGCTGCGTGCCGAGATAGGCCGTTTTTCTGATAATGACTTGACTTCATCATTGAAATAAAGTAACTGAATGGTCTTACACCAAAATTTGCGACTCTGATCAATTTCCGTGTAAGACAGCGATCTCAAAGTTTGGGAGGTTGTGGTCGATGTCTTTTTGACCTTGCGGAGAAAGCGGAAGCAATACGCCGTCACTCGGAGGAGCCGCTTGAACTTTGAAAAACGGGCCAAGACTGAGTATAAATATGACGTCTCAGGGTGAATTAGAAAACATTTGACAGGCCGCAATTCCTGTGCCTCAAGTTCCTCTCGTACGTACCGAGGTGACGTAGGCCATTGCTCTTCATTTTGCTTTAACCAAGAGGGGCCTTGGAGCCATAGCGTTTGTTGGAGAAGTTCTTCTCCGGAGATACCACGACTACTACAGTCCGCAGGATTTTGAGAAGAAGGGACATGTCGCCATTTGGGGGCGCCAATATTAGTACTTATGGTGCAGAGTCGGTTACAAATGAATGTCTTGAATGTATTTGGGGGTTTTCGCAGCCACGACAAAACGATAGTGGAATCGGACCAGGTGCATAACTGGGACTCATCAAAGGGGATGCTTTTTCGTATAGCTTTAAGTAGTTCCGACAAGAGGACGGCGCCACACAGTTCAAGACGGGGAAGGGTTATAGTTTTGACGGGACTAACTTTGGTTTTGCTACTGAGCAGAAAGATCTTTATCCCGGATTCATGCTCCACACGAATGTAGACGACCGCAGCGTACGCCCGCTCGGATGCGTCACAGAAGCCATGTATCTGGAACTTGGATGAGGAATGAGTACTAACCCATCGTGGAATAACTATCTGCTCAATTCCCGGTAGAGTGTTGAGGTAAGTGGTCCAGAACGTTTCGAGCTCGTGGGGTAGAGGTTCATCCCATAAGAGGCCATGTTGCCACAGGACTTGGATAAATATTTTGGCGCGGATTATAACTGGAGCTAGCCAGCCAAGAGGGTCATAGAGGCTAGCTATGTATGCCAAGACCTTTCGTTTGGTAAAGGGGGGTTGGGGTTTATCCATACGAATCTTAAAACTGAAGTGGTCTCGAGTGGAATTCCAGAAAAGGCCAAGGGTTTTGACCACGTCCGTTGTCATCCTAACCACATGAGAATTTGGGGTTCGATCAACAGGCTCCACATTTTTGAGCAGATCGGGGCAGTTCGCGGACCATTTGTGAAGGTGACAATGACCAGCTTTTAGGAGTGATATGGTTTCTTCCTGTAGGGACAAAGCGTCATTCAAAGTATCCGCGCCTGAATAAATATCATCAACGTAGGTGTCGAATCTTAAAATTTCCGCGGCATTTGGGTATTTATCTCCCTCATCGTGAGCCAACTGATGAAGGGTGCGAATCGCCAAGTAGGGTGCACTCGCCGTACCAAAAGTTACTGTGTGGAGTCGTATATCTTCAATGGGTGAATGACAGTCGTTTCGCCAAACGATACGCTGAAATTCATGATCTGGGGGTTCAACTAAGATCTGTCGGTACATCTTTTCTATGTCTGCACAGAATACGAACCGCTTCAGCCTCCACTTTAGGAGAAGCTGCGAAATGTCTTGCTGCAGACGAGGTCCAGTCAACAATCTATCATTCAACGAGTAGCCATTAGAAGTCTTGCATGAGGCATCAAAGACGACTCTACACTTTGTAGTGCTACTGTCTGTTTTGATTACCGCATGGTGGGGCAGATAACAATAAGAGGAAGTAGGAGCATCCTTTGATGGGGGTGGGACCTTCTGAGCATGGTTAAGGGTAAGGTATTCTTCTATGCATTCCTTATATGTCTTATACAATTCGGGGTTTTGGCTGAATTTCTTTTCTAAGTGATGAAAACGTTGGATGGCGATTTGGCGGGATTCGCCGAAACGAGGTTCGTCTTTGGATAACGGAATGAAAGGCAACTTTACCACATATCGCCCTTCCGGGGTGCGGGAATGAGTTTGTTTATATATTTCCTCACATAAACTATCCTCTGGACTTAACGGGTTGGGTTGCGGGTTTTCTTCTATCTCCCAAAACCTTTTCAATTGATTTTGTAAGTCAACATGACTATATGCACTGAGAATACAGGGGGCTTCGTGTAGGGTTTCATCTTTCACTTGAGGAACTTCACCAAAAATTATCCAACCCAACCGTGTACGTAGGGCAACGGGGGCTCCCTGACCGCCTGTCTTTAATTCCGGTAAGATGATCTGGGCATAAACACCCGCACCTAAGACTATGTCGATAGAGCTGGGTTCAAAAAATCGGGGGTCGGCCAGAGCGAGACCTTCTATATGGGGCCAATCATAACATTCGATTTGATTAGAGGGTAACATACTAGTTAAGCTATTAAGGATTATTGCATCTAAGTTAAGTACGAAGCTCGTATCTCGCAGCGATTTCAACTGAAGTTGTGTAATATACTTTGCGGAAGAACTCTCCATATTATTCAATCCGCGAATATGGACAGGCCATGGATGTTTTTTCGCACGCAATCTTTGGACGACATGGGTAGTAACATAGCAACCTTGGCTGCCTGGATCTATTAACGCGCGAAATGTTAAATATTCCCCGGTGTCGTCTCGTAACGACACTAAGGCCGTAGCTAGCAAGTCGGATCCTAGTTGAGCCACAAAATTCGCATGTATCGTCGGGGGGCGTGGAGGAGAAGGGGTTCGTTGTTTTGGGTTGCTCGGGGGATTCTGAGTCTTCTCTAAATGTAGAAGAGTGTGGTGTCGCGATCCACATTTAAAACAAACACCTTTGTTAGAGCATTGCTTGACGCCGTGACTTGTAGCCAGACAGTTGAAACAGAGCTTCTTTCCTTTGACTATAGACACTCGGGCCGAAGGATGCATTTCTTTAAACCTGGGGCACGTCTTTAGGGTATGATCTAAACTGCAACACGGGCAGCTGTAACCGTAGGCCGTGTGAAAAGCCTGACGAAATTGTGCACTGTGCGAAGATCCTGTTTCTTTCTTAAGTTCCCCGTGGCCCGGGAGATTTCGCCTTGGAACTATAATTTCTCGAGAAGACTCTAAAGCTCTTACTCGGCTATTAATGAAATCAATAAGTGTGTCTAAAGAGGGAAAGACAGTGACAGGACCTAGAGACTGTTCCCATAATTTACGCGTCTCTACCGGCAAGCGCTGGACGACCAGGGTCACTATGATTGGTGTCCATTCATTAACTTTCACCTTAAGACCTCTTAACGACGCTAGACATTCACTTATATTGTCTATCAGCCGACGAATTTGAGACGCCGATTCGGAGTTTACGGGGGTTTGGCTAAGCAAAATTTGTACCTGGCGGGTGATAAGTAAACGAGAGTTTTCATATCTATCACAAAGCATCTTCCATGCCTCTTGATAATTTTCGTCAGTTAAACTCAAATGTTTGAGCAAACTAGCGGCCTCACCTTCCAAACTGCTCTTCAAATAGTGCAACTTCTGCACCGCTGGCAAAGAGCGATGATTGTGAATAAGAGATTCAAACATATCATGAAAGGAAACCCAATCTTTGTAATCCCCGCTAAACTTGGGAATAGATATACGCGGGAGTTTTACATCTAATGTCGGGGTTTCGAAGTGTTCTGCCTTTGAGCTACCCTCTTTAGAATCAGCCGTAGAACCTGACGATTGTCGGTTGCTCTGATTTCCTTTATCAAGGCTGTTTAACTTGTCTAATAAGGCACCGCGTCGCTCAAAGTGTGACTCCTCCTGCTGGCTATACTGATCTTCACTCAAATATGCCTGCTCTCGTTTATCCTTTTCATTGGCCATGGCGACAATATTCGTATCATTAGTCTGATATTGAACCCACAACGCGTCTAAAGCGGACAAACGACCACGCATATAGTCAACCGTATATCTAACCTTTGGAGTTTTGTCATAATTTCTCCAAAACTTGTTGATTTGTTCTTGCAAGGCGACCTGCTTGCTGATTAGGGTTAAAATCATGGGTGGATCTGGAATGGATTCTTCCGACATCTTGCGATCAAAAAAGCTAATACCCTCTCCAAAGGAAACTTGCCGAGATTTGGCTTAAATGGGACTCTTCGTAACTAATTGTAGCTATTAAAAACTAAATGGGGTGTGAGGACTATTTAAGAAAATCAGAAAATACTTGCACTGGATTTTCCAACCTTCAAACCTCAGCATCAAGGGCGATTATAAATCGATCTACGTCTACCGACAACTATTATCCAGGGGGCATCAACAAAACTTAAAAAAAAAACCATTCTAAGACGCAACTACAATGTTCGGCGGCTGAGGGGGGTAGGCCCGTTTAATTAGAGAAGAGAAAAAAAATGCCTTTGGGGAAGATTCAAGATGAATCATCAACTACTTGTAATACGTTTTCGAAGGACCATTTTATGATTCGAATTTTGAGTAATATAGTATAAACGCGATTATACGAAATCTATATACGATGTACTTATGTATATCCCGACTAACCTTTACAAAGAGAGCGTCAATGTGCCGCTAAAATATCAAACACTGTCATAACAGGACCCAAAAAGGTTCCCACTGAAACTATATACCGGCCTTTTCCAAAATTAGACAGAAGCGATCTGGGTATTTATAATCCACAAAATTCAAAAAAAAAAAAACAACTCGGTGCTTTCCAACTAATTTAAAAACACGTAAAGTTTCACGAACAAATATTAGGGGTCTTGTATTTAATTAATAACTGTCACTTGCGCGGGCTGTAATGAAAGGACAACACAATATTTCCAAAAAAAATTCAAATCTACAAAAATCGCAATAACAGGACACTGCAAAGGTTATAACGCGAAACCATATGCCGACTTTCTCCTTCACTCAGAAATGAAGCACCTGAGTAATTACCAATCCCAAAATTCAAACACAACAGGAGGATATGCAACTTATCACCGTTATCAAATATTAAAAAAAAATAAACTCATCATCCCAACGACGCACAAATCTCGAAATATTTTAGTAAAAAAATTCAATTTTCTATTACCAACCGAAATACAACTGTATTTCATGGAAACTGTAAGAAAAATTAACGGTTCCGTTTGTCCACCAACAAGCAAAAACTTAGATATCACCACTAAAAACCAATGCACCTGTAATTTATGAGAAATGAAATCACAATCACATTCAGAAAAGAAAACCAAAAATCTTTATTATCGACAAAAATGCAACTTTAATTTAGGGAAACTGTAATTGAACCGTAATAAAATTTCCGTGTTGTCCACCAACAAGCAAAAACTTAGAAATTCTCTATTTCTAAAATAAATGCACCTGTAATTTATAGGAACTTAAAATCAAAAATCACCTTGTTCAAAAAAACCACCATATCTATGTTATCAAAGAAATGCTTGTAATGTACGAGAACTGTAATACAAACTTCAATAAATCACCCACAAAAAAAAAACCGTTTGTAATTGCACGAATCATGGAAATATATAACGTAACTTGCTCAAAGCGACAAAAAAAAAAAAATACGAGTGTGCGTAGGACCACACTTTAGAAGTGTTAACTTCTATGGCTAGTCTAAATGTCCAAATCAATCTTATTACAAGACGATAAGGATTAATATATTTTATTTATGAATATTCTGTTAAAGTTTATTTAATTGTTACTTATATATGCACTCCCTCCAAAATGTGTTGCAATGTTTGGAAATTAAACAATTTATCTTAAACTTATCACACAAAGATCGGACGATGGATGACTGGGATAATGTAGTTTTTAGTAAAAATAGTAGATAATACATATATAGTAATAAATACATAGTACATAGTTCATAGGAAAAATGTAGTACATAGTACTTGTCGTCGGGTTGATGCAATAGTCACGAAACAGAAATTTTTGCTATTTTAAACATTGTGCAAATATGCAAAAAAGTCATATTATATTCAGCCAAAGTCACGGATCTAAATTTTTATGGGAATCCACTGGATTCATTTTGAATTCTTTCAGAACATAGTACATAATATGCAGTACATTGTATATAGTACGTAATAGATAATATATAATACATAGAAAATAATATAACATAGGGAAGTTAGGGAATGGAATTACTGGAAAAACTACTTCTACAGAAGCAGTTCAGTACTTCCACCCAGTACAAAAAAGGCATTACATTAACACGGCGATGGCCTAGGCTGGGAAGTACTTCTTTTTTCCCTTCCATTTGGAAGTACTTATACTACATTTATTACTAAACTCATAATGCAAAGTTATTATACTGTAAATTTTTATAATGTAATTTAGTTGGCGTAGACGTGAAAGGGTGGGGTAGCTTGAAGTAAAATTAAGCGATTTATATTTACATATATCATAAACATAAATTCAAATATACATATGTTTATACATTAAAGACATAAAACTTAATGGCTGAGACAACTGTGATGATTAACAAAGAAAACGAGCAGCTACGAAGTTTTTCAACACGCTTTTTGGGCGAAATCAAACGCTTGGTCACCAAACCCATTCTCCTCTGCATTACTTATAAGTCATTACAGAGAACACTAATTAAAGAAGTACTTCCAAATTGATTTCCCACAGTAAATACTTGCGATTTTCCCTACTGGGATACTACCTCAGATATGTACGTAAAATACAGATGCCCAGTCGAATAGGCGAAACGCCGAAACGTATTCCATGTCGCCGAAAGCGATTAATCCAAGCAAAAGATTTAAATATTGCAGCCATTTAGTTGGCTAGAGCATGGCAACTTTTAGTCGAGGTCCAGCAACAGACATCAGCGATGGTGACGCGCATTTTTGGTTCGCACCCGTTTCTGGGCACTTGTGCCTATGCAGCTGGCTAGAGCATGGCAACTTTTGGTTTAGCTCCACATAGAAACAGCAGCGTGTAATTCTATGTGTGCGAGGAAAAATAGCCCGCGCTTGGTGAGAGGGATTCAAAATTCATGTCATATTCTCGCACGCCATCGCACACAGCAGCGAATGTATGAATGTATGCAGACCCGCTCTCAAAATCCATGGCATATTCTCGCACCCATTCACTTCATATTTTCGCAATGCAGACGCCGCTCTTAGCATTCATTTCATCCTCTCGCATACATTCGCTGCTGTTTGCGATGGCGTGCGAGAATATGACATGAATTTTGAGAGCGGCGCGAGAATATAAAACGAATGCTGAGAGCAGCCTCTGTATTGCAACATTCAAACACAATCCCTCTCACCAAGCGCGGGCTATTTTGCCTCACACACTTATAATTATACGCTGCTGTTTGTAAGTGGAGCTCAACTAAAAGTTTCCATGCTCTAGCCAGCTGCATAGGCACAAGTGCCCAGAAACGCGTGTAGCAACAAAATGCGCGTGTCGCCATCATTGCAGCAAGTGTCCAGAAACTCGTGTAGCAACAAAATGCGCGTGTCGCGAATTCTTTGTTTTACCCCCAGCGAAAAAGTGCCAAACGCGCCTAAAGAAGTTAACACTTCAAAAAACTCAAAACTATCTGTTATTAGCTAAATCAAATGACTTTCAAGGACCGTAATATGAACTTGAATTATTCACATTGTCACCAACAAAGCACAAAGAAATTGGAATTTTGGCATTCAAGAATACAACTATAATTATAACCACCGTGCAAAAGAAAAAAACGGGATCTTCCTCTCAAAGAGAAACACATGTATGCCGGCCTTGCCGTTAATGATAATTCCGCACAAGGCTTTGATTTAAAGAAAAAAAAAACATTACTTTAGCAGTAATTAAAATGGGCTCGAATTCAAACGTGATCACCAAGACCGATTTCTGAATGATTAAGACGCAAGAATACCTTTTCTTTGTTTTAAAAAACACGATCGGCAATCTAAATGAAAACGGGGTTTTCACCTCCTTACATGTGATGAATTTATATTGATCACTTCACTGCACTCTTTTTATATTGAAATATTAACAGCCAATTAAATTAATGCGAAAATTTTTACTCACCATGATGCATGTGATTCTTTGAAGTTACAGGTGTGCCGAAGATCCGGCTCGAAGGACCATTATGTTTCGAGAAGGGGTTGCGGGGGTTTCCGACGGGGGATGGGTTTGATGGATCTGAAACGAGAATGAAAGCACCAAAAGCACCACAAAAAAGACACCGTACTTTTCTTCACTTTAATTACTTTTATTCTTTCCACTACTTTCAATTTATTCTAATTAGGTTTATATTTAATTTTATTCAACTTAGGTTTTATTTTTATTTCGAGCTTAATTCATTTTCTATTTAATTTATTCAACTTAGTTTTTATTTTTTTACTTGAGCTAGCCTCGCTGGGTTCTGATCGACGACTGATCTTTTTCTCCTATCCCGATCACCTTCTCCGGTCGGGCTGCCGTTATCCTTCTTCTACGGCGTGGGGGATCCCGCTCGGGATATTTGGTGTTGCAGTGCTGTACTTAGGGGGCGGGTAAATTCCAACAGATGCCTACTCCCGCCTTTACTATTTCTTATAGTAATAAATGACATCCTTGTCGGCGCTCTAGATAGTAGAACAGGCGGCATACAATGGGGTTTGTTAGACCGCCTTAAGGATCTCGACTACGCAGATGATATCTGTTTGCTGGCCCACAGACACCAGGACCTCAAAAACATGATTAACAATTTGGCAACAGAAAGTAGTCCAGCAGGCTTAAGGCTAAATCCAACTAAAACTAAAGAAATGCGGATAAATGCAAACATCATTGAACGGACTTCGCTGAATAACCGTGACGTGGAACTGGTCGATAAATTCTGCTACCTCGGTAGTATTATTATCGAAAATGGCGGTGCAGAAGAAGATGTCAGTTCCAGAATAAATAAAGCACGAGGCGCATATGCATGCCTGTTCCGCATATGGAGATCAACGGAGATCTCAACTAACACCAAATTGCGGCTATTCAACACCAACGTGAAGGCAGTACTTTTGTACGGTTGCGAAACATGGAAAGTCACCCAACTCATCACAGGGCGCCTACAAGTCTTCGTCAACAGATGCCTACGTCGTATCCTAAAAATCCGCTGGCAGGATAGAATTTCAAACGAAGAACTATGGCGCCGTGCCGGCCAAGAAAGGATAGACGACCAAATCAGACGAAGGAAATGGAATTGGGTTGGCCACACCTTGCGACGCGAAAATGAAAATCTAGCCAAACAGGCCCTCGACTGGAATCCGCAAGGATCCCGTCGAGTCGGAAGACCTAGGACAACATGGAGGAGAACCCTATTAGCAGAAGCCGCAACAACTGGGAGATCCTGGTCGGAGCTGAGAGCTGTTGCGCAAAACAGAGTCCGCTGGAGGGCAACTGTTTCCGCCCTATGTCCCATGAGGGATTAAAGGACCACAATGATGAATGATGATGATGCATTGCATCAAAATAAAAAGATTGCTAGGGTTAAGTTCGAATTCATTTTAATTTTATTAATTTCTTGTTTAATTCATTGAAGTTATTGATTTACTTATTTTAATTACTTCTAAGATATCTTGCTTTTATTTATTTGCTTACTTCATTTTCACTTAAATTATTTTTAGAGCTTATTACTAATAATATTGGATCTTGGATTCCTGATGGTGGTATAACCTTACCATACTAATTTGTTGTCCTCATATTTCACTCGTACCTTGTGGGTTTCACTGAGGAACAAGGTGTAGCGTTTTCTTATACCGTCCCTTATGTCATCATAAGGAATCGTGCGTAGCTGCCAGTGGGTGATAGGAAAGATTGTCCCTTCTTTGGTGAGGAGAAAATATACCTTATTTTCTAAGCCGCTTGACTGGGGTTCTACCTTAGGGGGTTGTGGTCTGATGGTGCGGCGTTTGATTTGTACCCTGGGTTTTCTCTTACGTTGCTTTTTCCGCCTGGGTTTTGGTGTGGCCTTGTTGAAGGTCCTTGCTCAGTTGAGCCTTGAGGTTCCTCTTCGAGCCTGCTGGTGGTAGGTCGATTACCCTTGGAAGTTGATGCCGTAGCTGTTTCGGTCCTTCTTAGTGGAGATGTTTTTTGTATCGCCTTCCAATCAATACCTCGTCCCGGTGTTGGTGGCGGTCCCTGGGATGGCCCTTGCCTGCTTGGGCTATTATGCTCCTCTTCCCGCCTATTGCCACTTCTTCGAGGGGGCGTTGTTGGAGCTGCTTCCTCCAAGTCTAGATATTTTCCAGGTGTTGGTGGTGCTCCTTGCCTGCTTGGACTGCCATAATCATCTTCCCGTCTTGGAGGGGGTGTTGTTGGAATTGCTTCCTCCACAATTATATTTCGCCCAGGGGTTGGTGGTGGTCCCTGGCCATCCGTAGCTGGTCGTTGGGGGCTCAGTCCACCCAAGTTTAGGTACTCATCCTCCGGAATAAATAATTCCAAACAGTCGCTGTCTTCTTCCTTTCGTTGATAATTCATTATGTAGTTGTCTGGAACGACATTACGAGAGTTAAGATTTATTTATTAGTTATGACACATAGGACTTCACACACAGGACGCGCGACATTGATTATCCTTCATGCGGACAACGGACACAGTTTTGTTATTGGCCTCTTGATGGTTGAGGCCTTTGTTCTGAGAGTGACTACTCTCACCCTGCCGTCAGGTCCCGGATGTATTTTTTCGATTATTCCTAGTGGCCAGTGTGTTGGGGGTGCCTTATCATCCATTACGATCACTACTTGACCCACTTCGATGTTAGGTTGATTAGATACCCCCTTCTTTCTTTGTTGTAGTTGGTTTAAGTAGTCTCTAGCCCATAGTTTCCAGAAACGCTGCAATGCTTGTTGCACATGTTTCCATCGATCGACGTAATTATTATCCCTTTCGAGTAGGTCTGGTTCAGGTATAGCGTCCTATCAAGAAGTGTCCGGGCGTAAGTGTCTCTACGTTTTCTGGTTCTTCTGAAAGTGCATATAACGGTCGGGAATTTAGGCATGCTTCGATCTGTGTCAACAATGTATACAATTCCTCGAATGTATACACCCTACCATCGGTGGCTCGTCGTAAATGGTGCTTAATGCTCTTGACTACTGCCTCCCAAATTCCACCGAAATGTGGTGCTATGGGTGGGCTGAAGTGCCACTTTATTCCATCGTTAGCAAATTCTGCGGCGGCGCATTGTGAAGCATTAGTTATCACCTGTTCTAATTGTCTTTTTAGTACTCTATTGGCACCTACAAAGTTGGTGCCGTTGTCTGAGTATACGTTGTTGCATAGGCCTCTACGTCCTACAAATCTTCGGAATGCTGCTAAGAATGCTTCACTAGACATGTCCGAAGCTACTTCTATATGAATGGCCTTGGTGGCCATGCAGATAAATATGCAAATACACCAGTAAATTTTAAAATTAGAATTTAGTTAGAACTTACTGCACCTATATATAAGAAATTCCAAGAAGTTAAGACTGCTAGGGCTCTCACACACAAGTTTTCTTATGTGAGGGCTAACTTAGACCATAGTTTGTAAATTAAATCACTATGTACATATTTTTATAAGCTGCAAGCAATAATAATAAAAAAATAATAATAAAAAGTAGCTTTTGTACAGCTTCGAACCCTTGTGTTTTGACATCTTGAGATCTATGGGTCCTGCATAATCTATTCCGACGTTTTTAAAGGGACCTGTTTGTGTGACTCTAACTTCTGGTAAGATTCCCATTAATTGCGTTGGTGCTTTCGCTCGAAATCGCGTACATCTTACACATTTGTATATTCTTTCCTTAACGGCGGACATTCCGTTGATTATCCAAAATTTTTCTCTTAAAATATTCAGCACTAATTGAGCTGCGCCATGCAAAGTAACCTTATGGTGATGGTCGATGATGATATTTGTAACGTGATGTCCTCGTTGTAGAATCCAAGGATGTTTTTTATTGTGGTGCAGTGTAGATGCTTGTAGCAAAAATTACCCACAAAGATACGACACTCTCAAAATTTCCCATAAGCTCCCTTGCGAGTGAATATATCAATCGACAAGGTGCAAGCGAGATAAAATTCAATTTAAAAACAAAACAAAAATCGAAGAAAGAAAGGGTAAATAAAGAAATGTTATTTCACGAAGTGCGAAAGAGACGGACTGATTTCTCTTCTCCGCAATTTTTTGTGCCGTCTGGACTTTTATTTTGCTTGTGTGAATTCATGTACCATTTTCGTGTACTTCCTGCTCTGCATGTGTTTGTGTAGTTTGCCGTTGCTCCGCCCTCTCGCCATTCCGGAGTGCGTATATGAATAGAGAAGTTGATCATAGATTTTTACTTTCCTTTTTCTTCGCACAGAAAGGATTACAGTGTCGTATCTTTCTGAGTAATTTTTGCTTGTAGTCTACCTCCTAATCTCAATGTGCCGTCTTCGGCCAAAAATGGGCTAAG
Organism: Thereva unica; assembly: GCA_949987705.1. Classification (NCBI taxonomy): domain Eukaryota; kingdom Metazoa; phylum Arthropoda; class Insecta; order Diptera; family Therevidae; genus Thereva; species Thereva unica. Next base: position 38,805,054 of record OX465284.1, on the reverse strand, counting down.
CTTCGCTAGCTGACTTTGTGGTTTCAACGTCCTTGATTTCTGTAGCTCGTTATACTCTGTAGGAAACATCTGCTCTTGTGTGATTCTTATAAGGGTTGATCTAGCTTTATCTATCTCCGTTGCCGATAGATAGTCGGTGGTTGCTTGTCGTTTGTGCTTGCAGTGGTGTATGAAGCGATAGCAGTAAGCTATTACACGCAACATTTTTTGGTACGAAGAAAATTTGAAGAGCGATATTCCAAAACGTGCTAAGTTCTTATAATGTAATTAGTGGGAAATAAAAAAAAACTAAATATCACTTTCCCTCTCGCCTAAAGGGCTGTAATATTACTTCCTTTCTAAAAAAAACGATAAAAGAAACTATTATTTATAAAAATATAAATAAATTTGCTACATTTTATATGAAAAAAATGGTTTTATTTATGGTGGTACACTTTCATAATGTACTATACAATAGTTCTTTTGATTGTCGTTCTTTGTATTTCACTTGGACTTGAACACTTCCTAGAGGAGCGAAGATATCTCCCGTATATGATTTGAATGCAATATTTGTTTTTTTAATTGGTATTTTTAAATTTAACCGACGGAATTCATCTTCAGGTAACAGCGTGTACCCTGCTCCTGAGTCTACTTCAAACTTTTGTTTCTTATCTTCGATATAGAGTTCTGCCAAAAACTTCTCTTCGTCTGTTCCAATCAATCTTATTTTTTCATAAATATCAATGATTTTGTTAATTCCATACATACCAGTGATTGTATTGACTTGGTCCCTGCTGGATTCACTTGTTGATATTTTACCTCTTTGCTTTAGTAAATGTTGTATACAAACTCGCTTTATGTGTCCTGTTTTATTACATATTTGACATTTGAGGTTATTTATGTTGATTTTGCATTGTCTTGCCTGATGATTGTCTTTGCCACAACGTAAACATACTCCGTCTAATCCTAACTGCCGATAATTAACTCTTGATCTTGTTCTTGAAACCGTTACTTGTTTATTTCTACTGTGACTTCTGTTCCTTCGCCTATGAAATTGCGATTGCTTGATGGAATTGATATTTTCACTTGATGCCATCTGTTGTATTTCGTTTGTGTTCGCGCCTGACATTTCTTTATTATTTGATTTTGCACTTTCTAGGGCGACTGCTTTTTCTTTTAGATGTTGAAATGTTGAATCACTACTTTGTAGCAATTTTTCTCTTATTTCACTATCCTTAACCCCTCTAATTAACTGTGCTCGAAGAAAAATATTCGCGATTGATTTTTTACATTCACAGATAAAATTGCAGTCTATTGCCTGTTTTTGTAGCATCGTAACAAAATCTGTTATCGATTCTTCTGGCTTTTGATATACAGACAGAAACCTATGTTGTTCCACTAATTGGTTCTTTTTAGGGCAAAAATGTTTTTTTAATACTTCGATTATTTCGGAATATGTTAAAGTTTTGATGTCTCTAGGTGCTGCTAAAGTCGAGAGCAATGCATAATTAGTAGACCCTACATATTGTAAAAGCAACTTTGCGCATAGCTCTTTGTCATGGAATACCCTTTTTACTTGAAAATGTATTTCCAAACGCTCTTTATAATTTCTGAATGATTCCGTTTTTGCATTAAATTCTTCAAAATTCGATATAATATTTACGCTGGTGGCGTTTCCCTGAGATGTTTGCTGTTGTTTTAGCATCGCTTTCGTCATGTTTGTTAGGGCTCCTATTAACTGGTTTAACTGCTCTTGTTCCATTTTGAAGCTTTTTTCGATAACCACGCGTTAATATTTGAGGTTATGTGCTCTTGATTAATACTTGATAATAACACTGCTACTTCTTTTAATACTTTCCTTTATAAAATATTTTCACCTTGTCGCCAATTGTTATGTCCTTATTAAATAATAAATAAGAAGATATTGGATGGATATTAATATACATTTATTCAAACTGGTTTATGTTATATTGTACACTTAAAGAGCTACTCGATAACTACTATAAAAACTACTGACTTATAACATATAAAAACCCGACCGGTACTTACTGCCATGTTACGATACTACAGTTAATGAGTGGAAGACGAGCAGCTATATGCAAAAGTTCTTCACATGACGATGTCTGGCTATCAGAGAGAGAATGCAACATTTTTATACGCGTTTGCATACAACTAAACAGCTAAACTTTTATGAGTTTATATAGGAATAAACTTAATGTATTGGTGCATATTTGCTCGTGTGTTTTGATTTATGAAAGAAAACAGCTGATTCAATTTTCTTTCCTTTTCTGTTCTGCATACTTTATCGTAAAGAGAGAATCTGACTTTGTCTCGCTGAATTCACGAATATGTGTTGAGTTTTGCTCAACAGTGATGTTCATATATGAACGCACACAGCTAACCGGGGGGAAATTTTGTATGAAGATAAAAGACTTGTTATTACTAGACTTTGGTCAGTGCAAGGTAGCAAAGCTCTGAGGCTGCGACTACGACTGCGACTCTCAGGTTTTTACAAGTTCAAAATGTATTGCGAAAATGTGAAAGTGAAATGTCTTGTGTAGACCAAAAAGTTTTGCCATTTATGACGACAAGACGGCTTTGACAAAACATTTTTGTTGCCATTGGAGCTAACATTTTTCAAGGGAGTTATTTGATATTTGGCGAGGTAAAATGGCGGAATTTAAACTTTGTAAGTCCGAGACAATAAAATTAATTAATTATTATCGCGAACGGGACTGCATTTGGAATATGAGTTCCAAATATTATAAACGACTTGACTTAAAGAAAGAAGCGTGGGATGAAATCGCCAATGAGTTTCGGACAACGGTGGACGCGGTCAAGAAAAAGTTGAAGGCACTGAGGTCTACATATGTGCAGGACCAAAAAAGATTTGAGGAATCAAAAAAATCGGGATCCGGTGGCGACGTTTACGAATCCAATTTATTTTACTTTCACGACATGGAATTTTCAAAAGATACCATAGTACTTCGGAAAAGCTCGGATAATTCCAGCGTGGTAAATACTTAAAAATACAAAAGGAAGTTTCGCACATAAAAGTTTGGTGCGTTTTTCAGAAGAACATTGCCGCAGTTCCAGAGGCAGAAAAAGAAAACGAGGAATTACTCAACAGTGAAAACACTAATACATCAGATGCTCTTTACGATTTCCCGGAAAATTCAACGATAAATAATAGAAAACGCACTCCTTCTAAAAATCCCATTGCCGAAAAATATACAACTGCAATCGACAAAATCCCCAACCGTCCAGCAGCAGAAGAGACCAACATGTTCACGGTATTTGGTACAAGCATTGGGCTACAACTTCAAAACGTTACACCGTTAGTTGCTGCAGAAGCAATGCAAGAGGTTCAGTCAGTTCTAACAAAGCATACAACAAAAGCTTTGCATGAAAAGGCGAATGCACAGAAAAGAGGAAATTAAAATATTAAGCAACAATCTCATAAGGCCTCCGTCTATATCAGAAAGTAACAATTCAAACTCAAGATCAACACCAATAGCGATACCATTTAAGGATCACCGGAACTCAACCCCGATGAGGTCATCTTCCTTAGAAAACGGAAGCTTGGGATACGATGTCTTTGACTATTGACTTATATAAATAAAATACTTTGTTATACTAATTAACTCTATTTATTTTTGCCCATTGGTAAGGAACATTACCATCTGTAATACAGTATCGCGCTATATTTTCTCGTATTCGGCATGAACTTATACGTTTGATATGTTTGGGACGTTAAGCATGAAAATGTTTCTGGCAAATCGCTTTCCGCACCACTCACTTCTGTCGCGGTTCGTAGATTATTTGTTAAAAAGTTGTGTAACGCACAACAAGATTTAACAATAAGGTCACATACTTTAGGCGCAACTTCTATTGGCCGATGGAAAATCCGAAACCTATTAGCAAGATGTCCAAAAGCCATGTCCACTGTCATTCTAGCTCGACATATGCGGTAATTGAAGACTTCTTGTGCTATTGAAAGTTCCAAGTTTCTGTTAAAAGGTTTCATTAGGTGCGCGTCCAAGGCAAAAGCATCATCACCGATGAAGAAAAAAGGTGTATTTACATTTTGTCCGGGAAGTGGTTTTGTTGACGGTATTTCTAACCTATTGTCCTTTAAGGCTCTGTACAAGAAACAGTTTTTAAAAATGGAGCTATGTATCTGAAGCCTTGTCATTTACTCCTACATCTATGAACAGAAATTTGCAGTAGGCATCAACTAACGCAAAGAGGACTATGCTAAAAAATCCTTTGTAGTAATAAAAAGTTGAGCTCGAATGTGCAGGAGCTTTGATTCGGTGCTAACCACCCAAAGCACCCAAAGTATGGGGGAAATCCCAGATAGAGTTAAATTCATCAGTCATCCACTCGTTTTCTGTTTCTTGAATCTAAGAATATTGTTGCAATTACAATTGCGATGAATTTTTCATAACCTAATTTACCTTCAAGTGGGTAGGCTGTAATGAGCTGTAGATGGCTAATAGGACTTCTGGTATAAAAGCACTTATAGTTTTACGGGAAACTCTCGAAAAAAATTCTAAAGAGCAATACGAATCTCCCGTCGCAATAAATCTAAGTGTGATTGCGAGCCGAACTCTGGGTGATATAGCGTATCTCATGGATGTGTTCTTCTTTGTTATGAAGGGTCGAATCTAATAGTTAATTAATTTGAATACGTTTATGTATTTTTAAACAATAAAAGGCATAGTTTATCAAACAAAATACTTCTTCGAATTGATGAACATTCATACGGCAGAAGTTTTTGTAATCTTTCTCATCCGTGGCCCATAATATGTCCTTTAATAAATTTGCCTCAATATCAAATCTATCACGTAGGGATAGGAACGGATTCACCCAAATTTTCCTTTTTTTTCTACATTTCCCCAATTCCTCTTTCTCCATTTCTTCTAGGCATTGTAACGCGATAATTTTTACGATATCAAAACGTTGTTCTTTACTTAAAGCCGTATTGGCAAAAGAATTGTTTTGACACATTCTGCCCACAAACTTAAAAAATCTGAAAATGTCATTAATCGTCAAACAAATGTTAAGACAGTGAAAAAAGCCGGTGTAGACCCAGGGTAAATGAACACGCTTCAGCAAGCTTGTTCCTATGTTTTACATTTTAGTACAATTCTAACTCATAATGAACCTATGCATTAAATGCGAGTATGTTTCTAACTTCTAATACACCTATGCATTAAAAACGAGTATGTTTCTTGTTGTCAGTAACAGAGTTTCTGATACACCTCCTTAGCACAATGAAACCACAATTTTAAGTATAACTTAACTTTAATGCATAAAATTAAATTCCCTTTGTAGGGTCGAATTAAAATGACAAAAAGGAACACAATTCTGAGTTATTCAGAAAAAAAATACAGGAGCGAATTTCACAATCAACAAAAAGATAAAGCCATAGGGGCAAGCTCAAACAGTGTTAAGTTGTCAGGAGGTAAGTTTACATCGAAAGGAAAAATTAAGCTACGTTTACACATAAACATTAAATTGAATTTGAATATTTCCAACACTTCCTCCCAAATTCAACATTACAAATTTACCAATCAATTTACTTAATCTACCAATCCAATTTTCAAACATAGATCGTTGAATCGGTCTCCAGTAAGCGGCTTAGTACAGATGTCAGCTAGTTGGTTTTCACTGGCCACATGTTGCAAATTTATAGATCCATCCTGATATCTTTCACGCACAAAATAATATCTGACCTCGATATGCTTAGATCTCTTGTGGAATTCTGGATTTTGACATAACTTTATTGCACTAGCATTGTCTACGTACAGCGTAGGTTTCAGATTTTCTTCTGAGATCTCGTTGATTAGTCTATGAAGCCAAACAGCTTCCTTTGCTCCCTCACTCGCTGCTACGAACTCGGCTTCGGTGGTCGAAAGCGCAACAGACTTCTACTTCTTGCTGCACCAAGTTATAGCTGCACCACCAGATATAGCAAATACTCCCAAAGTTGATCGTCTATCATGAGAATCTCCTGCAAAATCTGCATCTGAAAAAATATTGTAGTGGCCATGTAGAACAGAACCACTATAAGTTCACACAAGCCACTGCAATCGAAACCGATCAAATATCGGCTAAATCGATATATCGTCGTTGTCAAATGAATATCTGCTATGTGCACATTTTGGCAATTTCGACATTTTCAGCATTATGATTAGTTTACTAACTAAACTATTGTATAAAAAAACTTCTATGTCAATCTAAGCATTTTACAGTGAACAGCGGTCGGTAAAAAAATATGCTATGTGCATCAGCCAGATATAAAATTTTACGTTTTTCTTTCAATATCTCAAAATTATACTTTTTGCACATAGCTGATTTTCATTTGACAACGACGATATATTAAAAACGCCTAGATCACCGATCGGTGATCTATCCCCACAAAAAGACTTCCGTTCACAGAGCGATCAATTAAAAAGTCTAGAGCACACGCACATAGAGCCGGTCCACTCACTTAAATAATTATACTTATAAATAATCAAAATCTAAAATAATAAGTTAACAAATAAGTAATAATAATAAGTTAATAATAAGAATAAAACATAATATAACGAATAAAGTGACTTTAATTTGATATATACAACTAAATTGGTGACCACGACGTCGCTACACGCGACCATGTTGTTTTAAAAAAAAGTGCATACTTTTAATAGTGCATCCACGAGCATCTCAAAAAAATTTAAAATCGTAGTGTGTTTAACTTGGAAAATCAAATTTTTTATGATTTTTTCTTTATATATTAATAATAATTTTTTTTGGTGCATCCACCTAACAAATACAAAAATTTGCAAAAAGTGCTTAATTTTAATATAAGTGCATCCACGAGAATCTTAAAGAAATTTAAAATCGTTGTGTGTTCAAATTCAAAAATCAAATTAGTTATGATTTTTTTTATTTATTAATAATAATTTTTGGAGCATCCACGTGCATAATAAAAAATACAAAATATTTTTTTAAACAAAGTTTTTTCTTATAAAGAAATATTTGCATTACGTTTCAAAAATTTTTTTGGTGCATAAAATAAAATACACAATAAGAGCGGCATTGAATTAGAAGATAACACGAGGGACCCGACAAACAAAGGGTTAATCGTAACAACAACAACAAAAGAAACGACAGTGGAGCAATACCTAAAGCAGGCCATCATTCAGATAAGAGAAAACAGAAATAAATATATATACATAATAATTTTTCTTACTTTATTTTTGCATTATTCATATATTTATTTTTATGAAGTGATATTTTTTTTTATTATTTCGATATTTTCTTTATTATTAACTTCCCAGTATAGGAAGTTATTGTAATCGGTCCGAAAATCGAAATCGAAAATTTCAACGTATTTTCATCTTTCAAGGTCCCAGGAGCATTTTGAGCAAAAAATTGGGAGAAAGTATGTGTGTGTGTGTGTGTATGTGCGTACGGATGTGGTCATTTTTTCCTGCACGATATCGCGCGAACCAAAACTGATATCGACTTCGTTGAGGTGTCGTTCGAAGCGTATTAACCGAAATATGATCTGAAAAGATTTTCATGAAATTCGGTCCAGCCGTTTTTTTGTTTAAGCGACGTAAGTGATTTTTGTACCTGCACGATATCTCCCGAACCACGAACGATATTGACTTACTTGAGGTGCCGTTCGATGCGTTTTAGCGACAACATAAACTGAAAAGATTTTTATAATATTCGGTCGAGCGGTTCTTTGGTTTAAATGACATAAGTGATTTTTGTACCTGCACGATATCGCGCGAACTGTAAAAGATATCGACTTAGTAGACGTGCCGTTTCAAGAGTATTAACCAAAATATGATCTGAAAAGATTTTCATAAAATTCGGTCGAACCGTTTTTTTTTTTTTTTGTTTAAGCGACGTTAATGATTTTTGTACCTGCACGATACCGCGCGAACTAAAAACTATATCGATTTCATTGAGGTGCCGAAAAAAGAATATTAACGAAGAAATGCTCTGAAAAAATTTCATAATATTCTGTCGGGCCTTTTTTGTTTAAATTATTTTCATAAAATTCGGTCGAACCGTTTTTTTTTGTTTAAGCGACGTTAATGATTTTTGTACCTGCACGATACCGCGCAAACTAAAAACTATATCGATTTCATTGAGGTGCCGAAAAAAGAATATTAACGAAGAAATGCTCTGAAAAAATTTCATAATATTCTGTCGGGCCTTTTTTGTTTAAATTTGTTGTCAGAAACACCTTAAATTGACAAGTTTTGCTAATATCTAATAAACTCGATGGAATGAGACCCGTTCTAAACTTCGAACAAAACATCACTTGTCAAAATCCGACAACCTTTCAGAATCGTGCAAAAATTTCGTTACGCTTTACAAAAAGCGCGAACTTTTCAAACCTTGGATTAGCACTTTTTGACGGGGAATTGTTTTCTACGCGTGATACAGTTTCAACAAATTGCGGTTTATTCCGGGATTTCCAGTAGCTACCGCAAAATTTGTTCTTTTTGGTCAAGTCTGACAAGTACTTAATAGTTACAGTTTTGCTAACATCTCCGGAAAGGTTTGGAATTTCCAAATGAAGTCATTCGCTTCTCAGTTTACCAACGGCGCTTCAGCACGCTCAATACGAATTTGTACACCCGCTTTAGTGCAGCGAACGAAATACGGAGGACATGTTTGTTTGCTAACCTTCAGGAAAAACAAATTCTCTAGAAAAATCTTGTGGATTTACTACTATTTGAACTAGCTTCTCTCGGGATTGCTTTGTCATCAGTTCTGATACTAGCCAATTTTCCACTAGTGCTAGCTAAATGTATAACTATTTTGTAAGAAGTCAGTTTATTCCATCTCGTTCATCATACTGGGAAGTTAATCGTGTGGACCGAAGGGGTCAAACCCACATCCCAACTAGTTTTTTTTGATATTCTTATTTTTTTTACTCGTATATATTATTCGACATTTTGAAATTTTTTTTTCCTTTGATTTTTTTCTTTTCTCGATTTTGATATTTTTGTATTTTTTTTTCACCTTCACTTCATTTTGTTTTAATTTCTTTAATATTCGTTTTTACACTACATCAATGTCAAGGACCGGCGATATACCACAAGAAGACATTGATATGCCTGTGGAAGACCCGAAACCAGGCACGTCAAACGCTGACGCCGTTTCGGCGAAATTTAATTTTCCAGGTTTTTGGACTCATAGTCCGGTCTCCTGGTTTATACAGGCAGAGGCCCAATTTTCGATATCAGGCATGACTTCTGACAAGTCACGCCTACTCCATATAATCCCGGCCCTGCCTGAAGAGGCGATTTCCAGCGTAGCACATATCTTGTCGGACATAACGACGGCAAGGTATGACGACGTGAAACGCAAGCTACTAGACAAATATGGTCTATCAGAGACCAAACGTCTCGAGCAGCTACTGTCTGCTCAGGACCAGCCCTCCGACTTCCTCCACTCCCTTCGAGCACTGGCTGGCAATAGCCGAGCTGTCACGGAGGAGCTCATTGCGAGATTGTGGGAACGACGACTCCCACAGACGATCCAAGTCTCGTTGGCCCCTTTGAAAGACCGGCCTTTAAGCGAGAGGGTCCAGGTTGCCGATAACGTATGGGAGGTTCTCCCCCACGGCAACACGTCGTACGCGTCCGCAGTTCGGGCTGAAAGAGCCCGCGAACCAACAGTGGAATCGCTCCAACGAGACTTCCACAGACTCAAAGCTCTGGTGCTACGGCTTAGCCAGCGCCAGAAAACAAATAGCCGGCGCGACCGCAGTAGAACACCGGCAAGAAAATCGACATCTGCCTCTAGAGCGACCACCAGTACCAGTGACACAGGGGATACTCTGTGCTGGTACCACAAGCAGTACGGCACCAAGACGACGAATTGCCGTCAACCTTGTAAATTTATAAGGAAACAAACAAAAAACTAAACGACCAGGGGATCGTTCAGTCGACGAGCAACCAAATGATGGTACGCTCACGTCGTCTTTTCGTCCGCGATTCGAATAATCGAATCGACTTTTTAATCGACTCGGGCTCGGATTTATCCATTGTTCCGGCTTCGTCCTTTTCGGCACACAATGGATGTGCCAATTTACTTTTACGGGCCGCTAACGGAACAGTAATTCGTACTTTCGGCACGAAATTATTGGAACTGCATCTTGGTCTTCGCCGCAGATACATCCATAACTTTATCGTTGCCAGCATTTCAAAAGCCATTCTCGGAGCGGACTTCTTAACGAAGTTCGAGTTGTCAGTCGATTTTAAATATCGACAGTTAGTCGATTCACACACGAACCTTCGAATCAATGTGTGCTCCACAGTCGACTATGAGCTCGAAGAGATACAATGCCAATTTACCGGCATTTATAAAGAGCTTTTAACGAAGTTTTCTTCGTTAACAAAACCTCCGAACTTTAACCTTCCGGTTAAACACAATGTGCGACATCACATTGTGACAAATGGGCAACTCCCTTTCGTCACCGCTCGGCGACTCCATCCAGAGAAGCTGAAGGTGGCAAGACTTGAATTCGAACATATGGTTCAACTGGGGATTTGTCGACCTTCGTCGTCCCCCGCAGCATCTCCACTTCATCTGGTCCCTAAACGGGACTCACATGATTGGAGGCCATGCGGCGACTACCGTCGCCTTAACGCAGTCACAGTGCCAGATAGATATCCTATCCCGCACATTCAAAACTTCTCCGTGCATTTGCATGGCTGCATAATTTTTTCGAAGTTAGATTTGGTACGTGCGTACCACCATATACCTATCGCACCAGAAGACGTGCATAAGACTGCATTGATTACGCCGTTTGGTTTGTACGAATTCACTCGTATGCCATTTGGATTACGTAATGCCGCCCAAACATTTCAGAGGTTTATAAACGAAGTTACGAGAGACCTCGACTTCGTCTTTGTCTACTTAGATGATATACTCATCGCGAGTAAATCTGAGTCAGACCATATTAACCATCTCGAACAGCTCTTCAAACGCCTTGACATCTTCGGCTTGACCATTAAGTTGGAAAAGTGCGTTTTCGGGGCGACAGAGATTAACTTCCTTGGCCACCACATCTCGAAAGATGGAATTCTTCCATCTTCAGATCGGGTTAAGGCGATCGCTGATCTCGCGCCCCCCACTTCTGTTAAACAGATACAGAAGTTTTTAGGAATGGTGAACTTTTATCACCGATTCATTCCCAATTTGGCTAAAATGCTGGTACCAATAAATGAGCATTTGAGATATCTTCTCAATCGTGCTCGTGCCACGAAAGATAAAGAATTCCCTTGGCCCGCAGAATGTGAAGAAGCATTCCTCAAAGTAAAGACTTCTATGGCAGAAGCTACATTGCTAAACCATCCACTCGAGGATGCCAAATACAGTATAACGACTGACGCCTCTGATTATGCTATCGGAGGCGTATTAGAACAATTTGACGGTCAACGGTGGCAACCATTAGCTTTTTATTCTAAAAGGTTGTCATCTGCGGAACAGAAATATTCTGCATTCGATCGCGAACTACTCGCCATCTATGCGGCGATTAAACATTTTCGCTATTTTGTCGAAGGACGCATTTTCGTGGTCTATACGGACCACAAACCCCTCGTACGCGCCGCGCCCTTCACACAAAAACCGAACGATCCCCTCGACAGACCAGACATCTCGATCTGATCTCACAGTTTACCACAGACATTCGCCACGTGTCTGGTAAACAAAATGTGGTCGCAGATTATTTGTCACGCTCGCTAGCGACTGACAATGTCGACTCCGTCACTTTTGACTTGGCTACATTAGCACAAGCCCAAAAAGGCGACAAAGAGTTACAACATCTCCTACAGCACCCCAGCAAAGGCTCACAAGTTAAGCTAGTTCTCACACCTATACCCTTTACGACGCATCAGGTCTGGTGTGAAACTAGCACAGGTATTCCGCGTCCTTATATACCAGCAAGTTTGCGCAAGCTAGCGTTCAATTCCGAACACAGCTTGTCGCACCCTGGTATCCGCGCTACAAGACGAACCATCGTTAAAAAATACTTCTGGCCGGCAATTAACAAAGACTGCAGTGAGTGGTCTCGTTCTTGCCTCGGTTGTCAAAAATCCAAAGTGACGAGACACACTAAGTCTCCACTTGAAGCCTTCAAGCTTCCGGATAATCGGTTTGAACATATCCATATGGATATTGTGGGACCACTTCCGCCATCTCGAGGATACTCGTACATCCTTACAATCGTAGACCGGTTTACGAGATGGCCAGAAGCCTATCCAATTCGGGATATTAACGCTTCAACAGTGGCAAAGCACTTTGTCACTGAGTACATCCCACGATTCGGCGCACCCCTCGAAATCACTACAGATCAGGGTACGCAGTTCGAATCCAAACTGTTTAATGAAGTTGCCAAATTAATCGGTAGTAACCGAATTAGGACAACCCATCCGCAAGCAAACGGAATGGTTGAACGGTTTCATCGACAACTTAAAGCCGCCTTAATGGCAAGGGACAACACTACTCATTGGAGTGAAGACTTGCCCTTTGTCTTACTTGGCATACGTACGGCAATTAAATCCGACTTGCAATGCTCAACGGCAGAACTCGTCTATGGCCAAAATCTGAGACTGCCCAATTCAATTTCCATCCCATCGGATGAAAATCCAATCGAGCACTCAGAATTTCTCAGTCGCCTTCGCTCGCATATGCAGAACTTAAAGGCAACGCATCCTCGACAACCCAGTCAGAAGGATGTTTATGTACCACGAGCTTTGGAGGACTCCGACTATGTTTTCGTGCGTATCGATCGCGTACGAAAACCTTTTGAGCCCCCGTATGAAGGTCCGTACAAAGTAATCAAGCGATTACGTAAACACTTCGTCGTCGATTTGAAAGGCACAAACAAATCAATTTCAATCGACCGGCTGAAGCCAGCCTTTGGTTGTGACCGCGACGACGACGAAGCCGAGCCACATCGAAAGGTAACTTTCCGTTAACGTTACGCTGGGGGGGAGTATGTAGTGGCCGTGTAGAACAGAACCACTATAAGTTCACACAAGCCACTGCAATCGAAACCGATCAAATATCGGCTAAATCGATATATATTAAAAACGCCTAGATCACCGATCGGTGATCTATCCCCACAAAAAGACTTCCGTTCACAGAGCGATCAATTAAAAAGTCTAGAGCACACGCACATAGAGCCGGTCCACTCACTTAAATAATTATACTTATAAATAATCAAAATCTAAAATAATAAGTTAACAAATAAGTAATAATAATAAGTTAATAATAAGAATAAAACATAATATAACGAATAAAGTGACTTTAATTTGATATATACAACTAAAATATCAAGATTACTTTGTTTTTCATGCTTATAAAGCAACCCGCGATTTAGTGTTCCCTTCAAATATCGAAATATTCGTTTCACGGAGCACCAGTCGGATTCAGTTGGTCTCTCCAACTTCTGCGAAACTCTTGCAACCGAAAAAGCAATATCCGGTCTTGTAGTTGTCATCAGATACATCAAGCTACCCACTGCTTCTCTATAAGGAACATTATGCAAAATCTCCTTCTCAGTACGCGATTCTGCACTATTTACAGCAGGAGTTGAAACTCTATTGCAGTCATTCATGTTAAATTTCTGAAGAATTTTTCTTGTATAATTCTCCTGATGAATGAAAATGGAACCATCATTTCTCCGTTCAATCTGCATTCCAAGGAAGTTTTTTTTTTTTTTTTGAAAAACCTTTATTGTTATTTATGTATTAGGCCTCACATGGCCTCTAGCATAAGCTACATCAATTCTTAAAAACTAGTACAGTTATTAACTATTTCGCCAGTGCGGACAGTTAATTGGTATCACGAGGAAACTGATTTCCTTTGCTGGTGGTGTTAGGCGCAGTTCCCAGAACAGTTGGAAGTCCCATTGCCCTGGTATTTCCTCTTTAGCGACCGTCTATAGTCCTTGTAGAGCTGGTATACATACCAAGTTGGTCCCGACAAGGGCGGTGAGTATAATTAGAGTTGTCTCGATCCGTGTCGAGTTTATATCGACGGGGCTAACGACCACAGAGTTGATGATCTCCCCGGTGTTGTCTACCTGTTTCGTTTGATGGTTACCCATTGTTACTGGAGGTGGATTGCAGAGTGGTGAGTTTATATGGGATTTCCAGAGGGTCACATCGCTTAAGCCGCCGGAATTTGCTTGACCTTAAAATTTGTCTTGCTGTTATGTTGGGGTAAATGGGATGGGTTATAAGGATAGCGGTGTCATCGGCAAAAGTGGTGGTTATGAAGTGCCTATTTGTTGGTAAGTCTGCTGTATACATTAGGTAGAGTGTTGGGCCTAGCACACTACCTTGGGGTACGCCTGCTTGGATATGGGATATGGTTTGCTAAGGTGGTTGTTGTATTTTACTCTAAAGAGTCTGCCTTTGATATAGCTATTTAGAATACCATGGAATTTGGGTGGGAGTAATTTTTCTGTTTTGAGCAGCAGTCCTTCATGCCAAACCTTGTCAAAGGCGTGTGCCACATCGAAAAATAGTCCTACGCAGTATTTTTTACCTTCAAATGCCGTTATGATTTCGTTGACTATCTTGTGAACCTGTTCAATAGTGCTGTGGTTGTTGCGAAAGCCGAATTGATGATCTGGTATGATTTGGCGAGACTTTAGTGCCGTTTGGATTTTTTCTAATAGGAGTTTTTCGAATATTTTTGAAAGTATAGGTAGTAGGCTGATTGGTCTGTAGGAGTCAATTTTGGTTTTGTCCTTGCCAGGTTCGGGTATGATGATAATGTTGGACATTTTCCAGGTATCAGGGAAGTAATTGAGACGAAGTATAGCGTTGAATATGTGTGTAATTCCGAGAATGCTAGACATAGGAAGAGCTCTGATAAGTCTGCCTGTGATTCCGTCGTGTCCCGTTGATTTAGCTGGGTTGATGTTTGCTATCTTTGAATGGACGTCCTTAATAGTGAATTTTATTGGTCTTGAGGTACTTGTACTACTATTGGTTTGATTGTTAGGTTGTGCTGTAATAATAAGTTTAAAAACTTTGGCCAGATGCTGTGCGGATTTTTCCGCTTTTTCTTCTGGGCTTGTAACCCAATTTCCATCGGTGTTCCTGATTGGGGTGCCCGGAAGGATAGGTTTACTTATGCGTTTTGTGACTTTCCAGATAGAATAATTAGTGTCTGGGAGGTGGTTTAGCCCAGATACGAACTCCTTAATGCCATCGTTTTTGTCATCGCAATTTTGGCCTTGAGAGACCTAGTGGCTTGGTTTAGTGCACTTTTAGCTTCAGGAGATCTAGTTTGTTGCCATCTAGCTTTGGCTTTTCTTTTGATTTTTAGCAGATCCAGTGTAGGCTTATTGAGATGGTTTGGTGTTCTGTCAGGAGGTAGTTTCCTTGTTGCTGGCGTCGCGATCTCTGCGCATTCTTTGATGGTGTGATTTAGGTAGTTCAAAGCGTTGTCAATATCTGCTTTTGATTTTAGGTTAATGTGTGGGCAGAATGATTTTTCCATTAGTTTTTGGTATTTGGTCCAGTTTGTTCTATAATTAGTGAGGGCTTGAGGTTTGGCGGTGAATGCGGGAGTGCTAGTGAGGGTGAAGATGGTGGGAGCGTGATCGGATGATAAGTCCAAAGTCGTTTTGGCAGATATTTGGTTGGGGTTGAAGTTTTTATAAACGCAGAAATCTATGATGTCCGGAACCACCGGCTGAACAAGACAGGTTATTTTTGCAGATGGACATTAGGAGCTGATTGCCTTTAGGTGTTGTGAGGCGAGCGCCCCAATGGGGTGATTTCGCATTGTAGTCGCCTATGGCCAAGAAACGGGGGCCAAGTGAGTTAAAGAATGCGTCGAATTGGGCTGTAGATATAGGAAACCTAGGTGGGCAGTAAACTGCAGCTATGTTGAAGTTAGATGTTGTTTCACTCATGTTGATTGCAGTATAATGTATATAATCGTGTTTGCTGTTCACAATAGGATGGTGTTTTATTCTATTTTTTACAAATATTGCGGTGCCGCCATGCGATTTGTCTTCTGGGTGGTTGGTAGTGTAGCGTTTGAAACCTGGAATTTTGCATTTATTTTTGCTGGTTAAGTGAGTTTCAGAGACAAGCATGATATCTATTGAGTTGTTATTGATGAAGAGTTCTAATTCCAGTAAATGGCTTTTAATGCCGTTCGCGTTCCATTGGGCTATTGTTAGTTGCTTCATGGTTTTAGTATCTTACTTAGTAAATCTGTTTGCTTGTTTAGAGTGTTCTGCATCTGCTGCATTGTTATGGTTAGATGTTGTATATTTGCGGAGAGGGCCATGAGGATTTGGATGATGTTGTCCTGTTGTGTGCCTGTTTTTTGATTGAGGTTGTTTTTGAGTACGTTTGCATATGTGTTCGGGTTGTTGTACGCTGATTGTTGGATGTCAGGGGTGTTTGAGGTTGGTGCGCTTTGATATGTAGGTGTATGCTGGTTTAGGGGCGGGTTTAAGAGGGGATGCTTGCTGCTCATTTGGGTTTTGCTGCGGTTAATTGTTATGTAAACTGGGCAGCCCCTGTAATTTGCGGTATGGTTGCCATTGCAGTTGCTGCATTTCTTTAGGTTGGGATCATTCTTGTTTTTGATACCCTCGCTAACCGGGTGGCATTCACCACAGGCTACACAGACACTAGTTAGTTTGCAGTATGTTTTTGAATGCCCAAACTCTTGACAGTTTTGGCATTGTATTGGGGTAGATCTTTTATATGGCTCTTCTACGGATATTTTGCGATTTAAGACGAATTTAACGTCGTATATGGGGTGAACTCTGCCTTTGGGGAGTTTGCTGCAGTCGGGTTCCAGTTCTACTCTAAACATTGGTTGAGGCTGTTTGTTTTTGTTAAAAATATTATTTACTGATTTTATTTTGAAGCCTTGCTGTTCTAGGTCATTTTTGATTTCGTTTGTATCGACGTTATGGTCTATACCTTTTAGGACTACGCGTAACCCCTTTGCACTTTTCATTTGATAATTATAAAATTTTTTTCCATTGCGGTTAAGCCAGTTAACTACTTGTGTTTCGATAGCAGCTTGGCTGAACCTCTGCACGCTAATGGATCTGGAAAGAAAGTAAATTTTCCAAAAAAAAATAGTGATCGCAGAAAAACCAAAAAAAGGAGAAGAGAGACCCTTAACCGACGGGATTCGAACTCGGTTCACTTGATCAGCAGCCTGTAATCTTTCCTACCCGCCAGCCAGGTTCACGGATCAACGAGGCTTGGATTGATACTTGAATAGCTTTTAGCAATGTTCTGCATATATCAAATTCATTAACTCCGGGACAGGTGTATTTTTCAGTCAATAATTCACTTAAGAAAAGAAACTCACAATCTCCACATAAATTTAACATTTATTCTGTTAACAATTTCACTTTTTCGTAAGTTCAAATTTTAGGGCACAATAATTCATAATTTTCACTATATACATATACAAATTCGATTTTTTAAATTTTATTTAAGATAAAGATTGAGTTCAATGTTTATTATAATGTCCAGAAAAATATTTGTTCTTTATTACTAATAATATACCTATTTATGATTTTTTCATCGCCTTTACCGAGTTCCTCGTCGTTGCAGATTTTGGTTTCTTGGGCTTCCGTGGAGTTCCACTGTGACTCGATCAAAGAAAGAGAGTGTCCCGTTTCTTCTTCTCCCTTATATTAGCTCTCCTTAGCGGTTGGGGTGAAAGACTTTCCCGCTCCTGCTGAGGTCATCGACCTATCGCCTTCCCATTGTAGGTGGTTCTTGGAATTCGGTCGTTGACCCACATCTATCATTGCGAATATTCCCCTTCGTGGTGAATTTCGTCGATTCTCGCCTGACGGTGCCTTTCAATTTTCAATGTTGTCATCCTGGCAGATTTTGACAGTATCGTTTTATTTTCAAGTGCTTGTGGTTTTGTTGATTTTGATGTTCTTGTGTTTTTGGTGATTTTGTGGTGTCATTAATTATTTTGTGACGAGTTCGCAATCGTGGAAATAATATTACTAAGGAGTCGTGTTGGTGTTACATCGATGGATTGATGGATGGATTGGATATGACGATTTTATGTTGCGTGACAAGCGAGGGGATGCTGTCGCTGAAGTGGTATTTTTTTCCTCTGATTTTAATTGTACTTTATCCTTTTGTTGAAGGGTTGATCATCCCGGAACATACTCCCCCCCTTGGCATTGCTGCAAGTGATGCCAATATTAAGTGCGGTAGCTGCTGCTTCATTCAATAAAGGATCTGCAAATTAATAATAAGGGAAGTTGATGGAGGGGTTATAGCGCCCCGACTCGCTGTTCGGAAAAGGGATGGGAACGTTATGAGAATCATCAGGATTTAATGTGTTCTCAGGTAAATTTGGATGATGGTTGTTTAGATTAGTTCATTGTTTTGTTTATAATTTATTTTGAATGTTTTTATCTAGGTTTATATCTGTATTTGTTTGGAAATGTAGTTTGCACAATTTCGCGATTGGACGTTTTAAAATTTTGTCCCTTATCTTTAGTGTAGCTACTCGTACCAGGCCATCTGTACCTGGGTATACTTCTACGAGTCGCCCCAATGCCCACTGACATGGTGGAAGATTATCTTCTTTGACTAATACCAATTCTCCGACTTTTAAATTTGGTTGTGTTGTTAGCCATTTCGGTCTTTGCTGTAGACGACTGAGATATTCTGTTTTCCACCTCTTCCAGAAATGTTGCACTATTCTTTGGATTAATTGCCATCGTTTTAATCGGTTTTCTTGAAGATCCAGGATTGAGGGTTCTGGAATCGCTTGTAGAGGTCCCCCAATTAGGAAGTGTGCAGGTGTAAGAGCTGTGAGATCTTGAGCGTCAGAACTAATTTCCGTAAGTGGCCTTGAATTCAGGCAAGCTTCTATTTGTGTCAAGGCTGTAGTGAATTCTTCATATGTGAGCGTCACGTTTCCAATCACTCGTTTGACATGGTATTTTGTGGATTTGACACCCGCTTCCCACAACCCGCCAAAATGGGGTGACCACGGTGGTATGAACTTGAAGTTGACTCCATCATTTTCCAGAATGGCTCCGATTTTACTATTTAGTTGGTTTGCTAACTCCTTTTGCTGCCTTTTTAGAAGTCGATTTCCTCCTACAAAATTCGTGCCACAATCACAAAATAGATTAACACACAATCCTCTTCTAGCCGTGAATCTTTTAAATGCGGCGATGAATCCTTCCGCGCTCAAGTCTGTCACCAACTCTAAATGCAAGGCCTTGGTTGCCATGCAGACGAAAAGTGCGATATAGGCCTTGTATTTTTTAGGGTTCCTTCCTTTGTGGGTTTTAAGTTCGAATGGACCACAGTAATCCACTCCAGTATTTGTGAAAGGACGTGATATCTGTATTCTTGACGCAGGAAGATTCCCCATAAGCTGCTTTTGAGTGACGGCCTTTTGCTTGAAACAAATCAAACACTTATGAATGTGGTGCCGAATTGTGTTCCTCGCGTTTAGTATCCAATACTTCTGTGAAAGCATTTGCATCGTCAACTGCGTGCCCCCGTGCATGGTGTCTCGGTGTGCCTTGTCTATGATGAGTACGGTGAAGTGACACTTGTCCGGCAATATTATTGGAAATTTTTCGGAGAATGTTAGGTCTGAATGTTGTAATCTCCCTCCGACCCGGAGGATGCCCTTGTCGTCAATAAATGCGGATAATTTTAGTAACCGGCTCTGGCGAGGTAGTGCCTTTCTTTGGTGAATGGATTTAATTTCGGTATCAAATTCCCTCTCTTGAACTTGTTTGATCCAGTGCTGTAATGCATCATTTAACTCGAAAGTCTTCAAATACGCTGTCCTTCGCTGTGCGCTGGGTCTCTGTGCGTTGAAAACGAATCTCTTTACAAATGCTGTCACCCGAACGAGTTTCGTGAGCGATGAGTGCCTGATGTCCAGATTATCGCTGTTGATGCTGAGTTGGAGATTGGTGATTTTCCTTTGCTCGAGGTCTGTGCACTTCACATGTTTTACCTTTGGCCAGTGATCTTCTGTTTGTCGCAACCAGTCGGGCCCATTCCACCAGAGTTCAAGCTTAAGTAGTTCACTTGCAGACATTCCTCGGGATGCGCAGTCGGCTGGGTTTTGTTTGGATGGCACATGTTTCCAGACATTTTCTCCTAAAACTTCATGGATGTAGGATACTCTGTTGGCTATAAAAGTTTTCCATTTGTGAGGATGTCCATGTAACCAAGCGAGAACGATTTCAGAATCCGTCCAGGTGTAGGTTGAATATGGTGTTTCTAATTTTAAAGCTGTCTTTACATATTTCACCAATTTTGCCAGTAGTGATGCTGCACATAATTCCAACCGAGGTAAAGTTATCGTTTTCAAGGGAGCCACCTTAGTTTTAGCTGCTATCAAAGTTGAATGCCGATTGCCTTGCTCATCAACTACGCACAAATAAACTGCGGCTGCGTAAGCCTTCATGGAGGCATCCGCAAACCCATGCAATTCGGTTTTTTGATTCCTGTTCGTGTACTGTGTCCATCTGTGTATCTTAATGTTGCTAACATCTAATAAATTTTCCTTATATTTTAGCCAATCCGTCATGATATCTTGTGGGATTTCTTCATCCCAATCAAGTCCTTTTAGCCACAGGCTTTGAATTAAGAGTTTGGCTTGTATGATTATCGGTGCTAGCAGGCCGAGAGGGTCGAAAAGTTTCGAAGTTTCGGAGAGTACAGACCGCTTCGTCCATTTTGGCGGAATTGGACTCGGTGTATACGTGTATGCCAGCGTGTCGGTTCCAGGTTTCCAGCAAATACCCAATGCTCGGATGCTGTCATCGTGGGAGATTTCTAAAGATAAGTTATTTTCACAGTATTCTGGTGGTAATATTTTTAATATTTCCTTGCAGTTAGACGACCATTTTCGGAGAGAAAAGCCACCTTTCTGCATCATCTTTATCAGTTGCTGCTGAATTAATAACGCGTCATCGATTGTCTGCGACCCGGACAGGAGATCATCCACGTAGAAGTCGGACATCACAATGTCGGAAGCCTTTGGGTACCTTTCTCTTTCGTCGGCAGCTAATTGTCGTAATACCCGTGTCGCCAAGTACGGTGCACTTTTCGTACCAAATGTCACTGTTAACAGTTTGTAGTCCTCAATGGGTTCATTAGGAGAATTGCGCCAAACAATACTCTGATATTCTGAATCTGGGTTGCTTACTCGGATCTGGCGGTACATTTTCTCCAAGTCCGCTGTGAATGCAATAAAATGCTTTCGCCACCGGATCAGCAACGTGGTTAGTTCCTCCTGTACTACAGGCCCCTTTAGCATCATGTCATTTAGTGACACTCCACTGTCCGTGGGTCTTGAAGCATCAAATACTACTCGGAGCTTTGTTGTTGTACTGGTTTCCTTTACCACACCATGATGTGGTAAATAACTGCATGTATAAGACTCCTTCCCATTTATCCTTTGGCGATGACTGTCTTCGTATGAAGTGACTTTGGCCATATGTCCCATTTCTAAATATTCATTCAGACATTTGGAGTAATCTTCTTGCAGCTTCGGGTTCCTACTGAATCTTCTTTCCATCTGCATCAATCTTGATACTGCGATGCTCCTTGACTTGCCTAAACGTAGCTGTTCATCTGGCGTCCGGAGTGGTAATTCCACCTGATATCGTCCTTCTGCTAAACGCGTGGTAGTTCGTACGAATCGTGCCTCACACTCCTTCTCCTCGTTCGTGTATGGATCTCTCTCCAGTATCTCCTCCAATTCCCAAAAGCGCTTTAACTGCTCATCGAACTCCGAACGTATGTGAAATGATTGTAATTGGATCTGATTTCGTGATGGATGCGTGATTTCTCCTGATAAGATCCATCCTAATGCGGTTTTTTGTGCCACTGGTCCTCCATGCTCACCACTTATTACTCCGCTCCTCACTATTTTTCCATGCACATCTGCCCCCAATAGTAGATCAATTTTACCTGGTTGATAGTATTTCGGATCTGCTAGCTGTAGTCGTTCTAAATATTTCCAATTCTTGCGGTTTGGCATAGGTGTTGGTGTGACCTCGGTTAGCCTTGGCAATACCAACCCCGTCACCTCCGTGCTGAAATTATTACCTCTGATTGACTTAATGATGAACTTCGTTCTGGATTTCGGAGGGGCCAGCTTTTCCATTCCTACGCCGGTTACAATTGCATCTATAGCTTCTTCTTTTAGTTGTAGATCTTGCTTCATCGATTCCGAGATAAATGACGCTTGTGAGCCCTGATCGATGACTGCGCGAGCTATTTGTTCCCTTCCTCCTGGAGCCACGATCCTAACCAAGGCAGTGGCTAACAAGACCTGACTGATCTCGGCGTTGTTTACCATTAGAGAATTGAAGGTGGTCGTATTGTTGTCTAAGTTATCTACTCCGGCTGTTGTCGTGGTGATAGCAGTCTGTGTCTGAGGATGGTTCTTGTTCAAGTTTCCACTTGATCCTTTCCTTGGAATCGTTTGTTGATTGTTCCCAAGCTGTGGAGTCCCATGTAGCAATGAATGGTGTCGTCGATTGCAGCTCCTGCATTTCCTATTGCTGGGACAGTTGCTAGAAAGATGTCCAGATCCTAGGCAGTTAATGCACAAGCCATTCTTCTTTACTACAGCCATTTTTCGTTGTGCGTCGTACTTTGGAAACTCGTGACATTGCCTTATGTTATGTGATTGGGCACATGCTGCACATAACACTTGTGTTGTAGTGTGAAGTGTCTTAGCATATGTCCTTGCCTGATTTCCCTTTAAATTCACCCTATTGTAGCTTGGCAGGGCTTTCGAAGACGTGGCTTCCAATGTTCTGAACCTATCGTTCAGGAATTCTTGCAGCGATTTCCAAGTCGGTAATTCCTTACTTTTCACCGCGGTTTGTTCCCACAACTGATGGGTTGTTGTTGGTAGACGTTTCACTACTAGATATATTACTAGTGGATCCCATGATGAAACATCCACCTTTAAATTCCTGAGAGCAAGTATGCACTCCGTAGTAGTGTCCAACAATTGTCGGACTCCATGTGCCGTTTCTGAAGCCAGCGCCGGCTGGTTGAAGAGTGTTTCTAGCTGCGAGTTTACTAGGACACGCTTGTTGTCGTACCTATCTTTCAGTAATTCCCAGGCAGTCGTATAGTTTTCCTCGGTGATCTGCAGGTGTCTGATGAGATTCTCTGGATCCCCTTCCAGCAGAAGCTTTAAATATTGGAGTTTCTGTACTGGGGCGTATCCTCTATTCTCGTGGATCATGGTGTTAAATAAATCATGGAAAGTAGTCCACTGCTTGTAGTCACCTCGAAATTTCTCAATTGCCAACTTAGGTAATTTTATGGACATATTGAGACCGTTTTCACGACTGGCG
Organism: Thereva unica; assembly: GCA_949987705.1. Classification (NCBI taxonomy): domain Eukaryota; kingdom Metazoa; phylum Arthropoda; class Insecta; order Diptera; family Therevidae; genus Thereva; species Thereva unica. Next base: position 38,781,659 of record OX465284.1, on the reverse strand, counting down.
TCAGCTCCGCTTGCCCGAGATTCGTTTGGTGAGTTTGGTGAAGTCGTTGGTGTCAGCTGCTGTATGTAACCCTCCAATACGGCTACATTATTCATGAAGAAATCCTCCACTTGGTCGTAGACATCAGTCGCGAAATATGTATGCTTGACGACGGTCCCCGTCTTATCGGCATATTTCAGCATAAACATCTCCTTATGTCGGTTTTGGAAATCCGCCCATAGATCCTCAAACTGTTTGAGCCGCCGCTCATAGTTTGCTTTAGTTCTGCGTTCCTTCGGTTCCTTTTTTGTGTTTTTTATGCACCTTTGCATCAGTTCATATTGCGCCTCTTGTTGTTGCACTAAAGTATCCATATTTGCAATTTTATATTTCTTTTGTTTTTTTTTTTGTTTTTTTTTTTTTATAATACTTGTAGGGTCAACAATCACTGATATAGTATTTAATTTTAATGTATGTATTTGATTTTAAGAATAATGTGTTTGATTTTAATAATAATGTATTTGGTTTCAATAATAATTTGATAATGTTGAATGTAACAAAGGAATAAAACACTAAATTATAATAATTTTTTATTAATATTTGTTTATTTTTGGAACTTTGGAATTGTGAAGTTGTGTACTCACTGTTCTTAATTGTTTCCTTCTGCTTGTGTTATCTGTTTCATATGGATTTCTTCTTGGTTGGGGCTGATGCCTGCTGGGTTGATATGGCCTTCCGACTCCACACCTTTTGATTATTATTCACTGATATTACTGCATGAATTCGCACCTTTGTAACAATTATATCGGATCGTTAGCACCTAGCCGTTCACTGTTATTTCCGGACCGTTGAGATGGATCGCACAAGGTTATAGCGTTTCCGGACCGTTAGGAGTCACACAATTTTTGATTTGCCGGACCGTTAGAAGTCGCACAAGTTTTAGATTTCCGGACCGTTAGGAGTCACACAATTTTTGTTTTTCCGGACCGTTAGAAGTCGCACAAGTTTTGTTTTTCCGGACCGTTAGGAGTCACACAATTTTTGTTTTTCCGAACCGTTAGAAGTCGCACAAGTTTTGTTTTTCCGGACCGTTAGGAGTCACACAATTTTTGATTTGCCGGACCGTTAGAAGTCGCACAAGTTTTGTTTTTCCGGACCGTTAGGAGTTGATTTTCACGGGTTTTCCGACATCTCTCGTGTCACTCTCTTTTATGATTTCACTATTGTTATTGTCACTATTCGATTTCGTTTTGAGATTTCAAGTTTATATTTTACGCGTTCGCGGATTTCACTGAGTTCAAATTTAAGTTTTGATTTCACTTCCTGTACTTCACTTTCTTAACCATCCGGCTCGAAGGACCATGTTTCGATAGCAGCTTGGCTGAACCTCTGCACGCTAATGGATCTGGAAAGAAAGTAAATTTTCCAAAAAAAAATAGTGATCGCAGAAAAACCAAAAAAAGGAGAAGAGAGACACTTAACCGACGGGATTCGAACTCGGTTCACTTGATCAGCAGCCTGTAATCTTTCCTACCCGCCAGCCAGGTTCACGGATCAACGAGGCTTGGATTGATACTTGAATAGCTTTTAGCAATGTTCTGCATATATCAAATTCATTAACTCCGGGACAGGTGTATTTTTCAGTCAATAATTCACTTGAGAAAAGAAACTCACAATCTCCACATAAATTTAACATTTATTCAGTTAACAATTTCACTTTTTCGTAAGTTCAAATTTTAGGGCACAATAATTCATAATTTTCACTATATACATATACAAATTCGATTTTTTAAATTTTATTTAAGATAAAGATTGAGTTCAATGTTTATTATAATGTCCAGAAAAATATTTGTTCTTTATTACTAATAATATACCTATTTATGATTTTTTCATCGCCTTTACCGAGTTCCTCGTCGTTGCAGATTTTGGTTTCTTGGGCTTCCGTGGAGTTCCACTGTGACTCGATCAAAGAAAGAGAGTGTCCCGTTTCTTCTTCTCCCTTATATTAGCTCTCCTTAGCGGTTGGGGTGAAAGACTTTCCCGCTCCTGCTGAGGTCATCGACCTATCGCCTTCCCATTGTAGGTGGTTCTTGGAATTCGGTCGTTGACCCACATCTATCATTGCGAATATTCCCCTTCGTGGTGAATTTCGTCGATTCTCGCCTGACGGTGCCTTTCAATTTTCAATGTTGTCATCCTGGCAGATTTTGACAGTATCGTTTTATTTTCAAGTGCTTGTGGTTTTGTTGATTTTGATGTTCTTGTGTTTTTGGTGATTTTGTGGTGTCATTAATTATTTTGTGACGAGTTCGCAATCGTGGAAATAATATTACTAAGGAGTCGTGTTGGTGTTACATCGATGGATTGATGGATGGATTGGATATGACGATTTTATGTTGCGTGACAAGCGAGGGGATGCTGTCGCTGAAGTGGTATTTTTTTCCTCTGATTTTAATTGTACTTTATCCTTTTGTTGAAGGGTTGATCATCCCGGAACAACTTGGGTATAAGCTACTTCGTTACTTACTTGTACTTTTGTTTCTTTGATTTCCCCCTTTTTTAGGTCAACTATGTAGTAGGTGTCTTTACCAATAGTTTCGTTAATACCTTTGATAAGAGCGTTGCCGCTTTGTTCGCGGATGTAGATTGGTGGCTGTTTATATTGGGGTGCAGGTTCGTCTAAATCAACATCTAATAAGGCGTACCTGTTACTTGATGAGGCGATTTGTGTCTTAGGGATCTTTGCTGCTGTTGCGGGCTTAGGGCTGGGAGGGCTACGTTTACGTTTATCGACGCTGGCTACGATGTTGAAGTATCGCTGGATCCCAGTGGGAGCGTTGCCTTCGGGTTTTGTTGTCTTGTTGCTAGCTTCAGTTTCCATTTCTTGGTTTTGTTCGTTTACATTATTTTGCACTTTATGCGAACTGCTTACATGAGCACTAGTCTTTCCGATCGGGTCTTTGGGGTTAATCGAGTTCATAAGCATTGCCGCGTTTGCTTTCCTCACGGCACATGCTCCCGATTGCTAAACGTGAACAAGAAATTTCACTTGCACCGGTGCACTGAGCGGAAATGATAACACTGCACTTTTGTCACTTGCACAGGTGAACGAAGTAATCCAATTTAATCCAAGGAAGTAATCCAATTTTCCTGATGTTATCTGGAACTCCTGTTTTAATTTATTCAAAAAACTCTTTACCATTTCAGCATCACTTCCAGCAACTATGCCATCATCTACATAGATAGCTACTATAAGTTTTCTTCCCGCGTCATTTTTTACAAATAAGCATGGATCAGATGTGGAGACTTTTAGACCACAGCTCTTCATAAATTCTGTAAAGCGAGCATTCCAGCACCTCGGTGCTTGCTTTAAGCCGTAAAGACTCCGCTTTAATCTCCACACTCTTCCCGTCTTATCATCATATCCTTCAGGTTGTTCTATAAAAACTTCTTCTTCCAAATTTCCGTAAAGAAAAGCAGTTTTTACATCAAACTGACCCAGATGCAAGTTCTCGCGAGCTGCAACACTCAACACTGTCCTCACCGTGTCGTATCTTATTACAGGACTGAATGATTCATCGTAATCAATTCCCGGTTTCTGAACAAAATCCTTTGCAACTAGTCTTGCTTTGAATTTCTCAACACTACCATCCTTCTTTTTCTTAACACGAAATACCCATCTGTTCTTTATGATCTTTTTCTTTTCCGGTCTAGCTACCAACTCAAAAACGTCGTTATCTTCCAAAGATTTTAATTCTTCATTCATACCCAGCTAGCACAAACTAGTAGCAATGGAGTTAATTTTACAAGTAAAAAAATCGCAAGATAAGATATGTAATGCAACTGTAGCTCCATTGCGACTGAAAAAGCAGATTTTTAACGTTTATTTCGTAACAACTTTGGTGGCAATGAGGCTACAAATGTGTTGTAGCTGTGTTTTAAATCTAATTACTACGTTAATCCAACAATTGTAATATGTATTTGTATCAAAAAATAAATCGCAGTTATGTTATATCAATGATATTTGCACGTATCAATAACGATAGAAGTTGCAAATTAAGAAAATTAAGATCTTCGGCGAAAAACGTTTTGTTATATAAAAGTTATATTGGATCAAATATGTCTTTAGAATGTTTTGAAAATGTTTTTTGCAAGTATTCCTTTACATGATTACCATTAAACTAAAGAAAAGACCTTTTATGTATACTTTGAAATTGAAAAATTGCATGATTGATACACCAAACTTTTAGAGTGAATGCCATTTTGTCGATGAATGTGGCTATTTTACCAGGAGAAAATTCACGCGCTACCCAAAAAATGAAAATTTTAAAATTATTGAGAAATTATTAAAATTTCCAATTTTAAATATAAGCATGGAAATCTGAAAAAAATAGCTAAATACTATTTTTTAAGTTCGTAGTGTCATATTGCACCGAAAATTGTTATAGGAAATATAAAGTTCTATAGAAAATCGCATTTGACTTTTTTCAAATAAAACTGCATTGTGTAGGAAAAAAGTAGAACTACAAAAAATATGTCGACCATAGAGATTTTAGACAGATTTTGTCCAAATTCTTACAACTGCAGAAAAACCTCACTGTAGCGTTCTTGTAACAAACTTACACTGCTCAACCCGCTTTTTATTAAGTCATGTCAACTTAATAATAACCTCACTGCAGCGGTTATGTAACTAACTCACGCAACATGTTGTAATACATAGAAAATAAGTTATTATTCAGTTGCGGTTGCGAGAAATATGTTGTAAATTTTTTAAATCTCAAGTGTCAGTTTAGCGCCGAAAAGAGTACATAGATATTTTATTATCATATTCGATCCTAACTATTTTACAGTACACATCGGATAAAGAATAGAAAGCTGGTGGTTTCATAACACAATGTGATTGATAGATGTTGAGTTCAGATGAGCAAACAGGGTATTCAAAATAATTTGAAGTATTTTGTAGAGCTGATCCATATAAAATGAGCGTATTTTGTGGCGTTTGTATGATGAACTTGATACAAATTATTTCAAATGAATTGGATAAAGTCCATCTGTCTTTACTTGTTTTCAACTTGAAATTAGGCAATTCAACATCCGAGTAAATTGTGCAGTTTGGCTGACGAATAGTGGAAATATTTGAAGCATCAATTCCACTAATTTTTTTTATTTCGTTTTTCAGGACAAAGGATTCAGTTTTCAGGGATCATTGTTAGATTGGGCAGTCATCTCAATTGCGTTGCTTTGGGAGCACGTAGGTGAAATTATACTTTTCACTATATGTATTTCTCTTAACTTCAGCAACATGTCCATTACTTTTTATTCTTCTCCAAGACGATAAATCAAATTTAATCTTTTGCATTTTCAAAGTGTCACCAAACAATTCAATTTGTACTTTTACTTTGACATTTTAGAGTCACACCGGACTTCACTATAGCTTAATAAAAACATCTTCAACCCGAAGTTTTGAACATTTAGCTGTAGTGACTTTAAAGTAACATGATAAAAACATATAGAAACTTAGTCCCAATAAGGTTGCTAATTAGTTATTCTATTTGTGACAGTTACAAAACTTTTATATTTTTAAGATGTGCTGCAAAACGAAATGTTTTCATGACGTTAATTTAACTTAAATATGACTTCTTGTTTTGTATCTTCAAAAGGTATCAAAAGGTTCCATTGTAACAAAATTAAAACTGCAGCGTAACTGAACCGAATGATTTGTTGCATATCTCCAATTCGAAACACTCATATAACCTATATTTAACTAAATTTGTTTAAAAAAGCTAGATTACAACCCAATTGTAACTTATTTTTGTTACAAGTTTAAATCTGTGCTAGCTGGGTAGCTGCTTTCCACTGTTCACCATATGACGACTGTAAAGCTTCTTCAGGAGTATCAGGATCTTATACATTTTCAGGTACACTTAATAGTACATAATCTCTTAAATAACCAGGAGGATGTATAGTTTCCCGATTTCGCAATGTATGATAATCATCCTGCCTTTCTTTTGACAGTTCAGCTTGAACGATTTCATCTGACAGAATATCATTCTCTCCACTATTATCATTGTCATCCGAACAAGTTTCACAAGCTTGGCTTCCGGTATCGTTTACATCGCTGATTGAAAAATCATGCTGCTTTAACGAAAATTGAAGATTATCACCACTTGACACTGAGTTTCCAAAATTCGAAACAAATTTTACATCACGGCTTAAAAGTATCTCGTTTGATTTCTCATTATATATCCTATAACCGTCCTTTTCATCTGAGTAACCAACAAAAATAGCCTTAAAGCTTTTTGCATCCCATTTTGTTCTTCGCTGTTTAGGAATGTGTACATAACACGATTCGCCGAATATTCTGAAATTGTCTATTCTAGGAGTCTTCTTGAACCACAACTCGTAGGGACTTTTTCCTTTTATAGTTGTAGGTCCTGTTCTATTCAGTACATATGTAGCAGTGTTAACTGCCTCCGCCCACAGCTTGACTGGTAGGTTTTTCGCATATAACATAAAACGAGCAGCCTCCACCAGCGTTCTACTCTCTCTTTCCACGCTTCCATTTTGCTCGGGACAGTATGGCATTGATAAGCGCACAGCAATTCCATTTTTCAACAACAGATCCGTGACGTCTTTGTTGTCAAATTCTTTTCCTCCGTCCGATAGGATTTGTTTTATGTTGTGGTCTGCCTGTTTCCCTTCAGCTAAAAAATATGAAAGTTTTTCTTTAACCTCTGACTTATTACTCATAAAATAAACACGTCGAAATTTTGTGTAATAGTCTTTAAAAACAACAAAATACTTAGAGCCACCTAACGATGGAGTAGACATCGGTCCATTCACATCGCCACTTATTAACTCAGCTGGTGTCTGAGGTTTAATTTTTCTCGAATGAAAACTTCCCCTGTGATGTTTTCCGTAAATGCAGCCTTCACATAGTTCATCCGAGTTTTGATCATACTTCACACCAATATCCCTCAACCGCCTCTGAACATGTCCTTTTTTTGATGAGCGAACCTCTCGTGATAGGTTTGTAAATTTTGATCGGATTCAGCAACTAATGCGGTTGACAAATTGTTGAAACCTTTCACCCTCATATTCAGTTTTAACAAGCCATTTGAAAGTCTGCCAGTCAGGTATGTTTTCCCGTTTTTCATGCACCATGTTCCACTACTGTCAGATTTCCATGTATACCCTTTGTAAATCGATCTAGATTGAGAGAAAAGATTAATATGGAGTTTTGGAACATACCAGACATTCTCCAAATGATTGGTTTCCCATAAATCGTTCGCAAACATATAGTTTCCTCTTTAGTTTTTTATTTGTGTTATTTTAAATGGAAACTACCAAGTTCTTGTTTTTAACATACACGTGAATTATATTCAACTTTTAAATTACACAGATTGTTTTTATAATTATTTATTCTTAAGTTATCTTATTTATATCAACTTCGAATTTTATTAATTTAGTTTTTACTCTTTTATTAATCAATAATATTATTATGCTTTTTTGGAAAAAACTTAACTGTCAGAAACATGGAAAATTTATTATTTATTTTTCTTACTTAGTCTCAGTCGTCTATGTTTTCGTAACAAGTCTCCTTGGCTAAGTAAGACCGGAAGTAGTAGGACGATGTCCCTACATACTCCCCTCCCAGCGTAGCGTTACATGAAGTGTACCGAGCGAATTGATGTTGCTTCAACGTCTCGGTCACACTCAAGAGCAGGTTTCAGTCTGTCAAGAGCTATCGACTTATTTGTGCCGTTTAGCTCTACGACGAAATGTTTACGTAATCTTTTGATTACCTTGAATGGCCCTTCATATGGTGTTTCAAAGGGCCGCCGAACACGATCGGTACGTATGAAAACGTATTCCGCGTTCTCTAAGGCGTTTGGCACGTACACATCATTTTGTGCTGATTGTCGGGGTTGTGTTGCCGCCACACCTTTCATGTGTGTGCGAAGACGCGTTAGAAATTCTGAGTGCTCTATCGGGTTCTCATCCGTTGGGATGGAAATTGAATTGGGGAGCCTCAGATTTTGTCCGTAGACAAGCTCTGCTGGTAAGCATTGCAAATCGGTTTTGATTGCTGAGCGAATACCTAATAAAACAAAGGGCAAATCCTCACTCCAATGAGTAGTGTTGTCCCTTGCCATTAAGACCGCTTTCAGTTGTCTATGGAAACGCTCTACCATCCCATTTGCTTGCGGATGGTAGGCGGTAGTACGTATTCGATGTGTACCTAGAAGTCTTGTGACTTCATTGAATAGTTTCGATTCAAATTGCGACCCTTGATCTGTTGTAAGTTCAAGTGGGGCGCCGAATCTAGGAACATACTCGTTGACAAAATGCTTGGCCACCGTAGTAGCAGAGATGTCTTGCATTGGATATGCCTCCGGCCATCTCGTAAATCGGTCTACGATTGTTAGGATATATGAATATCCTCGAGATGGGGGCAATGGTCCAACAATGTCCATATGGATATGTTCGAATCTATTGTTCGGTAAATTAAAAGCTTCATGTGGAGATTTGGTGTGTCTCGAAACTTTAGCAGGCTATACAGGATCTAGACCAGTTGTTACAGTCTTTATTGATCGCTGGCCAAAAATATTTCTTAGTGATAGCTTGCCTTGTGGCACGTATGCTCGGACGCGACAAGCTATGTTCAGCATTGAATGCTAATTTTCTGAATGATAAAGGTATATATGGGCGTGCTAATCTCACACCAAACTTCATGAGTTGTGAAAGGAATTGGTGTGAGTATTAGTTTTACCTTCGAGCTACTACTGGGATGCTCTTGGAGTCGTTGTAACTCTTTGTCACCTTCTTGTGCTTTCGCCAGATGTGGCAAATCGAAGGTGATTGTGTCAACGTTGTCGGCCGCTAATGAGCGAGATAAATAATCTGCGACAACGTTTTGTTTCCCAGAGACATGTCTGATGTCTGTTGTGAACTGGGAAATTAGGCTCAGGTGTCTTGTTTGGCGGGGAGATCTTTCGGTTTTTGTGTGAAGGGCATGTATTAAAGGTTTGTGGTCAGTGTAGACCACGAAATTTCTTCCTTCAACAAAGTACCGAAAATGTTTTATTGCTGCGAAGATTGCGAGTAGTTCGCGATCAAATGCAGAATAGTTTCGTTCAGCAGATGATAGCTTCTTGGAAAAGAAAGCTAATGGTTGCCATCTGTGACCGTTAAATTGTTCCAGCACAGCTCCGATAGCAAAATCGGAAGCATCAGTTGTGACGCTATATTTAGCATCCTCTAGTGGGTGTATCAGCATCACTGCTGCAGCCATTGCGGCTTTCACGTCGAGGAATGCTTGTTGGCATTCTGCGAGCCAAGGAAGTTGTTCCTTATTTTTTGTTGTTGATGAACAATTGAGGAGTTCCCTCAAGTGTTCATTGATCGGTACTAGCAGATGTGCTAGTTTAGGAATAAATCGGTGATAAAAGTTCACCATTCCTATAAATTTTTGTATTTGTTTGACTGTTGTTGGAGTTGTGAGGTCACTAATTGCTTGGACTCGTTCGGGTGATGGAAGGATTCCATCCTTGCCGATACTATGTCCCTAAAAGTTGATCTCACTGACCCCAAAAACGCATTTTGTTAATTTTATTGTTAAACCAAAATTATCAAGGCGTTTAAACAGTAATTCGAGGTGAGTGAGATGCTCATCCTCGGATTTACTAGCGATAAGTATATCGTCTAGATAGACATAAACGAAGTCTAAGTCTCTTGTGACTTCGTTCATAAATCTTTGAAATGTCTGGGCTGCATTTCTTAACCCAAACGGCATGCGAGTAAACTCAAACAGCCCAAAAGGTGTTATTATGGCAGTCTTATGCACGTCTTCTTGTGCAATGGGGATGTTATGATACGCACGTACCAAATCCACCTTCGAAAAAATCGTGCATCCGTGAAGGTTCACAGAAAAATTGTGAATGTGCGGGATTGGATATCTATCCGGCACTGTGACTGCATTAAGGCGACGGTAGTCGCCGCATGGCCTCCAATCATTTGTATCCCGTTTAGGGAACCGATGAAGTGGAGATGCTGCGGGAGACGACGCTAGTCGACAAATCCCTAGTTGAACCATATGTTCAAACTCCAATTTCGCCACCTTGAGCTTCTCAGGAAGTCTACGAGCGGTAACGAAAGGTAATTGCCCATTAGTAACAATGTGGTGTTGCACATTGTGTTTAACCGGTAGGTTAAAATTTTGTGGTTGTGTTAATGAAGCGTACTTCATTAACAATACTTTATATTTGCCAAGATGTTGGCATTCAAAGCTCTCGAGTATATACTTACTAGTAGTACAGACATCAGTCCGCAGACTGGTCTGTGAGTCTACTAATTCTCGATGTTTAAAATCGAGAATGAGCTCGAACTTTGTGAGAAAGTCCGCACCGAGTATAGCTTTGCTGGTGTTGGCTATGATGAAGTTGTGGATGAACCGTCGGCGAAGACCTAGGTTCAGTTCCAGCGACTTCGCGGCAAAAGTTTGCATCGTGGATAGATTTGCGGCCCGCAGAATCAAATTAGGGCATGTTGTTTATACCCTAAATGTGTGCTTGGGAACTAATGATATGTCCGCGCCAGAGTCGATCAGAAAATCGAGCTGATTGTGCTGGTCGCGGACAAATAATCTACACGAGCGTCTCTGCTGAGAGACCCCGCGGATGAGGCGACTCCCCGCCAATTTAATTTTTTGGGTGACGGGCCCCTTCATCTTCCGGTCCTTTTTGGCTGTAGAGCCAGGGCCTTTGAAGGCACACGGTGGGGTGCACCGCTCTGCCCCACTGCCGTAGCGGTAGTGGTAGTAGCAGAGCGTCCCCGGTAGCGCTTGTGCCGATGAAGGTTTGGGACCGCTCCTCTATTGGTGGGATCCCTGGTCTCCGCCGATGTATCCCTCGGTTGTTGAACCGGAGATCGGCTCCGTCGCCGTTGACCAGTAGACCTTCCCGCCTGCTCCTGGCCCCGGCCTTGCCCTCTCCTCAACACAAGTGCCCGCAATTGCTGCACGTCGCGTTGAAGAGAGTGCACGGCCTGCTCCAGGGACGACGAGTTTCCCACCTCTGACACCTGAGCGTGGGCTGAACGGGCAGTGATTTCCCACACTGTACCCGCCAGCTTCGACAGCCGCCCTAGGGACTGGTCCGCGGATGCGGCAAGCACCACCTGGATATCCCTGGGCAACCTGCGCTCCCAAAGACTCCGGATGAGCTCTTCGCCATCCCCGAGACAGTCCCCTGCCAGACTCTGCAAGCCCCTCAGGAAATCTGAGGGCTTGCGATCTCCGGGCTCATGCGCCGCCAACAGCTGCTCGAGGCGGTTTCTGGTCGATAAACCATATCGCTCCAGCAACCGCCTCTTTGCATCCGTATAGCTGGCGGAGCTGAGGTCCGGGAACGCATATAGCAAAATCTTGGCCGCCTCCGTCGGAAGAGCGGACACAATGTGGGACAACTTCGTTTTATCGGAAGTTATCCCGTTCAGCCCAAAATGAGCCTCAGCCTAGTAGAACCAGACTGCCGGGTCGCTCTGATGGAATTCGGGCAGATTGAATCTAGCCGTTGAGGCTACGTCAACTTCTGCCCGAACCCTACGTCGACCCGGCAGCCCCTCCTCCAGGCTGGCCAAGGATTCTTCTAGATCTACCACAAAAGAGTTGTCCAAATAATTCTGTCCTTCCATTTTACCACACGAAATGAATACAATAAACAATGAGAAAACAAAAACCCAATATGATCAAACAAAATTAAACAAAATTCGTAGCCGTAACAATGCACTATAGATGCAACAGAGAAATTAAAATTTTAATTTTAACTATATAAACAGAGAAATGGTGAAATAAATCTTTACATTTAATAAAACACACAAAAGAAAATTAAATAAATTGAACATTCACTTCTATAACCTCAATAAATGAATGTTCCTAAATTCCTTGAAACTTTATAATATAGTGAAATATGTATTCTACTTCAAAAATAATCACTTATCTTATAATTTTTGTGCTAATATAAGGAGTCAGCTACTGATGTGCTTCCAGCGTGTGCAGTTTTCTGAATTGTCCTTATTTAAAATACGGAATATCGTGTCTAAGCTACTTTTGTTCTTCTCTAATCTTCACTTCTGATTTTCTAATTCACCAGGTTCTTCCGGGGTCACCAATTATTGTTTCCTCTTTAGTTTTTTATTTTTGTTATTTTAAATGGAAACTACCAAGTTCTTGTTTTTAACATACACGTGAATTATATTCAACTTTTAAATTACACAGATTGTTTTTATAATTATTTATTCTTAAGTTATCTTATTTATATCAACTTCGAATTTTATTAATTTAGTTTTTACTCTTTTATTAATCAATAATATTATTATGCTTTTTTGGAAAAAACTTAACTGTCAGAAACATGGAAAATTTATTATTTATTTTTCTTACTTAGTCTCAGTCGACTATGTTTTCGTAACAAGTCTCCTTGGCTAAGTAAGACCGGAAGTAGTAGGACGATGTCCCTACAAACATATCGACATAAACAGTGCCCTGTCCAAGTGCTTCTATAGAGCTTCCATCTGCCATCTTCACATACCTTGGCTTTTTGAATTTCTTATAGTTTTTAAGATAATTGAAATTCGCAGTCATGTGCATAGTAGCGCCACTATCTTTCACCCACGAATGTCTATCCAGTTTCTCTAAACTTGATAAAAACGCAGAACCTTTTGCGAAATTACCTCCGTTATTCGTCTTGACACAGTTTTTAAACTCTGGACAGTCTCTTTTCAAGTGACCTTTCTTATTGCACGAGAAACATCTTACACTGGAAATATCATTTTTCAATTTACGTTTTGATTTCCCTCCACTTGCTACTTTCGTAACAAAGGCAGCATTTTACAAATCCTTTTCATCCTTATTATGCAATTCAGTCATTCTCAACCTTTCTATTAACTTTTCCAAGGTTCTATCTTTGACGTCAGTCGCCTCCCATACCTGTCGGAAATTATTATACTCTGATGGTAACGTGGAGGTGATTCTCAGCATCAATAATTGCTCTGGACATTCAACCTTCAATCTGAAAATTCCTTTCCATTTCAGAGACATAGTCCAAGATTCCCATCACAGGGTCTTTCTTAGCACTAAAGAACCTCTCCGCCAGTCTATCGAGCCTCTGACCAGAACTCTGCTCATATATTGAAATCAGTTTTTGCCAAACCTCTGCAGACGAATTTACAACACCCAATTTATTGTAGACATCATCTGATAACGCGTTCACAATTAACAATTGCGCCTGAGCGTCTTTTTTCTTGAAGACTGATGCATCAGCTTTAACCTCACTTTTTTCTTCGTGATCCGCGTGTTCCTTCCTCTTGTCTGTAATAACTTCCTGAAGATCATGATAATTCATCAGCAGCTGCATCTGCTGTTTCCATTTTGTCCAATTCTCGGGTCCAATTAAATGAAAAATTGATACCTTTAATTCCGCCATGTGTGGTGCTGGGCCCATAACCTGTTGTCAGTAACAGAGTTTCTGATACACCTCCTTAGCACAATGAAACCACAATTTTAAGTATAACTTAACTTTAATGCATAAAATAAAATTCCCTTTGTAGGGTCGAATTGAAATGACAAAAAGGAACACAATTCTGAGTTATTAAGAAAGAAAATACAGGAGCGAATTTCACAATCAACAAAAAGATAAAGCCATAGGGGCAAGCTCAAACCGTGTCAAGTTGTTAGGAGGTAAGTTTACATCGAAAGGAAAAATTAAGCTACGTTTACACATAAACATTAAATTGAATTTGAATATTTCCAACATTTCTAACTCGTAATAAACGCTTAGGTATATTTCTGACTCACTACACTTATGCATTAATAACGAGTTTTATATTTCGAACTAGACATATACTTTTATATTAATTTCGTTAAATCGCGAAATGCTGTTTCTCTTTTCTTTACTCTCAGTGACGCCTGTTGGCTTTTTCACATATACAAATACTTTGTTTAATTTCAATCATTAGGTTATTTTCGAGTTTATTTCAAACTGTTATAGGAGAGAAGTTTTATAACTCATAATATGATCATACGTTATTTTGAAGAATATTTATAACCTAAAAAATTACATGTTAAATCAGAATATATTTCTCATTACATTATTTTCGAGTTTTTTTCTATCCTCTGAAAAACCAAAATAATTTTGCATGGTTATGTTTGTATATACTGAAGAAATAATAATATACAACGAAATTTTGAAGTTATATTCTTACTTAAAATAATTATTAGATAAAAAAAAACTTTATAATATAGCACGTTTTTATAACGATCTAAAAAGAATAAAATAATTTCTCCTAGCCTCATACAGATTTAGAACCTCAAACATATTCCTAACCCCATACAGATAGTCCTGAAAATTCGTGATTGTGAATTTGTAATAGCTATGAAAATATTTGTAAGATTTTAAACGAAAAAACGTGGGGCGCATACTTGATTGATGCGAATGATTTCTCAAGCCTGATACTCTACACTCCTTACTATTGTCTATAGCATGCGTCCCACGTCAATCCACCAGTTTATGTTAGCCGCCAAGTTAAATTTACAATGACGCCATATAGCTTATTGTATTCTACTTGTCACACACTTTCCTGTAGTACCCACGTCGCGGGTGTTGTGAAGAAAATGGTAAGCCGCGATCTTGAGACGTCCGCCATGGATCTAACTGTATATAAAGTATACTATATGGCTCATTGCATTCTACTTATACTACCCTCTCACTTGATACACGAATGACCAAACGAAAAATTGAGTATACTATATTGCTTATGGTGTTCTACTTATCATACCATTTCATTTGATACTCATGTTTCGGGTGTTGGGAAGTAAATGGTTATCCGCCCTCTTGCGATGGCCGCCATGGACCAAACGATATATTGAGAATACTATATTGCTTATGGTGTTCTATTTATCATACTCTTTCATTTGATGCCCATGTCGAAGTTGTTGTGAAGAAAATGGTAATCCGCCCTCTTGAGATGGCCGCCATGGACCAAACGATAAATTAAGTATACTATATTGCTTATGGTGTTCTACTTATCTTACCGTTTAATTTGACACCCATGTTTCGGGTGTTGTAAAGAAAAACGATATATTGAGCATACTATATCATACGCTTTCATTTGATACTTATGTCGAAATGTTACGTACACAAAAAGTGCACGGGGCCGGTAAACGACCCGTGCACAAGTCCCAAGTGTAACCTGAAACGCCAAAGGAAATTGGCAACAAATAATTAGCGCAATTTGCCTTGCGAAATAAATTAAGCGGAAGAAAAAAGCTCGTAAGCAAATTGCGCCAGTTTCAGGCCACTCAAAGAAAAACCTGATGGACGCATTTTTCTGGCCGGCCGGCGACCTCAACCTTGGGTCAAGCCCCAGCGACTTTTGCACCAAGGTTGAAGGCCCGGAGAAAAGAAAAATGCAACCGGAGGAGTTTTTGGAAAGAAAAGTATCGGGAAACTGAGGATCGATCGAGTGATCGATCGTTGAGTATGATTTTGATCTTCACCAGCGGCGGTGGTTGTTAGAAGATTTTGATTTAAAATTGCAACGGCGGACGGTCGCCTTTAAACTAGTGGGATGTTGTGCCTAGAGACTAGCCACTAATTACGCTTTTTCATGGTATTCTTTCTGTTGAATAACACTTCAGATTAGATGACAATATATTAAGTGGAGATTGATCCGCACTCACTTCCAACCCGCCGGATCTGGGAATCGAGACCAATAATTCGAATGTGTCAAATTGAAAAAAAAAGCACATCACACATGTAAACACTATAGAAAACGAATCTAAACATTTTTCTTTGGATTGGAGGATAATCTAATGTGATGCACTTTGCACAACAGAATTAGGTGTATTATTTTACTTAAACATACATGTCCTATTGTTAAAAATTCGGCTTACTGCACCCTAGTTTGCCCATGGAGATTCATGAGTATCACACTGACCAATGCTATATATAATTAATCTTGAAAAGTTTTTGTTAAAGGCTTATGTAGGTTATAAGTTGTGAGACTGCGTAATCTAAAACTTACCAAAGTATTTAACAAACACTACAATATAATCATCATAGCTTAAAAAAAAGAAATCAAATGTAAACAATAAAATTCTTTGATTTTTCACCCACGTCATGGTATATTTCTTTATTCAATATAAACAATAGTTTTTGAGCAGCAAATAAAAACTATATGCCATAATTTCATTATCATCGGCTTTTCTTCTGGAAGCAAATTTAGAGACGTATTCATGTCAAAAACTTGTTTCATATGAAACAAAATCCCCGAAGGAAATTAAAAAAAATTATTATAAAAAAGCACCGCGAGCCGAAGGATCGAACTCGCAGCCCCACAGACGAGGGACTTTCCCTAGCCCTTTATAGTCCATGGAAATGGTACTTTAACATTGCAAAAATGCAGGACAAGGTTTTATTTTTGGGATGTGTAGGGGGGGTCAGGGTGAGCTTAAGTTTGAGTTTTCGGGATTCTAACCCCCCCCCCCCCCATTTGGCCGCCATCTTGGAAAACGTATGCAAATGGTTTTTCCACTATATCTCCGAAACGGCACATCTTACCGGAAATTTGCAAGGACACTTTTTGTTTAGAATTAAGTAATCTACAATTTATTACTTAGAAATTTTGTGGTAAAATGAATAATTAAGAAGTTATAAGCCTTAGAACACAAAAATTAGTCACAATATTTTCTTTAAAGGCTCTTTTTTGTTGTTTAAATATACTTCTGGTTGAAATTTCCAGACCATTTTCTCAGTTTTTGGTCTTTTGACCAAGAGCTACATTTTGATATATTTCCCAAGTCTGTAGCTGCAGTACTTTCAGAGATGAAAGTAGGCTTCAGACGGACAGACGGACAGAGCCTCTGTATAAGCTTTTTTTTTTTTTTTGAAAAAGCTAAAAAGTGTTGTTTGAACGATTGACCGCGGCGGGCTCACCTATCTCTTTCAAGTTTTAAGTTAACCGAGCGGCTAAAATTGAGTTGATTTAGTGTATTGTAAAGTAATTATGATAATAAAAAAATTCATATCGAATAGAAATTATAGTTTATAAATAAGTGAATTATGAAGTTTGCCTTGAAAATTGTGTCATAGCCAAAAAGTGTACTAAGGAGTTTGCTCTGTATGTAGTATAGAGCAAAACTAATTAAAATCAAAATTTATATATATAAAGGAGAATTGTGTCATAGACAGAAGTATAATCATTGTATTGTGATACCAATTTCTGGTAAGAGTACGAAATGTTTAAAATAAATAATAAATAAATACTTAGTTAAATTTAGAAAGAACGCTACTTTCATTCGGTTAGATTTAAAGGAAAAGTGTTTCTATATTTACCTGACAAAGTAACTACGAGTTTTATATGTGACAATCTAGTGCTTTAAGTATTTTGTGAAAAAAAAAAAATAATACGTTTAAAAATTTAAAACAAAAAAGTGTTTTTGTAAATAAACATTTACTTAAAAAATATATAAAAGTGTTTTTTGTATAAACAAAAAAGCGAAGTAAGTTCTCATTTAAAAATCTGCATAACATACAAAAGACGGTGAGTTATTTACCTGCAAGAAAAAAAATCGTTTCTTTTATAAATTAAGTTTGGAAATGTTTCCATCCTTTGTTTAAATAAAGAAAAGTGAGTTATATAACGAAAAAGTGAGTTATACACAATTATATACCAATTACGTTATATAACAGAAAGGGTTCTGAAGAGAACGGTAACCGGCCCTCCTGAGGAGGGGGCCATGGATCTAAAGACATAGCTTATTGCATTCGACCTATGATGCCGTTTCATTTGATACCCTTGTCGAGGGGTTTGTGAAGAAAATGTTAATCCACCCTCTTGAGATGACCGCCATGGACCAAACTATATATTGAGTATACTATATTGCTTATGGTATTCTACTTATCATACTCTTTCATTTGATACCCATGTTTCGGGTGTTGTGAAGAAAATGGTAATCCGCCCTCTTGAGACGGTCGCCATGGACCAAGCGATATATTGAGCATACTGTATTGGTTATGGTGTTCTACTTATCCTATTCTTTTCATATTATACCCATGTCCAAGGAGTTGTGAAGAATATTTCAATCCGCCCTCCTGAGACGGCCTCCATGGACCTAAAGGTATATATCATATTGCATTGTCATCTAGAGCTAAAGCTGTGTGCAAAATTTGAGAATGATAGGATATCCGTAAATATTTGAAAAATCGATTGCAAAATTTGTTCCGTGAAGAAAACAGTAATCCGTCCTCTTGAGACCTCCGCCATGTATCTAACGGTGTAATGAGTATACCATATTGCATTGTCATCGGAGCTGCAGCTTTGTGCAAAATTTCAGGGTGATCGGGTAACCGGAAGTATTCAAAAAATCAATTGCAAGATTTGTACCGGACAAACAGACAGACAAGAAAGCGAGCTAATAAAAACGTTTTAAAATAAGTAATATTCTAGCTAAAAAATAAGTTAGTCTTAAGTTAAAACGTAATCTAGATAGATTATAATGCTTAAGTAACTTGTTTGCAACAAACCCGAAAGTTTTAAAATAACCTAGGTTAGATTTTGCTACTTGGGTCTTGTATTTAATTATCATTTTGCTCATCTCGCGCTTGTTGGATCATGGACATTTGTGACATACGAGTATAAACCGCATTGCTTTCTCTTACCAAATTAAAAAATTTCTCCCTGATCACGCGTAGTTCTTCTTGTACACATATAATGCTAACTTGTCGGCAACTGTCATCATCTGAATCTGAGGAGATAGAATCCAGATAGTCATCGTGATCCTCGTCGAAGTCCTGGCTTTCAATTTCGTGAAGCTTCTCAAATAGCTGATCCAAACTCAAATGTTCCATGTTAATATTAAATATATTTTCCCGTGGATAATATAGTTCGAATCGTTGCCTATATTTGGTATACTTCTTATTCCACTATGTACTTCTTCACTTGGGCAAGTACTTCAACAGAAACCTGTATATAATACATATATGTGAAGAAAAGAAAAAACGAATAATATATGAAGAATAGAGAGAATGAGTAATAATAATTATTATTTTCTTTTCTTTTAACCTAGAAAAAAATAATGCATTTACATGAAAAAAGATATTTCGTACCATTGCGTAATTCACGTCCTCAAAAATTTCGAGGATCGTTTCACAAAAATAGTTTTCATTTCTATCAAAAAAGTCCTCAATTAACTCTATCCCATGAGGACATACACAGTTATAGGCTAAAGAAGCTGATTCTTTGCATGGCGCAGGCTCGGTAGGTTTAGATACGGTGGGCGTTAAGGGTTGATTTGGTTTTGGAAGAGGATTGTTGCCATAATCAGGAATATTTATCTTCCCATCTTCCAAGTAATCGTAGTCTACACCCACCGGTTTCCAATTTGGGACAAATGTATTTACGGCCGTATATTCTCTCGGGTCTGATGAGGATTATGTAGACGGTTTAATTTTCGTTATTTAGAAAACAAATCATAATTAATTTTATTTATTTTTTTTTTAGTTTAAAACAATCACATCAC
This sequence comes from Thereva unica, assembly GCA_949987705.1. Classification (NCBI taxonomy): domain Eukaryota; kingdom Metazoa; phylum Arthropoda; class Insecta; order Diptera; family Therevidae; genus Thereva; species Thereva unica. The sequence continues at coordinate 38,762,104 of OX465284.1, read as the reverse complement.
TTATTTTATTTATAAATATTCACCATTTTGTTCACTGACGAAATACCTCTAGTCCAGACGAACTATTCACTTCACTGCTCAACAATAGACTGATTACTGAATCAGGTAAGCCCATGTATAAGGACTCACAATTTGCACAACAAGGGTTGCCAGGTGTAATGGTAACGAAGCTGCTACTTTATTGTATTATTTTATACTAACGAACGAACTTTTTGAAGTGTTAACTTCTTTAGGCGCGTTTGGCACTTTTTCGCTGGGGGTAAAACAAAGAATTCGCGACACGCGCATTTTGTTGCTACACGAGTTTCTGGACACTTGCTGCAATGATGGCGACACGCGCATTTTGTTGCTACACGCGTTTCTGGGCACTTGTGCCTATGCAGCTGGCTAGAGCATGGAAACTTTTAGTTGAGCTCCACTTACAAACAGCAGCGTATAATTATAAGTGTGTGAGGCAAAATAGCCCGCGCTTGGTGAGAGGGATTGTGTTTGAATGTTGCAATACAGAGGCTGCTCTCAGCATTCGTTTTATATTCTCGCGCCGCTCTCAAAATTCATGTCATATTCTCGCACGCCATCGCAAACAGCAGCGAATGTATGCGAGAGGATGAAATGAATGCTAAGAGCGGCGTCTGCATTGCGAAAATATGAAGTGAATGGGTGCGAGAATATGCCATGGATTTTGAGAGCGGGTCTGCATACATTCATACATTCGCTGCTGTGTGCGATGGCGTGCGAGAATATGACATGAATTTTGAATCCCTCTCACCAAGCGCGGGCTATTTTTCCTCGCACACATAGAATTACACGCTGCTGTTTCTATGTGGAGCTAAACCAAAAGTTGCCATGCTCTAGCCAGCTGCATAGGCACAAGTGCCCAGAAACGGGTGCGAACCAAAAATGCGCGTCACCATCGCTGATGTCTGTTGCTGGACCTCGACTAAAAGTTGCCATGCTCTAGCCAACTAAATGGCTGCAATATTTAAATCTTTTGCTTGGATTAATCGCTTTCGGCGACATGGAATACGTTTCGGCGTTTCGCCTATTCGACTGGGCATCTGTATTTTACGTACATATCTGAGGTAGTATCCCAGTAGGGAAAATCGCAAGTATTTACTGTGGGAAGTCAATTTGGAAGTACTTCTTTAATTAGTGTTCTCTGTAATGACTTATAAGTAATGCAGAGGAGAATGGGTTTGGTGACCAAGCGTTTGATTTCGCCCAAAAAGCGTGTTGAAAAACTTCGTAGCTGCTCGTTTTCTTTGTTAATCATCACAGTTGTCTCAGCCATTAAGTTTTATGTCTTTAATGTATAAACATATGTATATTTGAATTTATGTTTATGATATATGTAAATATAAATCGCTTAATTTTACTTCAAGCTACCCCACCCTTTCACGTCTACGCCAACTAAATTACATTATAAAAATTTACAGTATAATAACTTTGCATTATGAGTTTAGTAATAAATGTAGTATAAGTACTTCCAAATGGAAGGGAAAAAAGAAGTACTTCCCAGCCTAGGCCATCGCCGTGTTAATGTAATGCCTTTTTTGTACTGGGTGGAAGTACTGAACTGCTTCTGTAGAAGTAGTTTTTCCAGTAATTCCATTCCCTAACTTCCCTATGTTATATTATTTTCTATGTATTATATATTATCTATTACGTACTATATACAATGTACTGCATATTATGTACTATGTTCTGAAAGAATTCAAAATGAATCCAGTGGATTCCCATAAAAATTTAGATCCGTGACTTTGGCTGAATATAATATGACTTTTTTGCATATTTGCACAATGTTTAAAATAGCAAAAATTTCTGTTTCGTGACTATTGCATCAACCCGACGACAAGTACTATGTACTACATTTTTCCTATGAACTATGTACTATGTATTTATTACTATATATGTATTATCTACTATTTTTACTAAAAACTACATTATCCCAGTCATCCATCGTCCGATCTTTGTGTGATAAGTTTAAGATAAATTGTTTAATTTCCAAACATTGCAACACATTTTGGAGGGAGTGCATATATAAGTAACAATTAAATAAACTTTAACAGAATATTCATAAATAAAATATATTAATCCTTATCGTCTTGTAATAAGATTGATTTGGACATTTAGACTAGCCATAGAAGTTAACACTTCTAAAGTGTGGTCCTACGCACACTCGTATTTTTTTTTTGTATAGTATTTCGAGGCACAGTTAAATATAAAATTTATACCGCTGAAACAATAAATTCAGTATACACCATAAATATTGAAGCAAAATAGCTAAAAAAGTAATTTAGAGAAATCATAAGCAGAAATTAGAAAACAAAAGTAAGCAACCTTTTAAAACAAGAGAAAAAACTAAAAATAATAAAAAAAAAAATAGTAATTAAAAACTTACCCACCTTTACTTTTTTCAAACCAATATAAATTGTTCTTAACTTTTTACACAGGTGCCTCTTCAATTCACTAACGTTTGCTTGTAAACGAACACGCTTCAGCAAGCTGTTCCTATGTTTTACATTTTCGTACAATTCTAACTCATAATGAAGCAATGCATTTAAAGCGAGTATATTTCAAACGTATAATACACCTTAAAAGCGAGTATGTTTCTAACTCGTAATAAACGCTCAGGTGTATTTCTGACTCATTCTAACTCATGCATTAATAACGAGTTTTATATTTCGAAATAGACATAATCTTTTATATTGATTTCGTTACATCGCGAAACACTGTATCTCTTTTCTTTACTTTCAGTGACGCCTGTTGGCTTTTTCACATAAACGAATACTTTGTTTAATTTCAATCATTAGGTTATTTTCGAGTTTATTTCAAACTGTTATAGGAAAGAACATTTGTAACTCATAATATGATCATACGTTATTTTGAAGAATATTTATAACCTAAAAAATTACATGTTAAATCAGAATATATTTCTAACTTATACTAAACTCATTACATTACTTTCGAGTTTTTTTCTATCCTCTGAAAATCCAAAACAATTTTGCATGGTTATGTTTGTGTATATTTGTAACCAAAAATATTAAAAATTAAAAATAAGTACTGAAGTAACTCTGTATCAACGAAATTTTGAAGTTGCTTCGAGAAGGGGTTGCGGGGGTTTCCGTTGAGGGATTTGATGGATCTGGAAAGAGAATTAAAGCACCAAAAGCACCACAAAAAAGACACCGTAATGTTATTTAATCGTTCACTTTTTTTTTATTACTTCGACTATATTTCTAGTTATATTCAAAACGGTATTTTCTATTTTTATATTCAATTATAAAATTTTGATTTTAAGTTCAAATTATTTATTTGGGTTTTAAGCGAGCTTGTCTCGCTGGGTTCTGCTCGGCTACTAATTTTTCCTCATCTCACGATCGTCCATCTCCGGTCGGGCTGCCGTTATCCTTCTTCTACTGCGTGGGGGATCCCGCTCGGGATATTTGGTGTTGCAGTGCTGTATTTAGAGGGCGGGTAAATTCCAACATCATGGGCCCCCTTGAAATTCTGGATTTCAACAATAATGTTCGGATCATTCATATCTAGGTTATATAAAAAATTTCGCATTTGGCTTTCAAAAAAAATAATTCATAATATTACAAGAAAATTAATCACATGTAGGGTCGGAAGATAGCGTTTTCATTTTATCGATCTCTTCAGCTTGTATGGGCTCATTACTTGGTAAAACACATATCTTAGTGATGGCACGTTGGATTTCTGCCGTACTGATCTTAATTGTTACCACTCTAACGGAATTATCTTTACCGGGATGTGTTTTTATTATGCGGCCTAACTTCCATCTGAGAGGAGGAATCCGTTCATCTTTAAGTATGACCAAATCTCCTACCTTAACATTACGTTCGCTTTGGCGTCATTTTGGGCGTTGTTGGAGACGAGCTAAATATTCAGTTGTCCATCGGTTTCAGAAGTCTTGTCGAAGTCGTTGTATGTATCGCCATCTTTCGAGGCCATGAATATTATGGTCGAGTAGGGCCTCTTCAGGCGGCGACAACAGAGGCTTACCAATGAGGAAATGGGCTAGAGTTATAATTCCAAGATCATGAATATCATCGGACAGAGGACAGAGGGGCCGAGAATTTAAACACGCCTCAATCTGGGTAGTGAGGGTGATAAGTTCTTCGTACACCAAACTCGCATTTTTCGCGACACGTTTGAAATGAAATTTGAGAGACTTTACTCCAGCCTCCCAAAGACAACCAAAATGAGGGGAATACGGAGGAATGAAACTCCACTCGACACCGTTTGCGGAAAAGGTCTGGGCGGCTTCGGTTTCAGCCTGCTGTATAGCAGCATTGAGTTCCGCATCTAGCTGGTTTTTTGCTCGCACAAAATTTGTACCATTATCCGAATATACTCTTTGACATAATCCGCGCCGAGAAATGAACCTCCTGAACGCTGCGAGAAACGAATTGGTGCTAAGATCACCGACGACTTCGAGATGCACGGCTTTGGAACATAAACAGACAAAAATGACAATGTACCCTTTATATGATCGACTACCTCTGGTTCGACTCGCTCGGATGTCGAGATGGCCAGTATAATCAACTCCTACAAAGGTGAACGGGTTACTAATCGTAACTCTTTCCGGAGGTAAATCTGCCATAATTTGTGTCTGATTAGTTTTTCGCAACCGGAAGCACACGACACAATAATTATGGAAACACCTCTTTATTAAATTTCAAGCACGTAAAATCCAATAATTTTGTCGCAAAAATGCCAGCATTAATTGAGGTCCCCCGTGTAGTGTCTCTTCGTGTGCATGCTCAACGACGAGCTGAGTAAAATGACCGCTGCTGGGCAACAAAATAGGGTGGCGCTCATTAAAGGGTAAGGTGGAGTTGCTGAGCCGTCCTCCTACTCGAAGTAGATGATCTGAATCTAGCCAAGGATTCAAGCTTAGCAATTTTCTGCGTGCCGAGATAGGCCGTTTTTCTGATAATGACTTGACTTCATCATTGAAATAAAGTGACTGAATGGTCTTACATCAAAATTTGCGACTCTGATCAATTTCCGTGTAAGACAGCGATCTCAAAGTTTGGGAGGTTGTGGTCGATGTCTTTTTGACCTTGCGGAGAAAGCGGAAGCAATACGCAGTCACTCGGAGGAGCCGTTTGAACTTTGAAAAACGGGCCAAGACTGAGTATAAATATGACGTCTCAGGGTGAATTAGAAAACATTTGACAGGCCGCAATTCCTGTGCCTCAAGTTCCTCTCGTACGTGCCGAGGTGACGTAGGCCATTGATCTTCATTTTGCTTTACCAAGAGGGGCCTTGGAGCCATAGCGTTTGTTGGAGAAGTTCTTCTCTGGAGATACCGCGACTACTACAGTCCGCAGGATTTTGAGAAGAAGGGACATGTCGCCACTTGGGGCGCCAATATTAGTACTTATGGTGCAGAGGCGGTTACAAATGAATGTCTTGAATGTATTTGGGGGTTTTCGCAGCCACGACAAAATGATAGTGGAATCGGACCAGGTGCATAACTGGGACTCGTCAAAGGGGATGCTTTTTCGTATAGCTTTAAGTAGCTCCGACAAGAGGACGGCGCCACACAGTTCAAGACGGGGAAGGGTTATAGTTTTCACGGGACTAACTTTGGTTTTGCTACTGAGCAGAAAGATCTTTATCACACGAATGTAGACGACCGCAGCGTACGCCCGCTCGGATGCGTCACAGAAGCCATGTATCTGGAACGTGGATGAGGAATGAGTACTAACCCATCGCGGAATAACTATCTGCTCAATTGCCGGTAGAGTGTTGAGGTAAGTGGTCCAGAAAGTTTCGAGCTTGTGGGGTAGAGGTTCATCCCATAAGAGGCCATGTTGCCACAGGACTTGGATAAATATTTTGGCGCGGATTATAACTGGAGCTAGCCAGCCAAGAGGGTCATAGAGGCTAGCTATGTATGCCAAGACCTTTCGCTTGGTAAAGGGGGGTTGGGGTTTATCCATAGGAATCTTAAAACTGAAATGGTCTCGAGTGGAATTCCAGAAAAGGCCAAGGGTTTTGACCACGTCCGTTGTCATCCTAACCACATGAGAATTTGGGGTGCGGTCAACAGGCTCCACATTTTTTAGCAGATCGGGGCAATTAGCGGACCATTTGTGAAGGTGACAATAACCGGCTTTTAGGATTGACATGGTTTCTTCCTGTAGAGACAAGGCGTCATTCAAAGTATCCGCGCCTGAGTAAATATCATCAATGTAGGTGTCAAATCTTAAAATTTCCGCGGCATTTGGGTATTTGTCTCCCTCATCTTGAGCCAACTGATGAAGGGTGCGAATCGCCAAGTAGGGTGCACTCGCCGTACCGAAAGTTACTGTGTGGAGTCGTATATCTTCAATGGGTGAATGACAGTCGTTTCGCCAAACGATACGCTGAAATTCATGATGTGGGGGTTCAACTAGGATCTGTCGGTACATCTTTTCTATGTCTGCACAGAATACGAACCGCTTCAGCCTCCACTTTAGGAGAAGCTGCGAAATGTCTTGCTGCAGACGAGGTCCAGTCAACAATCTGTCATTTAACGAGTGGCCATTAGAAGTCTTGCATGAGGCATCAAAAACGATTCTACACTTTGTAGTACTACTGTCTGTTTTGATTACCGCATGGTGGGGCAGATAACAATAAGAGGAAGTAGAAGCCTCCCTTGATGGGGGTGGGACCCTCTGAGCATGGTTAAGGGTAAGGTATTCTTCTATGCATTCCTTATATGTTTTATACAATTCGGGGTTTTTGCTGAATTTCTTTTCTAAGTGATGAAAACGTTGGATGGCGATTTGGCGGGATTCTCCGAAACGAGTTTCGTGTTTGGATAACGGAATGAAAGGCAACTTTACTACATATCGCCCTTCCGGGGTGCGTGAATGAGTTTGTTTATACATTTCTTCGCATAGAATATCCTCTGGACTTAACGGGTTGGGTTGCGGGTTTTCTTCTATCTCCCAAAACCTTTTCAATTGATTTTGTAAGTCAACATGACTATATGCACTGAGAATACAGGGGGCTTCGTGTAGGGTTTCATCTTTCACTTGAGGAACTTCACCAAAAATTATCCAACCCAACCATGTACGTAGGGCAACGGGGGCTCCCTGACCGCCTGTCTTTAATTCAGGTAAGATGATCTGGGCATAAACACCCGCACCTAAGACTATGTCGATAGAGCTGGGTTCAAAAAATCGGGGGTCGGCCAGAGCGAGACCTTCTATATGGGGCCAATCATAACATTCGATTTGATTAGAGGGTAACATACTAGTTAAGCTATTAAGGATTATTGCATCCAAGTTAATTACGAAGCTCGTATCCTGCAGAGATTTCAACTGAAATTGTGTAATATACTTTGCTGAAGAACTCTCCATATTATTCAATCCGCGAATATGGACAGGCCATGGATGCTTTTTCGCACGCAATCTTTGGACGACATGGGTAGTAACATAGCAACCTTGGCTGCCTGGATCTATTAACGCGCGAAATGTTAAATATTCCCCGGTGTCGTCCCGTAACGACACTAACTGTCGGGGCCCAATGATTCCGTCAACGTGATTTTCCCCTACCACTGTCGGTGAGAGCTCGCCCAATGAAACCGTCACCGTCAAAGTAGCTTTTGCTTGACAAATGTCATTGTCTACTTGTGATTGAATTAACTGTTTGATTATTTTGTATTTGTTTCAAATTAAATTAATATCTTCTTCTTCTTCGAGTACATTTTTCCGCACTTTCTGTTCAAGAAAATTGTGGGCGGGTTTATAGCACCAACATAAATGTAAAAGCTTTCTTGTTTAATTAGGGTTTACTTTTTTTAACAGATGACAGGCAAATCAAAAAAATGAGCGAAAAAATGAGAGCGTTTTTGCTTGTGGAGGGGTAGACCAGCAAAATTAAAATTAAATCCAAGTCACCGTCACCATCAAAAGCAACAACAATTTATATGGAAAATCACGTTGACGATTTCATTGGGCCCCGGCAGTAAGGCCGTAGCTAGCAAGTCGGATCCTAGTTGGCCACAAAATTGGCATGTATATTCGGGGGGCGGGGAGGAGAAAGAGTTCGCGCTGGTTGCACTAATTGTTTCGGGTTGCTCGGGGGACTCTGAGTCTTCTCTAAATGTAGCAGGGTGTGGTGTCGAGATCCACATTTAAAACAAACACCTTTGTTAGCGCATTGCTTGACGCCGTGACTTGTAGCCAAACAGTTGAAACAGAGCTTCTTTCCTTTGACCATAGACACTCGGGCCGAAGGATGCATTGCTTTAAATCTGGGGCACGTCTTTAGGGTATGCTCTAAACTACAACACGGGCAGCTGTAGCCGTAGGCCGTGTGAAAGGCTTGACGAAATGGTGTACTGTCTGAAGATCCCTTTTCTTTTCTAATTTCCCCGTGGCCAAGAAGACATCGCCTTGGAGTTATAATTTCTCGAGAAGACTCTAAAGCTCTTACTCGGCTATTAATGAAATCAGTAAGTGTGCCTAAAGAGGGAAAGACAGTGACAGGACCTAGAGACTGTTCCCATAATTTACGCGTCTCTACCGGCAAACGCTGAACGACCAGGGTCACAATGATTGGTGTCCATTCGTTAACTGCCACCTTAAGACCTCTCAACGACGCTAGACATTCACTTATATTGTCTATCAGCCGACGAATTTGAGGCGCCGATTCGGAGTTTACTGGGGTTTGGCTAAGCAAAATTTGTACCTGGCGAGTGATAAGTAAACGAGGGTTTTCATATCTATCACAAAGCATCTTCCATGCCTCTCGATAAATTTCATCAGTTAAACTCAGATGTTTGAGCAAACTAGCGGCCTCACCTTCCAAACTGGTCTTCAAATAGTGCAACTTCTGCACAGCTGGCAAAGAGCGATGATTGTGAATAAGAGATTCAAACATATCATGAAAGGAAACCCAATCTTTGTAATCCCCGCCAAACTTGGGAATAGATATACGCGGGAGTTTTACATCTAATGTCGGCGTTTCGAAGTGCACTGCATTTGAGCTACAATCTTTAGAATCAGCCGTAAAACCTGACGACTGTCGGTTGTCATGATTTCCTTTCTCAATGCTGTTTAACTTGTCTAATAAGGCACCGTCGCTCAAAATGTGATTCCTCCTGCTTGTTATACTGATCTTCAATCAAATATGCCTGCTCTCGTTTATCCTTTTCATTGGCCATGGCGGCAATGTTCGTATCATTAGTCTGATATTGAACCCACAAAGCGTCTAAAGCGGACAAACGACCACGCATATACCCAACAGTATATCTAACCTTTGGAGTCTTGTCATAGTTTTTCCAAAACTTTTTGATTTGTTCTTGCAAAGCGACCTGCTTGCTGATTAGGGTTAAAATCATGGATGGATCTGGAATGGATTCTTCCGACATCTTACGATCAAAAAAGCTAATACCCTCTCCAAAGGAAACTTGCCGAGATTTGGCTTAAATGGGACTCTTCGTAACTAATATTGTAGCTATTAAAACTAAATGGGGGTGTGAGGACTATTTAAGAAAATCAGAAAATACTTGCACTGGATTTTCAAACCTTCAAACCTCAGTATCAAGGGCGATTATAAATCGATCCACGTCTACCGACAACTATTATCCAGGGGGCATCAACAAAACTTCAAAAAAAAAAAAAAAAAAAACATTCTAAGACGCAACTACAATGTTCGGCGGCTGAGGGGGGTAGGCCCGTTTAATTAGAAAAAAAAAATGCCTTTGGGGAAGATTCAAGATGAATCATCAACTACTTGTAATACGTTTTCGAATTTTGAGTAATATAGTATAAACGCGATTATACGAAATCTATATACGATGTACTTATATCCCGACTAACCTTTACAAAGAGAGCGTCAATGTGCCGCTAAAATATCAAACACTGTCATAACAGGACCCAAAAAGGTTCCCAATGAAACTATATACCGGCCTTTTCCAAAATTAGACAGAAGCGATCTGGGTATTTATAATCCACAAAATTAAAAAAAACAACTCGGTGCTTTCCAACTAATTTAAAAACATGTAAAGTTTCACGAACAAATATTAGGGGTCTTGTATTTAATTAATAACTGTCACTTACGCGGGCTGTAATGAAAGGACAACGCAATATTTCCAAAAAAATTCAAATTTACAAAAATCGCAATAACAGGACACTGCAAAGGTTATAACGCGAAACCATATGCCGACTTTCTCCTACAATCAGAAATGAAGCACCTGAGTAATTACCAATCCCAAAATTCAAACACAAAAGGGGGGATTTGCAACTTATCACCGTTATCAAATATTCAAAAAAAATAAACTCACATCCCATCGACGCACAAATCTTGAAATATATTAGAAAAAAATGCAATTTTCTATTACCAACCAAAATACAACTGTAATTTATGGAAACTGTAATTGAACTGTAATAAAAATTAACGGTTCCGTTTGTCCACCAACAAGCAAAAACTTAGATATCACCACTAAAAACAAATGCACCTGTAATTTATGAGAAATGAAATCAAAATCACCTTATTCAGAAAAAAAAAACCAAAAATCTTTATTATCAACAAAAATGCAACTTTAATTTAGGGAAACTGTAATTGAACTGTAATAAAATTTCCGTTTTGTCCACCAACAAGCAAAAACTTAGAAATTCTCTATTACTGAAATAAATGCACCTGTAATTTATGAGAACTTAAAATCAAAAATCACCTTGTTCAAAAAAACCAAAATATCTTTGTTATCAAAGAAATGCTTGTAATGTACGAGAACTGTAATACAAACTTCAATAAATCACCCACAAAAAAACAAAAACGTTTGTAATTGCCATTTGTTGCTCAAAGCAACAAAAAAAAACTCAAAACTATGTTTTATTAGCTAAATCAAATGACTTTCAAGGACCGTAATATGAACTTGAATTATTCACTTTGTCACCAATAAAGCACAAAGAAATTGGAATTTTGGCATTCAAACCGTGCAAAGGTAAAAAAACGGGATCTTCCTCTCAAAGAGAAACACATGTATGATGGCCTTGCCGTTAATGGTAATTCCGCATAAGGTTTTGATTTTAAGGAAAAAAAAAACATTACTTTAGCAGTAATTAAAATGGGCTCGAATTCAAACGTGATCACCAAGACCGATTTATGAATGATTATGACGCAAGAATACCTTTTCTTTGTTTTAAAAAACACGATCGGCAATCAAAATAAAAACGGATTCTCCACCTCCTACATGTGATGAATTTATATTGATCACTTCACTGCACGCGTTTTAGATTCAAATACTAACAGCCAATTAAATTAATGCGAAAATTTTTACTCACCATGATGCATGTGCTTATTGAGGTTACAGGTGTACCGAAGATCCGGCTCGAAGGACCAATTTTATGTTTCGAGAAGGGGTTGCGGGGGTTTCCGATGAGGGATTTGATGGATCTGGAAAGAGAATTAAAGCACCAAAAGCACCACAAAAAAGACACCGTAATTTTATTTAATCGTTCACTTTTTTTTATTACTTCGACTATATTTCTAGTTATATTCAAAACGGTATTTTCTATTTTTATATTCAATTATAAAATTTTGATTTTAAGTTCAAATTATTTATTTGGGTTTTAAGCGAGCTAGCCTCGCTGGGTTCTGCTCGGCTACTAATTTTTCCTCCTCTCACGATCGTCCATCTCCGGTCGGGCTGCCGTTATCCTTCTTCTACTGGGTGGGGGATCCCGCTCGGGATATTTGGTGTTGCAGTGCTGTATTTAGGGGGCGGGTAAATTCCAACAGAAGTTATATTCTTATTTAAAAAATAAGTAATATTCTAACTTAAAAAATAAGTTAGTCTTAAGTTACCAACAAACTTGGGTCTTGTATTTAATTATCATTTTGCGCGTCTCGCGCTTCTTGGATCATGGACATTTGTAACATATAAGCCGCATTCCTTTCCCTTGCCAAATTAAAAAAACTTCTCCTTGATCACGCGTAATTCTTCTTGTACACATATAATCCTAACTTATCGACAAATCTCACTGTCATCATCTTAATCTGAGGAGGTAGAATCGAGATAGTCATCGTGATCCTCGTCGAAGTCCTGGCCTCCAATTTCGTGAAGCTTCTCAAATAGCTGATCCAAACACAAATGTTCCATGTTAATATTGAATTTATTTTCCCATGGATAATATAGTTCGAATCGTTGCCTATATTCGGTAGGTATACTTCCTATTCCACTTCTTCTTCACTTGAGCAAGTACTTCAGCAGAAACCTGTATATAATACATTATATGTGAAGAAAAGAAAGAATAATATATGAAGAATAAAGAGAATGAGTAATAATAATTACTATTTTCTTTTCTTTTAACCTAGAAAAAAATAATGCATTTACATGAAAAAAGATATTTCGTACCATTGCGTAATTCACGTCCTCTAAAATTTCGAAGATCGTTTCACAAAAATAGTTTTCATTTCTATCAAAAAGTCCTTAATTAACTCTCTCCCATGAGAACATACACAGTTATAGGCTGAAGAAGCTGATTGTTTGCGTGGCGCAGGTTCGGGAGGTTTAGATACTGTGGGCGTTAAGGGTTGATTTGGTTTTGGAAGAGGAGTGTTGTTATAATCAGGAATATTAGAGATGTAAATTGAAAAAAAAAAAAACAAAATGTGTTTTTGCACATTCTTGAAAAAAAAAAAAAACATGAAAAAAATCTTGGCACCATTGTTTTTTTTTTCTACATTTGATTTTTTTTTTTCAGAAACAGTGAAACACTATAGCTAAAGTGGAATAAAACACTAAATTTGATTGTTTTGTTTTTATTCAAGTCAAATTATGTTTAAATCAATGGGTAACTATTATTATGAACTAAAAAAATACTTAAGGAGTTACAATCAATCATTTGTATCAGTATCAGTAGCTACGGCTACGCTTGTTTTATCAGCATCGGATTCATCTGAATAATGTTCTGTGTCTGTATTTGTTTCATCTGATTATTCTGAATCAATGACTATACTATCAGGGACTCTATTACCTTTGTCAGTCTATTACGTTTCTTGGTATGAATATCGCTGTACGTACTAAATGTTCTTTCGCACGCTGCTGATGTAGTAGGAAGAGAGAGAAACTTGACGGCTACTTTAGACAAAGTAGTTGGTTTGCAAAGTCCTGCCCACCAAGTAATGGGATTCAATTTGTTCACCGGTGACCACAAAAAGTCTTAGAAAAAAAAACTCTTGTTCTGCTATGTAAATTGCAAGCTCTGCCAGTACTATATCCTCTTCGATATCTGGTATCTTTATATATTTGTTCTACAGCAGCCGTTTCTTCTTCTGGAGTCAGATCGCATCCTTTAAAATGAGGATCCAATAGGTTCGCGATTTTTTGAACGTCATATATAGCGAATGCCTTTCTATTTTTGAAAATTTCTCTGAGTTTTTTTTTTTCTCGGATTTTAACAGGGGGCTCTTGTCCAACATGTCTTCCACATTGACTTCAATTTTTTTATATAAACTTAAAACATGAGACATCTGTGGAGTGTCACTTTCTACAATTGTAATAGTGTCTAATATTGGTTTCAATAAATTGTAAAATCCAGTAACATTATCCCAAAAGTCATCGCTCAACATATTTACTTTTAATGTTTTCACTTTATTTATAAAATCTGAAAGACTCTCATCCATCGCCATGGTTTTAATAGTTTGTTTGTTTTCTTTTAAACTCTTTAAGCAGGAGACTAGAGATCCCCAGCGCGTTTTAACTGGAAGCTTAAGACTTAATTTGACGCCGGTGGTCAACTGCTTTTCTATGAAAGCTGTGTTAAGCTTGTGAGAGTTCTTTATAGCCTTGACACAAGCTGTTGCATCGGCTATGAGGGTCTTTAAAGTTGGCAAAGTATTCATATCCGTAAATATTAATTGGAGCGAGTGTGCTAGGCACCCGTAGGTAAATAAGTTTGTCCGTGCGTACTTCGTTTGGAGTAGTCTCCAAGCTGCCTTCATATTAGCAGCATTGTCAGTTACAACGCCAAAAAACTTTTGAGGTCCTATTTCATCAATGACACAACTCATTTCTTGAGCCATATATTCTGCAGTGTGACATGATCTTCCTGTCGGTAAAACCTTGCAAAGAAAAGCTTTCGGCGTTGTGACAACAAAATTTACTATAGGTTCATTTCTAATGTTGCTCCTGCCATCCACAGCCAATGCCACAGAATCAGCAGCGGCAATTGCCTCTGCAACCAACGCAGACACATTCTTGTACTCATTTTCCAAAAACTGGCCTGACAACATGTATCTAGAAGGTAGTTTATATGCTGGCCGAAGAAACGAAAACAATGTCCTCCTATGAGAATTTTCCACCAAACTGAGAGGAGATCTGCTCGCAAAAATTGCCCTGCTGAGATGCTCATCTGCCTTGTCTTGATCTTCTGGACTCATGTTGTCTATAAAAACTGCAATACCTGGCGTCTTTAACTTTTTTTCTGTAGTGGCAAGCATAGATGTACTGGCAATGCTGGATACTTCTAAAAAGAAAAGACAGTGCGGTAAGAAGGTAAAGAACACTATAAATCGCTACAACATAGTTATTTGATAATAAATACATATATGGACTACGAAGCGGCAGTTTTTTTTTAATAATATAATCTTCAAGTTTCAACAAATAGAGCTCGGAATAATAGAGCTCGGACTTTTAACACGGAGTTCCGCAGTTCGAGTCAAGCCAGTACAATCAAAAGAGTTTATCATGTGCGAAGTAATTTGAATTAAACCATCACAAAAAACGCGAGAAAAAGGGCGAATACCAAAAAAAAATGTACTTACGCTGTGGAACTTGTGTGGTTGCCTTCATAATATATTTTTCTTTTACAGAGTCTGGGCATTTTTTACAGACTTCCAGATGCTTTGACATTCTTGTGCCGTTTTTCGTAAGACGTTTTGAGCAGAATGTATCGTTGGTTTACAAGCAGAATTCACTAAGTACAATTTTTCAAGTTTTCAGTTTTTTACTAAAGTAAGTCTTATAATGCCAACTTTATACTGGCAATACCTTATAGCCCGCAAACTAATATTGTTAAGGTTTTTAGGGGGTTAGTTTCGGATTTACCTTATCCATAATGACACAAAACTACAAAATCATTTCTGCCAAAACTCATCAATTCGTTGCGTTTTTTTTATTTTAATCTAAAAATCCAGTATTAGAATTAATAATTATTTCAATTCTTTTGTAAACTAAACTAAGAAATCTAAAAAAACAATGTATACATTGAGCCGATTACTATTATATGTCATTACAAAATTTTCAGAGACACAAACATCTTAAATATCGATTTACTAAAAACTGCGGTTTTTGACTTAGTGATTTCTGCTTTTAAACCCTCGGTATATTCTACTTTAGGTATTTTGGAAGTGGAAACAACATTTTTAAAAAGATTTGCCACGACTGATGTTTTTCGACCTGAACCAACTCGTTTCGGCATATTTACAAATATAATCAAAAAAATACTACAATAAAATTACTCAATACGATTTTAATATTTACTTAACACACACAGAACAGAACACTCAACAAAATCGAACTCTCACTGTCTCAAGCTTTCTGCAGTCTGCACGCAAATCAACCAAAACATAAACCAAACGAGGATTAGGGAAATTCTCGTCCATAAATGTAGTTTACATGTGGTGTTGCCAATTTATTATGTCAAGACATGTATTTAACAAAAAACAAATGGTATTTTCTTATTGAACACAAAAAATAATAATATCAACTCATATTATACGAAAACCGCCTTTTCTCTTTATATTTTCCTACTCATGAAAAAAAACCTGCTCCAGCAAAAAACTGTTTTTTTTCATGTTTTTTTAAACGTTTTTTTTTTCATCTCAGAAAAAAAAACCGTTTTTTTTACAACTCTAGGAATATTTATCTTACCATCTTCCAAGTAATCGTAGTTTACACCCACCGGTTTCCAATTTGGGACAAATGTATTTACGGCCGTATAGTCTATCTGGTCTGATGATTATTATGTAGACGGTTTAATTTTCTTTATTTAGAAAAAAAAATTATAATTAATTTTATTTTTTTTTTAATTTAAAACAATCACATCACTTACTTTATTTATAAATATTCACCATTTTGTTCACTGACGAAATACCTCTAGAACAGACGAACTATTCACTTTACTGCTCAACAATAGACTGATTACTGAATCAGGTAAGCCTATGTATAAGTACTCACGATTCGCACAACAAGGGTTGCCAGGTGTAATGGTAACGAAGCTGCTACTTTATTGTATTATTTTATACTAACGAACGAATTTTTTTTGTATAGTATTTCGAGGCACAGTTAAATATAAAATTTATACCGCTGAAACAATAAATTCAGTATACACCATAAATATTGAAGCAAAATAGCTAAAAAAGTAATTTAGGGAAATCATAAGCAGAAAGGAGAAAACAAAAGTAAGCCACCTTTTAAAACAAGAGAAAAAACTAAAAATAATTAAAAATAAAAATAAAAATAAATAAAAATAAAAATAAAACAAGCAGTAATTAAAAACTTACCTACCTTTACTTTTTTCAAACCAATATAAATTGTTCTTAAATTTTTACACAGGTGCCCTTCTTCACTTCACTAACGATTGCTTGTAAATGAACACGCTTCAGCAAGCTTGTTCCTATGTTTTACATTTTCGTACAATTCTAACTCATAATGCCTTAAAAGCGAGTATGTTTCTAACTTATAATACACCTATGCCTTAAAAGCGAGTATGTTTCTAACTCGTAATAAACGCTAAGGTGTATTTCTGACTCATTCTAACTCATGCATTAATAACGAGTTTTATATTTCGAAATAGACATAATCTTTTATATTGATTTCGTTACTTCGCGAAATACTGTTTCTCTTTTCTTTACTTTCAGTGATGCCTGTTGGCTTTTTCATCACATATACGAATACTTTGTTTAATTTCAATCATTAGCTTATTTTCGAGTTTATTTCAAACTGTTATAGGAGAGAACATTTATAACTCATAATATGATCATATGTTATTTTGAAGAATATTATTTATAACCTAAAAAATTACATGTTAAATCAGAATATATTTCTAACTTATACTAAACTCATTACATTACTTTCGAGCTTTTTTCTATCCTCTGAAAAACCAAAACAATTTTGCATGGTTATGTTTGTGTATATTTGTAACCAAAAGTATTAAAAATTAAAAATAAGTACTGCAATAACTCTGTATCAACGAAATTTTTAAGTTATATTCTTACTTAAAAAATAAGTAATATTCTAACTTAAAAAATAAGTTAGTCTTAAGCTAAAACGTAATCTAGATAGATTATAACGCTTAAGTAACCTGTTTGTAACAAAAACGAAAGTTTTAAAATAACCTAGGTTAGATTTTGCTCCGTGGGTCTTGTATTTAATTATCATTTTGCTCATCTCGCGCTTCTTGGATCATGGACATTTGTAACATATAAGCCGCATTCCTTGCCCTTACCAAATTAAAAAACTTCTTCCTGATCACGCGTAATTCTTCTTGTACACATATAATCCTAAATTGTCGACAAATCTCACTGACATCATTCGAATCTGAGGAGGTAGAATCCAGATAGTAATCGTGATCCTCGTCGAAGTCCTGGCTTCCAATTTCGTGAAGCTTCTCAAATAGCTGATGCAATCACAAATTTTCCATGTTAATTTTGAATATATTTTCCCGTGGATAATATAGTTCCATTCGTTGCCTATATTCGATATATGCACTTCCTATTCCACTTCTTCTGCACTTGAGCAAGTACTTCAGCAGAAACCTGTATATAATACATATATGTGAAGAAAAGAAAGAAAGAATAATATATGAAGAATAGATAGAATGAGTAATGATAATAATTATTTTTTTTTCTTTTAACCTAGAAAAAGTAATGCATTTACATGAAGAAAGATATTTCGTACCATTGCGTAATTCACGTCCTCAAAAATTTCGAGGATCGTTTTCCAAAAATAATTTTCATTTCTATCAAAAAAGTCCTCAATTAACGCTATCCCATGGGGACATAGGCTGAAGAAGCTGATTCTTTGCGTGGCGCAGGTTCGGGAGGTTTAGATACGGTGGGCGTTATAGGTTGATTTGGTTTTGGAAGAGGATTGTTGCCATAATCAGGAATATTTATCTTTCCATCTTCCAAGTAATCGTAGTTTACACCCACCCGTTTCCAATTTGGCCCAAATGTATTTACGACCGTATAGTCTATCTGGTCTGATGATGATTATGTAGACGGTTTAATTTTCTTTATTTAGAACAAAAATCTTAACTAATTTTTTTTTTAATTTAAAACAACCACATCACTTTTTTTATTTATTAATATTCACCATTTTGTTCACTGACGAAATACCTCTAGTCCAGACGAACTGTTCACTTTACTGCTCACCAATAGACTGATTACTGAATCAGGTAAGTGTAATGTTGTAAGTGTACACAGCACTTAAGATATTGTGATGTTGTAATGTGTACACAGCACTTAATGGATATTTGTAAGTTGTAAGATAAATAAGAAGAAGAGGAGGTTGATTTTCATGGAGAAACAACGCAGACGACATAAGAAAAGTTAATAAATGTAAAATACAGAAATTACAAACTGTGCGTATTATTACACTTATTACATGGTGTCAGAAGGGGGATAAATGTGTTTTAGTACAGGTAACCCTCCTACAACACGATAGATAGGTTCCTACAATATGGCGTGTTGTATGAAACCGTGCTATAAGAGACTAGAAGCTAGTACAAAATGGGGGGTTTCGTTCCAACCTTTATTAAAAATATCTAAAATCAATTGATTTTTTTAATTAAAAATATCTTTTTCAAATTCAATATAACAAACTTATATTTTTATTAAAAAACCAAAACATATTTCACATTACATACTTAAATTATTGATGCAATAATATCACTTTCTAACTTTTTACTCATTCTCTTCGAAACCTAATTTTCTTCGTCATCGCTACTCAATAAAATTAAGTGAGAACGTTTGTTCGGTTGAATGATGCCATCGTCACATTCCGAACTTTTTTTGGCATTTAAATTTTGCGTACGTTCTCCCGTTTTCAAAAAATCTGTAATTTTGCTTTGTTTCCTTGCCTTTCCAAGGTCTTTGTAAATTTCGTAATATGGTGATAAGCAATTTTGTAATTCTCTTGTGAATTTTCGGCTTCTTTCAGAAGAAGGATCTGCATTTAAGACCAATGATTCCAAATTTTCACCTACGGTTAAAATTTCCTGCACTTTTTTAATTGTAAAATTTTTAGCTCCATTATCATCTCATCATCGTCAGAACTAGAATCATCTTGATTTACTTGGGTATGCGATAGGATTTCTTCCACTAACAAACATTGAACGTCCTCAACAGCCATATCCACAAAACCTTCCCCACCGATCGATCTTGCAAGTTCTAATATGTTGCATGTTTTCTTTTTCAACCGATTCCGGCCATACTTTCTTCCAACATCTATTCAGTGTTGTCATTTTCAGTTCCTTCAGCGATGAAGATATGATTTCAATACACTCCTTAATTAAAAATTGCTTCCAAGCCTCCGTTACATCAATAGATTTTGAATCCATTATGTCTAAAATCCATTGCAATGACCTTCTGATGTAATAGTCTTAAATGTATAAATAATGCCTTGGTCCAATGGTTGAAGCAACGAAGTAGTGTTAGGAGGGAGAAACTCTATTTGAACGTTAGGATGACTTAAATCTTTCGGGTGACCTGGCGCATTAGCCCTAACTATAATGGTCTTAAGACATCATAAGATTCTTCGTCAAATTATCTTAAGACTGGTTAATTATCTGTCAAATTTTAATCTCAGCTATAATAGCCTTAAGACGTTTTGACATTTGTAAAAGGTAAACAAATCGAGTCTGGGAAAGCGTCCAATAAATTAAAAAAAATGGAAATTAACAATAGTTTTAATGAAGAACTGATTGAATTAATTCAAAACTGTTTTTTATTGTCTCTATTTATTTTTCTTACACAACACGATCTAAGTTTTTTTTTTTCACATCTTCTACCAATTTCACTAATAACGCCAAATTATTTAATAACTTCAAATTATTCATTTTGCAAAAAAACGTTTTCTGCAACTAGAAACACTAAAGAAAATTACACTTTTCTTATGATTGCTTAAGATTTGTACGCTCGTTACCGTACATTAAAGACTTGACGAAAGATTGGAAAAGTTAACGAAAGATTGCTTAAGGCCATTATAGTTGGTATTATGACATTTCATAGGAGCGTAAAAAATCTTAAGGTATCTTAAGACCATTATAGTTAGGGCTATTAGCCCTAACTATAATGATCTTAAGACGTCATAAGATTCTTCGTCAAATTCTCTTAAGACTGGTTAATTATCTGTCAAATCGTAAGCTCAGCTATAATAGCCTTAAGACGTTTTGACATTTGTAAAAGGTAAACAAATCGAGTCTGGGAAAGCGTCCAATAAATTAAAAAAATGGAAATTAACAATAGTGTTAATGAAGAACTGATTGAATTAGTTCAAAACTGTTTTTTTATTGTCTCTATTTATTTTTCTTACACAACATGATCTAGGTTTTCTTTATATTTTTTTCACATCTTCTACCAATTTCACTAATTACGCCAAATTATTTAATAACTCCAAATTATCCATTTTGCAAAAAAACGGTTTCTGCAACTAGAAACACTAAAGAAAATTACACTTTTCTTATGATTGCTTAAGATTTGTACGCTCGTTACCGTACATTAAAGACTTGACGAAAGATTGGAAAAGTTAACGAAAGATTGCTTAAGGCCATTATAGTTGGTATTATGACATTTCATAGGAGCGTAAAAAATCTTAAGGTATCTTAAGACCATTATAGTTAGGGCTATTATCTACTAGCAAAAGTGCCTTTAAGTCTAAGTTTTTCTGTTTTAGATAAGTTTCCACTTCTGGCACAAAACAATTTAAAACCCAATTTCTGAATACATCGGCAGTTACCCAAGCTTTTGAATTCGCTGTCCAATGTACTGGTAATATGTTTTTATTCACGTTTTTAAGTGCACGGGGATTCATGGATCTATAAATCACCATTGGCTTAGTCATACAATCTCCCGACGCATTGCTGCACAAGAGTAACGTTACACGATCTTTTGATGCCTTAAATCCGGGTGCAGTTTTTTCATTTTGTGAAAAAAAAGTTCTATTGGGCATTTTTTTCCACCAAAGCCCAGTTTCGTCGCAGTTAAAAACTTGGTGTGCTGTGTATCCTTTCTCATCAATAATTTTTTTAAGTGCTTCTGGATATGATCTAGCAGCTTCGTGATTTGCTGATGCTATTTCTCCTTGAATTTTGATATTATGAAGTGAAAAACGTCTCTTGAATTTATCAAACACAAGGGTTAACACAAGATTCTCCATTTGCTTTAAGATGGTTATAAATTTTAAAGCTTTTTGTTTAATTATATTACCGTATATTGGAATTCTTTTTTTGAAACAATCATCGATCCACACGCTGAGTCCTTTTTCTATTTTTAAAATTATTTGCGCACGGGGACGATACTGAAGATCCTGCAACAACAGCTTTTCTAATTTCCTTTTCGCTTTTTTTAATACTCCGGATGGTTACCTCATTTAAATGTAGAGTTTTTGCAATTTGTAATGATTTTTCTCCATATGACAGACAATCTAAAATTTGTATTTTTACATCCAAAGAAATAAACTTTCTCTTAAAAGCTGTTTTTCTATTATCACCGGACATAGTTTTCAGGACTAAAATTGAAATTTTCCAAAAATTAGTTTTGCTTGATAACAAAAATTCGACAAATTTTTATAAGAACAACTTCCAAACTAATATTTCTTTGTAACCTTTTTTAATTCATAATTCTTAATAAGAAAACTAAAAATTATTACCATCCGTGAACACTTGCAAGAAAACATACATAAACTGCAATAAATAAAATATGATTTGATTTAATTATGTGAAATAACAAAACCCGGATACTCCCCAAATTGCAGTTATATGCTGAGAATAGTATTTTTTTCTAACAGATAGCTTTAAACATACATTTTTTGTTTTTCTTAAAGCGCCAAAAAGTTTTTAATAGTACATACGTCTAAAATGTAGTTTTCTACGTAGGTATGTATTTGAATCAACTGTTTCGAAGTTTTTTTGTTTGCCTTTACAACAATTAGGTATCCAGAATATGCGTCAATTATAGATAAGAAATAATTTCCCGCATATTCAAATAAGTCAATTGCAATTCTACGGAACGGATATTTAGGATTTTTTTCTTGCAATAATGGCTCTATTTGTCTTTTAAATTTTTCACAGATAGCGCAGTCTGATATTGTGTTCTTTATTTGTGTTGCTATCCCCGGCCAAAAGTAATGTTCTCCAGCTCGAGCCAGTGTTTTTTCTATTCCCATATGTGGTGCATGTAGCCACTTTGTAATTTGCCCGGGCAATTCTGTTGAGATTACTAGCCCGTGATTTTTAAATAGTAGTCCGTGCTCGTAATGAATTTCATCCTTTACTTTATGAAACGTTCTTCCAACAGCATCAAGTTGGTTATACTTTGGCCATCCTGCCTTAGCATAGTCGCATATGCGAGAATAATCAGCATCTCCTTTAATGATTTTTACATATCTGTCATAGTTGTGCTTTGACAAGCATACACTGCGTATTGTGCTATGAATAACCCCGTTGATTTCCTCATTTTCTATGTTATCTGTTAGTTGTGCACGTGACAGACAGTCTGCGACTAACATTTGTTTTCCAGGGGTATAGACTATTGTTAATTTAGGATATTTCAATAAAAGCATAAACAAAACATGCGTTGTAATCGTGGTGTGACACCATCAATTTCTCGTTTCATTAAGGTTTCTAATGGTTTATGATCGCTCTGAACTGTGAATTCTCTACCATAAAAAAGGAAATGAAACCTTTCACAAGCAAAAACTACGGCTAAAAGTTCTTTTTCTATTTGCGCCCACTTTTGTTCGTTTTTTGTTAATGTTCGTGATGCGTAGGCAACGGGCTTTCCATTTTGTAATAACGTGCATCCAAGACCATTTTTAGATGCATCCGTTTGAACTGTCGCAGGTTGTGTTGGATCATATGCAATTAATATTGGTGAACTTGCAACAATTTTGACTAAATTTTTATATTCGGCTATTCCCATTTACTATCTTTACAAGTTAATTTGCGAAGCTCGGCTGACTTTTGCGATAAATTTGGTATAAACCGAGCAAGATATTTACAAAATCCTAGGAATCGCATTACCCCTTCCTTCAGTTGGTCTTGCCATTTCCGTGACGGCTGTGATACTTTTATTTCTTGGCTCAATGGTATCGTTTGAAATTATGTTACCCATGAATTTCATTTCGTTTTGCTTGTATTGAATTTTATCAGGATTAAATTCGATATTGCTTTCTCTAGCATGTTTCATTACCATTGGAAGAATTAAGTCATGTTCTTTTTCATCTTCCGCCGCAATAGCTAAATTATCGAAATAGATCATAACTCCAGGGATATCTCCAAATAGTTGCACCATTCGTTTTTGAAACATCTCAGGTGCACTAGTGATTCCAAATGGCACACGATTAAATTTGAATCTTCCGAATGGAGTCATGAAGGTTGTTAGTTCCGAGCTCTTTTCATCTACATAGCTCCATATGCCAGAAGCCACTAGTGAGATCAAGAACAGTGAAGATGGATTTATGTATTTTTTAACCGGCAGATGAAATCGTCGATGGTTGGGATTAAAAAATGTTCCCTTTTTATACAAGTGTTAAGTGGCTTTGGATCAAGACAGATACGCAATTCGCCGTTTGGTTTTTCAACAATTTGCAAATTGTTAACCCAATCAGTTGGATAGTCAACTGATGAAATGATCTCCTCGCTCTCCATTTGCTTTAATTTTTTTTAAGTGGCTCAATTAAGCTAAGAGGCACACGTTTTCTATAGTGTAATGCTGGCATAGATAGATCCTTCTTTTAATTTAATAGACGATTTTTCGGGGAATTTCCCTAATCTAGTAAACACATCCCTAAACAAATGTATAAATTGCTTGCTATCTCTAGGTACTAAATTTTGTGATTCGACAGAGTCCAATCGTTAGTTCCAAAGTCAATAGAGTAAGTGCGCCAAATATGGACCACCATAAGGATTTTCTCAAATAAAACTCCGAATTTTCAAGTATAATAAAGGATATTTATTTTAAACAGTTACATAATTATTTAGTAACAAAAACATATTATTAAATTCTCGAAAACACAATAACATTTGAAGAAATAAACATTTTTCTAAACTGAAACATTTTTAGGAACTTGCAAAAAGTGAACATTTTATGGACCACCATGGTTGCTTTTCTCTCTACTTTTTTGTTTTTTGCCTTCTGGGGAGCTCCCTGGCCCCCTTAGAGGCAATGGGAGATTTTTCTGGTATTTTTTAATAATACTAGGGACTGTTACGAACATTTTAAGGGGTCATAGTGCCCCTTACGACTTGTTTTGGGGCCGTAGGAGGCAAAAGAGAGGGTAATTTTAGTGCATTTTTAGTGCATTTTATGATGCACCTGCAAATTGATGTAATTAGAGCCCCAGGTGAGGTACAATGACTTTTTTTGATTAATTATGAATTATTACAATCAAATGAGCTAGTTTTATAATTTAGACATGGGTGGCGTGCATAGGGTGCATATCAGAGGGGGGCAAACTTTCAAGACCCTTTTTGACCCCCTTAGAGATAAATGCGGATTTTTATATTATTTCTCCATTGTTGTACGTTAAATTACGAAGATTTTGCGGGGTCTCCGAGCCTCCTACGATTTTTTTGGGATCGTGGGAGGTAAAAGTATGAAATGCATAAGTGCATTTTACCTGTTGCAGCCATACGGCCGGCCTCCTGGCCCCCTTAGAGGCAAGGGGTGATTTTACTGGTATTTTCTTTTCTTTTCTCTTATAGCAGTGATTGCATCTGCCATTGCATCTTTGTTCCAAGCTTGCTTAGTCTTCCCCTTTGTTGTAGATGCCATCCTAAAATATAAAAATCATAAGTACCTTTTGGTAGTATGGATGGTCCATATTCCAAACATGTCAATGGTCCATATTGTAATACACGTACATTTTGAGGTTATTTTTGTTTTTCAGAAAATCGGAAAATCATAGCATATTACAATATAGTATGAATAATAGTAAAATAACTCACTTTTCTTTTGGCAAAACTCTCTTTTAAAACAAGCAATATTTGTTGTTGTGATGAGCTTGCGCAGTTAGCTAAAAAAATACATCACCAGTTCACAAAAACGAAAAATGGCTGCTGTGAATGCATGCGCGCGCGCTGACTCACTGCGAAAAACTGGCGAGATGCGGATAGGGTAAGTTTAGTGTAGGCTGAACGTCGACTTAAGGCAACGAAGGTTCTTTGGGATATGCCGGTGGTCCATATTATAGAACCAGTCCATATATGGCGCACTTACATGTTGGTAGTCCAATTAAAGGTTCGTGATTATTGTCAACAATCAGAAATTTTGCTTTTCCTGCTAACCCACTTGAGTAAGAGCAATCCAGTTCTATTATTCCATGAACTTTTACTTTATTTAAGTTATAATCTAAAACAACTAAATTATTGCTACTTTTTTCAAGTTTCATATTTAATGTTTTAATTTTATTAAGTGAATATCTTGTTATTGATTATTATTTGTTTCGTCCATGCAGTTATATTTGAATTTATTCTAAAAATGCTAATTTTACTTATGTCTAAGTTAAGTTGATTATTAAGATTACCTGACTCATTATACCAACTCAAGCTATGAATATTCTTGTTTTGTTGCCGGTTAGATTCCAGTTGTTTGTTTCCCAGCTGCTTTTGCTTTTGCTTACAGAACCTAGCATTCCCAAGTTTTCCACAGTAATTACAGTTAACCTTATTTGCTTTACAGTTGCGCAAATTACTTGATGTAAATGTTTCACCACAATTGTAACGCGTCAGCTTAACACTATCTGGTTTGTTTTCCATCACCGCTGTTGTCGTTGTGTTCATCGTTTCTTGTTTTATGTCCCTGCTTGATATGACATTGATGTTAGATGCTATTTGTTTGTCCAATAATAATTTGTTCACATTGGCTGCTTCATATATTTTACAAGTTTCAATTACTTGATTTAGGTGTTCATCTTTTTCATCAAGCAATTTTAATTGTAACTTGTAGTGAATTCCCAGAATAATTCGATCCCGGAGCATTCGGCTTTCATATGATTGTCCACAAACGCACACGAATTCACAATGTTGACTTTGCTTACGTAATTCTGTTTCAATATCTAAAATGCTTGCTTTTCCGTTTGCATTATTGTATTAAATTTGAATGTTTCCATGGTGGCATTTTTCCTTGGCAAGCAATGAGGCAAGTTACACGGCATAACATTTCTTCCATCAACACTTCCAATAATTCCAATAAACCGGTTTTATAGGCAAGGGGTCGCGGGGAAGTTTGTTACTTGTGCATCCCAAAAAATTCTCGACTGCACAGAGCAACACACTAACACAATCATAATTTCATTCTCGGGGTTGCTCGGGGTCTACGAAAATGACTTAAAGTTTGTACACACCTACATAGACAATAGAATTGTTACACGAAAAAATGCAGAACAGTCAGTTTATCGTGTAATTCGTATAACACGCACAAACCGGTTTGTTAAGCGGCCTACAGACGACAAACTTGGTTGACAACCAAGTTGGCATCATGAAATGTACAGACACTCCAACTCGATTGCCAACATTCGTGCAAACATCATTTCCGTTTAAAATTTCATGGTGTTAACTTGGAAGTTAATTTAGCATTTTAATTCGATATTATTCTTTTAAAAATGAGTGTTGAATTATTTACGTATACAATTATTAACGAGTGCTTAGAAGATGAAATAAAAGTAGTGAAAAAAAGAGAATATGGTGAAGAGACTGCATTTTTCCCATATAAATCTGAGGACTAAGCTTTCGATAAGTGCACCAGAAGACTTAAAAACTTTTTGCGTAGGTGACGATGCGTTTCCCCTCGAAAAAAATTTGATGAAGCCATAATCTATCAAGCAAAGAACTTGTATTTAACTATAGACTA
Organism: Thereva unica; assembly: GCA_949987705.1. Classification (NCBI taxonomy): domain Eukaryota; kingdom Metazoa; phylum Arthropoda; class Insecta; order Diptera; family Therevidae; genus Thereva; species Thereva unica. The sequence continues at coordinate 38,734,999 of OX465284.1, read as the reverse complement.
TCTCGTGCACGAAGGATTGTTGAGAATGCTTTGTTTTCGAGTTTTATTAAACAAGATAAATCTTAGTCCATAGAAGACTACAATAATAACATTAGCTGTTTGTTATCTACATAATTTTTTTTAATTCTGTCCGAAAGCAGGTGTGAATGTTGTTTATTTTGGTTTTTACACTTTCTGCACTTGCGTTTGGTTCGAATTCTTTATATTTTTCAAGAAGTTTTTCCCAAGCCACTTTTTCTAAATATTTGTCTTTAAAAACATTCGATTTTACTTTCCATAGCTCCGGTAATTGTTTATATATATTTGGAAAAACTCTCTCTCCAAAATTCGTTATTTTCTGTAATTCTCACTTTGCAATTCTCAACGAATCCACGAAGTGCACAGTACACAGTCATTATTTCAAATAATATTCGCCTGCAAAGTTCGCAACACTACTACAAACATACAACATGGTTGCCAACTTCTACTGAAAATCAAAAATTTTTGATTTCATTCCAACCGCTTGACCAACTTCAATTTAAAGTTGTCAACCAATCCACACACTTTCAATTCTAACACCAACATCAAATGTTGCCAACCAGGTTGGCAACCAAGTTTGTCGTGTGTAGGGCGCTTTACAGCAGAAAGTGTTATGCCGTGTAACAAGCCTCAATAGTTGTCAAATTCCCTCAACACGATATCCAGTGTACGGCTTTCGTTTCCCGCTTGATTTTCACCAACATCTTCATTTCCAAGAATGCCGTCCATCGTTCCATCATTCGGAAACATCGTGTTGTACAGATCAGCCACGTTTGGCCCACCAAGCCACAGAAATGTTGCGATTTTCCTCTTTTCTGTTTCCCGCATCCTGTCGTTAGCCATCATGTACATCATAAATGTACGCTTCCATGTTTGCCATTCCCTTGGCAAGTTTTCACAATTAAGCTCTCCCGGTAGACGATCTGCCATGTTGATTTCCACTTGTAGTGTCTGTTTACTATGATCGAACAGCAAAATATCTGCCGAGTTTGAATGTGGATGACCGAGTAATTTTTAAGAAAACTAGCAATGAATGGATTTATGGGAAAATAGTTGGAATAGTTAATGATAAATCTTATGTGCTTATAGATAATTTTGGAAATTACTTCCGACGAAATAGAAGGTTCATTGATAAAACAAATAATAATATCCTTAATCCTAGCGAACTAGTTTTAGAGGAAAATATTGTGACTAGTAATGAATTTAATGATGTAAACTTGAAAGAAATAAGAATTGTAGAACCTATTAATGAAATTAGAAGCACAATTGGAAAATACATATAAAAATGTAGTGGAAGCAAATCTATCAAGAAACAATGATTTGGACACCAAATCATGTGTTGAGGAGAACCCTCTCGATAGTCATAGGCTCCAAGTGGACGCTTCTCATACTCAGACTAATCAAAATGAAGAAAGCGCAATATGAATCAATCAAGACAATGTCCCACATGTAACTAGAAGTGTAAGAATTATTACTCCCCCATCTAGATATGGGTCATGGACAACTTAAAAAAAGCGTGTAATGTTGTAAGTTTACACATACACAGCACTTAAGATATTGTAATGTTGTAATGTGTACACAGCACTTAATGGATATTTGAAGGGTGCCAAACCATAACGTTATACATAAGTGCCAAAAAAATAAGTTTTCAGTAGGCATAAAAAACTGTTTTAATTGTTAAATAAAAAACGAATTAATTATTACAAGTTTTATTAATAAACTGGTATTCAATACACGTAATTACCATATGTATTTGTAATCTTCCGAAACACAGAAATAAGTTTTTTTTATTTTTTGAAAAATTGAAAACTACAAAACGTTCTAAGTACCATCATTTATGCAAGTCATAGCGTTGTAAGCGTATTTTACTTGCACTTACTAAACTTAACTTAAACTTTTTAGATTACTTATTTTATAAGGTTTTCATAAAACAATTTATTTTCTCCTGCTAAATACGGCAACATGGCACTAATGTCTTTCTTTTTCTCGGCAGATAAAGGCACTGGTGTTTCCTTCATCTCGATTTCCAAGCCCTTAAAACTCGCCTTAGTGATTCCAGGTTTAAGCACAGAAGTTGCGATCCATGGAGCGTTTTCGCCGTAACTTTTCTTTGTATAAATTACGCCAAAGTTTTCAGATGTTACTCGAATCATAGTAGCCAAAGATATCTGCAGATTTTTAGTGTTAATCATCGTTCTGGCAAGATTCATCCAATTAAAAAAGTTTTAGTTTCCACTACTAAGAATGGATTTTCTTTGCAGCATTCGCAACAAGCTCAATGAGGTCTTTAGGAATCTGTGGCTTTGCACGCCTTTTTGATTTTTCTATAATAGCAAAATCACGATCACACGCGAGAAAGTTATGTCCCTTTACGGGAAATTTATGAGTAACTTCCGTAAAGAACCCTTTCGTAATCAAAACGAGGAACATGACAAGTACAGCCTGGTTCTTATTTTGCCCACCACAATTATCTGACCATAGGATTAGTTTTTGTTTACTTGTAGTGTGTCCTATTTCACTATCTGTGAAAAAATTCTAGAGACAAGACGCTATTTCGTTGGATCCTCTTTGCCCGACAGTTTCATTCCAGAGAAACATGACGCCCTTTCCTTCATCTTCCAAATGAATTCCCATATTGACGCAGGCAAGCTGACGACTATAGTACATCTGTGTATGGGTTAATGTTGGAAGGTACATCTGTTGCTGGAGATCAAATTGTACCACGCGAATGTCTGAATCGTGGCTTCTGGATTTAATTCCATCTTTACTCATTTTGTCCCTGGCCATGTCAGCTTCTTTGTGATGAATATCCAATCTTTGCTTAGCAACGGTTTTTAATTCTTCAGTAGGGGCGCTATCACTGAGCCTGTACTTCGAGATTGCAAGTAAACGCCGGCACTTACAACGCGTTGCTGCAATAAAACGTATTTAAGTTCGTGTGGCACTTACAACGTTATGGTTTGGCACCCCTCATTTGTAAGTTGTAAGATAAACAAGAAGAAGAGGAAACATAAGAAAAGTTAATAAATATAAAATACAGAAATTACAAATTGTGCGTATTATTACACTTATTACAGTAGTAAGCCCATGTATAACGACTCACGATTCGCACAACAAGGTCTGCCAGGTGTAATGGTTACGAAGCTGCTACTTTATTGTATTATTTTATACTACGAACAACTTTTTTTTCGAGACACAGTTAAATATAAACTTTATACAGCTGTAAAATAAATTCAGTATACACCATAAATATTGAAGAAAAAAAGCTAAGAAAGTAATTTAGAGAAATCATAAGCAGAAAGGAGAAAACAAAAGTAAGCAACCTTTTAAAACAAGAGAAAAAACTAAAAAAAAAATTAAAATTAAAAAAAGAAATGTAATTAAAAACTTACCCACCTTTACTCTTTTCAAACCAATATAAATTGTTCTTAACTTTTTACATAGGTGCACTTCTTCACTTCACTAACGTTTGCTTGTAAATGAACACGCTTCAGCAAGCTTGTTCCTATGTTTTACATTTTCGTACAATTCTAACTCATAATGAACCTATGCATTAAAAGCGAGTATATTTCTAACTTATAATAAACCTAAGCATTAAAAGCATGTATGTTTCTAACTCGTAATAAACGCTTAGGTATATTTCTGACTCATTCTAACACATGCATTAATAACGAGTTTTATTTTTCGAACTAGATATAAACTGTTATATTAATTTCGTTACATCGCGAAATACTGTTTCTCTTTTCTTTACTTTCAGTGACGCCTGTTGGCTTTTTCACATATACGAATATGTATGTACTTTGTTTAATTTCAATCATTAGGTTATTTTCGAGTTTATTATAGGAGAGAACATTTATAACTCATAATATGATTATTATTATAGGATAGGGCATCCAAATCACATTATTTATTGAGTAAAGTTTACAAATAAGAACCGGACGTTTCGACATTACATTTATGTCATCATCAGCTACAAAAATACATGTGACATTTAATTATATTTTTCAAATATTACTTATTACAAGAAACCTAGCTTACCAATTAATTAAAATTATTATTGTCGTCAGCCTTACAACTTCACATTGAGATATAAATTTTATTTTTTGTTTTTTAATTGTTATTGTCTCCCTTATGGGGGAGAGCGGGCGTCTAGAAGAATTGATAAGAAAAAGAAAAAAGACAAAAACGTGAAACTATCGTCAACATAGGAGAGTAAAAAGTTTGATTGGAGAAAGTGTACTAAAATTTTTTTAGTGGAATTATTAATACTAGTAACGCCCTGTGGTCAAAATTTGACCACAAAATCTTCTTCTTCTTTAAACTCCTTTAGTCCCTCATGGGACATAGGGCGGAAACAGTTGCCCTCCAGCGGACTCTGCTTTACGCGACAGCTCTTAACTTCGACCAGGATCTCCCAGTTGTTGCGGCTTCTTCTAGTAGGGTTCTCCTCCACGTTGTTCTAGATCTTCCTACTCGACGGGAACCTTGCGGATTCCAGTCAAGGGCCTGTTTGGCTAGATTTTCGTTTTCGCGTCGCAAGGTGTGGCCTACCCAATTCCATTTCCTTCGCCTGATTTGGTCGTCTATCCTTTCTTGGCCGGCACGGCGCCATAGTTCTTCGTTTGAAATTCTATTTTGCCAGCGGATTTTTAGGATACGACGAAGGCATCTGTTGATGAAGACTTGTAGGCGCCCTGTGATGAATTGGGTGACTTTCCATGTTTCGCAACCGTACAAAAGAACTGCCTTAACGTTGGAGTTGAACAGCCGCAATTTGGTGTTAGTAGAGATCACCGTTGATCTCCATATGCGGAACAGGCATGCTTTATTTAGAAAGAGAATAATACAGTTTTTAGTAATTTAAAATTATAAAATTTGTAAATGCATTAATAGGCGTGTCGAATGATCTGTCGACTACGTGCAAAACATTAAAAGTTTCTTTTTTTTATTAAATTAAAATCAAAATATGTATGTACATTTCAAAATACATGGCCTTCACCCATTATTTTCAAAAGGAGTTCAAACTCAAGTGGGTGTACATATGTTTCCAAATATGTTTGTTTGAACTCTTCAATTGTTGCCCGAGTTTCCTTAAACCAGCCTAATAGCCTTTAAACCAACCTATTGTGTTTCTCTTTTTCTTGTATTTTCTGTTCTTCCCATAAGTGTCCTTTGACGGGGCATTTTATTCAACTAACATATTTGATGTACTGAATTTGTTAAAAAATTATCAATGGGCAAATAATCATGAAAAACACAATTCATGTATTTCAAAATTCACTACATTCATTCGTTATGTTAAAAACAAATACAAACAAATTACATGCCTTTCGTTGAAACACTGCAGAATGCTGTTAGAGTTCTCAGCAATAATGCAAATGAACTTCAACAAAAAGGTATACGAAAAAACACAATCACTTTCAGCAAAATTATTGAAAAAAGTCACTTTACTGATAACACGTTCAATTAACTTGTATTCACAAACAGAATGTCTCCTACTCATGCACTTGTCGCTTTTCCACATTGCTGACGTAATTAACATGTCACTTCTATCTAATTTTTACCCGTTTTAAACACAACATATGTATAAACATGAAATTTATATTCTGCACACCTTTACGACTCCGTCTTCCATATAAAACCAATTTGAGCAAGATCTGTTTAGAGAAAGTTGGTTAATAAATCTGTATAAAAATAGTGCTTGCGTATTAATATATAATAAATTTTATATGCGCCTGTTTATATGCTAACCGTAATTTCTACCTTATTGTTATTTATATTGGGAAATGCAATACTCTTTTCCGAGCGACAGAAATGAGATAAATGACTAATTCTTGTTTTGTGCACACCTTTACGACTAAGACTTCCATATAAAACCAGTTTGAGCAAAATCGGTTTAGTAGAAGTCGAATAAAGTGCTGTACAAAAAAAGTGCTTGCGTATTAATATATAGATATTTTAAATTATTTTAGAAATCATTGTGGTTATTTAATGTTAAAGTTGTGATATTTTTGATAAAAAATGTTTCTTTGATGAGTCTGTTGTTATAATGAGTGTCTGAGTCTAAAATTTAAATTTCATTAAATTAAAAGGGGTTTGAGTAACTTTGTATGGACTTGTGGCGTGATTTTTTTTCAGCGGCCACCAATAATTTTTATGTTACTTTGTTCTGCTGTGTTAAGTGCACATATATGTTCAATTATTTTTATCCTAAGTGATGTCAAAGCTGAGATATTTGAATTTGAAGATTTTAAAAATGTAGTCTCTATAAATACTTCAATTACCGTCCTGCGTGAAAAAAATCTTAGTTATGTTTTTAGAAGATTGATATTAGTTATTGGCTTTACTGTTTCACGACCGTCTGTGAATGTGACGTTAGTATTGGGCCATAGGAAATAATTAAAACACATTATTATACTTTATTGCATTTATTACATGATTTTTAAAAACACATTTATTAACTTTCTTCGTCCATTTCGTTCTCAATGTCATGTCGAATAATGGTATCTAAAAATTGTGCCGGCGGAGTCAGATTATTTTGATATCTGCCCCATCCCATGTACCATATAATGGAAATTATATGCGCACAGCAGCCTAAGGTCCGTTTCCCGATTATACATGAGCAATAGTGGCCCAATATTGCATCCAGCCCTTGTGCATCTTGCCCTTCGAGTCTTTCTATGAGAATATACACGTAATATGTCTGTCTAGATGAATGTCTGGATTGGATCCTGCCTCTAAGAAGCCACGGATCAATTCAGTTATAGGTTTCCGCCGAAAAATCATTCATATTGGGTTCTCTGCATACTTCAATCACATATGAACCGTCACTTTTTACATGTTCTCCGTAGTAGCTACGAGCTTGTTGTATTTGATACGTTCCAAGTGAATAGAGAATTAAATCATCTTCACTTAAAATAGGAAAGTCATCGAGCCCAGGAACTTCAGCATTCATAGATTCAAAATCAGCCCTTCTTCTATTCATATTTTTCGTAATGACATACTCGGCTAGTAGATTCCGTGGACTATGATGAGGTATACGATTTACTATTTCCTGTGTTAGCCTATGATCAGTCAGTGGTACCCCAAACGCATTTAATAATGCTGCAGCTATTCTTATTGCTTCAAATAAATGACTTGCAGCTACATTAAAATTCTGAGACCGAAGCTGACGGAACTGATTTTTTAATCTGCCATTAATGGTTTCGACCACCCAACGGCACATGGTTACTTTTCTTGAATCGTTGGCTTGTTGTGTAGTAAGCTGGTATTCATTTTCATCTTTAGATGAGGGCATGTATGCACGGTATCCACATGACTCCACATCTTCGATGCAGTCTCTGAATCCTCTGTCTAAGATTAGCACATCGTCTTCATGAAAGAACCAATGAAAGGGATCATATGGATCCTTAAAGATCTCTGAGAGAATCGTTGCATCGGATTTAGTATCCTCATATAAACCATATAATGTCTATGATGTGGCCAGTAAAAAAGGCTTTAATAAATGCCGGAACTTGTGTAAGCTATAAGATTTTCTCTGAAAGTAGTAATTGCTACTTTTTTGCAAATAAATGTACGTGCCATCTAGTATGATTATGGCCTTCCTTTCATTCAAAGAACCATCAGGATTGCCAAATAATGTATTTGGGATTGTTGAACTTCGACGAGTCAAATGATTATAGCCAAGGTGCAGTGGGACAAACTCGCTTATTAAGTCTTGTCTTACAAGTTTCATAGTTTTTCTAAAGTCTTTCTTGACATATTGAAAATCTGAGATAATCTCTGATTTGACTCACCCGTGTGAAGTTTGGTAATCACGGTGGCGAGAGCTCGACCTGCTTTATTTTTATAGCGCTGTGAAATACTGTGACAGCTTTGAAGAATTTCTTGGAATTGGAATTTTGAAAAACCTATTAGTAATGGAACATAGAATTGTTTATTAAAGAACGTCTATCAAAGTCCAAAAAAACCTTCCGAGTTCTTAACATGTCCATCATATCTTTTAGATTAGACGGGGCAAATTCGCTTAGTATCCGACGAGTACTTGATTCAATATTTTGCCACACCGAATTTAACATATGCTCTTCACAAACGCGAGTGCCACGTGGTATATAAAAGCATTTTTCCTATAGAACTGTGGCTCTGATATCAATGTGAATTCTTTTTAAATCTCTATTATTGCATGCTGCGATAATACATAGGTGAGTATTAGAAGGCGCTCGCGTGTAACCTGGTAACGGTATCATTCGCAACATATTTACTTGCACTTCTCGATCTTAGACATTTACATTGGGTATAGGTTGCTCTGATACGGAGTGTTCTTCAGCAGGGTTCTCTTGCATAGATTGATCTGAAGGATCGGCAGCGGGATTATCAGCATTTACTTGAGCGCTGGCGTAACGTTGAGCCCGTTGTAGACAAGGTCTACAGATTTTGTCCACTAAACTGAAAAGAGGAATCATGTATTATTTTCAACTCACAATTCACATACATGTTATAGTGCTAGTATTAGGTTTCACAAAACTTACCTGCACAACATTCGCACTTTCCACCAAATACGTCATTAAAGACGGATTATTTTGCACGAACTCGGCTGTCAAATTATACGATCTACGACGAGTGCCGCCAACACGATTTAAGCTTCGTCGGCAACAGATACAAAATACACTGTTAATTACATCCATGGCGTTATACCAAATCGTAAGAATATCAGAGTCCAAAGAGCTATGCTTGGTCAGTCACAATACACAAACAATCACAATGTCCAATGAAATGCCAAGTCGTTATACAATAAAGTAACACACAACAGCAAGGGACGTGCTTTTACTATCGTGTGAGTAGCGGGCGCGGGCTCAAGTAATACGCAGGTAAACGAAATGTGGATTGTGATTGCCTGATCCGAACCGCGCGAGTAATAGAACTCGAGACACGACGAGATAAAAAAATAATAAATTTAAAACGTTATAAATTTTTCTTTATTAAAATTTTTACAAGTTAAATTGACTTTATTCTCTTGAGTGTTAAAACAGAACTGAGCTTTCTTTATTTTACATTAAAAATGATAGGTACTTTAAAATTGATCAAAATTGCTTACGCTGAATTAATTACAATTGGGCTATGGGATTGCTTATTCGGCAAATTAATTGGAAATTTAAAAGTTGGGAAATACAAGAAAAATGTTATTAAAGAAAAATGTTATTATTGATTTGGTCAGCATGTCTGGTTGATTTCCGGCACGTGTTGCATGTAGAACATGTAACTCTTCCCCCCTAAGAGGAGAGCGACGGGTACAGGAACTGCAATTTTGTAGTTTCTGGTCCTGGAGCGGCTGGTGGTATGCTAAAGGTGCGTCTTCTTAGTTTATAGGCGACGTAGGCTAGAACATTGATCAACAGGATGACTTGGACGGCTATTAGAGTAAAGATGATGAAAGTTTTTGACTCCGTCTTGGCTTCGAGGAACTCGATCTGTTTCATATTTTGGATGTTGTACGTTTGTAGTTTTTGCAGGGTTATGTTCCTTTGGGTTGTGGTGAAGTTGATTTGGTTGAACAGGATCGGGTGGATTGTCATTTCGTCCCAATGTTTTTTTGGATGGCTTCCATAAGAGATCCCGTTTATTTGGACCTCGCAGTTTTCGGAGTGTAAAAGACCGTTTCCTATGATGGTTTTTGGGCTAAAATGACAAGTAGAGTTTATATCTGTTTCTGTAACATTAATAAAAAGAATGTAATTGGGTTCCGGTTGATAGATTTCGGGTGACTGGTCAACTTCTGTTAGTTCGCACTCGGCTGGAATGTTCTGAATTATATCAAGAACGCATTTGGAGTTCCTGGAGTTCCTCTGGTAGGGCGGCCTTGTGCAGTAGAATACCTCTTCTATTTCTGGGCATTTTTCATCGAAAAATTGAATATCTTAATGGTTTAGGGTGATATAAGGTTTGGTTAGGATTTTTTCGGAATTTTGTATTGGGATCGGGATCAAATGAAAGAATGAATAAGTTTTATTTTGCACGATAGGAATTCGGATGTTAAATATGAGGTTTGTGCCGTTAAGGTATGCCTGTAAGCCTAGTAATTCATATATGTGTTCTATTGATTTAATGTTTATCATTTCGTTTTTAAGTATTTTAAATATTTCTATAAGCTCGTCCGGGTTTAATATTTGTTTTGAAATTATGTTAAGTTTTGCGAATAGTATCGCTTCGGCTAGATTTGTTAGATGATTATGTAAAATTCCTATGTTGTAGTTTACCTGATTCAGATATTGAAATTGTTGAAGGAGAAAGTGTTCTTTCTTTATGTGATTATTAAGGGAATTTTGATTTTGTTTTAAATAATCACTTATTCTGTTTTGTTGTGCATTAATATGATTGGTTATGTTTTCAAATCTCTCGTTCATACCATTATTAATTACAACTTGTTGATTAATTTCACTTTGTAATTTCGATTGATTAGATGTTATAGCTTCAATTTGATTATTTAAGCGTACGGCATCGGAAGCATCCATGTTACCCGTTATGAACTTTATTGCTGTACCTAATCCATTTATTATCCCTCTTCCAGATCTAGTCTTAGGGAGTAGTGCATATAACTTAAGTTTTAATTCATCTATCCTAACTTTGGTTGTCGTCACTGTGCTCTGTAGTTCGTCCGTATTGTTAAAGTGGTTTAGTGCGTCTTGTATTGTCGCTATTGTCTGTTCATAAGTCTGCAGTCTTACAATATGAATTAAGTTACTGTATCCTTCTATTAGTCTTGCGTTGCCTAATTTTAGAGGTAAAAGTCCTAGGTTGTTTCGTAGGTCATGTATTTCAAGTTTCTGTCCGTGGGTTGTCATTGTTAACCTGAAATTTACGTTTTGTCTTTAGTCTAGTCTTATGGATTTTTTGATTCTTATGTGTTACTATTGTTACTTTGTTATTTGTTTTAATTTTCTGTTTGCTAAATCTAGGTGTAATTTTATTTCTTCTACATTCCTTTCTGTAGACTAACTCATTTTCTTTAAACTCAATTGGGTCTACCCTGGATTTATTCAATTTTTCAATATTTTTATTAACTAGTCTTTCTACGTGTTCTTTAACTAATGGGTATAATTCTTTTTGAAACAGATTTAGTTTTTTAAGATATTCATGTTCAGAGTTGAAATTTATTTTTTCATTGAATTTGGAGGTTCTTCCGTAGAATAATTCGTAAGGAGTGTACTGGGTGGTTGAATGAATAGCGTTGTTGTAGGTAGTTAGAGTTTCTGTTAGAATCTCTTCATGGTCGTATTCATGCCGTTTTTCTTTGTACTTCTCGAGAATTATTCGGTAGATTTCTGTGAGTGTGGAGTGAAGTCTTTCGACTGGAGAGTTACTAGAAGTTTGTTGGAAGGATGTAAGGTGTAGTATTATATTATATTGGATGCAGAAATCTTTAAAAATGTTCGAAGTAAATTCAGATCCTTGATCTGCTACTAATTTTGAAGGTATGCCATGAAGACTTACGAAGTGTTTGATACTCTTGAGTACGTTAAGACTTGTTCGAGCTGCTAATGTATAGGCTGCCGCGAACTTTGAAAATTTATCTATTAGGGTGAGGATTTGATTACCGTTGATAGTATAAATGTCGATGTGGATGATGTCCAAAGGCTTTAGGGGTTGTTCGGTCTTTTCAAATTTCAATTTTGGTGGATGTCGATCGTATTTGAATCTGTGGCAGGTTTCACAGTTTTTTATTATTTGAGCTATCTTGTTTTTCATGAACGGGAAAAAGTACTGTCTCTTCAAATGTCTCAAAGTTTCGTTGATACCTCGGTGGTTATTGTTAATATGGTATTCATTTATAAGTCGTTCTTGTTCGTCATTGTCCGTAATGTCAGTTAATGTCTCCGTACATCGTATTAACTTGAAGATCTTACTGTTTGAGAAATATTTGGAATATATGGTTTGAATGATCTTGAAGGTATCATTGTCTGAGTAGATTGCTGATAATTTATTAGGTGCTAGGTATTCTTTAAGAATTTGGGTGATCTTTTCCTCTGTGAATTCCGCAGCGCGAAATGTACGACGTTGTTTGTTTCGAAATATTACTTCTAGGGACATTGGGGGTTTTGCATCTGTTTTGATCAATATTATCTGAAGATTAAACTCGTTCAAGGGTCGTTCGGAGATTGGTATGCCATCGTTCATGTTTTCCGTAGCAGTGTGAATCGTGGCATCTGTATCGTCTTCTGAAGGTTGTTTGCTCTCTTCAATATTAATTTCTGCAGCTTTGTTGCTGCTAGAATTTGGTTGCATCCTGCTAAGCGCATCTGCGTTGGAGTTTTGGCTTCCCTTTTTATATACTACCTCGTAGTCAAACTCTTCCAGTTTGAGTCGCCATCTGATTAGTTTTGAGTTTTGTTCTTTAAAACTCATGAGGTAGGTTAAGGGTTTATGGTCTGTTACGATTTTAAATTTTCGGCCGTACAGATAAGGCCTGAAATACTTTATGGCCCATACAATGGCCAGAAGTTCCTTTTCCACTGTTGAATAGTTTACTTCCGAGTCAGTCAACGTTCGGCTCGCGTAACAGATTGGTTTGTCGCTTCCAATTGGGCCCTGTGATAGAACGGCTCCAATTGCAACGTTGCTTGCGTCAGTTGTTAGGATGAATAGCTTCGAAAAATCCGGATATTGTAATATTGGATCATTCATTAAGAGGTGTTTGCAAGCTTGAAATGCCCTGAGATAGTTTTGGTCGACGTTTATTTTCCTTCCCTTCTTCAAACATTGGGTAAGGGGTTTAGTTATATTCGCAAAATCTTTTATAAATTTGCGGTAATAACCAAGTAGTCCGAGGAAGCTTTTAATCTCTCTTTGTGTTTTTGGAAGTGGGAATTCCTTTATGGCTCTGATTTTCTCGGGGTTTGGTTTAACACCATCAGTGGACACAATATGCCCGAGAAAGGCGATTTCTTTGTGCAAGAATTCGGATTTGTCCATCTGGACCTTGAGGTTTGCTTCTCGAAGTTTGTTGAAGACTTTTCTTAGGTTTTCTCCGTGCTCTTGGAGCGAAGTGGAGAAGATGATGATATCATCTAAATATACTAGACAAATTTTGCCCTGTAGCTCTTTGAGGATGTTGTCCATGACGCGTTGGAAGGTGGACGGGGCATTTTTCAACCCGAAGGGCATACGTGCGTATTCATAATGACCACCTTCTACAGTAAAGGCTGTTTTCTGCACGTCCCGTGGATCCATCTCAATCTGGTGGAATCCACTCGCAAGATCGAGAGTACTGAAGTATAAACTTTTGCCTAGCTTGTCTAATATTTCTGTAATATTAGGTATAGGGTAACGATCGCTAATCGTTTTTTCATTAAGCTTGCGGTAATCAATTACCAGTCTCCATTTTTGTTTCCCACTCGCGTCCTTTTTCTTTGGGACTATCCATACTGGAGAACTCCAAGGAGAATAACTTGGTTTTATAATCCCTTGGTCCAGCATGTCACTAATTTGTCGTCGCACTTCCTCTTTGTGGACGTATGGATATCTATAGGATTTCGTATAGATAGGAATGTCGTCTGTGGTTAATATCCGGTGTTTAATTTGATTAGTGAAAGTCAGTTTTTGGTTCTCGCGGAAGAATATATCGTCGTATTCTTGACATATGTGGAAAAGAAGATCTCGTTCTTCTTTGTTTAGATGAGAAGAACGAAGTTTATGGGTGACATTTTCGGGAGTTACGGGATTTTTGTTATCTGGACAATTTATATTAAAAGAATTGACTTCAACATATTTATCTGTTATAGGTTCTACCTTTAACGGTTGTTCTAAGAACACCTCTTGTTCCAGGTTCGATGAATTAACTAATTCAACAAGGCTGTACCAGGCTGTGGATCGGTAGATTCCTTCAGGGATATAGACACCTGGTTTTACTAAGGTGTTTTTAATGAGAATATCTCCGTGTTCACTATCAACTGGAATTTTTGCTATTAATTTGGATAACGGGGGAATTATAAATTTTTGCGACATTAAATTTGGCTTGAATTTAAGGGGAATGGAAATATTCTTTGTTACCAGTGTATCGTTTACTAAGTCTACTTTAGCGCCTAACGACCTTAGTGTGTCGAGTCCTAGCAATCCATCAAAATAACCGTGAAACTTGAATATTAGGAACGTACTTGTTCCAGGTTGTTTGAATTCGCAAAAATTTGGTAATGTGATTTGTTTGTCTAATGTATATCGGTTTAATACGGTGATAATAACTGTAGGTTTTACGCTTTCTAAATCATCCGGGTGGACATATTCTGGGCTTAAAAATGAGTCTGAAGCTCCCGTATCTATTTGAGTGGTCGGCCAGATGGAGAGGAGATTTCAATATAGGGTAGAACAGATCCATGCGTGTTGATGTCTATATATCCGGTGGGTTCTGAGAGGCTTTCGGAGAAAAATTTGAGTCATCTATTTCATAATTTTGCTCTTCTTCATTTGTAACTTCTGGGGTTTCGTCTCTCCACTCATAGTCGGGAATTTGGTTAGCAATTTGTTGGTCGTAATAATAATCTAATTGTTGGTGGTTTGGTTCGAAATGAGGATCTGTGTCTGTTGCTGAGGCTACGTGGAATAGTTACTTGCTAGTAAATTTAGGTGGACCGGTTGGACGGAAGAAATTGTTTTGTGGGTTAATATTCTGCTGGTTCTGTGGATATCGATTTTGTCGGATATTGCTTGAACCTATATCCATGGGTTCAGGTTTGGGCAGATTTCTGTTGCTGGTTCCTTGGTTAAACTGCGACCTATGTTGGAAAAAGCTATTTTGATGCTGTTGAGGTCTTTGAGTATAGTTATTGGGATTAATCGTTATTGGTCTATTGTTGAACATAGGGCGGAGTGTAGGGTAAGATAATCGGTTATTTGTTGGGGTAAAAGGGAGGAGTGTGCGATTATTTTGATACGCGGTAGTGTTTGCTGTTGGTCCTCTAAAGTGGGTTGGATTTGATGGATTTTTAGAAAGACTACTCGGATAGTGGACCCAAGAGGCTCATTAAGTCCCGATAAGATGGCATTGAGACACATTGATGTATATAATTCCCGTTTTGCTGTAACTACGGTTCCGTTGGTTTCATGTATTTGGACGTGATTTGTCATGGTGGCAAGAATTTCTATTATCTCACTGTAGAAACGTTCAACGCTTTTATTTTGTTGCTTTAAATCGTGAAGATCTTTAATTAACGAAGTTTCATTGCGTTTATCTGAATAATGGAGGATAAGATTTTGTTTGATTTGAAACCAATCCAACGGGGTACCGTACATATTCAATACCTCGTTGGCTGGGCCTTCAATTTTATTTCTAATTGCTCGGAGCAGGAGCTTACCATATGGCGTTCCTTCCGTTACTACAATTAACGATCTAATTTCCTCAACATTGTTCAGAAATTCATAAAGCAATCTAGGATTGCCATCAAATTTCGGCAAATCTTTAATGGCATCAGGTACTCGTAAAGAGTTAAAAATATCATTTGGAGTAAGCACTTGGTTGCCACCGGTGCCTGTAGCCATGTTGCTATAATCACGATTGTTATTTTCGGAATTTGAAAACACAAACAAATCTAAATTTTCAGTTGAGACACTTTCTTCTTTAATAACACTTTCACTATCGGAATCACTTTCTACGTTGTTTAAATTATTTAAGGAAAAAAATTTCTTTAATTTTTTATAAGGTTTAAATCTTTTACTAGGTTTTTCTAACGGCATATAATATATTTAAATAAAATAAGGTAAATTATGGCTAGGATTTATGGAAAAATATTCAAAATTCGACTTACATTAAAATTATCAGGGCGATCATAATTGGCGACGATGTTCCCTCGTTGAGTTGAAGTTGCCCTTGGTATCGATGTTCCCTCAATGAGATGGATTTCCACTTCGATGTTCCCTCGATGAGATGGATTTCCACTTCGTATCGATATTCCCTCGATGATCAATTCAGTTCCTTCGGTGTAATCTTGCAGCGCCAATATTCTGTCGGCGGCTTCACACAGATTTTCTTGCACTTACTAGAACTTTGGAATTGTACTTAGAATCCGCGAACTACTATGAAAACCGATAAACCGTCGGCACTAGCAATATCACGATTTAATCAATAACGTCACTACTGGATCCTTTCGGATCCTACCGACTGCGCCAGTAATAGAACTCGAGACACGACGAGATAAAAAAATAATAAATTTAAAACGTTATAAATTTTTCTTTATTAAAATTTTTACAAGTTAAATTGACTTTATTCTCTTGAGTGTTAAAACAGAACTGAGCTTTCTTTATTTTACATTAAAAATGATAGGTACTTTAAAATTGATCAAAATTGCTTACGCTGAATTAATTACAATTGGGCTATGGGATTGCTTATTCGGCAAATTAATTGGAAATTTAAAAGTTGGGAAATACAAGAAAAATGTTATTAAAGAAAAATGTTATTATTGATTTGGTCAGCATGTCTGGTTGATTTCCGGCACGTGTTGCATGTAGAACATGTAACTCGCGTAACGGTTTCGACGGGCTGTGCGCCGCTCGCCGACCGGGAGCGCGTTCAAAAACCTTACTATAGTAAACCACGAGGTAAGCTGTGGTTATGCTACATCACATCACTTAACCACGAAAGTTTATGTTTAACCATGGAGGTTTTTGAACGTACCGTGGTTAACTACGTGGTAAAGAAAATTTAAAATTTTTTTTCATAAAATAGTGTCGGCTATTTGCCTCAATTATTTCCAATAATTATTTATTTAAAATAATCTCACAAATCCCACTTTGATTTGTTCATTATTAACATTAAAACAAATGTCAAAAAATTGTTTTTATTCTTCTTCTTCTTAACTATCGCTAACCATGCTCCCGAGCATGGTTAAAATTTAACTACACCATGGTTAACCACGGGAGTTTTTGAACGCCAAAAAGTTATGCTCGTGGTTATGTTGTAGTTAACCACGGAGTTTTTGAACGACAAAAGTTTACCATAGTTAACCATGGTTATCCATAGTAAGGTTTTTGAACGCGCTCCGGTGCGCGCCACACCATCGGCCCATCGATAACAGACATTGGGCGTCCGTTCCATTCATCTACGTCACTGTATTTGATTTATTTAATTTAGAATTCTTAAAAAAATATGGCAGACACCTAAAAGAGTGCAATAACATATAATAACTTCTTCGATTTCAATTACCAATACAAAACCAAATATCTCAATTCCGATATGGTTTAGAGAAAATTTCTCAAATTAATGTGTTCATAATAGCTTTTGATCGCTGTATTCTGTTCTTTCATAATATCTAAGTTTCATTACTGGCCGCTCAACTTCAAAACGACGCCAACTTTACCCAAACCCCTTTATGTCCAGTGTCGTAGGTATGTTTAGTCAAAGCACTATGGTATTAATTCATATTATTACAGTGGTATTTATGTTGGTAAATTCTCTTTTTTAGGGGTTGTGAGGTTTCGTTAATGTAAATTTTTTCACAAGCACCACATTTGATCTGGTAAATGACATTGGTTGGAATTCTATCTTTGAGTTTAGTAAAGAGGTTAGTAGTAGAAGAGATTGATATGCTAGCGATCTTAATATTACTATTACTAATCATTTTGTTTAGAGCAAAAAGGGTATTATTGTCATATGGGATTTTAGCAAAAATAATTCCAGGAGTTGGGCTGGTATCATTAGTAGAGTTAATGTTATTTCTAGCTTTGAGTTTATGTAATCTTTTATTGATAAATTTCTTGATGAATGAATATGGCTAGCGATTCTGTATTAATTTATGATATACATATTAGGTTGAAATTCTTTGGATGGAAAGATTGGTCATATAATAAGAAAGCTCGATCTACAAGAGAATTAACCACTTATTTTGTAAAAGTTATTAGTGAAAGAGTCATAATTTAGGAGACGTCCACTGGCGATCGGTTTTTGGTTGGTACCATCTGTAATTATTAGGTTGTTAGCTCTTATAAGGGTCACGTCAAGGAAGTTTAATCTGTCTTCTTTCTCTAATTCTAATGTAAACTTTAATCTAGGGTGATAGCAATTGAACTTCTCAAGTATCAAATTGGTCGAATTAGTGGGAGCAATTTATTAGACAATCATCTACGTATCTTTTATATTATAAAATGTTGTATTGGGGAAGAGGGATAATTTCTTTTTCGAGGTTTTGTAGGATAATGTCAGCAAGGGAACTAGAGATGCTTGATCCCATAGGTGAGCCGTCAATTTGTTTGTAAATGATGTTGTTATGGCTAAAAACAGAATTATTGAAGCAAAGCTTTATGCCATCTATGAATTGTTCTAAACTAAGGTCTGTGAAATTACCAATCTCCTTCCATCTATCATTTATACATTCTATAACAAGAACTTGGGGAATACTGGGATATAAAGCTATTACATCAAAGCTTGCGAGGCTATAATCATTAGGAATAAAAAGTTCAGAGATATCATTCACGAGTTCAAATGAGTTTTTAATGTTAAATACATATTTTGAAGTAACCTGAGATAAAATACTGTTAAGGTGCTTGGATATTATAAATTGGGGTGTCAATAGTTGAAGTGATCTGACGTAAGGGAATATTAGTTTTATGCATCTTCGGGTTCATGTACATTCTACCTATCTTTGTATTTTGTATGATTAATTCAGGTTTATTTATTTGTTTCAAATATTTTTTAAATTCCAAGTCTAATTTGTTAATAGGGTTACGATTCAGTTTAATATACGTATTATCATCATTGAGAATTTCAATGGCTTTGGCGTCATAGTCATGTCTAAACATTAGTACTGTTTTAGCTCCTTTGTCAGCTTTTGTTATTATTAACGAGCCTTTGTGATCTTTTACGAATTGTTTAGTAATTTTGATCCACTCTAGTATTTCTAGCTGTGGGTAGGATAATTTTTCAATTTTCAAGGTTTTAAATCTATTGTCTAAATATTTGGAAATTTTAAGTTTAAGTGTAGTCTTTATTTACAATATTGCTTCTATCAATCGATACGGAGAGGTTGATATATGTTTCTAAAATCAAATTTTAAATGTATTTAATGCTATTTGTTTTAAAATTGAAATTAGGTCCTAATGACAGAATCATTAACACTTTCTCGTCAATAGGTAGATCAGTTAAATTCACAATCCAGTTATGATAATATTTTTTTATGAAAAAGCAAATACTATTTTTAAGGGAGTAGTTTCGTAGATTTTCTAATTTCTTGTCAGTAACGAAGTGTCATGGTGCATACTGAGTGAACGTGTTCATTGCGCAGCTCCTAGTTAATTTAATTTTTTCCGCTATATTTCCTAATTTTTAAGAGTTAATTATTCTTCCGTCGCGTCACTATAATTGCCTGTTGGTGTCTTGCAGTCTAAAATAGCAAATAGTGTAATAATTAAAAATTAAATTCAAATTCATTCAAATTCACTCAAATTATGCCTAAACAAAGACCACCAACAACACGAAAAATCGCTGAGTCAGACTCGTCTAACGCCAAAAATGTTACACCGGTACACTCAGCTAGCAGGCGCACGGAGAACACTACTCCAAGATCTACGTCGATAGCAGCCCCGGAATGCAGCATTGAACTACTGGAGAAGCGGATTATGTTGACCTTGAATCGAGTGCTGGAGGAACGACTTTCTGCATTTGAGGATCGGTTAATACAGCTTGAGAGCCGCCTGTCCACGCAAATTGAAGATGTACGGAATTCACTTACCACTCTAGTAAGTAAAATAAATAATGACGTTGAGTCCGTGCAGCATGATCTCGCCGTTCTCTCCAACGAGGTGGAGGATCTTCGACGGCAATCCAGACTTCAGGATGTGGTCATTCGTGGTATTCCGTGTGCTGATAATGACAATCCGAAGGAAATTATAAAATCTCTTGCCTCCACCATTGGCCATGAGCTTTCACAATATGTGAATGTATTTCGCCCACAGCAGCGGCGCGGCACAGAATCTGGCAATATGAAGAAACCAAGTTCAATGCTTATTGTCAAATTCCCTTCTGGCAATGAGCAGCAGGAATTTATTCGGAAGAGCCGTCTACATGGACCGCTGCCCCTAAAGAATATTAACTTGGGCTTTACTTCCGATAATCTCGTGCATGTCAATGAAAGCTTGACGTCAAAAAATATGGACATTTTTCAGACAGCTCGGAAGCTACAAAAAAGGAGCTTGGTATCCTCTGTATTTACCCGTCGTGGTTTAGTGTATGTGCAGGTGGATAAAAACAAACCACCCAAAGTTTTTTCCTCTGCACTAGATCTCAATGATGCCGTTAATTTATCATCTTCTCCCAGCCTGAAATAACTGCCAGCATATGTCTTGGAGCATCGCATCGCACTTTGAGCATGATTTTTAATTTATTTTTAATTTTAATTTTTATTTTCGTCTCTTCAATGTTAATTATTTTCTTCTTTGTTTTTATATTATGTTATTTTCTTCTTTGTTCTATATTTTTATTAATTTTATTAGCTTTAGTTTCTTTATATATATGTTCTTGTAATGTATTTATCCTTCACTTTCACCTTTTCTCACTTCTACTGTGCTTGCTTGATGGATGCTTCTGTGTGTTGCTCTGTCCTTTGATTTGGATAATCTCTAGGAAATATGAATAATTACACTAATTGTGTGCACAGGGAGAGACTACTACTCAATATCCTGTCCTCTTCCTGCTCAGGCCTGAACATTTGTGTTTTTAATGCAAGAAGCTTAAGAAATAAAATGGATGAATTCAGATTAATGTTGGAACTCACGAAAATTCATGTTCTGTTGGTAAGTGAGACTTGGTTGAAAACTGGAATCCCGTCTGCTCTAGTTTCCCTTCCTGGTTTTTTGATGCATCGTAATGATCGCATAGGTCGTACTGGTGGGGGTGTCGCCATATATTGTGCATCATTGCTCTCCTCGAAAGTGGTGGGCAAATCGTGTGGCTCGCAACTTGAATTTCTTGCAGTAGAAGTAAAATCTGCCGGTGACAAATGTGTTGTAGTCAGTGTATACTGTCCGCCCAATAGTTTTAACACTGAGATTGGCACTGAACTTGCCAACCTTATTGCAAGGCTTTCTCTGCACTACGAAAACATAATTGTTGCTGGTGATTTTAATGTTAACCTTTTGAAAGCCAATAATCGTTCGACTGCACTTAAGCAATTCCTTGTATCACTGGATTTACATATCTTGAATGAACTGCCTACGTTTTTGAACTGCCAGAATCCCTCCCTACTCGATATTCTAGCTACCACTGCCACGGATGCTGTATTGAAACACAGTCAAATCTCCCCGCCTAGTTTTCTTGATCATGACCTACTATTTCTCTCAACTAAGTTTGCATTTTCTCCTCCCTCTTCATGTTCTTCCATTTCGTATCGTGACTATAGCAATATTAATTTAGATCAGCTTTCTGAAGTCGCCGCGGCAATGCGGTGGGATGATATCTATTACACCACTTGTATCGACACTAAAGTTGATCTATTAACTGCTTTTATTCATCACCTTTTCGATCAGTGTGTCCCTATAGTAACGAGAAGGCGCCAGGTATCTCGCCATTGTCCATGGTATTCCCGTGAAATCCGCGATCTGATAAATCAGCGTGAGTTTATGTATAGGCGCTATCGCAAGACCAGAATTCCTAGGTATCGTAATGCTTACAAACAATTACGCAACCTAATCACCTGCAAAGTCAAATCTGCTAAACGGGAATTTTACTCCCGCAAGCTTGATCCCGCTCTAAATTCCAAACAACTTTGGTCCAATATTCGTTCTTTAGGAATTAATACTTCTGTACCCTCACCTTCTGATGTAGATGTAAATCTTCTCAATGCTTCCTTTATTCAATTTCCTCCCGATAACACACTCTCCTCTCCCACGTACTCCCCTTCATCTAGCTCACTCAGTACTGATGGTTTCAACTTTCGTTGTGTAGACTCCTGTGAAGTTCTTGAAACATTGCTGTCCATCTCATCTAACAGTATCGGTTGTGATGAAGTTTCTCCGCGATTTCTTAAGTTACTCTCTCCACTAATTCTGGAAACCATCACTCATATCTTTAATTACTGCGTGACAACTTCACAAGTGCCCCTGATTTGGAAAAAGTCTGTTGTGATTCCATTACCAAAGAAATCCTGTCCAGTCGATTTAACAGATTATCGTCCTATTAGTATTCTTCCCTTTCTTGCCAAAGTCTTCGAGAAAATTCTCTTCGGTCAGATCACGCGCTATATTGAATCTAACAATTTCCTTTCTAAACTACAATCTGGCTTCCGTAAAAACCATAGCTGCGAAACTGCTGTATTGAAGGTAACTTCAGATCTTCGTTCAGTCCTCGATCAGGGTGATGTAGGTTTACTTGTTCTTCTTGATTTCTCCAAAGCGTTTGACTCTGTAGTTCACTCGCGTTTGCTTTCCAAACTTAGGACATTCTATAATTTTTCTTCTTCTGCCATCAGACTTTTCTCCTCCCTTCTGTCTAATAGGTCACAGTGTGTTCGTCATAACGGGGTTGCGTCTTCATTCCTACCAGTACTTGTAGGGGTTCCACAAGGCTCAATTCTCGGTCCTCTCCTTTTCTCCCTGTATGTCAACGATGTTACCTCCGTTATTCAACGCTGCTCATTTCATCTATATGCTGATGATCTTCAGTTGTACACCTCGTGTCCTCCTAGTAAAATCAGATCTTGCATCTCAAATCTTAATGATATTCTGTCCCAAATAAATGAGTGGAGTTCTTCCAATTTTCTTAAATTAAATCCTAATAAGTCCAAAGCACTCATCCTTAAACGTCCCAATAGGTCCCTGGACAATATTCCAAATATCGTCCTTGATAATATTCCTCTTCCCTTTGTTGAATGTGTCAATAATCTCGGTATTATTATTAATGACAGACTATCCTGCTGCGATCATGTCTCACTTATACTCTCCAAGATCTATGGCACATTGCGTAAACTTTGGCTCTATGGTAATCTCTTACCACAATCTATTCGTGCCAAGCTAGTTAAAACTCTCGTGGTGCCACATTTTCTTTATGGTGCCCTTGTTTACATTTCTTTTGACTCATCTTGTCGTCAACGTCTTAAGGTAGCATTTAATGATTGTCTACGGTATATTTTCCACTTGAGACGCTCGGATCATGTGTCAGGCATACAACATTCTTTATTAGGTCACGACATTTTTCGTCTTCTTGACATCATGGCACTGGTCCTCCTACATAAAGCATTTTATGCTAAAAGTCCTGTATACCTCTCCGACTTCCTAACTCCTTTACAGTCCTTGAGATCAATCAAATTCCTTATACCTGCTCATTTGTCCCTAATTGGTAGTCGCTCCTTCTTTGTGTATACAATTAGACTTTGGAATTGCCTTCCTAACACAATAAAAAGGATAGGCACAACAGCAGCTTTCAGAAAGCAAGCATCTAGTTTTCTCTCTTCCTCTTCCTCATCTTTTCTTTAGTTCTTTTTATTTCCTTTCTATTTTTTTCCCCCTATCTAACCCTCTTATCTATCCCCTATATTTTTCTTTTCACTTATACATTATTTATTTAAGGCTAGTTTAAGTCATTTTTTTTTTTTTTTTTTTTTTTAAGATTTAAATATTTTTTCTTGCCGTTTGTTCTGTACTTTAAAAGATGTAGTTCTTGTGTACTGCCCCAATAAATGTATAATAAAAAAAAAAAAAAAAAAAAAAAAAAAAAAAAAATTGATATTCGATTTTTTGACTTAGTTTTATGATATATCTTGTTTATACAATGTAATAATATAAATCAGTTGGAAGGCTGTCGATGAATTCTATTAAATAATTTGTTTTGACATTTCTTATATGATTTATTTTAGCATAAGTATCATTGATTTGTATATTTAATAATTTAAATTGAAATAGTTTTAAGTTATGTGAAAATTTTGTATTATTGCATTCTGAATGAAATTTATGATTGATTCTATGATAAAATGATGATAAAATTCGGAATGAGGTTATATTTTTTACATGTACTTAAGAAATAAAGTCTATTTTCATTAATTGCTAGTTTTTTAATATTATTATAATACCTGTAAATTGATTGTGTAGTTTGGATGCCAAAATGAAGCTTCATTTGTTGGAAAAAGCCTTGTTGTGTCATTGGCTGGCATTGGTTTTTTCTATCCTCTGAAAAACCAAAACAATTTTGCATGGTTTTGTTTGTGTATATTTGTAACCAAAAGTATTAAAAATTAAAAATAAGTACTGAAGTAACTCTGTATCAACGAAATTTTGAAGCTATATTCTTACTTAAAAAATAAGTAATATTCTAACTTAAAAAATAAGTTAGTCTTAAGTAAAAACGTAATCTAGATAGATTATAACGCTTAAGTAACCTGTTTGTAACAAAAACGAAAGTTTTAAAATAACCTAGGTTAGATTTTGCTACTTGGGTCTTGTATTTAATTATCATTTTGCTCATCTCGCGCTTGTTGGATCATGGACATTTGTAATATATAAGCCGCATTCCTTTCTCTTACCAAATTAAAAAACTTCTCCCTGATTACGCGTAATTCTTCTTGTAAACATATAATCCTAACTTGTCGACAAAAGTCACTGTCATCATCTGAATCTGAAGAGGTAGAATCCAGATAGTCATCGTGATCCTCTTCGAATTCCTGGCTTCCAATTTCGTGAAGCTTCTCAAATAGCTGATCCAAACACAAATTTTTCATGTTAATATTGAATACATTTTCCCGTGGATAATATAGTTCCATTCGCTGCCTATATCCGATATACTTCCTATTTCACTTCTTCTTCACTTGAGAAAATACTTCATCAGAAACCTGTATATAATACATACCTATATGTGAAGAAAGAGAGAATGAGTAATAATAATAATTATTTTTTTTCTTTTAACCTAGAAAAAAAAATAATGCATTTACATGAAAAAAGATATTTCGTACCATTGCATAATTCACGTCCTCAAAAATTTCGAGGATCGTTTTCCAAAAATAATTTTCATTTCTATCAAAAAATTCCCCAATTAACTCTATCCCATGAGGACATACATAGTTATAGGCTGAAGAAGCTGATTCTTTGCGTGGTGCAGGTTCGGGAGGTGGGCGTTATAGGTTGATTTGGTTTTGGAAGAGGATTGTTGCCATAATCAGGAATATTTATCTTCCCATCTTCCAAGTAATCGTAGTTTAAACCCACCGGTTTCTAATTTGGGCCAAATGTATTTACGGCCGTATAGTCTATCTGGTCTGATGATGATTATGTAGATGGTTTAATTTTCTTTATTTAGAATCAATAAATAATTATAAGACTCATAATTATTTTAATTATTTTTTTAATTTAAAACAATCACATCACTTATTTTATTTATAAATATTCACCATTTTGTTCACTGACGAAATACCTCTAGTCCAGACGAACTATTCACTTTACTGCTCAACAATGGAGTGATTACTGAATCAGGTAAGCCCATTTATAAGGACTCACCATTTGCACAACTAGGGTTGCCAGGTGTAATGGTAACGAAGCTGCTACTTTATTGTATTATTTTATACTAACGATCGACCTTTTTGTAAAGTATTTCGAGGCACAGCACGAAATGCAGCTCCACCAGATGCCTATAATATACAAATAAGTTGTGTATAATGAAACAGACAAACAAGCAGAGCAGCTCCAGGGAAGTTAGAGTAGAGCAGCTGACAAAAAAAGTTCAACAAGTTAGAGCAAATTGAGGGCGAAAAATATTTTTCTTTGTCCAATAAAAAGGTAGAGTACGTGAAATCGTTCTCTAAAAGCTCACGAAAAACACAAATCAGTAACATTTCAGGCAATTTAGGATATCTTAAACCTTGAGACGTATTTTTTGCCCACTATTTTCTATAAAATTCTTTTGTAATAATTCATTCACTTTTTGTTGGTACGTTTTCCTGTTCATATGATGATTTTTGACTGCGAGATTCATTATAAAAACGTTCTTTTTTTAATTTTATATTTAAAAATGTTCAATATTACTGCAGGTATTTGTATATCTGAAATACATTAAAATTACTTTTTTAGCTTATGTTAAATATAATCAAATTTATACAGCTGAAAAAATAAATTCAGTATACACCATAAATATTGAAGAAAAAAAGCTAAGAAAGTAATTTAGAGAAATCATAAGCAGAAAGGAGAAAACAAAAGTAAGCCACCTTTTAAAACAAGAGAAAAAACTAAAAAAAAAAAAAAAAAATAGTATTTAAAAACTTACCCACCCTTACTTTTTTCAAACCAATATAAATTGTTCTTAACTTTTTACGCAGGTGCACTTCTTCACTTCACTAACGTTTCCTTGTAAATGAACACGCTTCAGCAAGCTTGTTCCTATGTTTTACATTTTCGTACAATTCTAACTTATAATGAACCTATGCATTAAAAGCGAGTATGTTTCTAACTCGTCTTATTGTTATTCCAACTTGTCATCTTATTGCTTTTCCAACTTGTAGGATATTTAATGTCATTGGCCTTTGCAAATTCATATGCAAGTTTTTTAACTTGGACACATGTCAGTCCGTAGTGCATCTTAGAACACTCTAAGATATATTTATTCAAAAGATCCTTATCTGTTTTTGTAAAAACTTGCTGCGATGCAAATTTTGATTCGAATACACGAATTTCGCTACCAAGATCTTGTGTTTTGCGCAATTTTTTGATACGGCCTTGGAGTGTTTGTGATTAACTCCATATTTGGCTGCTGATTTCCGAAAGGAGACTTTGTTTTCTAAAACTTTATCGATAGCTTTTAACATTGCCTCTTCATCCACCTGTCCACTCCTAGTTCCCTTTTTCTTGTAATTTCTGACCATAATCGTTCTGCAAAACAAAATTATGGTATAACTTAAATTTACAAACTAAATTAAAAAATCCCCGTCCACTTCTGTATGAACCTTCCCCATCCCATCACAAGAAAATGAAATCAAAATATTGCTGTCAAAAAGGCAAGCATGTGTGTGAAACTCATGGGCTGAACTTCCGCAATTAAAACAATGCCGTCATTTCTTATCAATATCGTCCCCTCTATTGTTTCTCGCGTCATTTGTTCTGTTCGTACGACCATTGTCGAAACTTTTTCCTCCGTTATCGTATTTTGCTTTGGCAGCGATTTTGCTATTGACGCAGATCAATCGGTCATATTTGATCGTTTGGAATTTTCGAAAGATATGAGCGATTTTCTTGCGATTTTACCAAACTGTTAAAAAATAAATCAGTAGTGAGAAAACGAGCGAGATATTACAGTGGAAAAAGTAACATTGAAGAAACTTGTGAAGTATTGTACTAAAAAAAGGATACGTAAATATGAGTGACCAGGAAAAAATTTGTATAATAAGTGGCGGAGGTATAATAATAAAACGCCGTAGACGCCAGAAGAATAGATCAAAATGGGTCAAACAATGGTTGAGCAGAAAGGATCTTAACCATATGCCACTTCTTGAAGAAAATGATCCTGATGACTTTAAAAATTATTTGCGAATGGATCAAAACACTTTTAACATTTATTTAATTTGTTAAAAGATAAATTAAAAAAAAAGGATACGAAAATGCGTCAGGCTATCCCTCCAGAAGAACGTCTTATAGCAACATTAAAATTTTTGACAACTGGACGATACTACAACTGCCTGCGGTTTTCTGTTGGTATAGCAGAGCAAACGTTGGGCTATTTAATACCAGAAACATGTCGTATAATGTATGAAGTTTTATCAAAGGATTATTTTTAAAGGTAAGAGAAAAAACTATATTTTTTATTTTAATGGGAAATGTCTGTATTTATTTGTTGAAATTTTTGGCAAAATTTAAAGAAAAATTTGAAATATAATCTTCGTTGTTGTCTGCATTTGATGTTGTATCGGAAGCCACCTGGCTTTCACCAATTGAAGTTTGAGGTAAAGGTGAAGTTTCATGATTTGTTTGATGGGGCGAAGTCAAGAGCGGATCATCAGGCTCGAAGTCCTTGAAGTTAGTTGAAAAAGGTGATAAAACGCGGCTTTCATTGATAAAACGCGGCATCCGTGAATAGTGTTGATGATCTAGTTTCTGAACTAACTGATTCATTCTCAGGTTCTTCCACCAACCGTGTTGACTCAGTAAATTGTTTGAAATATGCTTTCCTCATAACTTGATTTATAATATCCTCAGCTAACACTTTTTGACAATCGTCAAGTTTGCGCAGTTTTGCTGCCCAGCTAATGCCGATAGCGTCGAACTCATCTATTTCCTTTCTCATATTTCTACCGCTTATTTCATATAAGCTGCGAGAACACGTTTCAAGGAAGTCGTCCTCTTTTTTTCTTTGCATCTTCCCCTTATTGGCCGCGAGCTCATTCGGGGTTTTTGGGGTTTTAAAAGCCTAAAAATAGCATAAATTATATAATTTAATTTTGTCTACGATACAAGTACGTCACATCGTATTGATTAACACAACAAATATTATTTTTTCCTTGCCGTTTCCTCAACCAAAATAAGAGTGGATGCAAAAACCAGAGCAGTTCAAAAATCGCTGGGAGTTTATAAACTGTGGTGGCGCATTAGATGGAAAGCATTGTAGAATTATTTGTCCTCCTCAATCAGGCGCAACTTATTTCAATTACAAAGGTTTTTCTTTTATAGCATTATATTGATGACATTAGTTGACGCAGAGTATAAATTTATTTGGTTTGATGTAGGAAAGCAGGGAAGAATGTCTGATGGAGGAGTTATTCCTTGGACACAATTTTATAAAGATCTCGAGAATGATAAACTAAACTTACCAAGTACAGAGGAAATTGATTTGAATTTTGAATTCGTTTTCATTTCTGACGAAGCTTTTTCTTTTGATAAACATTTGTTAAAACCATATCCTAGTAAAGATACAACTGATGAGAAACGGATTTTCAATTATAGATTAGCTCGAGCAAGAAACGTCGTAGAAAATGCTTTCGGCCTGCTGTCTAGCAGATTTCGAATTTTTCATCGACCTTTATCAATGAATGTTGAAAATGCAAGCTATATTATCGGCTAACGGAAAGTTCGACATATGTTAACTCTTCAACATTTGATCGAGTCAATAAAAGAAGCAAATACATCCGGGTGAATGGAGAAACGAAAATCCTGCTGAAGTACCTTCGAACAGATACATAGAGATAAATACTGTGACTTTTTTAATGGAGTCGGTCAAGTTGCGTGGTAGAATGAAATGTTAAAAAAGGAAAAGCTTAAATTCGTAATCATTTGTTGTTTAAAGCTAAGAAAAATAAAAATATTTACCGATGAAGATGATGAGCTTTGAGTACTTACTTCAT
The DNA here is from genome assembly GCA_949987705.1 of Thereva unica. NCBI lineage: Eukaryota > Metazoa > Arthropoda > Insecta > Diptera > Therevidae > Thereva > Thereva unica. The sequence continues at coordinate 38,705,702 of OX465284.1, read as the reverse complement.
TATTATCATTTGTTTCCTTTGCTATTTCATGACCGTCGCCGCTATGTTCGTTTTCTTGTTCTGAAGTTTCTTCACTTTCGCTTCTATTAAAACTCTCCAAACTCGCTGTGGGCATCATATTTCCTCCAATGAAAAGAAGAAGGTTGTAGTACCAAAGACGTGGAACATAAACTTCCTCTAATCCACTTCCACTCTTTTTGGATTGTTGAACTTTGTTAAATTCTTTACGAAATGTCGTTCTCAAATTTTGTATTTTAGACTGAACAAAATTTTTGTCTGCATTTTTATAGTATCGCTTACTATATTCCACTAACTCTTTGTAAGCATTTTTTTTTAAGTTTTTGTTGGTATAACCACTGCACTTTATATTCCATAAACACGAATATTTTTGACATAAATCAATTAAACCGGTAATAAAGTAACCGAAGCCATTTTTATATTTTGAATTTTTTTGAATAATAACGGATCACGAAAGAAAAAAAAACTTTACCAGTCTCACATGGCAGAAATGTACCGATAATTTGATCTTCAAGTATGTGTGCAAAGCCAACTTATCTACCAAATTTTTTGAAGCCCATAATAATCGTTTACAAGTGCAATAAGTGTGTGTGGAATGTACGACTTATCTGACAACTTTATCGGCCGATATTTTTCGTTTACAAATAAATTTATCTCATTAGCACTAACTAGCAGATTTTTTATCAGTCGGCCGATAAAGCTGCTAGTGTATAACCACCTAATCACATACGAAATAACCGATTGGTCATCTATCTCCGATTGCGATGCTATGTCGAGCATGACATATGGGTAATTCCATACCAACTCAGCATGAGTGTCCACCCGCCCATCACGGATTTTAAATTCAACTTCACTGGCGTGTTCTACAGTTAAAAACAACAGATTTTGCCAAATATAAGATTTTTTCGTTTATTTTATTGATTTTTATAATCGATTTTTTATTTTATGTTTTTATCGAAGTCAGAAGTCACAATAATTGAATTTTCTTCTAAATTTGCAAATAGTGAACAATAAAAAATGTAAAAATACACTATCCCGGGAGTTTTTTTTTATGTGGCAGTGATAAACTCAGGAATCACCCTTTGTACTACCAGTCCGTCATGTCGTTTGTCACGTCATGGTGCAATGTCTAGTAGCAAGCTTAGTATGGGGGGGGGGGGGGGGGAATAGGTTAAGGGTTATGGGGGTGTGGGGAAATAGGTTAAGGGTTATGGGGGTGTGAAGGGGTGTTGAAGAAGGTGGCGATGAACCCCGCGTTTGAACTCTTGGATGTTGTAGGAGCTCGGAAATACTGACTGCGAGAGATTATTCCACAGTCGAGTTGTTCTATTTACAAACGAATTCATATCTTGTTGAGTGCGTGAAAGGGGGAGTTGTAGGTAAAGGGAATGAGACGAGTGGGCTAATCTGGTGTTGCGGTTATAAGATTGCCGTGGAGGCAGGAGAGCGTTTATTTCGGAGGAACAGTCGCTATAATAGTAGCGATAAAATTTTGTAAGTGCTGCTACATTCCTACGGTGACTCAAGGGGTCCATGGTGGAGCAGGCGGTGTCGTCATCAATTAATTTAAGGGCCTTTTTTTGGACCTTATCTAACCATGCCAAGGTGGTTATCGACGCGCCGCCCCAGACGAGGGAGTTATATTCGAGAAGAGGCCGAATGTAGGATTTATAAATAACAGCGCGGGCCGATGGCTGGAGGAGGAACTTGCACCTCTTAAGAAATCCCAAGCACTGGGATGCTTGTTTGGCGATTTGGAATATGTGGTCATTCCATCTCAAGTCTTTGGCTAATGTCACGCCTAAGATGTGTAGGGATGGGTCGGCCTTTAGTTCCACGCCATCCACTGACAAGGATGGCGAGGTGTTGATCTTCTTCTTGGAAATAAGATAGTACTTGGTTTTGGAGGGGTTGAATTCAACACGATTCTTTGTTCCCCACTCTAGAATAAGTTCAATGTCGTTATTAATAGAGTTGAACATTACTTCACGATCATCAAGACAGGATCTGGCATGAGTCTGTCTTGTATCGTAGCTGTAAGAGTAACGCAGGGTACCGTCGTCAGCGAAGCTGAGAAGTGGGTTGGAGGGGATTGAAAGTAGATCATTTATAAAGATAAGAAATAGGGCTGGTGATAAAATTTACCCTTGGGGGACCCCCGCAGAGATAGGGTGGGGTTCAGATTTGATACCTCCAATACTACCTTAATTGAACGGCCGGAAAGGAAATTCTCAATCCATTTCTGTAAAAGTGAGTCGATTCCAATAGCTTTGAGTTTAGCTAACAAGGCTTAGTGCCAAACTCTATCAAAAGCCTTGGAGATATCCAAAGCAACCAGACTGGATTCACCTGATTCATGCAAACTTCGGCTGAGGTGTTCTGTAAGACAAACTAAAAGATCGCCAGTGGATCTTCTGTGTCGGAAGCCATACTGTCTGTCGTTTATGAGTAGGTTGGATCCTAGATATCCCATAAGTTTTTTGTTGATTATCGTCTCCATTGTTTTGGAGAGAATAGAAGTAATTGCTATTGGGCGGTAGTTAGAGGGGTCGCTGGAGTCACCTTTTTTCGGTATTGGCTGTACATGGGCAAGTTTCCAAGAGTCTGGATAGGCTCCGGAAGAGTAGGATAGGGCAAAAAGTTTGCGCAGAGGTTTAGCCAAAGGTGAGGCGCATTGTTTTAAGACGATAGGGGGTATATTATCGGGTCCAGTGGATTTATTGATATCGAGCTCCTTCAGGCACCTGTACACCTCGCGAGTCCTGAAGAAAACCCTGTCCATTAAATGAGCGCTGTGCTCGAGAACCGGGGGTAGCATATCATGAAGGAGTTGTGGATGAAGTGAAATTCTTTTTAATGGAGCTTACCAACTTGTAGGAGGTTGCATTAAAGAGTTTACTTCTCAACTTGTTGTCAAATGAATTTTTGACATTCCTGATGGTGACTTTACAGGAATTTCTTAGTTTTATATACTCTACACGGAGCGATTCACTAGGGTAGCTCTTGTAAGCTCGAAAGGCGGCTTCTTTATTTCTGATTGCATTCATACACTCCTGATTAAACCATCTGTTGGGCCTACCCTTCACAGATTTGGTAGAATGAGGAATGAACAAAAATTCATTCCTGCCTGTATGATCCTAGAGATACGGATAGCGGCAGAATTGACGTTTTTGTTTCGGAAACACTGGTTCCAGTCAGTAGATTGGAAAAAATTAATAAGCCCCAGCCAATTGGCCTTCCCATAATGCCATACAGTTCTTTTAACTGGTTTGGGAGGGGTGGGAAATTTGAATGGGAAACTAAATTAAAATCCACGCTTGGCCGATTTGACTTTGTTATTGATTAAATTGCGAAGATTTTTGTATTCACGAAGGTAGCTCAGGATCCTCGTTCTGCGATAACGTCTATACAAGAACTCACGCTCAACAATCAGGATGGGAATTTCGTAAGAAAACCAAGGACAAGATGGAGTTTTACAACGTCTTTTTGTAACTAAAGGGACACATTGATTAAATAGAGACTGAGTGAAAGTATTAAACAGATCGACTTTGGTGTCTACGCAGGTTGTATTATAGATATCAGCCCAAGGTAAAGACGAAGAAGCTTCAGAAAGGCGAGTAAAATTGATGTTATTGAAGTCACGATACGAAGAAAAGGCAGGCAAGGAGGAGGAAGGGTAAAAAGTAAAACGAAGCTAGAGGAAGAGAATATCGTGATCGAAGAAGCTGGGGGGAGAAATTTGGTTATGTTTTAACACTGAGATGGTGGTGGTAGCAGTGAGTACATCAAGGAGCGATGGATTATGGCAGTTTAAAAATGTGGGCAGTTGATTTAGAATACGTAGATCCAATGACCCCAAGAAGTACTTGAGTGTATTCGCACGTTCATTAGTCTTCAGTAAATCAACATTAAAGTCACCAGCAGCAATTATATTATCGTAATGACGGGAAAGCCTAGAGACAAGATCAAAAAAGTTACCAGCAATATCAGGAGTAAACACATTAGGTGGACAGTAGACACTTACAATAACACATTTGTCATGAGATGATTTTATTTCTACTGCAATAAATTCAAATTGTGAGCCAGTGGACTGGCCCACTACTTTTGAGGAGAGAGAATAGGTGACATAAATAGCAACACCACCCCCAGTATGACCCAAGCGATCATTTCGATGCAAAGAAAAAGTAGGCAAGGAAACATAAGAAGTTGGGATTTCTGGTTTAAGCCACGTCTCATTGACTACAATAACATGCAATTTAGTGTTATCAAAAATGTATCTCAGTTCATCTATTTATTCCTCAAACTTCTTTCATTGAAGGTACATATATTCAGCCCTGAGGGGCGAGTAGCGTTCCTTCATTGTACACTCTATCAGGGGAGTTCATCATTAAAAAATGAGCAACAGGGCTGTTCAACTAACTTGCCGAAGCGAAGGCTTGCTTAACTTGCAGAATAAATTTAAGTCAAATGTTTAATAACTGGCCGAAGTGAAGGCTTGTTTCACTTGCAGCGACAATTTGTTTGTATCGGCTGTGCTTCACTTGCAGCGTTCCAATGCGTTTTTCTGAAAAACTAACCGGTCGGAGCAAATTAAAATAAAACAGCGTTTTTGTTTGTTCCTTTATTCACCGCGTCTCTGGACTGTTATACCGAGATCGCCGTGCTTTCGGTGTAAGATCGAGAAGAGCGATCGCGGGGAGTTTCGTCGTTAGTGTTTCTTTTAAATTAAACGCCTTTCTTCGGTAAAATATAAATTTATTTAACACAAATTTTCGCTTTTTAATTTGCACTACTTTGACAAAAAAAAATAAAAGAACAGAAAAAAAAAAAGATTTAAAAAATGACTTTAATTATCGCGCCGACTTTAAATATCGCGACCCGCTGCTGACAACCAACCGCTTTTAATTCAACTTCGAAACTCGTCATCTTCTTGGTTCTTTAAAATCAAGAACCCTCGGGACGCCGTGGCTTATCAGTAAAATAATCCACTGGCGTTGCTTTATCAGCAATTTTCAAGCGTTGCTTGCTATGTTTAAGTTGGATTGAAATTTGATATGTGTAACTGCACATGCGACATAATTATCTTGAGTATAAAGAATTTATGATTCTGTGTCTTTACTTAAGGGCTTGTAAATTGAATGGAATAATTTAAGAATTTGTTATGTCTACTCATTTTAACGGTTTGAAATCCGAGTAAAAATTTAAGAGAATGGAAATAACTTAATAAATGCGGTTGAGTGCATTTATGTTTACCATTGCTTATTTATGAGTGACTTTCTGTTTAGATTATGGGGTTAGTTATGGGATTCATAACACCATCCCTCTTAGAAAAAGAAAATTCATAACCTTGAAGAGGTTTGAATTTTCTGGCAAAAAAAAACAGGCCATTTGTCAGCTTCGAGTCGCGATTTTACAATATTTGCTTAATGAAACTTGATATCATTCTTATGTTTATCCAATTTTATCGTTTTGAATATGTATTTTTTTTTTCTAGAAAGTAATTAATAAGAAAGAAGGTTTGTATATATTTTTTTTTTTTTAACAATGAAAGATTCAAATACTAAACTAGTTACTTACATACATATGTATATCATTTGAATGTAAAAGATTTAAGTACTAAGCTAATAGCTTACATATATCATGTGAACTAGATTTAATCATATTTTGTTGGTTGAAGTATGAATTGAGTTTGTGTGTGTTTTTTTTTTTTTTTTTTTTTTTTTTTTTTACGTGGAGAATCCCCTATGTCTATAGGAGTTATATATGTTATACATATATGTATATGTATATTTAGAGAAAATATATTTCTTTCTTTCTATGTTTTTTTTTCTTTTTATTTGCGTTTTTTTTTTTTTTTTTTTTTTTTTTCATAGTAACCAATGCGTGTGTTTAATGATACATCTTATCCATCAGCCTAATTCTTCTATATGTTATCCTTTTATATCTAGAGGACAAAATAGGGGACAAGAGACTCACACAGTTGGACTTGACATAAACTTTAATCGCACGCTACAGCGTGTCAAATTCTTCGAGCCAAGACAACACTGTGGTTCATCTTGCGCTGGAACGTAGCGGGAGCATTTTTCAGTCCAAACGGCATCCGATTATATTCGAAGTGGCCGTATGGAGTGCTAAATGCAGTTTTTGCTTTATCTTCATTGTCCACTGGGATTTGGTGGAACCCGCTAGCCATGTCTAGGGTACTAAAGACTTTTGCGCGACCCAGTTGATCCAATATATCAGTTATGTAGGGAAGAGGGTATGCATCACCTACAGTTATGTCATTTAGTTTCCGGAAATCCACCACCACCCTCCAACGTTTTTGACCGGAGTCACCCGTCTTTTTAGGGACCAGAAGAAGTGGTGAATTCCATGGACTACAACTATGTTGAATGATACCGTCCTCTAACATTTCGCCTACCTGTTTATGTATCTCCTGTTTTTGGGCTTCTGGAAGTCTATAAGGTCTAGTGAAAGTAGGTCCTTTTCCAAGTCCGGTTGGAATTTTATGGGTCATTGAGGATGTGCACGTGAGTGTGTCACCCTCTAAGTGAAAGAGGTCATTATATTCCTTACATATAGTGAGAATCGAATCACGTTCCTCGTGATTGCAATGCTCCAAATTAATCGTTTTTTCTAGTATAGTTAGGCGGTTTCTAATTATATTTCCGTCTAGGTTATCTAACACATCATAATTTTGTAGTTCATCCCATTCGAGTTTAAGGTTGTTAGTATCAAGACTCTTTTTTTCTTCATTTGAGTTTAAAATAAGGACATTCGCAGATCCCTTCTCGGGACGTATGATCGCACTCGCTAAGTAAATACCAGGTGATAATTCTTTCTTTTCTAATACTATGTCATTGGTTGTGTTTATAGGGACTTTTATTATTACTTCGCTTCTCGCAGGCAGAAGCAATTCATTCTTATCTCGTACTTCGTTGTATGTTTCCTTTGTAATTAAAATTTCATCGTTTCCACTGACTGTATTTCCGAATTTACTGCTTGTTATAGAACTCTGGCCTCTATATGGGGTAGCAGATATGGAGAATAGGTTTGCATTCTCCCCGTTCCCATGAAGCTCTGGTGCATTCGCAGTACGGTAAAAATCTTCTGAGTTTACGTGTAGTTCTAAGCATTTATCTTTATAATTGACTATTCCATTATATTGGGTAAGAAAATCGTGACCTAGTAGGCCATCATATCTAAGATTAGCATCTCCCCTTACTAAATGAAAAGTATGTGTTATAGTACAAGTTTTATCTCCTTTCCCCAAAAGGAGCGTTCCTTGTTTACTTCCAAGACTTGGTACTGGTTCCCCGAACAAAGGGATTATGGAACACGGCGTATTAAGGTTATTTGGGATATCATTATCAGGTTTAAAGATACTTATTTCTGATCCTGAGTCAATTAAGAAAACAGAATAAGTTTTTTTCGAGGGTTCAAAGGGTATACATATGGAAACTCCTTGTTTAGTGATACATATGGAGATTTTAATGGTATAGTTTAAAGTGTGTTCGGAGTTTGGTTGGTGTGTATGTCGGCTTCTATTTGTATACGGGATGGATGTCCGACTCTGTCCTCCCGAGTCTCCTCGTTTCCCGATTCGACTAATCTGACGTTGTTTCCCCTGGGTAATTCATCGCGATTATATCGTTGTGGTTCCCTAGGTACTCTTTCTGAGAATGATCCGTTAGTGCGGTTATGAAAGTGTGGGTTGGATACTTGATATTGATGTTCGCGTGGTTGAAAATTTTTGGTTTGGGGAATAAAATACTGGTTATTCCTCACAGGAAGTTGTCTAACATAGTTATTATGTCTTGTTTGTGTATTTTGAGATAATCTCGAACGACAATTGGAGTACGTGTGGTTGGGCTTACGACAATAAGAACATATCATTTGATTTTGTGGAACGACCTGTGATCGATTTAATTTTGCATAACATGTTTCTTGTGTATGTCCCCTTTTATTACAATAGGTGCAAGTTGGAAGTGATCGTGAATCGTTTGTGTTAACTCTTGGTGAGTTAGAGGTTATACGTAGGTTTTGGTCAGCCGCATATGTGATTGCGGTTCGTAGGGTAGTTTCCCCTTTGGCTTTAACTAAAATTTTAAGGTTATTATTCAGCAAACCATCTTCGAAGGTTCGAACTGCCAGACTATCATTCTCATCTATCAGATATTTTCTTGCTAGTGTATCGGATACAGCGGAATGAGTAGCAGAATTTAGCGCTGCTAAAATCTGTGAAAGGCGTTGGCCGTATTGCTGAATAGTTTCCTTGGGGCCTTCAACAGTTTTCCGTAATTCATTTTGTATTAAAGGACGCGATTTTACTGCGGCAAAGTTTGTTATCAAGTCCGTTTTTAGGTCTCCCCAGGAAGTGTATGTTTTGTACTCTATTAGTTCGAACGCCGGCCCTTCCAGTCGAGTTTTTATGACATTGAGGAATAATTTCGTATCTTCCTCAGATTCTACAGAGGCGAATATTAATTCGGAACAAGCTAAAAATTTTGACAATTCCGCGGAGTTACCATTAAATGTCGGCACAAGGCTATGTACGTCAGATAATTTAATTTCCATTGTTGGAGTATGTTTAGTTTCTTTTGGTGGGACTGAAGATTCAGCGTTGGCTTGGGTCATTGAACGCGTACAGGTCCCGGGTAGGTTAACTATGCTTTTGGAAATAATTTTTTTTGTTCCCCTTTTCTTTGATTTGTCCCTTGAACTCATTTGCTATTCATAGCCTATAATAATTTTCATGGGAGAAACCCCATAAGCGTTCTTTTAAAGTGTGTTTTTTAAAGTAAATGAGATTGTTCTGGTAACATATCACGAGAGTAACAATAAATCGAACGCGACAATTTTAAATATATTCGTTTGTTATCTCAAAAAGTTTATTATATCTATTAAGCGCGTATTTTAACAATTCATCAAGTTAAAAATATTTCAACTTGGTTTGAGAGTAAAAAGTAGTAAAAACGAAAGTGATACTTTTCTATCGAAAAGCAAACATGGAATACATATAAACTATTTCAACGGTAATAATGTTAAATATTGTAAGATATTGTGCACTTGAACACAAAGAACCTTAATTATAGTCAATTCATAAACAATTGTAAGAGAGCAACAGCACAATTCAATATTTTTTTTTTTTATATAATCACAGAAAAAGAAAACAACGTAAATTGTATTTAAAAATCTTCGTAAAACAGCACAATGTTTTTAATAATTCCTTATATCCGCACAACCATATATTATATTTATTTATTTAAATTTTTAATTTGATAAAAGTATATATACTATAATTATTTTCAATTCATTTTCAAAAAAAAATAAAAGGGTTTTTTTTTTCAATAAAATTTCGCTTACTTGATTTTTGTTTTATAATTTTTTGTTGTTGTTGAGTCATGCGGAAACGTCTTAAGTTAATTCAATCTTCCCACGATGTTACTATTTGTTGAGCCGCCACTATTTATTTGCCACTATTTGTTGTGCGCTGCTACTATTTACGCATTTGTTATACGCATTTTTGTACTACGCTGCTACTATTTATTAAATTACGCTGCTACCATTGTTGTATGCTGCTACTTTTGTTGTACGCTGCTACTATTTATTAAACTACGCTGCCACCATTGTTATACGCTGCTACTATTGTTGTACGCTGCTACTATTTATTAAACTACGCTGCCACCATTGTTATACGCTGCCACCATTGTTATACCGAGATCGCCGTGCTTTCGGTGTAAGATCGAGAAGAGCGATCGCGGGGAGTTTCGTCGTTAGTGTTTCTTTTAAATTAAACGCCTTTCTTCGGTAAAATATAAATTTATTTAACACAAATTTTCGCTTTTTAATTTGCACTACTTTGACAAAAAAAAATAAAAGAACAGAAAAAAAAAGATTTAAAAAATGACTTTAATTATCGCGACGACTTTAAATATCGCGACCCGCTGCTGACAACCAACCGCTTTTAATTCAACTTCGAAACTCGTCATCTTCTTGGTTCTTTAAAATCAAGAACCCTCGCGACGCCGTGGGTTATCAATAAAATAATCCACTGGCGTTGCTTTATCAGCAATTTTCAAGCGTTGCTTGCTATGTTTAAGTTGGATTGAAATTTGATATGTGTAACTGCACATGCGACATAATTATCTTGAGTATAAAGAATTTATGATTCTGTGTCTTTACTTAAGGGCTTGTAAATTGAATGGAATAATTTAAGAATTTGTTATGTCTACTCATTTTAACGGTTTGAAATCCGAGTAAAAATTTAAGAGAATGGAAATAACTTAATAAATGCGGTTGAGTGCATTTATGTTTACCATTGCTTATTTATGAGTGACTTTCTGTTTAGATTATGGGGTTAGTTATGGGATTCATAACAGGACCAACTGCCCAAGCTCGCACACAATGCTTACAAAAAAAAACTTCAAGCAAAAGCTTTAGGAAGGCTTACAAAATTCATTTTTACAAGCTTTAGAAAGGCTTACGAACTATAAATTAATAAAACATATAAATGTATAAACAAAATAAAAAACAAATAAAAATGTCGTAATTCTAAACAAGGGCCACAGAATCCAAAACACACATGGAAAAAGAAAATAAAGAAAAGGTGAAAAATTAGGAAGAAAGAAGAAAAATAGAAGAAGAAGACTAGGCGAAACACTTAAAGCTAGCATAAAAAAGGAAACATAAAATAAAATGTAAATAAAATTAAAACAAAGAATAACAAAAACAATAAAACAAAGCAAAATAATGAAAATAAAAAGAAAAAGAAATTGCAAATATTAAATAAAAGAGAGGCAAAAAAAATATAAAATATTAAAAATGAAAATAATAATAATAATATTAAGGAGGATCAAATGCTGACACTCCGCGACTCCAATGGATGGATGGACACTTCAGTTCGGATAGATCACGCACAACAATCGGGCAGTCATCTCTAGTGCGTTTAATGTGTACTAGGCCATCCCGGGTATACACCGCAGCCAAAATCCCCATTTTGCGTAATTCCAAGGCTGCTCGCAGTAGTTCGTTGTTTAGTGGCGATAGGCTCTCATTAATGTGAACAGGAGAGTCGGCTGTAAAGCCCTCCAGTTCATTAAGAGGGAATTTATATTTTTTTGATTTTCTCAACGCAGACATGAAAGCCTTGGCTTCACGCTCGCTGGATAATTTTACGACGATTGGAATGTCCCTGCTACTGCTTTTACCCCGCTTCTGTCGGAAAGCATCAACGTAGGGAGACAGTTGATGGCCCACTTTCGCAGCAATGCTTTTAATAAATTTGAGTGGATTATCATCGGGTTTAATGGGGATTCCTCGAACAATTACGTCACTCAACCTCTGATGACGATGCAGGTCATCTACGCCAGACTTAGTTGAAGCGAGTAGGTTGTTTGTGATCTTCACATCAGTCGAGAAGTCCGCTATCAGCTGTTCTGCTTTGGAGACTCGTTGCTGTAGTGATTCGACAGACTTGTTAATAACACTTAGCTGATTTTCACAGCTGTCGGAGATTGACTTAAGGCTTTCCGTTAAGCAGCCTACACACGACAAACTTGGTTGCAAACAAAGTTGGCAACATTTGGTGTTGGTGTCAAAATTGAAAGTGTGTAGGTTGGTTTACAACTTAAAATTGAAGTTTGTTGATGGTTGGCATGAAATCAAAAATTTTTGATTTTTAGTAGAAGTTGGCAACCATGTTGTATGTCTGTAGCGATGTTGAGAACTTAGCCAGCGAAAATCATTTGAAAAAGTATTTGGAATGGTGCACTTCGTTGATGTTTGCACGGATGTTGACAATCAAGTTGGAGTGTCTGTACATTTCATGATGCCAACTTTGTTGTCAACCAAGTTTGTCGTCTGTAGGCCGCTTTAGGCGCCGCTCCATGGAATCCAGGCGTTCAGTCAGGGCATTAAAAGAGGCCGAATAATTAATTAATTGCGATTCGGTTTTTTGCAACTGGTTGGATAAATCATCCAATTTACTGGAAAATCGACACTCGAAAGCTTTGTGAATTTCCTCAAAAGAATTATCACCATCTTGCCCGCTTTCTGACGTTACTCGAGTGGTGCTTCTGGTTAGCACAGGTGATGGCATTTGATTTGTGGTGTTTTTCTTGTGCGGCAACTTACCACCAATTTTAATTTTATCAGCCATTATAACAAATAATAAATTGTTTATTTTAAATGAGAAAAAAAGGAATGGACTGATCTAAACACACGAAAACAGTTGAAATCACGGAGCACTACACAACAGTACTACTCACGACAAGACATAAGATGCCATAAGATTTGAATTGAACTTAACGAATATATCATGGTCTTTTGTACCTTGCGCCAACTAAGTTCAGGCTATTTTAGTTCAAACTCTGAATTTTCACCAAATGAAGTGATTTTTAATATGTTCTATCACTATATTTTGCAAATACCGGGAAAAAGGCTAATAACAAACATTTTCACCGAACACACAGTTTTTCTGCATATATCTTAATCAATCTAAAAAATTATACGTAATGTAATTTAAATAAAAAAGTACTACATATTAAGTTTTATTTGTGATTAAGTAATGTTTGCATTTTGTATCAGACTGCAAAAAAAAACATGAAAGTATTTCAACGAAAAGGCATTTGAAACTTCATTTTCAAAATATTTAATTATTCTTTTCATAATACAAACGAAAATTCTATATTTTTCAAACTTGTACAAAGGTATCAACTTATTTAATTTTTCTTTTGGTAATCAAGTTGAACTTGATTGCAGGTGTTGTATCAAGACTGACGGCTTTACATTGTATGATTTGATCGGATAGAGGGTCAAACTGATAAAAACTTCTTGTCCCTGGAACTGTGTTGGTCAGCTTCTCCTTTGCTTTTCTTGCTTTATCGACTTCTTTTTTTCGAACTATCTTACAATTAATATTTTCCGTGTGTGTTTTGCAGCAGTCCAACAATGCGTCGATGTCTATAATTTGATATTCATAAGGTCTTCGTATGCTCTCATTGGCAGCTTTCCTTTTGACTGTGGCACCTATTCCGTCGCAAGGCGATTTGCCGTGTGATGTGAAGAAGAACGCCCAAGAAGCCTTAATGTTGTATTTTTTTATAATGCTGACAAAGATATAAGAAGTTGTGACAATTTTTGTATTGAGCTGCGCAACCGTCACTGATGTAATGAATGTTCCGTATGTGAGGCAACAATTTCTTGATGTAGTGGTTTATGATTTTATCTTGGAACAAGTTGACGATGTTTGTATGATGATCCAAGTCATCTGAAATGAAGCAAATGCTGATGTATTCCAATTCATCTCCTTCTTTGAAAAAAATTATACTCGGTTGGATAGTACCTACACACTTTTTTTGACCAATAATATCCTTGCGCTTGATCTTGCGCAATGAAGGAATAATTTTCACTGAAGTCCATCATTACTACACATTCGTTGATTTCCAGAGGTTTTTTCAGTTTTTTATATACGAAAACTGTTTTATCATATCATATCAATGTGGTATCAGCTTGAATCGCCCTGGCAAAATGTTCAAGAAAGTCTGTTTTGCTAAGCTCATTTGTCCTCAATTCTGTTCTGTCCGTGCTTATCCATTCCTTGAATTGTATCACTTCTTCTCCCTCCTCGCCTTCTTCCTCTTCATCTTCGTAGCTTTCCTCTTCTCCTTGATGAAAAAAAACTTCATCCAAAATAGCGATCATATTCTGGTCGTACGGACAATCCGTACATTTTCGAAGCATGCACTCTCGATTTTCAATATCGCAAACAAATTTCGAAATCAGTTCGTCTGTTGTTAATTTAGAGTGCACTGCAAACAGCAACAATTCGACGTTTTGATGCATGGTGCAGACGCATATCGAATGAGTTCCAGGTGATCCTGCCAACACGCACCATAGCGGTCTCAACAAGCAAAACATAGAAAATCCAACAGGTTTATCCGGGTGTGCTTCACAGTAAGCCGCATACAATTCTCGCAAATTTAGAAGCAACTGCTTCTGTTTATGCTTTTTGTATCCTACGCTCTTGTAGTCTTTTTTGCCAGGTAAAACTCTTGAATTTCCACTTGTTTCGTCGCAGTAGAAATTGATGACCGTTTGTTTTACGTCATCTGACATAACGTTGCTACCTAACTTCTTGTTTGGGGCAGCGTACAAGCCTTTGTTCATTTTTAATTTCCTAGCTGCTTCTGCTGTTGACCGTGTTATGCCTAAAGCCGTTTGAACTTCTTTCGTTTCAATGTTAACTACCAAAGTGAGCAGTTGTATCTTGCTGGCATAACTGCAGGTAGACAGTGCAGTTTTCAAATTGCTCATCATATCATCAAACTTCTGGGCTTTTTTTGCAGTTCCTGTTTTCCAGATTCAAGCTCATTTTTTAAATGGAATGCTGTTTTCATTTTTTTGCTGATAGTTTCAGTCGCTTCGTCCAACTTTCTCTTCAAATACTGATGTTGTAAACTTGCTTTTGTGCCTTTCAGAGTGATTTTTGCTTTTGCTTAGTTTTGAATAGACTTAAATAATTATAGTTTTGAATAATTAAATTTATAAAAGAAACAAAAAATTTAAAATATTAACATGCCATAGTTCTAAAATTAACCTGTATCCATGATGGCTAAGTTGTGATAAAATTGTCACCGACCTTCCAAATATTTTTTTCCTAATACGAGTAAATAGGTGAAGTTTCATTTAATTCAAGTTCAAATGTCGTTAAATTAAATGCTTAACAATTTTACAATTATTGAATTGAAACTCCAAATACCATATTCACGAAATGTTTCGTTGATCTTCTTTTTTCGTTCTCTTAATTGGTTACGAATATCGGCACTATTAAATTTGGGGATAAATTCACGTAACGGAGCACTTCTTCTTAATTCATTATAATTTAGCGACTTTGCCTCGTAATCTATGAACAATTTAGCGGAATCTGTCAGTAGCCTTTTCCACAGAATAAATTTCTCCAGATCATTCATAGGAAGGTAACTGCGTATTGTTCAAATTCCGTTTATCATTTTCCTAGGTTATTTGTTCCGTCATTGGCGAATTTACGGGTCATATTTTCTAAGCAACTGTCATTTATGCGTACTCCTGCACCATCATCATTACAATCCATTCGCGACGACGACGCACAGTGGCGGGATATTTGATGTTCCACCCAAACTGCTCTAGAGGTCGTTATTTTTAAGTTATTGACAATTTTTTTTTAGTTTTGAAGCTATAAGCAATTTTAATGTTAAAAATGGCCCTATAATCCAGTCAAATTAGAGGTTTGACTGGAAGATAATTCGGAAGTTCCTGAAAATTGATACAGCCCTTAAAAACATCATTATATATAAGGTGTAGAGACTGCCACGCAATTGGACGACTGCAAACTTTTTTATTCAAGGTCAAAGGGTGAAAATATCAGTTTTTGGCAAATATACGAGTATGCTAAACCGTACGTCTTATCAGAAAATTGTGTTTATAAAGTTTGTAGATTAGGCGATTATCTACAAAAAAAATTATTATACACTTTCTCGTAGGAATTGCCTCTTCTGAGATATTGTCTTTTTAATAAGTTAAAATACTCATATTCTATCATTCCCGACTTGTAAAGGTCATCAGAAGTTTAATAAATCCTCTGTTGGAGTACGCGGCTAATATTTTCAGGGGTGATTCCTGGATGTCTTCTAAGATACAGGGTGATTAGGGGAATGTTTTTTTTTTTTTTTTAATTTACTGAAATTTGAAGAAATCCTAAAGTAATTATCATTAAGTAACCTAATTAGGCTCATATTTTAGGTAAATGTGTA